>JAWUZG010000001.1:18750000-19375000 GCA_036785705.1 Acanthornis magna | reverse complement strand
AAGCGCCATTTGCTATGTTTGCCAAAGACTGCATTTTAAATCTCAGAATATTCTTATCTCTGCAAGTAAAGCACCATTTTTTCTGTAATGCTGTAAAATAAAATACTGCTGTTTGTAAGTTCATTGAGAGTCTTTGGAAACTAGAAAGGAATTAGGAAGGTAGAAGATTAATAATCTAAATGGCAGAAAAGCATTGGAAAGATGGCAAAAGAAATTAGAAGGATAGAGACTGTAATAACAAACATACATGCCTTGTTATCAGAAAACAACTTCAAAACTTGTGATTATTCCTAGCATAGCATCTTATTATTACTATCTGTTTTTCCAGAAGTTCAAGTGATTAAACGAGCACTAGGAATGAAAGTTGAAAATTAGGTCTAGAATTGGAGAATTAAAAAAGGGACAAAAAAAGTTAAATTCACATTTGGAACCTATAGCATGACAGAATTGAGGATCTCTGTACAATTTTAATTTGCTCTTTCAATGTACAGATTTTGTGATTGTCTTTAATAATGTGAAACTGTGCTTACATTTTTTCAGTACTTTCCCACCTCAGCCCATGGTTTGAATTAAAAATAAATTTTCTTTGCAGAATTTTCATGACTGCTGTTAATAGAATAAACTAAATAATTCCAAATGTTATTATAGTTCACTCCACAATGTGACTATTACATTATGTGGTATCATTATTCTCATTATATAAGCAGAAACAGAGAAATTAAAACCAAAATTATCAATACACAATATATGCCAATTTTTATTTTAAAAAGTATAAATTAAATCAGGGCCCAAAATTCTCAAAGCATGAGGATCATTTATTGGCTGAGACAGCCTGTTAAATGTAAAAAAATGTGAAGAATCACGAAAGTAGCCCATGGCTGAGGAAGGTTCAGTTCCCCAGAAAAGCACTTGACTATGTAGCTTAAAGGTCATCACTTGCCATCCTGCTTTTGCCTGGCTTACCCAATGCATGTCTACTGATGTTTTTAAAGGAAGCATCCTATAGTCTCCACCCTTGCGGGCTCCAGATTTGTCCCAGAGCATCACCTGTTCCCTTTGTGAATCTGGATATCTTGCCATTAACTTAAAATTAAACATGATAGCATAACACACACTAGGAAGAAAAAACTGAGATTGAATGAGGATCCATCACTGGGACATCTTAGAGGCTTATGAATGCTTGGTTTTACTATCTCATTTTTTTCAATGGTTGTGTAAGAGAGAAAGAAGCTAATTTAAAACAGGTTTCCAGAGAGAGCATGATCATCAGAATACTGGAATTGAACTGATCTTCAGTGTTAGTAATAAAGCAATCATCAATTCAAATAATCTTACAGTTACTGCTGCATACTCAGCGGTTCAAATGAGTAAAAAGAGAAACAATTACAATTTTCAAAACATAGTGCATTTTTTTAAATGTTGCTGGATAGTAGGCTGCAAATTCATTCTTTTGTGTGGTGTGTTAATTACCTGTCATATTTGAGATGGCCAAGTCTAATCCACCTCATACTGAATTGTATGAAAATCTTATCACTGTCTTCAGCAAGTGCAACAGCATCTCTGGATGGCTGTAAGGTTTTTCTGGCATTTCACCGGAACAATGCAGATTCAGCACCTGCAGTTTTGTATTACTGTTGTTAGCTCTTTTCTCCTAAACACAATAGTTTCACAGAGCTAAATCTTTCTTTCATTTGTTTGTTTGAAGCGATGCTTTGCAGGCATTGTATTGTCATGTATTTTTAAGCCTATGTCCTGTAGTTGCTGAACCAAAGAACAGACTGCAGAATTGTGAAGAGAATGTCCCTAACTGCAGCTTTTCAAGGAGCTCATTATTGTTCTTATTAAAGCTGCACACACAGAAAACTAGAGAGGGAAACAGTATAGACTTACAACTACCGATCCCCCTCCATACCCACAACTACAAGGAAAGTACAACTACAACAAACCCTCCTGCTGGAAAAATGCCAAGTGTGACTTGGACTGAGTCCAAAGCTTCTGCAAACTACGTAATAATAAAGATATCACTTGTATAAAGGGCTCTGTAAGGTCAGAAAACCCCCACCTCTTTCTCAAACATTCCTACTCTGTGTTATCAAGGCCATGTGGGCTATGTCTGGTACACTCTCTCCTCTGAGCACTCACAGAGGGATCCTTGCTTCAGCGTGCAGGAACGAGGATATGCTGCATCCCAGGGCTCCCATGTCCATCCACTAGATGCAGACCCCTATAAACCATTCCTGGGAAACCTGTCCATCACTGCTGCAGGGTGGGTACCCCAGCAGATGAGTCTGACTGCAGCTGTAAATGTAAAGAGTAGGAAGAGAGAGGCAGTACACAGTGCTGGTGTTGGCAGTTCCCATGTCCATGACTGGGGATGATACTGTACGTAACCTTCTTTTCTAAATAAAATCTTATGTCTTCTTGTTTATTATCTGGTACAGACTGACCAACTCTATGTTTCTTGTAATTTCTTGCCACATTTTTCTGTGCTTTGTTACACCAGTGCCACATTCTTTGCTGGTTGCCAGATTTCTAAAAATGTGATTAGATCCTACTGCTCTGATTGTTTCCCGAGCAGACCTGAGAAATCACAGAATCATAGAATGGTTTGGGTTTTAAGTGGTCATTAAAGATCATCTAGTTTCAACCCCTCTGCCTTGGGAAGGCACATCCTGCACTAGACCAGGTTGCTAGAGTGGGAGAATCAGCTCTCCCAACATGCTGGCCACATTTCTGTTGATGCAGCCTAGGGTACAATGGCCCTTCTGGGCTGTGAGCACACATTGCTGGCTCATTTTGGACTTTTTGTCAACTAAATGAGCACTCTGTATTTCTGCTTTGCATATGCAATGAATTACTTGCAGAATATTGTTTGTAAAATTAATGGAATTTCATAATTCCAGCTGAATAATTGACCTTGGCTGGCTGCCAGACACCTACCCAGCTGCTAGCCTACTCTCCCTCCTCAACATGACAGAAGGAGAAAATGAGGTGAGAAAGCTTGTGGATAAAGACAGGGAGACCTCTTGCAGTCACTGTCACAGGCAAAACAGTCTTGATTTGGAAAAGATTGATTTCATTTATCACCCATTAAAGAAAAAAAAAAAGAAAAGTAGGGTAGTGAGAAAGACAAAACCAAAGCACCTTCTCCTCCACTCCAGACCTTCTTTCCAAGTTCAACTTTTGGCCAAATCTTCTAACTCTTCTACTTCCTCCTACCCCAAGTAGGACAGGTGGATGGAGAATGGGGGGGTTGCAGTCTGTGCACAACTGCTCCTCTCTTCTGCTTCTTCCTCCTCACACTTTCCTACTGCTCCAGTGAGAGGCCTTCCCATAGTGTATAGTCCTTCAAAAACAGACTGCTCCATCGTGGGGGCTGCAGCTTCTTCCAGGAGACCTTCTTCTATGTGGGCTCCCCATGAGCTGCATGTTTCTTCAAGGATACATCCACCAGCCGTGGCATAGGGAAATGCATGGACTGCAATGTGAGTGTCTTCTCCTTTGTATTCTGTGTGCTGTAGGGGAATCACTGCACCTCCTTCCTCTCCTTCTTTTCTCATCTAGGTGGCTCCAGGGCTGTTTCTCTCACATTTTCTCAATCTTCTCTCTCACTGCTGCTCTGCAGGTTCCTACCCCCTTTTAAAATATGTTTTTGCAGAGGTGTCACCAGCATGGCTAACAGGCTCAGCTGTGTGTCACGTGGTGGCTCAGTTTTGGAACCATTTGGAACTGTCTCTGCCCAGTGCTGGTTGGTTTCTTCTCACAAAGGCCACCCTCACATCCCCCTGCTGCCAGCACCAGGGCATGGACACCCAATACAGTTTCTGTGCAAAGTAAACCCAGCTTGTCCAAAATGTGCCGGGTTTCAGCATTCATCCAGCTCAGCTCTGCAGTCAAGCTGTGATTGCCTCTGTGCCACCTGTAGTGAGTCAGTGTGAGGTCAGGTGTAGCCTGGCCATGGCTCACTGCCTCCCAGAAGACTGCTGCTGCCCTTTCCTCCCATGCCTGCAGCTGCATAACTCTCTTGCTCCAGCATGCTTCACAGCGCGACATGCTTTGACTATGATTAAGCTTCTTAATCCAATAAAAAACTGCATCCTTTTCATTTACAGAGTTAGCTTTCTGACAAGTTTTTTCCTGACAGATAGTGAACATCTAACTTAGTTCAGCTATAAGGTTAATGGGGTATGAATAACCATGATGGGCACTGTTCATGGTGTGCATGCAGGTTTTTTATTCCCAAATGAAAATATGGGATGCTTTTTGAATGGGGAGTGAGGACAGATATATATATAATTTAAAAGAGTTGCAAATACCCATGCCAGTGTCTGTTACAAACTTAGAACTCTGGGAAAGAAAATAAACAAGCTTGCAGGATGCCCGACTTTGCACATTATTTTCCAGACAAAAATTATCCCAAATTGCACAAAACAATTCAAACCAGGGAAAGGATAATAGGTAAGGAAATGAAAGGAAAGGATTTGCTTTCTAGACAAGGCTATTCAGCCAGGAGCATTCCCTGAGATATAATATGATAATTGCCTATAAAATCATGAGTGTCACAGTGAAGATGAATGGGGTATAAAATGAATATTATCTTGGACCCCAGCCAAGGTGATAATACCAATGTTTTCCAAAACTTGAATATTGACAGGGGAGAAGAGAGCATCCCAGAAGGTGCTACGCATCTCTTATTCCTCGATGTCAAGGAGCCCTAACCAGACGAGCAGGAAGCCTGAGTGGAGAATGGTGGGACTCTCTGAGGACTGGAAATAAGGAGCAACTGGAAGCAAAACAGCCACAACAAAGAAATTCAGTAGACTGCTATAATCTGTAACTTCTATAGCAGAGAGCTCAGACCATGTGGTTTGATTTGGAGTAGGCATACCCAAAGTATTTAGACTAATCAGAAGAATCAAATGTTAATAAGTCACCAGGACCAGACGACACTCACCCGAGAGCTGAGAAGGAAATGAGATATAATGTTGCAGAACTATTGGTTATCTACAGCAAGTGCTGGAGGAGGAACCTGAGAGCTACTGAGCAGTGAGTCTGACTCACAAGAAAATGGTAGAAAAGGTCTATAGAAAAGAAAGGGATTGCTGAATACGTGAATACACAGTGTTTGTTGAAAAAGTGTCAGCATGGCTGGTGTGAAGGGGTGTTCTATCTCCCTGGCCTGCTAAGTTCTATAACATGGGCAATACATTTGACTTTCCAAAGAGCCTTTGACTAGATTACATGCCAAAGGTTACAAAAACCCCAACCTCACGCAGCCACAGGATTACAGGACATGACCTTTCATCTACTGTAGGATGGATAAAGGGTGGAAAATAAAGACTAATGCTGTACAGGGTGGAAAAATATTGGCAGGGGACTTCAGTAGAGACTAGCATGGGGACCAGATTTATTCATATTCTTCACCAGTGATCTGGAAAAGGAAATTCAGAAAAATCCTCACTTTTGAAAACAATACCAAGCTCTTACAATAGGCAGTGAGGAACTCCAGAAGTTCACAAAACTGACTAGAGAAAAGATACCTGATTAGTTTCATTCTATCTAAATGAAAAGCAGTGCATTTAGAGAAAAAGAATCTGAAGTGCACCTATATGCAGAATTCAGGATTCCAGCTCAGGAAAGTGATCTTGGGAACAGATCACTCACAGTAACCTTGCAGTAATCACACAGTCAGTTTACAAAAATCATTGTCATAGTATTCAGTATCAGCCCCCCCAAAAGCCAGCAAAATGTAGACCATTGACAGGAAAGGTGTTGAAAATAAGACAAGGAACATAATTTTGCCACTATATAAACCTCTCATCTTGCAAACTGAAAATTTCTGGGTCCTCAAGAAAAACACAATGGAGCTAGACAAGGCACGGAGAAGGTACAGAGAAAGGCAACTAAAATGATTGAGGGGAAGTCACAGCAGTCTTATAAGGAAAGATTCAAAAGGCTGAAGCTGTTTAAAAGGGAAATGAGAAGTCTGAAAGGAAAAAGGACTAAAATTTGCAAAATTATGAGGATGGTGGAAAGGTCAGTGCAGATGTAAAATTTACTACATCTTGCAATGCTAGGACTAGAGAGCACTTGGTGAAGTCAATTTAAAATAGGCAAAAGGGAGATTCTATCACAGCCTTAAAAGAGAGTAGATAAATTCCCAAAAGGGAACAGGCAGTGATGTATATTACCTTCTGACATCTTTTAACCAAGTCTTGTGGACAGTAAGGAACTGGCCTCTTCTGCTTTCTTCCAGTGGCATTCTCTACCGCCACTGTAAAAGACAGCATGGGCACTGATGGTTTGTCTCACTGATCCTGCAATGGGATATTTCATATATTCTTACTCCCAGGCTAAATGGGCTGGACTAAAATAGACATAAGGAGAAACTTGTCATGGAGAACACATGTAAAAGCCACTGCTTTAATTTCTTCAAACCCCTTAAAACAAAAACAAAGACAAACAAAAAAAATTAAAAAAATACCCACCCCCCCAAAGCAAAAAAACCAAGCAAAACCCAAAAACCCTAAACAAACAAAACACCATTCCGCCCCCCCCCCAAAAAAAAAAGGGGAAAAAGGAATTTAAAAGGAATTTCCTGACACTAATTTCATGCTCCCCTTCATAAAAACATCCTATTTCTGGTTCTTTCTTTGGCATTTTATTAAGCATTAACCACAATGCAAATTTTGCAACACACTCAAATTGAATACTAATACAAAAAAACAGGAAGTGCAATAAACATAAGGACATGACATGAAGAAATACTAAATATTACAGTGCTCTCTTAAAGCCCCTTGTCCAATAAAATGGAATATTTTATTCTGTGCCCCACACAATAATGATCAAATGAAGTGAGACTAGGTTTCAAGTTTTCACAGCTCTCTTCATCTCAGAAACCTACAAAAAGTTTTACTGTCCTCCCACTCTGCCCACCGCTCCTCCAGCTGATATGCAAATCAAATCTGCTCTGCTCCCTCACCAGCTCCCTTCCCCCACCAGAACTGATAAAGAACAAAGCTAGAGTGCTTTCCTTACTTCTCATTCTGTTGCTGAGCAGGCCTCAAACTTAACTTCTCACTCCCCTCTCCCATTCATGACCACTGAGAAAATAAAGGAACACTGCATTATTTCCTGTTGGTACCCATTTAACAAAGGAAGTCAAAGCTTTTCTTTCTTCACACACTCTCTCCCAGATGCTGGTTTACTTGCTGGCCTCCTAATAACCCCAACGAGATGGTGCAGATATCTTTAGTCATTTTGTTGTCTTCAGGTGTCTCTGTCCTGTAATCCTCATCTATTCAGGGCTCATTCATCCTCTTACCTTAGTTGAATGGGTAGTTATGGCCTCCCACGTGTATCCTCCACCTGCACCCGAAGTCCTGGTCCTTCTGTTCACGTTGAGTTGCCCTAGAAGCTGACACTGCCTGGTGTTGCCTATTATTCACATCGCCGACCCAGCGTGGCCATGCAGCAACAGACCCCACGAGCCATGCCCAGGAGCACCCTGTCCCTGCTGCTCTCACAGACACAGGGCAAGGGACACACGAGACCCTTGTCCCCAGGGAACACGCAATGTTATTCTTGTTGAGCTGAACTGAGTAGAGGCAAGCAACGGGAAAATCCAATTCCTGCCATTCGTGTGCTCAGGAGATTCAGATCTCTCGCTGGATGATGTTGGTTCAGGTCTCCTGAAGCAGAGAGGCTCTTTGAATTCAAGCAATGCCCAGCCCCACGGAGTGCCCTAACCAAAGGCATCTGTCAGGTGGAAGTTCAGCTACACCCATCCTTGCTTTCCTTGGCCCCACAGAATGCAGCTTCTCGTAAACAGATATTCCATTTACTCTAAAACTAGAGATTCCTCCATTTGAATGTAAAAAGCCCTCCCCAGTATTCTAGGTGAGCTAAACTGCACTTTCGTGAAAGGTTTACATTCTGCCACTGAATGGAATGAGCAGTTAGTCATAGAGGATTCACCCAGCAGATCATGTGAACAGCTAAGAGAGTCTTAGCAAAATATGTCTTATCTGGAGGAGACCCCGTTGTTTTAGAAAAGAAGCGTAATTCCGTAATATTTTTGTCATTTGGTGTTAAAATCAACTTTTTGTAACAATTAGAGATTTTTCTTCATATTCATTTTAATTTATTATCTTCTATATTTATTAAAAATTTTAAGCGAATATGTGGTATGTGTGCAGATGTGACCTTTATATTTTAAAGACTGTGAAACATTCCAAACCTTAAGATAGAAAACTAAATCATCTTAGAAGGTGATGTAAGGAGAAAGGTCTTTATTTTAAGGAGGCACAGGAGGGCGTTTATCATTATCTTTTTTTTTTCATGAAGACTCTGAGTACACATGGATCTGAGAGAGAAATAAATTACAAAACTTTCCAGGAGCAAGAAATTCTCTGTGAATTTTCAACATTCCAGTGCAGGCACCTTCAGACATTCCTGCATGTTTTGTTCCACATTTCATTCTGCACCTCCAGTCTGTGTCCCATGTATTTGCCTCAGTACAAATTTTCATAGCAGAACAACTACATAGAATCTTTTCCAATAGTAGTCATATCAGAACTGTGGGGAAAATGTTCTTTTCATATATTGCTCTGAATGAGCAAAATGTACCCTTCCCTTTTACTATTGTGTGTTGTAATTTATTTCAAAAAGAATCAATGCTCAGTAACTCATGGCAGTATTGTGACTATCCTCAAAACAATAATTTCTGTGTTGCTGAGGCAAGGTCTGAACAACTTTCAACACATCAGAGATTAAGCTGGCAAATCTGAAATCACTCCATAACACTTACATCTGTATGACACTCTACACAATTCAGACAGTGGACAGATCTTGCCCAGGAGAATCCAGAAAAGCAACTATGTGTTGTCTGTGAACAAAATACTCACTGCAGCTAGCGAAATGGCTACAGCAAATTTCAGTTAGTTTCTGGTAATATATTGTGGTGCACAACACTGGTGTGAACAGAAAATCATAATAGGATTAAATAATGGATTTTATTCTCCAGCTCCTAATTTTTGAGAGAAGTCTTCAAAACTTATTAAACTTCTTTTTTTAATTGAAAATGTTTTTCAGTTTCTCCTAGTTTGAGTACTATATGAGGATAAAAATAAGCAGAACGCTACTTCAAAAAACTTCACCATTAAAATAGCTGTGAAATTAGGTCTTCTCTTGTACGTACGCAGTACGCACCTAACATACAATGGTTTATATATGCAATTAGGAAATTGAACTCCTGTGGGTGCAGAAATGGAGATGATGCATAGTGGTATTCTTAGGAAATTGAAACACTGCAACGGAAGGTTCTTGGTCAGGGAGACTGTCCGATGGACTGAACTGGTAGTATTTTAAAGACAAGAGACAGTAATGCTTGCCAGAGTAAAAAACATAGATGAAATTTTGATTTTCTGGGCATACAAGATTTTGACAAGCATTTGTCATGTGTGTTGAACAAAAAATGTCTTCCATGCACTTGTCAGAAAGACAAGAAAGGACATGAAAAAGGGCAATAACAATATAAAAAACAAGCAACTGAGTCCTCGGTGTTATCATTATAGTCATGTAATAGTTTCTGAGGTGATTTTTGCCTCGTTTTTGTTGTCCAGTGCATCAGAGTGTGAAACAGTACTGAATATACAGGAGTAGAGAGAACTACTGTTCAGAAGAAAAATAAACCCTACTTCTATTTGCAGCCACATCATAAGAGAGCTGAGCTAGAAAAAGAATTTACAGTGTGAGATTTTGGTCTAGTACTTTGCTGCATGGTATGCAGTCACTACAGCCATGTTTATTATTACATTGCATTAATACACTTACATATATTATCTTTAAAATAAGAATTGTGAAGATGATTACAAATGCAGCTGATAACCCTAGAAGTCTGACAATACTCACAGCTCTCTGTTGGGTTTGTCTAGCCAAGAGTGAAACACAAAGATTAGACAGATAAATATAAAGGGATTTCTCAGTCTGGGACATAATTTATAATGAATGCATGAAACTCTGTTAGGCAACTGAAGAAGCATTGGGTTATAACAGAGTCCCCATAAATGCAGGAGTTCTTACAGGAGCTTGGCACCTTGAGGTGGCAGTTACCACCTCCTGGTGTTAGGCAAACTGTTCAGCACTCTGAAGAATGAAGTTTTATTATTTGCACATAAAACTCCAATTAGTGTGCATCAGATTCACAGGCTTGACAAAAAAACTCCATAGTAATTATCATCTGCCTACTTAGATATTGTTAAAGATACTCTTATAGTGCTGAAGGGCTCCTGTCTTTTAAATGAGAAAATTTGTTGGTTTAAGTAAAATAAATTCCGTGTATCATTTATAATTCATAAAATCTAGAGGGAATATGGAATTTGCCTATGAATAAAATTTTAACTAAAAACTGAAGCAACAGAACAAACTAATTATTCATTTGATATAAATGATCTCCACAGAGGAAAAGATGTTTCTTCGGGCATGCAAGGAATTAAACAGACACTGTCAAAACTAAGGACAAAGTATAATGAGTTTACAAAATCCATTCTATTTTCTTTACCTGTTCCCTGAAGCCACAGTGTTAATATCCACTTTCATTCAAATTTGTCTCAGTTGTCTCAGGACTATTTTTCCCAGACTACTTATCTGGAAGATCGTTATACAGTTTAAAAAGGAGGAGACACAGTCCTCATGCCTCCAAGAGTCCATTTCCGGGAACTATCTGCAGTCATTTTTACAGTAATAAAGGGTTGTATTCCAAACTGCTGGTAAATGATGCAGGAAGACAGTCAAGAATAAAGCCTGTTTGTTTGCACTACTCATTTTAAGAGAGACTGAGCCTTATACAGGAAGCTCATAAAAGACCTGTGACTCCTGAGCACACTCACTAAGGTTCTGGTAGATTTTTTATTGGCACCTTGTGTCTAAATTCATGAAGCGAAAAATATCCTCTTCCTAAGATATACTCTGTGATATGCACATTTGGCTGAGAGAGAGAATGTGGAGTTTAAGTGGAGTCAATTTCATTTAACTCATTAAGAGCTGGGTCAGTCACCCATCTTTTCACACTGCATTCCCACAACTGCACTCTATGCACTCATTATTTTTGCTCAGGTCTGAAATGAATGCAAACTGACTTGCTAGCAGTTAACTTCACTCGTGTCAGTGGCTGCCTAAGCTGCAGGAAAAGGGTGATCCAAATGTACTGCACGTGTCTGGGGCAGACATGACAGAGCTGCCTCCAACTTGCTCTGGTCAGAGGGATGTCTTTGGTATTCTGTCACACTGCACTGCACAAATCTGTTTCATTCTTTCCCAGCCCCAGCGAGCAAGGTAGGCTCAGTGACCTCGGTAAAGCAGGCAAATGTGTTTTTCTTCCCCATAGCTGGAAATTAAATGTATTATTTTGTCCTCATACTAGGTCATAAAAAAATCAATTTTGTGTCAACAACAAAGCCGCTCAATGAAGTGTTGTCTTCCATGACCAGCTGGGAGCCTAAGGCTGAGCAAATCCCCCTCTCTGAAGGGATATCTCCTGTATCTGCCACCTCCATGCCTGGGCCCAGAAAGTACCTGCCCCTCTTTTTCCTCCCATCTCCTGTGCCAAGCCCTACCCAGGCGACACTATGCCACTGACCAGGGAAAGGTGAGACAGGCAGTGCTGTCCACACCTGGATTTCCTCTTTGCTCTTGTCTCTGTGCCTGGGAGCCCTCCTGCTAGTGTGGTTTCTCCCAAAAAGCACAGAGGTAGCCAGGAGCCAGGCAGGGGTGCAGGCTGTGCAATAGGGGGGCTGTGGTGCTGACTTGCTCTCTACACTCTGAACCAGTGAGTGCAAATGAGGCCTTGTAAGAGCCACTCTGTCACTGTTACTGAGCCAGTGTGGATTTTTCTGCAATTATCTACTTCATCTCTTTTCAAAGCCAGTCTTACTAATGAAAAACCTGGTGGTTATTTAGATCTTTGTTGTGAAAATGTGAACTATGGGGATTGATTGTCTTCCTGGGACATCAGTGGAATTTTTTTAGCCCGTTTTTAGTGAGAGTATGTTCACAGTCCAGATGTGAAAAAAGAAGTTATGAGTCTACTGAACGAAGAGTAGCATTTGGAAAATTTCTAAGGCTCAAAACTTTTTTCCTTCCCAAATTATTTGTCCAAAGCAGGCTGTGTAAAAAAATTCTCCACCAGACAATTTTTATCATTGTAATTGCTAGAGTGGGAACTGACAGGGAACAGAAGCCTGGATATTGACAATGCAAGTGGCTTGCTGAGAACTGTAAATGTTGTTGAAGTCAGAATATAGGTGCTTAGACTCCGTGTTTTCTGTAATCCTACAGCAAATTTATCTGTTAATATTAAACCAAAAGACATTATTGCAAGCAATGGATACCCATTTGAGGTCAGCACTATCTCTATGGGGACATAAGATGAATCACATACCTGCAAGGCTAAGTGGCAGGCAAGTTAAAGTTTCTCGTATATCAGTGGTGTCAATCCTTGAGATTTTAGCCCTACTGTATTAATAAAAATAGAGGGCACTTTGGTGTAGTACCAACTTTTCCTACGCCTAAAGTGCTCCATAAGTCAATTCTGTAAGCTAATGGGATGGTAATGGATCAATAGTAATAGCATGAGAAAATGCCACTCTAGCACACAGAAGCCAGCAGATAAGCTGATTAATGCTCCATCAGTCATCTGGTACAATAGAAATAGTCATTATGAAAGAACTCAAGTACGTAAGCTCTTTAGAAAATAAACACTTTATACTATTTTTTTTTCCCCACAAATGTTGGAATGTTCCATAGAAGTATTTATGAAGCGGTCAGATACATTGACTGCACACAGGGCAAGAAAAAACAGTTCTCCAGCCATAACTGCTCTTCAGCCACTGAGGGCCTTCACTGAGAAACACAGAAAGTGAGTCTTTCCTATTTCCCATGTCCCTTTGGTGACAAAATACAAATGAAACGTCATTTCAAGAATTATCTAAAGAGGAATTGTTTTGCTTATCATTCGGGAGTGTATGAATGGGCCATTCTGTCCCTCACTTTATGACCCACTGACTAATCTGTTAACTACAGAGGGGTGTGAAGAAAACAAGGGCACAAGGACATGGGTAGTGTAATTACTATTAACAATCTTAGACTTTGGAACAGAAAACTGAGAGCGGGATTGAAAACCTCAGTAAACATATAAAACAAAACTGAGCCAGCGTCTCCCAGAAACCTGAGAAATCCGAAGGACTCCGCAACCAAATTTAATGGAAAACACATTATCACTGCCAAGCACTGAATGCTTTGTTAAGGGGACATGAAAACCTTCATTACCTGAGGAAAGTTTAGGAAGAGTTGAATAATTATTGTATCTGAGAACTGAATTACACTGCCCTACCAGTGAGAGTTCCTTACGCCCTTGAGTTTTTCTTCCTTTTGCCCTCAGATGGCTGTCAATAGTCAGCAAAGGGCTGTTTTCAGGCAGATCCCTTTCCAGCTGCCTGCTTTCTGTAAAGAAGCCTTGGTGACACTCCTATCATCTCTTCGTGGTACTGTACCTTGTAGCTCCATCATTGCCAGCTGTTTCACAGTGTTTCTGCCTTATCGTTTACCTGGCATTCTGCCCCTATGCTCAGTCTATTCAGTATCAAGGCTCTCATATCTACCTCCATATTTCTGGGGTGGAGTTATGCCTGTTTCTGCTCTCCACATCTCCAAGCAATTCCTGGCCTGGGTATATTGGCTCCACAGCCAAGATGGTCTCTGGGCAACAGAGTCCAGACAAAGGAAAGAGCATGTCCTCAGCCCAAGCCTGGGTTTCAGCTCTGTGAGGACACTTCAGAAATTTCTTAGTGCCAGGCTTATCCTTCTGCTTAAAAATACACCTCAACTCTTGCCCTGCCCTTGTTCCTGAGCAGGTGTTTCGGGTTCCATGGAAGGTGTAACCAAAAGTATGTGTTCAATTACCATCTCCATAAACTGTTAATGGGTGGTTGTTTATCCTCTCTGTGAGTCAGCCCTGATAACACTCTCCAGAGAAGCAGCGGAGGCTCTATGGGGTGGCCATTCCCGCTAATGGGCCATCAAGATCTCCCAGGATGACTCACGGAATTACATAATCCCACTGTGAGATGTCTCACCCTGAGGAGAGGAACTGAACATTCCTATCTGTATATAAACTGAGGCTGGGAACACCATGGAGGCATTACTCCTGGATTCCCAGAGGAGAAGAGCTTGAGAACCACCACTGGAACTCCAGAGAAAGACCAGACTTTCTACAGCATCGCTGCTTTGACAAGACCACATCCATCCCTCCAACAGGACTATAGCCACCATTTAATTGGACTACTACCACCACCCTGACCAGCAGGGTGTCAGATCATATTCCATTGCCTTTATTCTAATTTTCCTATTAAAATTGTAGTTCTGACTTGGAATCTCTTGCAACGTATTTGTGCGGGGTTAATTCCTCCCCTGGTTTCCTTTCAAACTAGCACAGCAGGGATAAGACAACCTGTTCACTCACGTGTTTTAAAATAACTCACTGCTTTTTGGCATCCTTGCTGTTTTTCACCTGCCACTCTCACCTCCGGGAAACTGTTGCTGCCTCAATTTCTTACCATCAACAGCAGCAACAGCTGCATCCCGTGCCTGTGTCAGGGAGATCCAGTGTTTCTGTAGGCAGTGAGGGGAAATTGGGAGAAGGTAGTTATGGCTGGAAGGTCTGTCTCTGCGCTCTGCCCTCACCTGCCAGAGGCAGTAGCAGCAGTGTAGCAGCTCATTCATGCCTCTGGAAGAGGCATCTGTCTGTTCAAGTGTCATTCATCCTTGAATGACTATTGCATCTCCTCCGGGGAAGACACCAGATGGAAATGTTCTGTATGCCAGATTTGACTGCAGGTTGCCAGCCAGACCACACTGGGTCAGGCATGAGGGCTCACTAGTTTATAACAGAAATTCAAAGGATTTCTGGCCAAACCTCATGCTGCTTGGCCTGAAATCATGCAGAAACTGCCTGCCTATTTCATTCCCTCCTGCGTGTCCTCTGTAGATGGCATCAGAGCTCTCTCCATCTGTGAGCTGTAGCCTTCAGGGCTAATGATGCTTTTGTCATTTTCAGTATTGGGTAATTCTCAAGTGTGTGACTTTTACAATTACCACAAACCTGCTCTTTGCTGAAGTGGAAGCAGCTGATTCACACAGCAATCATCAGAGAATGTCACCGGTCAACAGGATGCTCCTGCAGAGTGTAGATACTGCAAAGGAGACCTGTGGCACGAGGCACATTATCTCCCAGAGTTAATCACACAGATAATACTGACAAAAATGTGAAGTGGAAGAGGATGCTGTGAACTAATTTTGTCTTAAGCATGATGCAAAATTATGCTCACAGAATCAAAAATGACCAATCAATGTTAGTGTGCCTTTGGGGGCTCTCACTGCAGAAGAGCGTGAGGAATCAGTATCTTACAAACTCATTCTTGGTTTTATAAAAGTTATTTCCTGTTAAAAAAAAATCCCTCAAGGGCATGACCTACTAAACCACATTCTCTCATGCAGCCTGAAGTATTATCTGTATAATAACAATTCTGTCATTGGAATGCAAGACACCACACTATTTTGGATGATTTGTATCCTAAATCATTTGACCACAAGACAAGGATCCCTGATGAGAAAACCCATGAGCTTGATCATCCCTTTATTACCTGTTTAAATGTTCTCATTTGCCTTCCCTTTACAAAATTTGGCTCTCAGTACTCAAAGAGATTCAATTTCAGAAAAGATATTTTCCCAAAAATAAATCTCCTCATTGTGTAAAAGGGAAAAAGTTGGAGTGAAATGTGGGGCTGTATCCAGATGAAACTGACTCTAGGACAGACTGACAGGCTTGATTACCTACCTGATCAAGGCAAGGCAGTGGCAAAAGACAAAGCAAAATGAACCCACTGTTTTAATGTGTTGCAAACTCATTTAACTGGCTAATACAGACTGGGTGACTCAGTCAGTCCTTCCTGGGCAGAGAGCAAAGGAAGCTGTGTGGAGTATCCACCTGGAAACATCTTTTGAAGGTCTGAACCGTTGCCCTCTCTGTGAATTTTCATGATTGGCTGTGTGAAGGCAAGGAGACATCTTTCTACCCACTTTTTTCTAAGATGGAAATGAGCAGTAATCTCTGCCAGCTGCCATGAGATTGGTGGTGGCAAAAATGTGAGCTAACCTATCTGGCTTTTCATGGTGACACTTCCCAAAACATTTCTGTGTCTTGTAGACAGAGACCTGGGAATGTCTGCCTTGCAGGGAGGAAGAGCAGAATGTTGCATCGCCTTTCTTGTCTCTTCCCAGGGAGGCATACTGGCTCATGGATATTTCAGAAGGAGCAGTCTGGCTGCTTCAAACATAGCTTAGGCTAAAGCCACGTCCTGATGATACAAATCAGGCTAGATTTGTTTTGGAAACCTGCTTCTCCAGAGTCATCTGGCTGACATACTAATTATTCCCTACTCTTGGCAATTTCTTGCTCTGACTCTATGTATAACTTTTGACAAGACCTACACACCATCCAGCAGAGCCTGATGCACAAAAAGTATTCTTTGCTGAAGCTCACAGTGTGCAAGTGGGTGCTGGACAAAAAAACTAGCTGAAAATATAAACAAGGAATATTTGTGCCTGGCACCACTGCAGCTATCAGGGTGAAATTCATTTCACAGATCATCCACAGAGAGGCAAGCCCCAAAAAAATCCTCGGATATTTTATTTGCAAAGATTACCCTGGCATTCTGTCATTTTAGGCAGTCAAACCTTACTGGAGAGCCTTGATTATTGTCAAGAGATGTTGTTCTCTGGATTTTTTAAAGTCAACTATTGTAGTACTTGATGTCTTCCCCTTTCATTAGGAAACATTCTTAGGCTGCCACTGTTTTTGCTGTCCTCCATCTGAATTAAAAATAACTCTTTATGCAAGGGAATGCAGGTGCAGCTGTTCTGCCATTATATTCAGTGGCAACGTCAGAACCCTGGGAGAAGCAGAGGATTTGAAATGGAAGAAGAATGTCTTCACAGGACTGTTTCTTTCCTTGTTTCCGTGGCTGCTTTTCTGCGTATTTTCACATATGAGACATCCCTTTGAGCTATTTTCCTCTTAGTGAATTTTTCACGCAATATTTGCCCTGAATAGAGGTGATTTTAAAAGTGTCCATTTAAATTCAGAGTGCATTTCAGTGTCTCATTTGCTTCTTCATGCTTCTAGTTCAAGGATAGTTCTGAAATCCGTTACAGGATGTTTATCTTTATTTTGCTTGTGAGTGCTAATATATACATTCTCAGGACCATAGTATTCAATAGGGAAGAGAAAAAAAAATGAATGGAGCAAGGTAGCAGCTAGTAATCATTTTAATTCTTTTCCTTAAGAAAGTGGTCTGACAACGGCTGGTTTTAACCTGCTTCTAGCATTTTAAATTACATTGTTTTTCAGTTACAGCTCAAGAATGGAATGAAGCAGATTGCTCTCAGAAATCTTTGGATGAATGATTAGTGAACTTTGTAGTAACACTCTACTTAAAAAAAAATCCCTATTACAGAGAAAAACATCACCTCCATAGGTAGAAAATCTCCCAAATGGAGAAAATCATAGGCTGAACAAAAAGGTTTTGCAAGGTGCTTCAGATGGATTTCTTGGGCCTCTGGCTACTGTTGGCTGTGCAGTGCCCTGAGGATCACACTAGGATGCAGCCTGCTTGCACTTCCCTCTGCAGCACCCATCCTACTAGCACAGAAAGCCAAGGGTTATTGCTATGCAGCATGAGGCCACTTCAAAATTGGCTTTCAGTTGTAAGGTTGCAATTCCTCAACACGTTCTGCTTCCAAAAGCTTCCCAGTCCCCTCCTGTTTACATAGGAAAATTTCCATATATGAAAAAATGGAGCTGTTATTTATAATTTACTGTAGTGTTTAGTGTTTGCCTTTGCACTCTGGTTTCTTTGGCAGTTATTCAGAGGCACTTGTCCTGCAAGAACCACCAGCTCAGGACACTGTGCCCTCCCCCTGACAGCAGCAAGAGCAGTAGGTGGTCTGACAGTTCTTGTCTGGGCAAGGTGGCTCCCAGGCTGTGACACTCCTTCCTTCTCCCCTTCCTTCCCTGCAGTCCTGCACTCTACCCAGCTGCCTGTTCACCTCTGTCTCAAAGCATCCTAAAATACAGTGGAGTGCAGGTGACCCTGTGCCAACCCAATGCCAGAGCCTATTTCCTGAAGAAAAACACAACTACAAAATAAAAGTGATGTAAGTTCTTATAATACTTTATAGTAGGTACAGCCTAATGCAGAAAAAAAAACACATTAAGAATGTCCACTAAGAATAACCACATTTAGTACACAGCAAGCTTTTATTCAACACTGACAGTAAAATCTCTTATTCTGCAAAGAAAGCTTTGCTTCTCTGTTTTCAAGAGCTCCTTCATTAATAATACTCCCTCATCTGTAAAGTGAACTCATGACTTTGCATAATCACTCTCCCTCCTGTATGAGACAGAATCAAGCCAGCATTGCACATTCCATTACTCCTGAAGGGCAGCTTCCAGAGCTGCATTTTAATTAGGGTGATATGTTGTTTATCTCTAATGGTTCAGGTAGACTAATGGATTTCTGAACCTTAATAAGTTACCCCATGTCAGCCAAGGCAGGTGATTGCCCATGTGCTTGCTCCTTCCCTGGTACTTGTCAGGGAAAACATTTTTTCTTCTATTAACCTAGACTGAAGTCTGAGCTGACGTGTTTTACAAAACATTTGCAGTGAGAACCTCCAATCAATTACCAGAAGCTTGTTACACTGCAGCTGAAATAATCTTATCTCTTAGTCCAGAGTGCTTAGGTACAGCTGTGACATCACCCATCTCATCTTACTCAGGAGCGCTTGGTTAATGGGAAAGAACAAAGTCCATCTTATCTGCCTTCTATTTCCTGAAAATGCATGAACCCCAGGTTAATTGCATAGGTTTGCTGCCTGTAGGAGGAAGGATAGTTCTGTATGTTAATGATGAATCTGCAGACAAGTAATTTCATAACATTGGAATTTTGACCCTTTCTTCCAGTAATGCAGATACTGCAGTAATTTTGGATTGAAGCTTTCCTGTGTTACTTGGTATTATTTAACCTTGCTTGAGCTTGTTTATTTATACAGAAATGTGGAAAGTAATGTTTATCTTTCTTACAAGTCTGTGAGGTAGCTTTTTTTTGAATAATGGATGCAAAAAGTCCTGGAAACCTTATCTAGAAGGTTATTGTGCTAACATTAATTGAGGATTTATTTTTTAATGTCAGTCTACTGGAGTTTAACTTCTAAGATCATTTAGTCTTTCTGTGGACACACCCAGAAATATAGTTGGAAGTGCTGAGTGTATTTATCTTGCAGTAAACCAAAACACATTTCAAGTTTCTTACACTTTAATTCAAGAAACACAGGTGATGCTCAGGTGTTGACTCACTGCATGACTCACTGTCTGAAGGTGTGGTTGTCTCTTGGAACAGATGCTGGGTGCACATGCCTGATCTGCCCAGTGTGGAGATGGGTCTGCAAATGTGCTGGACTGCAGCTCAGAGCAAAGCATTTTCAGAAAGGCTAAATTTAGACTGCAAAGATAAGGTCCAGAGAACCCATCAGGGTTGCAAGGTAGGCACACAAAAAATGTAGGTGCCAGACAAGCTTTACGAGTATAGAAGGATAGGCTGTCTCAATCATCTAGTTTCAAATTTCCATCGTAGGTAGACATCCAAAATCTAGCTCTTGACATCTTGCCATCTAACCCTCAAGATGCTTTAAGTCCACAGGCATTCATGTTTCCCATGCATAGTATTCCCCAAGTATTTGAAGTTTTTCCTCATAAGTTTAGGCATCTACAAAAGCTCTAGAACTATTTAACATTAAGCCATATGATGATTTGTACAGAACTGTTTCTCAGATGGGGACTCAGTTCCATGTGTTATAATGGCTACATAGATCTCTTCCAAATACATGTCTGGAGCATGTGCTGACGGTGCTATTTTCCTTCTTTATGTGCAGATGTTCAAAGATTAGCATTCGAGAGGAAAGAGGCGCTGCCTGGAGTGGGTTTAAAGCTGCAAGCATAAACTCTTGGGAAAGCATCCAGCTCTGGCTGTATGTTGGGGAGGGTGGGTTCGTCAAAGCAGGGGGGCAACAGATGGGGATTGCGAGGATGTTTTAGTTATCAAAAAGTACATATAAAATACTACTGGGAGTTGCTGCTGGTCCTTAGCATGGCATTAATGGCATTAACAACACAAAATGTTATGGTTCAGTAACAAAATGAAGTAGTTATAAATAACACAAGTGCTAGGGATTAACTGAATTATATATGGCGACTGGGAGTAGGAACCCATGGAGAAAGAGGAAATTTCTAAACATTTCATTATCTGATCTCTGATTGTATGGTTTCATTCCTCCAAAATACAGTGGTCAGACTTTGCCTGCGTGTGCCATATTTGTGGCTTGGAGTAAAAATTACAAGATTCGAATAAGCATTTGTTAATTTTTCCTGATAAAAGCAGAAGACTGCGTCTTTGGGGGTATGAGTGGAAACCTTCTAGCAAAAACTGAGAAGAATTTAAGAACTATACAAGGAGAAGACAAGCAGAAACAGTAGCTCATAGCATCACGGAACGTTTTTGTTTCATTTCTGGTTTGTATCTGTGGTGTTTTTTGGTTATTAATATAAACTCACTAATGGAAGTTGCTTTGAATGTTTACATAAAAGTGTAATTATGAGAGAGAAAGTCTGACAGGGAAAAACTTTCCCAAAAGAAACCCCAAGGTTCAAGATTTTCATATGATTGCGCATACAACTTTCCTTTAATTCAGACAGTTTAAATCTCTTCCACATTGTATTTTAACTTAGGGTCAGTGCTGCAAGTCTGGTTCAAGAACTGCTCAATGCACATTCCAAACTGATTACATCCACTTGCACTTTTTCTAATTACACCCACTTTAGGTGATAAGATCTAGATACAATGAAAGGCAATATTTCCCTTTAGAGATTGCAATCGCTGGTGATTTTGTCTATTCATATGGAGTATCAGGCTCAGCCAGGTGCTGTCCTGAAACATGCTAAGTGCTTCAGAATGCCAAATTGACTCAGCTCCTGCTGGAGCCAGCATTGTGGAGCTGGCAGGTGTTTGGCATGGAACAGGGCAAGTAGTGAAATTACATTGTAGGGCTTTTCCTTGTAATTACTTTGCCTCGTGGGAATTCCAGGTTTTCTTTTTTCTTTTCCCTTTTGCAGAGTTCACAGCCATGTGAGCGCTAAGTGTAGACAGGCTGTTCTCATTTCTGTTCTCATTTTATGAATGCCACACTTGGGGCCAATAATCGCCGATAGTGTGACACTTGCAGTTACGTACATGGTTGTGTAAGTAGTAGGTATTGTAGCTCTACATATCTTGAAATTAATTTAAACTAAAAGGGCTTCACTGTAATTCCCTCTGCAGAAGAGATATAACGGAGAAAGAGCTGATTAATTTATCCACTATGGGGGAAGTAAGTGTCATTTATCCCAAACGCTGAGAATTATCTCCTTGCACTCCACACTCCAGAACATACCCTTCATTATTCAGAGAGACTAAAAGCTTCACAGGCCCTGTCAGATTCACAGCTTAGAGTGATGTTTATAGTGGGTCTATGCTATTCAGCAGCACCTTCCAGAGCAAAGTCACTTTCTCACTTTAGAATGTTAATTTCTTTCATACAATAAACATAAATAAATTGATATCGTTTCTACTGGATACCTGGCAAGAGTTATGGAATAAGTTAAATTCCACCAAAATTCTACTTTGGAACCAGGCTATTTTCCGTAGATAAAATTTTTCCTGGAGGATGTATGTTGAAATCCTTATCAACATATATCATCCTCCCTCTTCTGCTCCCAACCCTTCTTGTCCCCTCAGAGCCCTACCACGATTTGTGAGGCTACTTGGCAGCTGTGACCTGATGGGTCTGGTTGTGGCCATGGGGAAGGGGATTCTGAGCTCAGTCACAGCATTGGACGTGCTGCTGGAGCGTGATGTGCTCTTTTACATTTACACCCATGGGGAATAAAGAAAAAAATTTGTAGAATAGTGATAAAGATACAGCTTTTTAAATAAAGACACTTCTCTTGAAAGTAAGAAATCCTACATTATCTATTTTTTATCCTCACAGTCAAGGTATTCTGGTGATCTTTGAGCTGTATTTTAGTCACCCCAGTTTGGAGAATGTGGGGATAGTGAGTTTTTAGCAAAAGGGAATATTGTTTCATTTGTGAGGAAGAATTATTATTCTTACCAAAACCAGTTCCTAGTGTTGCAGTATAATAATTTTATATTATTTTCTATAGTGAGTGAAAGTAGGAGCAGAGGCTTAAAACGGATCTTCAAAGCTTGCACCTTGAAATTGCAGGTAATCATTCAATAACAATCATAAAGTTCCCCAAAGAGTCGCAGTAGATTCAGAAAGGTCAGAAAAATGTGTCACCACACCTGTGCTGTATCAGAAACTGCACAACACTTCCTATAACAAAAAAATTTCAAATATTGCATCAAATAAGCCAGAAGCATAAAAAATACACAAGGACAGAGCAGGAGAGAGGAAAGTCATGAGAACATCAGGGCATTTGTTTCCCTCATAGTGTGGTTTAAAGAAAATATTTTCCTGTCTTTCCTGAAGTCCTGTGACTGTTTAAATTGTAAGAATATTCCCCAGACACACCTCTTAGTTACTCACAAGTCTCTCTGCACAGCAGTTGGTCTTTCAAAAAAAAATTTAAAAGTGGCTATGACAAATGTCTGCCCTAACCCTTTATTTATATTAGTCCCAAGCTGTTTTGTGAAACCTCCCCCAAATAGTCCACGTTTCTTACTATTTACCAGACAGAGGTCAGCATGAATTGTATACCTCAAGTCAACAGAATTCTGGACAGTAATTTGCTAGAGGTGAGCAAAAAATGAGTGAACTTCTGGCTTGGAAAAATTGAAAGATGATGAAAAAGAAGCCTGTATTGTAGTTTCAGCTTATATGAACTCTGCTGCTATGGAGAGATTCAGATTAAAGTGTCCAAGGTCATATTATTTCCTTTGGTGACACTGGACCTGGATTTTCATCAGACTCTCCTCACTAGGCCCTTGGCACACTCAGTGCAGGAATAGATTTGAAAAATGCCATTTAGTTCCATCCTCAGCATTTTCTTTACTTCTATTTAAGTTTGATCCCATCCATGTTAAACTATTCTATTACTCAAACTACCATGTTACTACATACCACAATTATTAAATAAGTTTATAATCAAAAAACACTAGGAATGCACTTAAAAATACAGCTCACTTTCTATAAGTGTAAGGATGATACATATCCTTTCAGCATATGAATTATTCTTTTACTAAACTGATATTTGAGAAAACTAGAAATCAGTATATGTCAGAACATATTATGTAAATGTGTGTTCAAAACTGGTTTGCTTTTGGTAAAAAAAATTATAAATCTTAAGGAAACGTTAATACAATGAAGCCTTAATAATTTGTTTTAATGTCTGCATCTTGTTACCAAGAATTGTTGGGGCTCTCAGTGCCATCTAGTGATGTTTAGATGGAATTGAAATATAGTTATTTTCACAGTATTATGTACATGTATGAACATATTCTATAATAAAAGCTCTTTTAGATTAGCAATACTGTACTTTTTGAAATATAAATAACTCTTTAAATTCTGTTGCATAATAACAGCAGAAGTCACACATATATGATAAAGCTGGAGACAGCAGCCACCTGCTAACTTTGTCTCCTGCATTTCTGGCCCTGCATCTTTCTTGGCTCCCTGATTTTTCTCCCACCTCCTTTTCTACCCTGTAATGTCTATGCATTGCTTTGTCTTCACAGACACCTTGAAAATGTCAGTTTGCTAAAAAAAAACACCCAAAGAAAAAAGTCATCTGAGAAACTTTTCAGATCCAAACACAGGTAAGGAATTTACCTTTCACATGGAATCCCAGAATCACCCTAAGATTATAGTCTTTATTGGTGACATTCACATGATGCGTTCAAGGTCTATCTTTAAAACATACAATAGCTGGTTTTGCTGTATACTTACTTATCTTTCTCTGGTTTTTCTTGTGAACTGCTGAAAATTCTCCATTTTAGTGTTTGGAAAAGAATTAATTCTTTTCTTAGACTTTGAAGGCCTTTTATTGGTCAGTTCAGTCTATAACACCAACATCTCTGAATTTAAACCAGAGCTTTTTTAAACATTAATCATATTCCAGTCTTATCTTCAGACCCTAGTTAGATGTAAATAATTCTTTCTTAACTGAGAATAAAGAAATGTGAAATGTGAATTCCTCTGTCAGCAGTGCACACAATCCAAACCCAGAGTGCAACTAAGCAAATCGAAAAACTGGTTTTTGGCAAACCGATAAAAAATTCTAAAAGTGGATCTGTCTGGATGGTGAGCGCAGGTTTGCTCTGCCCCTGCTCAGAACGGGTGGAGCTCTTGCCTGAATGGCTGGGGGCTGAGCTGAGCTAATCTGCCTCAGCAACTCCATCCTCTAGCTGCTTGAATATCTGACTTCTGCAGGGCAGGAGAGGTGTTTTGGTGGTGTCTGAACCCCTTTGTGAAGAGATACCCTCTGTAAAATCTGTGCAAATGCTATAGTTCTGGGTCTTGGGAGAAAAAGGAAAAGAAAAAAGTGAACATACTAGCAAGAGCTTACTTTCACTAGTATATTCAAAACATATTTCAGCCCAATCTCCTTAAATGTGACAGCGAAGAGGAGCTAATTTCATAAATACCAGGTGGGAGATGAGACTGCTTAATATAGCAAACTTGCTGGAAAGATGATCAATTTCCCCCAGGAACACCGAAACGTGACTGACGGGCCACGGTTACAGCACTGAGGAAGGCAAACTGAAAACAGGAAGAATTTACCAGCTGTTTTCACATCTGCCAGATGAACAGAGAGAATCAGAACTGCAGCCTGTCAATGTTCAACGAAGCAAGTTGTATTGAGGGGTTCTTTTGTAAAAGTTGCCCAACGTCATCATTCCCATTTTGCCTTGGGAGACTGCCTTTGACAGGGATGTGTTTTATGATTTAGAATAATTATTCATGCTGAAGATCTATATTTCATCCCCAGCATCACATGTGGATGATACAAGCTGAGTACTAGATAAATTGGGGCTCTGAGTCCCAAAGTATATAAAAGAAGAAATTCAGATCATTTGGAAAATCTGCCCTATGAAAACAGGACAAAAAAACCCACTAAGGACCTTCTTTTCTATCTTCCAAGACAACAACCATGACTGAAAACAGCCTCTTTTATCCTTGATGTGAAGGGATTTTATTCCTTCCTCTCAGATGTGTTCCTTTGCATTCCCACATGTGATAAATTATTGCAATTCCCAGGTGATCTTCAAGAACAAATGGAAATTAAAATAAAATTTAGTGTCTGAATTGCACAGCCTTGAGGGAGGCCAGCAACAGTATTGACATCAGATGACTCCAATTCTGCATCAGTGTTAGAAAGGGTCTCTCTTGACCTTTAAAGCTAGGTAAAAATCTAGGTCAGGCTTTCAGAAAGGTTGACTCTTCTTTTCTGACCTCTGAAGCAAGTTCAATATCTCTGATTCAAGAGGAGAAAAGGTATGCGGGAGGAGACCACTTCAGCTTCTTCCCTATGACATGATCTGTGACAAAATGTTCCTGCAGCTGTGACAGGCAGTATCAGCAAGCTCTGTCTGTCAAACACACAAAGAGGTTCATGCTTATAACCAAGCACAACAGAAGTGTTAGCATTTGCAGAGAGAAGACCCAGTGGGATTTCTGGGGCCTCTGGATGGGGAGATCTGCTAACCCCCCTGATCCTGCAAGCTCCCTGTGGTGAACTTCAACTCCTGATGCAGAGGAAGGTGTTGAGACCTCCTGTGGTAAGGGAGGCAATCCTCCCTCCTCACCTCATTTCCACCCAAGACGCTCTGCCCTCATTTATGACAACTCTGCACTTCTGCATAGAGAAAACCGATGAAAAGCGCAGAATGGACTGTGCAAAACATGGCATGGGACTCGTTAAGGGGACCATGATATAGTATGCCTTTTCTTTCCCCATTCCCTGGTGTTGTCTGGTGGTGCCTTAGCAGTGTGGTAGCACAGCAGCATCTCGGTGCTGCCTTTCTGTGACTGCAGGGTGTGCCTTGGGTGGTTTGACACAGGCACCAACTTTGTACAAGTACGTCATGCCTGTCAGGAATGCAGATGCAGCTCATTCTCTTGTCACAGGTGATGGTTTGCAAGAACAATGGGAACAAGCACTGAGGGCAACCCCATTTAATTTGCAGTGCTCCTGAACACTTGTGAGCACCTGAGTCAAGTGCCTGAAATGAGTTTGTTAAACGTAGGTGTTTCTGAGAATGTGCATGGAGTGGCAACGACAGCAGCGTGCTGTCACCTGCATGAGTTGGTAGCAGACTTGGTTTACACATCAATGTTTCATCAGGATTAACAACTGGTGAAATGCAGACACTTATCAAATCCAGTTAAGCTTTCTAATTAAATTTCAGCCTGTCACAGCTAATCCCAGCTACCAAGATAAGCTTTGTATCACTTGCATGATGTAGATTTTTTTTTCAAAAGTTAATGAAAAAGTCAACATTTCAGAAGTGATTTCAGAAGGAAAATTATTAAAGTTAACCCTATTGAATTTGATTGGTTTCTGAAATGACCAGCACCTCAGCTGAGCAAACCTTTTGTGAGTCTGTTGTTTGAAATTAATCAAATGTCATTAGCCTTGCATGTTTTCTGAAATCCATGGTAAACATCTATGATGTTCATATTCAGAAAATGAAGTTGCTCTCTTGAACCAGATTAAAATTTCCTATAAATCCAGTATTGTGCCGCTGACACTGGCCTAAAGCTGATGCTTAGGAAAGACTAATAAGAGCGGGATGATAAATGCAATGAGTTTCTCTAGCACCCTCTGATCTCTAACCACATTCAGATTCTGTCTGTGCTATATTCTCTGTATTCTTTTAAAACAGATGATTTATTATTCAGAAACCCATCAAGCCCTCCCTTGAGCCAATACAAACGCTTAACATCCACATCCTAAAGCATGGAGGTTTATAGCTTAACTACACTATGTGGGGAAAAAAAAAATCTTTTGTTTTAAGCTTGCCACTTTACTGTTTCCTTGTTATCACCTAGCAGCAATACTGGAAGAGAGTCCTCTTTTCTTGCCATTTATAACTGAACAGACCATGGCCAACAATGATCAAAATTTATATTTGCTCTATTTCCATGGCCTCTAAGTCATCTGCATTCTCTGCATGCTCTTCCCATCAGTCTTCCCATGTCTCCTTGATACAGATGCTTTCATAGCTCGGTTGTGTCTCTCTGTCTCAGAGACTCCATTGGTGCTTTTTTGCTGCTTTCCTCATGTGAATTTCTCACTGATGGACCTCCTTTGACTTCAAGGGACAGAAAGACATCCTCCTACTGCTGTCACATTGTATCTGTCAGTGTACTGTTGCCCGCATCCTGTTCCCCATCTTGACAGTAAGCATCTGTTCCACAGGATACGTGACAGCAATGCTGAATGATTGGTTTTCAGTATTCCCTGGCTCCTCTAGTAAATGCCTTTCCAGCTTGCAATGTCTAAAGTCAAGGGGAACAAATAAAGCATAAGGACATAAATGGTTGTTCTGATTAGAGCAAATTGTTTCAATGATGTCGAGTTCTGGATAACGTAATCAAATTTTCCCAAGAAAGAAAAACATTTCACGCCATTTTTCTTTTGCAGCAGGAAATCTAGCAGGCAGAGCACATAGTGGGATCCTCACCTAAAAATCCTAGTCGTTAAATAATAAGAAACCCCATGATTATAGCCATGCTCTGAGTCAGACAGGGAATATTTGATTCTCTTTGACAGCACTGAAGGTGGCTGCCATTTCTGTACATAAAAATTAATGCAGCACAGGAATTTTGCATGTCTCAAGAAAATAAGCAAAAGTCAGATGTCTTTGAAAAGCAGCTATCTTGATAAAACCTTGCTGAGGGGCTGTGAGCATTTTGGACCGTAAGTCACAGGAAAAACTAAAGCAGGTGTTCTGACAAATTTTGTCACTAATCAGAGTAGAAAAGAGACTAGTACTGTATTTCAGTTAACTCTATGCCTTCTGCATTTGATTTAATAACTTCTTGCCTGGCAAAGTGACTGCTGTACAACGATTCATTTAATATTTTAATAAAGAATAACTGGAGGTAGAAAATTGAATATTGGATGGTATTCCAATGTAGGGAGTTTTGATGACCTGCTAATGCAGTGAATTCAACTTTAATGGTTTGTGAATGAAAACAAACTCCTATTAAATTACAACAGAGCATATGTTTTCAATCTTGCACTCTTTACTGCAATTTATAACAAGAAAAGAAAATCCAAAACACAGATACTAAAGAAGACATGGATTCCTCTGCATTAGGAGAAACCAGGTAGTTTGGAATGTTAATAACAGAGAAACCTAGCTCTGGTTCATTAAAATGTAAATAAACATGTTTGCACCTTGATCTGTTTTGCTTGGAGCTGCTCCAACTGATAAAAACGAAACGTGGGCTGCAGAGTTAACCTGTGCCACAGCTGCCAGGAGGTTTCTTTGTGTTAGATATGGAGCCTGTGGGGGAAGGCAGTGGTGTCCTAGCAGCAGCAGCAGCACAGCTGCGTTTTGGTATCTAATGTAGAAGTAGGATTATATTTGATAAAGTGAAAGAAGGATTACAGTGCATCTGACAGTAGAGGGAGCTTGAAGGAAAATTGTTTGCCATGGATTATGGGGACATAATCTTTTAATGTCCCCAGTAAATATTGATTTTGGAGGAAAGATAGATCAAATGCATATCAGTCTTTAGGGGGAGAGGGATTGTGTGTGTAAGTTTCCATAACGACCTAATATTATTTTAATTTGCTTATTATTAAGAAGGATGTTCCATTTTGCAATGCTGTACATAGGGGGTGGTACAAGTATAAATATCACAGCTTTAAATAATAGGCATGGAAAAAATCAATAATGTTTTATCTTGTTAGCTAATTCATTAGTGATGTAGACTTCCTACCAGGAGAACATATTTTGAAGTCATTCTGTAATGTCTGTCCAAAAAAAAGCTCATTCTGAGGTTTTTTTCCCCTTGTTTTTAAATTCAAGCCTTGGAAATATCAGATAAACAAAATACTTGATGAATATGTGAATAATCTGGAGATATTTCTTAATCTCAAATCTTTAAAGGGAAATTAAACAGAAGTGCATTTAAATAACCAGTATTGTTACTCTCCTTCACTTCTGAGAACTCATTTAACCTCTAAAGCTTGTGTGGGCAAGTCTTTATTATGGGGATAGAAAGTATTAGACATCAAATCCTGTAAAAAAAGGTGCAAATCCCACTGAAAATCTTTCAATGTATTTCTTGCCTCCACTTCTGCAAGTTTTCTTCCAGGAGCACCTGCTGCTGAGGAGCTCTGGCAGCCCTGATGTGCAGTCTGAGCACCTGCCGGATTGCTGGGTGTCCCTTGGATCCCACACCTGAACAACAAAACTTGGCCCACTTTTGGTTAATATTTGATGCTGATGAAGGTAAAAAGTAGCATACATATTGAGATGTTAAAAGCATATCTGAGGCCAGGTCAGAAGGTCAGAGCTCAGGCTGCTTTAGTTTGGCTCTCTGACAACTGAGACAACTGACCTAATTTTTGTGAGTGAAATCTATGGGACCAGGATTTTGCTCTGGAATTATCTATTACTATGTAATTATACACAAGAGGATTTCAGGAAAAGTGTTTGAGGCTTAACTAGGAACTTCAGAACAAATAAATAAATAAATGGAGAACAAAGCACTCAGTAAAACCATGGCACCTACCACAGAAGCCTAATTAACGTCTTCCAGGAACAATCTACTTATCTATATTTTGGTACTCAGAAACTATGGAAATTACATTCCCCTATAGCCTGGTTGTACTCTTTTCTTTTTCAGCAGAACAATCTTTCTCATGAGGATGGGAACAAATAACAGTGAGCTGGTAGTGACAGGGAGTCGTGATGCCCTGTGCAAGGTCCCAGTGGAGGCTGTCCCCTCTAAGCTGCAGGACTTCTACTGTTCAAGCACAATTTCATGGTGAGCAAAAAAATGGCCTTTGTGGAATTGTGCAGGACCATCAAAATCCATAGAGACAAGATTGGATGAAGGGTTGGATAATTCCTGCAGGACAGACGCACTTTTTCATTATACCCCATCCAGGGACTTCATTTACTGACAAAAGTTGAGGGCAAATCTTCAAGAATCAAACCTCACTTCCAAGCAAATACTGCTCGACTCAGGCTCTTGTTTATTGCTCCTGAAATCAACAGCAAACCTCATGCTGACTTTTAGAAGAAAGGGGTTGATTACCCCATTTTGCAGAGTATTTAGATGTACTTAATGTTAGTTTTAAGTAGTAAACATCTGTAGGAAAAGCAACTGAAATACATATCTCAAAAATTTATTCTGTCCCAAAAATTTCAGTTTTCACCTGAAATATTTTGCTTTTCATATTCCAACAAATTTCTGCATTTAATTAATCTAAAAAATCTAAAAAATATTCAAGGGTATACATATTCTTCTCAAAAAATCTTCTATGGTTAAACAAAATTCATAAGAAAAAAATATGCTGTTTATACAGCATAATGATCACTCAAATGGTATTTTGCCATTCAGGGAATTTTTATTACAATAGCTAGACCATGACTAAAAATCACTGGCAGGGTTAAGCGGATTCCACTTAAGCAATCAGAACATAAATTATGTTGATTGTCACAGTATTTTATATGGCAGAACAAGTATGACTAAAATTAATATGTAAAACACAACATTGATTCATTCTTCCTCTGGCAAAAAATTACTTTATGCTATTGCATAAGAGGTCACAGTGGTCTGCATCTTGAGCAGATGTGATCTTCAGAACAGAAAAAAACTCCTGTTTAATATAATAAAAAAATGTGGACTCAGAAATTATCAGTTTCCACTGACCACATTGCATTTCTGGCACCTAAAGAACCTCCTGAATACTCAGTAGGAATTAACAGTTACTGTGTACCTGGAAAAATTGTGGCTTTTAAAGTAGAAACTCACCTGAAATATAAATTTAATAATGTAAGATAAAGTCCTAGTAATTCCTCATCCTAGTATGGCAGAAACAAGCCACTAATACAGCCAAACATTCAAAAACTGTAACATCTAAACAACATTATAGTTCTTACAACTGAATCATGTATAATATGCTTTCTTTAGAAACTAAATGAAGGTATGAAGACTGTCTGGAATTAGCTCAAATATGACTGATTAACAACAGATGCAATAGAAATTGCTTGCTGTATGTCACCCAAACACATCCAGCCACAAAAGGCATTTTCCATAGCAATGCAGTCATCACTTAAAATCTAAAAAAACACCAACTATATTTCTTATATACAGTCCAAAGACCAAGAATGTTTATTTCCAAAACCTAAAAAATATTCTGCATCTTGCGTTGTGAAGTGCAGCGGGTGACAGGTAAAAAACACAGAACTAGAACATAGAAAAATACAGAAGGCATGCTTCTCTGTAAGCACATGCATGGAATTCCTCTTAGCTCTTGGAAAAACTGAGCCATTCTACTCTTAGGAACAGATTTTTCTGCTCTGGTTTAGCCATCTAGAATTTAGGTGTTAAGGCTGAGCAAGGTGGTAGGACATTCACATCTACTGGAGAAAAGCAGGTGCCCTTGTAATTTATTCTCTTCCTGCAATGGGCAAGGGAATCTTCCTCTATGTGCCATAAACTTCCTGGGTTTTGAAAAAATGTGGATTGTGAATCACATTTGTTCTGGGAAGACATCAAGGTCTTACTGACAATAGAGTGAATTCCTGGGCTGAAATTTGTCCAATCCTAGTTTTTCCTAGAATGTCAACAAATTACCACCAAATTAAAACAAGCAAACAAACAAACAAACATGCTACTATTTTATGAATTAAATATAAAAAGTAATCCAAGATGCAATTTCCTGAAAATGCTGCTGGGTGCTATGAGGACTAGATTAATTTTCCTCAGGAGATAAGGCCTAGATTCAGGCATCATAGTATTACTAAAAGAAAACTTCTACTTTCCCTTCTATACCTTTAAACATTCAATAGGTTCTTGAATTAATTCTTACAGCAAACAGAAGACCTGAAAATTTATTCTGGAAGTAAAATAAAGAGTTCAATATGTAAGGCAAGATTATAGAATTTAGCATTTTGTACAAATACTCCCCCAAAAAGAAAAAGAGGAAAAAACCTAGAAATACCTTGAATATATGTATCTAGAATTGGACTGGAAGATTGTCTATAGAAATTAATATCTCCAGACACTCAACAACTGCAGTATTCGGTTACCAGGCTAGATAAGGTGCTAAAGTATCTGCATGGTATAAGCACGTCTCACAGCTTCTGATTAGTCTGCAACAAAGTTTTAGTGAAACTGGTTTTCTGCAAGAAGGCGGTACTCCTGATAGTTCTGTTGAGCTATGAAATATAATTTTATATTTATGCTAGGAGTAACTGATTACAAACATTGTCCTGGTTTGTGAACTTGTCATGGTCACATCAAAAGCTGTGCCAACACCTGCCAGCAGTGAGGCCCTGCTGTTTCCTCAAGCCATCTTCACTTCACTTGAATTTCTATTGTTGGGACTCTCTTGAGATTTGGTACAAAAATGTTTAGTTAGTCAGCACGTGATTTACCTGTAGCGTGGTATTAAGGGATACAGACTGTGAGGAATTTCAATAGAGTGTGGTGGTTTTTCCTTCCCTAATTACCTGTGTAATGGATTTTGGGTTGCGATGTTGTATGATAAGATGCTGTTCTGGATAGGGCCTCAGGAATCATTTCTATTTTTCCTGTCCCCGAAGTTAAACAGGCAAGTGAGAGACACCTAGGAGTATGCAGAGCAGCACTATGGATGCCGTGGTGTTGGTCAGAATCCTGAAGCTGTGGGAAAGATCAGATTTGCCTGACTGGTTAGAGATCTCCCAAGCAGGCAGTTAAATCAAAATACTCGTGAAAAAACACACCAGAAGATATGCCTAAAGCAGTGGGGTCTAAAATGAGAGTTAAGTTAAAACATAAAGAATATAAAGAGAAACAAACCTAGAGATTTAAAGGTAGAAAAATCATAGAGAAAGTGAAATGAACCCATTGGATTAGAGTTGTGTGTTGAGCTCTAGGCAAAAGCAAGATTAACTTTATTGAGGTCAATAAATAAACCTCCCCTTCAGAAACAAATTACTTAATTTAGCTCTGTGGTGAGACAGAGCCATCTGTAATGCCCACCCATCACCAGAGCGGTTCTATAAATAACTACCACTGTTGCACTAAAGCAGAAGAGGATTACAGCTCTCATTTAGCTCCCTTGCAGAGACAAAATACAAGGTTTTTACTGCATGTGAGCTGCAGTGTGTTTGCTTAATGCTGGGTGAATGATGGCCATCACAAAAACCTTCCCAGGACACAGTGAGACACACTTATTTTTCCCTTTGGAGCTAATATTTCCAGATCAGAAATTTAAAAAGAAAACCTCCCTCCTCCCCCCCACCCTCCTTCTTCCCCCCCCCCCAAAAAAAAAAAAAAAGGAGTTAAGTGCAATTGAAAACCAAAACATTGGATGGGTTGAAATCTGGGTTGCCATAAACCACACATACAATAACTATGCTAAGGACCCTTTTATGTCCCTTCATTTTTCTTCAGTATTTATTTTGATTGTATAGGTCCACTATCAAATATCAGTGAAGAACACCCTGCACTGCAAATAAATTCTGTTTCAAATATAATAACCAAGTCAGTGATAGTCTTACTTTTTTTCATCACTTGAATGTTAGTAACTTCAATGCATGCAGTACCAGAAATTTTCTGCTTTTTTTCTTAAGGATTCTTTCTATCTTTAATTGAAATCTTACTATGAATGACAAAGGGAAATAGCCAGAATGCAGTACTTTATACTGACTTCAGATCCATGAGAAATAAAAATGAGACAGAAAGATGGAGGAAGGAATATCAATGGCTAGATGAATCAGTATATTAGGCATCCACTGCTATTTGTCATTGTCCAGACAGCTCACAGGGAGTTGTGTGGATACAAGGATCTCATTTTTTTTGAAAAAAATTACCTATCAACTTTGATAGCTGTGAGTAAAAGTAAGGAAATTGGTAAAGCACTTCATTCATTTATCCTTGGGGTATCTCTACAGTTATTAATTTTATCCATACATGTTGCTTTATTTGCTGTGTAGAATGCTGCAAGGCACTGACAGCATCAGCTGATAATACACAGGAAGGGATCTACAACACCAAACCTTCAAAGGCCTTGATCAGACATAATTGCAAAGAAAACACTTGAAAATATCTCTAGCAGCTCACGATGATCTAGAAAGGTAGCCCTCTTTGGGATAATAGACCAGAGACAAGGAAACATTTTTAATTTGGCACCATAGCTTCGTACCACCAAAAGGCCTGCATTTTTCTTTATGACTGTGCCATTTTTATTCCATGTAAATCCATGAATCTCAAGGTACCTTGCACATACTCAAGGAAGGTCTACAGGGTCACTCACTGAAGGTTTAAGCTGAGATCATTAGTTATACACTGAAGCAGATGAAGCACCAACATTTGTCTGTCTCTACTGTATAACGTGAAGAAAAATAACCCCCACAGAGATTATAGGGTATGGGAATAAGCGTGTCTGTTTGAGAGAGCAAGTGGAAATAGCCATTTAGACATTTCCTTAAGAAATGTGTGTTCAATTTAGACATGACAAATTTAGACAAAGACATGACACCTCAGACACCTGGTAAGATATGCATTTCCCAGTAGCAGGCACGTCCAACCTGTTTTCTCATCTTTCCTGTCAGTTCAGAGGAAAACCTTTCTTAACTAGGCTTGTAATGAGATAAGTGTAAGAGTAGAGGATATGACATAGGCAAGGCAGTGACTTCCCTAAACTTTTTTTTTTTTTTTTTTTTTTTTTTAAATCCAGAGCTTTGCTTGAGAAATCGTACTAGACAGAGAACTTTTCTAAGGGAAGGAGGAAATGCAGGTGCCAGTGTCTGGTTGACATAGTGTTAAAGAGATGGTGCCCACTGTTTAAGAGTAGAAGCTCTGGAGTTTCATCTGGCTATGTCTAAATCAGTAAATGGAAGGGGCAGGGGCTGCTGCCTCTCCCTCATGAAGGCAAATGAGCACCCCGATGAGGCACAGAGCACTTCCAGGGACCGGATTTCTACCTTGGAAAGAGAGTGACCTTACATCTTGCGCTTCCCATTGCACACTAATGGCCCACGTTGTCCTCTGGGGAAAGTAATCGATGCAGTCCAAAGCTGCTCCTGGGAGCATGCCAGTGGCTGCATGGCATGGGCACTCCTGCACCACTGCTGGGGCCCTGCCCTCGCCCTCCTTGCTTTACTAGCACAGATGCATCCCCAAAAGCCAAAAAGACCCAGAGAAGTAGTGATCTTTCGAATCTGTTGAGGGCTGGCACTTTATTGTTAAGTGGAAAAATTGCTGCAATCTTTTTCTTACAAATGTGTGTATAGGAATTTTCTTTCTTGTAACTTTGCAGTAAGGTTAAAGGAGCTGTAAGAAGGAATTTACAGCGGGAAATAAGCATGAAAATAGAAAGAAAAGGCAATGAAATAAAAGCAGAGAAGACTTCGAGCCTTCATCGTTCTTAAATACCTCTTTATTTCTCTCCACACCCACCTCTGACAATGCATTATCTTTTTTTCTTTCTCTTTCATGTCTCCATCTCTTTATTCCTCACTCCTATTTTTCTCATTCTCATCAGAAAAAATGTTTTCATTTCTTTTTTGATCCCCTTTCTACAGTAACCCCTGCTGCCTACTGCCCTCTGGCTCTTCAACCCGCAGTTTCTCCCTCTGTTAAAGAATATTTCTGCCAGCTACATGTTATGAGTAATTGACGTAAAACATTTCTATCCAAAAATAATAATTTGGCAGATTAGGGGACCAAGAATTTTTATATTTGTTTCAAAACTACTGCCTGGAACCACTGAGATATGTTATCAGAGAGTTCAAAGGCAGTACATTTTAACAATCTTAGAAAGCAACAAGATGCTGATAAAAGCATAAATGGCAAAGAAAATACAATAGAATATCTATGTACATTCTGATTTAAACAGTTTCAGCTCAGTGCTCCTCAATTTTTACCGTTCAATTATCTGAATAAAATGAGCTTTTCACCAAGCTTCTTATCCCCTATACCTTGCACTTGGTCTTGTTAAACCTCATGACACAGCCCACTTCTTGAGCTTGTCCAGGTCCCTCTCGATGGCATCCCATCCTTCAGGTGTGTCAGCTGCACCACTTAGCTTGGTGTCATCTGCAAATTTGCTGAGGGGCACTCGAGCCCTTCATCTATTAATTAATGAAGATGATAAACAACAATTGCTCCCAATATAAACCCCTTGTCACAGAACTTTTTGTGATAACTGATTTGCTGAATTTCTACCAACACAGTCTGCTTGTCTAAAATGCTCTTTGTTCACCATTCACAAGGCAATAAAAAACATTGAAAATAATAAATTTTTATTCAGCAAATAAATCTGTTTAAATGGTGTTAAAGTGAGAATTGCTCATTACAGAAGAACCTGATATCATGAAGCCCACGATATCCAAATTGCAATCCTGGGGAGCTAGGAAATATTCTTTGACTCCAAGAGCAATATCTGCTTAAATTCACACAACTAAACAGTCATCACCTTTCCTTCCATAGCCAATGTGGTCTTTTTCACACTTCTCCTTCAAAAGGTCCTGTCCCATCTTTGTGGTTTGCATGGTGCCTTAAACGGATGACAGTTGCTCCCAGGAACACCAAGTAAATTGTGAACTATCATAAATAGACCTATTTCCTTTAATATCTTATTCAGGTATGGGTTACATAGAAATCCATTCCTTGAATTAACTGGCTCTAAGTCTTGACCATATCTTGAACACTAACATTCAAAGTATTTTCTTTTCTTTTCTTTTCTTTTCTTTTCTTTTCTTTTCTTTTCTTTTCTTTTCTTTTCTTTTCTTTTCTTTTCTTTTCTTTATTTTATTTTATTTTATTTTAATATTAATAATATCTGCTAATATTTAATACCAGGGGCAAGTGTCTCCTTAGTACAGAGAGACATCAAATAATATATTTTTTCTCTTCTTCATTAGTTATTATTTATATCTTTCTTAGGAGTGTTAAGTGCTAACTACTTTTTGATCAATGTTTTTATGGTGATAAAAAAGAAAGCTTTTTTATTTCTATTTTAAGTGGTTTCCATCCTCCTTTTCCCTCTGCAACTTGTTCCTGTCCATAAGCTAGAACAGGGCCATTTGAGTTGGAACAGCTGAGAGGGTAGAGATTTCTGGAAAGCAGTGCAGAATGAGGGCAGAGAAATCCTATCATTGACTCTCAGGTCCCCGAGATGTGCAGATGAATGTCAAATCAACTGGCTGCCTGGCTGCCTTTTAATCTCTGGTGAGTGGTTAGTAGGAAAAAGAGGGTTTTAATCTCTTTATTCCGTATCACTTTGCAGCTGAGCTCTGTGGGTGAAATGAATAGTCAACGTTTCAAATCACAGATGGAATTGTTGCTCTGAAGCTTTGGCTTAAGTAGAGACCAGTTTTGATAGCAAGTTGGTAAAGCTCTCAGTGGGAGAAAGTCGGGGTTGGCATCCTGCCTGGATCACACCATCATCAGCAGAAAGATTTCCATTCACACCAGCTGCACTAAAGCTCCCCACAGAATCCTTAAAATTTCTTGGTCTGAAAGTGATTATATACCTCTTTTTTGAAGAACTTCAGAAGTTACTTGGCCTTCAGACAGAAGAGTACACAGGAGTTAAGTGGGAATTGTAGTCTCCAGAACTATAATTCTGTAGCACTAAAACACCAATAAAAATGTCATTCTTGAGTAGAAGTGGCAATGTAATTCTACATCTCAGGAAATTGGGACAGACAGGAGTGTTACATTAATTGACGATAATGGTGAGCAGTTCTTCACAATTTAAATACAGCAAATGCATCTCAGTTTCTGCCAATATTTGAATGCCAGCAACTGTATTGCATTAAAGCAGTTCAGAGATTAATAATTTCACTTTTCACACAACACCTAACCTCTAATACATTTGCTCCATCTACCAACAGGGCAACATTTATGAGTCTCAAGGATCAGTCCAAGGTGTAGCTCACAGTGGCAGCATATTCCTGTTCTCACACAGATGGTGTTGCAGAGGTTTTTAAGTTATTTTTCTCTTGATTTAGAGAACTAAATCCCAAAGTGACTAGTGGCCTTTTCTCTCTCTAAATGGTGCTCTGTTACTGCCCATCACTTTTGGGGCTCTATATGACCACTTGTGCTGGGTGTCCATAGCAAGGATTGAGTTGCTAAAAGTGGGCAGAAGCAAGTCCATGCTGATACTAGTTTGCTGATTGCCACAGTAACTAGGGGCATTACTGAGCCTATAAATGATCAGGATGTACATTCCCAACCAGTGCTCCTTAGAGCAATGTTCTTACTGTAACCATACGGGGAATTATCCTGCATATCCCAGAATCACACAAATTATCATAGACAACAAATGTGGGCTGGAATTAGTCATGTCCACGCTGCGTTCCAGGACATGTGCCCACAGCCTGTCCCCTAGGAGCTTGTGCTGACCCTGGTGAGACATTTCGAGCATTTCCAGCACTGCTGACTTGCTGCAGCTTCTATACCCCATCACTTCACTGTGCTGTTGCACTTCAGAGTTTGTACCCAGCACGGCAGCTCAGTGCCTACCACGATCACTCTGAGCCATTGTAACATGCTCTGATTTATGATACTGAGGACATTATGAGGAAAAAAATCCATTTTATTTTGAGAGGAAAAATATGCAAATGCATTTTTTAAAAAAAAATCTGTTTTTATTAGCAGCTGATGGAAGGAGGGATCCAAAACCAAGTTTCAAACTTTTCTATTAAACTATATAATGAAACAAGAATTTTTTCTGATCTGTTGGATTTAAAACTGCCACTGTTTACACATAGCTATGTACACTTATTTCTAAACATCCTCATGGATGCTAGAACTTCTATAATAGAACTAAAAAAAATCTAAGTGAGGGGAAAGAAAAGGTCTCTTATCTATACAAAACAAATGAAGATGTGTAGTGGTTTTTGCAGGATAAATTAGATAAAGCATGAGAAAATTATCCATTGCCCTGAAAGGCACATTTGAAATATAAACACCTTATTATGTTATGAATAAATTCTGGGAGATATTGAGTAATAGCTGGCCATCACACATCAGGTTTTGGGAAGGATAAAGCCTTCCATAGTGATGTCAAGTTAGATGAACCTTCTTCAGAATGTTGTTCAAATAAACACTGGTAATTTGGCAGTATCACACTGTCTGGAACAACTAAGAAAACATACTCTAGTGCAAGTGAAGGAAGGTAATAGATGGCAAAACATACTTGGGCTAACTGCGGAATTTGGGTGTGTCTACAAGCATAAGAGGTTTGGGCATTATGGGCAGTCATTTTAATCTTTTTTTGTTTTTTCTGAACCAGAATCTAGATTAATTTAACAGACATACAGAAAGATTTTTTTTACAACGCAGTTCCATTTTAATTTGCATTGAAATTCAGTATCTGTTGAATTTTCAGTGACTGGATGTTGGCACAATGAAAGCTGAAATAAATTATTCATAACAATTAGCATAGAAGTGTAAAATTTCACAGGAGGGATTAAACTGGAGTGACTCATTCAATCTATCCTGCTGTTTACAGAGGTTTCAATAACCTACTGACAGTGGAAAAATTTGCCATGAGTCTCAGGCCTCAGGGCAGGTGAAGAGATGTTTTGAATGAGTTAATTGTAAAAGCTGTGTTTGAGTAATGTGCTGTCTAAAATAAGGTTGAAAGGTACTAGCAGCTTTCATGCAGTGGGTCTTTGGCTAAATAGAAAATAACAGGCTCATTCACAGACGGTGGATGTGTTAGGTCAATGGAATTAGCAATCAAGTCTGTCCACAGAGAGTAGCTCAAAACCACTCAAAGCAACAGGATCATGATCAGAAGCTAGGATACGACACTGCTGGATATCCACACGCATTTGAGGCTAAAGGCAATGGTACAATCCTTCATAAGATGAAAAGGTTTCAAGCAGCAACAAAAAATTAGAGCTCCTCTGTCCCAGAACTGACAGAAAGTTCAGATGTGGCATATGAAAGCAAAGAAATTGCCTGTTTAATATATGCGAGAAAACACCTTCAAGTACATCTCTTGCAAACAAACAACATCAGCAAAAAAAATCCAGCTCTTGACATTTGTCCCTCTATCACAATTAATCTTGCAAGTGCCTGATCATGAACTAATAACTCTGATTAATGGGGCAAAATACATTCAGAAGCAAAAGACTGAGATGTTAAGGAAGATGGCATTTTTTTAGTTCCATAAGGGCCTTAAACATGTGTCTCTGGCTGACCACGATAGTTTGAGGTCCTTTGTGAGGTCATCTAATATATTTCTGTGACATCACAGATTTTTTAGAAGAATTTGAAAGGATAGTGAGATTTTGACTGCAAGATGGTTGTGAGAGAACATTCTGGGACATATGTCAAGCTGAAGAATAAAGTTAAAAGAGAATTCATATGACTAGGAGGCTATAGCAGGATGAAACTGCTACTAAGTATTTGCAATTTGTCATGGAGCTTGAAGATAATTCTCCCTGGAGCTGTGAAAATGTTCATAAAGTTCAGACTAAGTAAGATGTCACAAGAAAAATCCCATTTCTCTGTAAACATATGCCCATGCTTTGAATAAGCATAATTAGTTGGAAGAATATTTTGTGCATGAAAAGCATTTTGGCCCAATTCTTTAAAAGCTAGCAGGTAATTTAACATTAGTGGAATGTCTGTGTTGTATCCTCAGTATTCACTCATCTTGTTGGATGATTCCTGCTGGTTGCAACAATGTCAAACTGCCAGTTTACCAAAGAGCAGCAGAGTAGCCATCTCTGCGTAAGCAGCTCCATTTGGCAGTGACACAGTATTTGCAGGTCTTGAAGTACAATGAAATTCAGGTAAAATCTCCCAAGGCATAAATTTGCTACAAAGGGGAGCAGTCAGATGAAGACTTTGATGAATAACAAATTAAAGTAAGTGATTGACAAGACAGGGCCAAGTTCAGGTATTCAGCACCAATTCTGAGAGTTCAACAGCCGCTGGGATTTTTTACCAGGATGTTAACAGAAATAATTGCCATTTTTGGTTATAAGACTACCTTAAAAACTCCTATGTTGATTCTGTACTTCTGATAACAAGAAAAATTGCAAGGACATTTGCTTAGCCATGTTTTCACTAACTTGATTTCTGCTCTACCTTCAGTCTGCAGAATTACATGCAATCAAAGCCTCTGGGAAAAAGCTTCAGGATTTAATAAGTGCAATATTTTGTAAGACTGCTTTCTTTAGTGCCTCTTGACCCTTTCTTTTATGGAAACATTTTAGTATCTTTTAAGAATTCCTGCACATCTTTGTGCAAAAAGTGAGACTCACATATGGATACAAATCTGACTTTCCAAAGAAGCTTGATTTTTATGATATGGAAGGATTATTCATTTCTACAGTATTTTATTTTAAGCCTTACCTTTCTGTGAATTATTTCAACAACTACTTGCTGTCTTTCTCAGTTTGGTGGTTCAAATTCTGACCTCATGAATAAGTATTTTGCTGTTGCGTATTTAGTAAGACACAATGCCAATGTAACTGTTCTTGTGCTTCCACACCATTTAAAAATAAGAAAGGAAAAATATGCTTCAAATACAGTACAAGCACTTCAGTCTTATAAATGAAGAACAAGAAAAAATTACAACTGTGATAGAAGAACAGAGTAGAAGCAAAAAATCATTAAGATGCATTAGCCTCTGATTTCAGTGAGGATCATAATGTTAAAAACAGAATAATTAAATATTTACATTTGAAATGCACTTCCAGAGGTCATCTAGTCCTTCATCCACTATTCACGCCCTGCTCCACAAACTCAAAGCAAATGTAATCAGAGCAAATTAGTCAGGGTTATGTCTTGTTGATTCTTGAGCATCTCCAAGGATGAAGAGTTCACAGCAACTCTGGCCAACCAGTTTTGGACCAACCTCATGTTTAAAAAATAATAACACTGTACTGCTATGTTATAATGAATCACAATTTGCCATGTTCCAACTTGTTTTCCTCTGTTCCTAGAGACCAAGATAATCTAGTCATTGGAAATGAGGAGATGAATGTGGAAACAATCATAATCAAGAAGGAAACAAAGGGGTTAAGGATGTTAAGATTGTTATTTAATTAAAGTGAGTAGAAACTGATCTATTGCTTGGTACACTGTGAGTCATGCTAAAGAAGGAATTGTTGAGTTTCAGAGAGGTTAGTAATAAAGGCTTCTAAAGATAATCATCGGCAGTGAGTTCTGAATGTTTTCATTAATAATCTGGGCAGCAAAATAACACTTTGTTAATGCAATTTGCTGACAACATAAACTTGGAAGATAAGAACAGTATGGAGAGAAATAAGAACTGTGTAGACACATAAATAGATAACCTTAAACTGAACAAAAAACATAGACACATCAGATTTAATAATATAAAATGCACGTAAGTTAGGCTCACTTAAGCCTCTCCCAAGTTTACCCTTTTTAGCTCATCTGTGAGTCTTGGGCTAAGGCTCAGCCCAATCCCTTGTTTAGGGCTAGGAGAGAGACAAATTTGAGAAAGCTGGAAAACCATGGTGATCAAAATAATGTCTCGGCCATTTATACCTGTTTGGGAATAAGGTTCAAGCCAAGACTAGGGCGGGTGCTAGATTTTGGGTTTAGTGTTCAGAGAGACAAAGGTTAGAGCCTCTCTCACAATCCGCTTGTAATATGAAGTACCACTGTATTGGGTTTGTGTGACAAGGTTTAGGTAGGCCACAGGGCTGGCCTCTGTGAGAAGCTGCCAGAAGCTTCCCCTGTGTCCAGCAGAGCCAATGCCAGCTGGCTCCAGGATGGGTCTGCCTCTGGCCAAGGCTGAGCCCAACACTGATGGTGGGATAACAGATACAAGAAATGGAAATCTGCTGTGTAACAGCAGCAGTGGAGAGAAGAGTGAGACTACACAGAGAAACAGCACTGCAGACACCAAGGTCAGTGAAGGAGGGGCAGGAGGTGCTCCAGGCACCGGAGCAGAGATTCCCCTGCAGCCCATGGTGCAGCCCGTGGTGTGACAGGCTGTGCTCCTGCAGCCCAAGGAGGTCCATGGTGGAGCAGAGATCCACCTGCAGCCCATGCAGGAACCAAGCCAGAGCAGGTGGATGCTTAAAGGAAGGAGACTGTGACCCATGGGAAGCCCAAGCTGGAGCATGTCATGAAGAACTGCAGCCCATGAGAAGGACTCATGTTCATAGGGGACTGTCTCCTGTGTAAGGCACCCCATGCTGGAGCAGAGGAAGTGTGTGAGGAGTCCTCCTGAGGGGGAAGGAGCAGCAGAGACAAAGTATGATGAACAAGCCACAAGCCACAAGTCCGACCCCTGCCCCCCATCCCTCTGCACCACTGTGGGGAGGAGATAGAGAATTTGGAAGTCAGGTTGAGCCAGGAAGAAGGGAAAGCTGGGGAAAAGATGTTCCAAGGTTTGGGGTTTTTTTTCATTATTCTATTCTGATTTGATTTGCAATAAATTCAAGTAATTTCCCCAAGTCGAGTCTGTTTTGCCTGTGATAGTAATTGGTGAGCAAACTCTCCCTGTCATTATCCAAAACTGCAAGACTTCCATTATTTTTTTTCTGCCCTGTCCAGCTGAGGGGGATAGAGCAGCTTTGATGGGCACCTGGTCTCCTACCAGGGTGAATCCACCACAACCACTAAGCAATTTCTAAGCAGTTTCTAAGGTGAGGAAACAAATTTTAGTCTCCAGATCAGAGGGTTAATCCATCCATGAAAGCATTAGTCATAACATAATTAATATCTGTCACAGCAAATATAATCTACAAGGGAACAATACAGCTTTTAATTTTCTCCATGCACAGTAGGTCTATTTGTCTTACCCTGGTGTCAAACATTATCTTGCTCAAATACCAAAGAAGAAAACTAACCCTATTGTATGGCTAATTTTGAGCATTCAGCATTGGATTGTACTGATGTGTGAACATAAGAACTGATACTAGCACGTATTAAGAGTCTGAGGACTTATTTAAAACTCTTAGCACTGCTGAATTGGATTCACTTTATATTAGTCTTCTTTTGCTGTACGTGCAGGTTCTCCTGACACCCTTGTGTGAAGAGCTGAAATATTGAAAGTAGGATCAGGGTAGTGGCAGAAATGTCGTGTGATAGTGAAGTCACTTGTCTGAAAAAGGCTACAGCAAAAGCAGGGTGGGTAGAAAAGGCTTCTAATGGCATCCAGGTTAAATGGATTATTGAGTGTACGCTGGAGAAATGGAACTAATTAGGAGGTTGCATAGTACGCTCCTAACATTTATAATCCTATAAGATCTTCTCTACTTATTTTCTTTCAGCACTGCAAACAGAGAAAATGAGGTTTGGGAAGAGAGAAAGATTTTTGAAGAGCACATTAGCGGTGTGCAGAAGGGATGATTTCAGTGGTGACTGTGGAACACTTCTGGTGTCTGGGAGTCCTGAGCACACCATTCAGCTTTGACTCCCCTGGGCTCCCACCTATACTGTCTTACAGTAGAAGTGTGCCCACACAGGAAATATTAACCTAATTAATTAGGTTAATTAATAGCTTAATTAACTGTCTTGTGAGTAATGTGCCAAATAGTGCAGAACAGTTTGGGCTTCATAGACATTAGAAGGTCCAGAACAATATTATTGTTCTACTTATTAAGGGTCACAGCATTCTTACTATTAAAAATTCAGATTAATACAGATAAATCATGTTATTTGGCTTGTGAGATTGAAGAGAAATAGAATTAGTCCCACTGCTAAAGGAATCCCTTAATCAGTTACAGATAGGTTGTGCTACCTGAATGTTTTAGCAGAGACCCTTACTCCCTCAGGTATTCCTGGCAAGAGTGGATAGAACAGAGAAAGAAAGGGTTTTTCAGTGCCTTAGCAGCACTCAGTGTCTGAGGATGAGGAGGTGGCTTTTTGATATTTCTTACCTGTCTCCTCACTTAACACTTCAAACATACCCCTACATGTATACAGTTATCACATTGTGTAGGCAATCCACCTGGCTGTGAACTTTTGTTAATATGAGAAATTAGCTCCTGGTAATTATGAATACGTTGTGAAAGTCAACACTGCTTGCCAGCTCTCAAGGTTATGTGTACCTGCAGGAAGATTTTCACTAGAATTTCACGTGCGCTGCCAATTTTAATGACTTGTCCCAAAAAACTGGGATGCAGGAGATTTTCAGGTTAAAATGCCACATGATAATTTTCTCTTCTTTTTGGAAATGACTGGACTTGAAATTACAACTAATTGCTTTAGGTTATCATCACGACTGGACATATGCTTAAATACTTCAGATTTGGAAATTGAAGAAAGAAAAAGCAGTAGTGTGAATTACAGCCATCATTAAGAGTGTTGCCTATAGTGAAATTGGACTGTTCATTAAACTATAGCTCTTAGACAATTAAACCTTTAAACATAGTGTATTATAAAAATTATAGCAACCATCATTATAATTAAATGAGTCATCTATGATTACACCTAAGCTTAATGTCATGCTTAAGGCAAGAGGTGCACTTTGGGCTTCAAAATGTTAATTGGCCTTTAGGAAGAAAAGAATTAGATTGACTTAATATGAAGGACTAGATGGCACTTTGTTCCTATGTAATAGAGTGTAGGATAATAGCAACCTTCCCTATGTGTCTCCATGACCTCCTTGGACTTCTGTAAAGAAATTTTACCTGTAGACCTAAAAATTAATTGATTTTAGGACTTTTTGTATTAAGACAGACAATTATTCCTCTTTTTTTTCTCAAATTTTCAAGAATGTAAACATTTCATTAATACTGTTATTAATGAGAGTGTTAACTTTGTTAGTGGACACTCCTGTAGACATCATCCATTATTGACTGGGATGAGAACCCATGGTATTTAATGTTTCAAGTTAGCTGTAAAACCAAGTGAATAAAACACTGAGCTTTCAGGAAATATCTGATACTAACTAGTACTTGGGAATGACATAGCACTCCTGCATTATACAGGATGTACAGGATCAGGCTGCAGGAGCCTGAAACAGCCTTAACAGGACTTGCAAAGCAATTGTCAGATTAACGTTGCACTCATCCGCCATTCAAAAGGTAACTGAGATGTTTCCTTTCATTTCTCTTCCTTCTGATGGTCCATGACTGCTGCAAAAGCATGACCTTTGTGTTCCACACTCACTGCCTGTGACATTCCCATATGTTACTTTCAGCTCTTTATTTCTCTTAATCTCCAGCTCCCTATGCAGGCAGAGCTAATGCTGGGGTGTCCATGTGGCAAAAATGACTGTGTTACAATTATAGGGATCTATACCTATGGAATCTTTCATTCCTTTTTATGTTTGTCTGCTTATATTTTCTTTTACTCTTTGTTACTTCGCCCTACAAATCACATTGAAAAAAGTCTTTGGTCTCAGACCTGAGTGCAGATGCAAGAGGTAAAAGAATCCTGATTTTTGTCAGAGATCTCTGTAACTCTGAAAGCAAATAAAAGAAACAAATAAAACCAATTTACATGAGGGACTCCCCTATAGTCTCTGCCCAGGGAGCAGGAAGACGACAAACTCCATTAATTTGCCATCAGATGCCCACTCCAATGAAAATCAAAAGCTGTTTGAGATGCTCTGTGGTATCTCACATTGCCACTAGCCAGTGATCCAGAAAGGCATGGACCTTTCACAGGTTTTCAGCAGCTGTGTTTTGTTCAGTCTATTAAGCACCTCTCATCTGTTCCATAGACAAGTATGTTACTGGCAATATCAGGTAAAATCTGTGTTAGTTTTTTCCTCATGCACTTATTTGTTTCTCTGATGGCAGAGGAATGCTGTGCTTCTGTGAAGAGACCAGAATGTCCCTAAGAACTCCCTTAAGACAGGACCTGCTGCCATACCCCTCAGGGGCATCTGAATGAGTCTGCTCCTAAATGCAGTCTTTTTCTCATTGAGTGAGGTGGGGACAGTACAGGGTGAGTGTTTGTAGGATAAGGAATCTTCAGAAATGTGAATACGATTCTCTACCTCTGGAAAACGCTATTTAAATCTGTATTGTCTAAGGACCCAAATGAGGGCATTCATACTCAAATGACCCCAGAAAGACTTGGAATCGAGATGAAAACCCTCTGCCAAAGGGAACTGAAGATTGCTACCACATCCCTGTTTTACTTGGGAAATTCTGTTAGACAATGTCCTGGTTTCAAGCTCAGCTGGAGATGAAACACCATGCAGCCATCCAGTGGGACTGGGGAGAAAATCAGAGGAAGAGGGGTACATTTGGAGTGATGCAATAACAAAGAGACAGGATGCCTATACAGTTGACAACCCCGAATATCTCACGAATGAATCATTTTAGTACCCTTTTTCTCTTCTATGCTTTTCTGTTGTTGTTTGTAATTTAAACAGCTCTTCAGAAAAGACTTCAGCCTCACAAAGGCAGGTCACTTAAAGGGGTGTTCTCTAGGTTTACTACCCAGTTACTCTGAGCTAAATTTACTATGTACACCAGTGTTGTACTATGTTTTTCCCTGGACTCAAAAAAAAAAACCCCAAAAACCAACCAAACAAAAAAAACCCAACCAACCAACCAACCAAAAAAAAAAAAAAAAAAAAACAAGAAAAAAAAAAAAAAACCAAAAAAAACCACCAAGAAAGCATAGCCAAAGAGTCAGAACATTAGTAAGAGAGAGATGGCTGACAAAAACCCTTCGGCATACACCCTTCTGGTATCCACAGAACTTTGTGGACTAAGAAAGTGATAGACAGCAGCATTCACATTAGGTGCTTTCAGCATCAGGAATGTTAGACAAGTGATAAACACCACAAGCATGGGTGATTTAGCATGCACAGCATGAGGCAGAACCTCTGGGGAGCAATAAAGTTAAACATGAATTTGTTCTCTGCTTCTATGACGTGCTGCAAGTAGGCATGCACAGGATTATGACTGTTTTTGCCTGCAGTCTTCAGACCCTCTGTCTTATCTCTCTTAGGATTCCCAATCCTATATAATCAATGATGATCTGAATCTCTGACTATGTAGAAGCCAAGAAAAATGTATGACACATAAGAGTGAAAGGTTCGAAGATCCACTTCAGCACCCTGATACAAGACTGTATCATGATACAAAAATCAGCTATTACTGAGGTCATTTGGAAGTTGCTCACATTTTCTGTGTTTCCCTGCTTAACCTTCCTTTTGTTTCTCCGTTACAACCTCTTGAGGGAATATAACCTGTTGGCAGATCAGCTGCCTCAGCTTCTATCTCTTTCTTTCTTTTCCCCTATGGATTTCTGGTCTTAGAATCCCAACATGATGTGCAGTACAGGCTACAAACCTTCTGTAAGCCCCACATCTGGTTCTGCTGCCTTGACAGTGACAGGAACATTGTTGTCACAGCTCACAAGTAATGCTCACATTTAAACTATACTTAGCTGGACTAATGCCAGCTAAGTGTAGTTTTAATGGGATCGCATTCCCTGGTGACTGAGGAGGCTTAACTGCCATATGGTCTCTTTGGGCTGCTTTTCCTCTAGTGCCACAAAAGTGAATTGCCCTTCCACAAGCTCTAGAAGGGGAGATCAAGAAGTGATATTAAGAAAGAGAATATGAAAGTAAAAGGTGTCAGACAGTTTTATAGACTAGCAAAGGAGACATTAATCATGAAGAGTAAGTCCTAGAGAAAGAATGGCAGCAAATAAAGAATACATGAAGTTCACTGTCCTATAGCACATTTCCCTTCTAACAAGGAAGGTTATTCACCTATGTTTCTTCAGTGTTTTCAAAATTCCTAAGAACCAAACCTTTAATATAACAGAAACGATCCAGCAGTTTTCCAAGAGCAAACTTTGGCAGTTTCCACAGGAATACTATGGAAAATAATTCTAGCCAAGACCAGAGGCGCCCTGATGAAAGTACTATTGATTTTTCATCAAATCCTTGAACTGATAATTAAACAAAGTGAGATAAAGAACAAAGTAAGTGGAATTAAAATGTAATCAGTGATAAATGCAAATGTCAATAATCTAATTAGTGCTATTCTTCCTTGAGAGGCAGCAAATAATAACACCACAGAGGACTGCAGTCTAAGATGAAGACTACACTTCAGGGCTTCCTGAAGTATAGCAGCAACTGTATAGCAGCAACTCTACTGCAAAACCAGTTATACATTCACACCTGTCCTTCCATCACTGTGGCTATTTCTTCATGGGAGATGCAGTTTTACTCCACCAATCCAGAGCATAAAAAGTATTGGGGCTGCTGGACAAATGGACCAGCAAAGACCTTCATGACTTCACTCTGTTGGTACAGATTTACCCTAAGATTTCACAGACAGTCTGCAATTGAGGACCTTAGTTTTACTTCTTTGTTGTTCAGAGTCAGTATCCATACATCAGAGCTCTTTGTGGCTGAGCCCCCTGAGGGAAGCACAGGCACTGCCTCAAGGAAGATGTTTTCCCTTGTTGAGGCAGACACACCAACACACCACCACAGCTTAGTGGTGTTATCTTTGCCAGTGAAAGCACTCCTCCATCAGCCTGTTTCCACCTACATAAGCAGTTTTGCTGGCATAAGGATGTGAAACAGAGGACATGATTTGTTGACACTCCTATGATGGCAGTATTTAATGCAACTGAACTCTCTCAGCTTAAATTCAGACTCCTAAACCAAAAATATTCAAGCTCTAGCCAGGATAGCAAGTGTTGGCTAAGCCAGCATCCTCCCAAGGCAGTTTGGTTACACCACCAAATACCACTCGTAGACCTGTCAAATGAAGAGTGGGCATTTCCTGAATTTTGTTTAACTCTTTTAAGAAAGCTGTGCGAGCTGAGTGGTTAGGAAAACCCCTCCTGCTGCTGCTCCTCATGGCATCTCCACGAGAGGGCTCTGCTGGCATTCCTACACGGGCCCGGACTGGGCACCTCCCGCAGGCTCCGCTGAGCCCTCGGACTGCCGGCTCACCCCGGGACAGACCCGAGCTGAAAAATAAATACACACAACGTGCGTCTGGGATGGGAAAAAAATACAAGGAAGGAAGGAAGGACGGGAAAGAGTGAGAGAAGAAAGAAAAGAAAAGAAAAGAAAAGAAAAGAAAAGAAAAGAAAAGAAAAGAAAAGAAAAGAAAAGAAAAGAAAAGAAAAGAAAAGAAAAGAAAAGAAAAGAAAAGAAAAGAAAAGAAAAGAAAAGAAAAGAAAAGAAAAGAAAAGAAAAGAGAAAAAAGCAAAGAAAAGATAAGGCAAATACAGCAAAATTAAATGTCCACCAGTTTTTCAGCCAAAAATGTTGGTCTTGACCCAAAAAGGAGGTCTGCCATGGGGTGTCCTTACAAAATAAGAGCCAAAGTTTGCGCTGAGAAGTCACACCCTGCCACAGGAAGGAATCCCAAACAATATGCCGCAAACATTAGTCTCCAATTATTTTGGCTTCTCAAATGCCTGAGAGTATCATTAGGGTTGATCTTCACTCCATGGCTGCTGTGTTTCCCTCGGCAGTGTAAATCCAGGTGGACAGTGTCCACCTCTCTCCTCTGGGCAGTGCAGCGTTTACTCACTTCATAGGAGGAGCTAAACAGTGAGATCACTTTGTTTCTTGTTGCCCATGTACAACTGGCCTCATACTCCCTCACAAGTGAAAAGTTCAGTCTGTGTAACTGAGTGTAGGTGAAAGGGAAACTGAGGCAAGGACTTTCATCGGTGTACTCAGCATAAAATCTTCCTGCACTGAATGATGAGATTTCTGCAACAGAAGTTGACCCTAATGTGCACAGCATCAGGAAAGCAGAACTAGGTCACTCTTATGTCTAGAAATATATTGTATGTTTCACCAAGGGGTAGCAAGGGGTTGGCTTTATATACTGGAAAGTTTTAGAATATTATTAGTTTTCTAAAAAGAAAACGAATTCCTACTTTTCTGTCTAATAATTACAGAGGTTTTGCATGCCTAAGGCTGACTATGTGAGGTTTTTTCTTTTTTTTGTATATATATGAAATATTGCTGTACTCTGCAAACTGAGGTTTCAAGACATTCTTATAAAACCAGCTTCAGCAGCCTGAAATAACTGTAAGCCTAGTATTACCTTTTTTCAATGTGGCTTGTGAATTTGAGACCTCTAGAATTTTATTTAAATCTCAAAGACGTTACTCAGGTGATGAAAACGGTGACATTCCTGCAGGGATCAGGAGAAATAATGAATGTGAAAGACTCAAGCCTGGTTGGGCTAACTACAGTCCTCTTAGTTCATAGCCTGAGCTCTCACGTGAGCACAGAGCCCACACACCTGCTCACACTCTGACTCACATCTGGAATGAGACACATGACTTTCCAGGCAAGAAAAGTCATGCCCGGGCTAGATCTGCCTCACATGCTGGTTTTGCCCTGGCAGGCAGAATAGGTACATCCATCTTGTGCCTTAGCCCAGCCGGCAGAGTCAGAATGAAAACAGCCATCAAATGTCTCTTATGCTTTAAGTACAGAGAGGGTCAAAGCTGTCTATGTGCCCGTCTGTGTTATCCTGGTGCAATAATAGTATTGTGCCATGATCTGAATTTGAAGACACAACCACAAATTTTATCTGGGTGGAAATGCAGAAGGCAGCTGCCTGCTGCCTCCTCAGCACCTCTCCAAAGCTGTGCAGCTCAGGGCATCACACAGAGCACCCTAGCTCCCCGGTCAGCTGTGACTTGTGGCCAGCTGTAGCTCAAGGAGTCACACATGCCTTTGTCTTTGGTGAGTTTAGAATATTTTGCTACTTGCCCCGAGGGCAATGATGAAGCTCATTTTGACATCAGTGGTAGAATGTTGGCTCTGAAAGAAGGACTGTTGAATGAACTTAAACAGTGGTACAAAGTCTCACATAAAATTGGACCAAAAGTCTAGAACTCCTTTAAAACACACCCCCTGCTTCCTAAGTACATATTGGGAGGGAACACATCCCACAACATGCCATTTTGGACTCCATCACAACTACTGAGTTCACCTGAGAGCCCTAACTGAACCCTACCTCAGCTGAAATGCCTGAATCTTGTCATAGTGGTCTCAAGGAAGGGCATTTGACTAATACTTGCATTAATTCTTGGTAAATGGTCTTCAACTCTTAATTTCCAGACCATGCTGAAACACATTTCAGTTCATTTGGCTTCTGATGAAGAAAGTTGATGATAAAGAGTAGCATTCTTGACAAAAATGTGTTAAAATCTGATATCTGGCTTTTTGAACTTTATGTTGTGTCACTCTGGGTTTGATTGACTTTTAATATGTGCTTTGCCCCAAATGCTAAGAGACATAATTTAATGAACTGGAAAATAAAATTGTTGATTCTCAGTGTGACTGTTTAGAGATTGGAGTGCTTAGTCATTCTTGAGTCTGTGACATTTTTAAAGGTTGAATGGGATTTTCATCACATCCATTCTGCTAAAGTCCTATCAAATCAGACACCTTACCTCTTCCCACTCAGCACAGGAGGAGAACAGTCATTAGAATTGAAAGACCACACATGAGTTTGGAAAGGTAGTGCATAAAGGTTTCTTTAGAAAACCTAGAATGGATCAAAATCTTGGTAGTCAGTCTGAAACTGTGAAGTATTTTTCACTTGGCAGGCATCATTCCAGCACATTTACAGCTAGAAGTGAGTCTAGCCAAGGTGTCTATCAGTCTAGGTGTGGGTACTGCTTACTTCTTGTGTAAGGGGAATATATGGTATTGAGTAAACCCTATTTTGGTATCCATACAATTATTTTAAAAATAAAAGAGATAAGGACAAGACAGAAGAAATGTCAGCATCCATGGCAGTCAAGCTAACTACAAGCCCTTCTGAGTAAGCAGTCTGTGTATCCAGGGGCAGAGCCAATGCTGACTCAGATGGAAGCTCTTTGCTGCTGCAAGGATGGCCTGTGGCAAACACCAACCTGTGACTTACCAGCCCGTTCTTTCTTTCCTTGAAATACTGGACAGGAATTGCAACAGTTGTCCCAAAACCACAATATATAATATATACCCATTCCCTTTTTATTTCAAAATGCAATATGAAGTCCATTTTTTCAGTATTTCAAATTTGAAACAGCATTCTACAACCAGGTAGCAAGAGATTGGAAAGTCTCACTTATTCACTAGAGCAGGTTCCTTTGCTTTGAAAATACTATCATGTGGGGATTTGCCTGCTCTCTGAAATCCCTAGGATAATTCTGCTATGGGTGTTGCTATAAAATTCAGTGTTGAGGACTGTGTTCCATTGTCTTAATGACTTGTGTTTCACATTCTTCTGCACCTAATTAGATTCAGATCAAATGAAGTTATAAGTGCCTGGGGATAAAGAAAAACTCTTAAAGGGTAATTGACTCAGTCAATGCAAGCCTCTAAGGAGAGTTTGAAGCAGATGCAGTGATTAATTGGTTATTTGAGCTTCGTGTGATGAACTGCTCTGACAGGACAGGTATTTTCATGTTAACGGTCTGGGTCGATTGCAAAAGCTGTTTGTGTAAGAAGAGTGCAGCATTGAAGAGATAATAATTTAATGTGCACATGGAGACCGTAACATCAAAATAAGTATAGGGCAGCTGTGAATATGTAATAATTAGTGTGGAGCAGCCAAGAATATATTTCTAAGGTCCAGGGTATGCTGAATATTTGCCATAAAAGGGGTGATGTTAGTAATGGCATGCCAAATAATAAATATTTAGCTGAAATAAACTGACATCAGTAATTTAGAAGTAACTCTCGGAAATCGTAAATTCTTCTGTATTATGGTGAAGTCTCAGGTAACATGCACCGACCCAGCACAGCAAGGGCTGGGAGCAAATGCTAGATCCATCATTGAGAAGCCATGCCCTAGCACTGGTACCTGTTGCCTCCAAGTCTTCATGGGGATGACGGTGTTACGATAAACTTCTGAAATTTCAGTCTGACCTTATTCTGCTCTGATTAGCCAGTGTTGAAAAGAAACTTCATACCCTACAGGTTCCAATCAGTCTAACAATGCAAACCCTCAATTTCTGTTTCATTTAATAATTTGGGAGCAAAACACCTTCAGCAAGAGAAGGGATTTCACAACATGAGGGACTGTCTTGCAACTGACCTTTTACCATCATCCCCCTATGGCCACATCTCTTTTACAGTCAGACTTACATCCTGGCATTGGTTCCTTAGCCTTGCCTTGTTTTCTTCATTGCTCTCACTTTATTATCATTTTGCTTTACCATCCCTTTTCCCTACTGTATGTACTGTGTGCAGACACATGCCATCCCACCCTACATTGTGTTTTTTTTCTATTTTTATCTCATTGTTTTTCTTTTTAATAAAACATACACACAGGTATGCACAATGCTCAAACTAGTAAGACTCCTGAAGAAGAAGAAGCACATTGACACATGATATTTTGGTCTTGCTTCCCTTTGTTCTTCCCATTCTTTTGATTTTTGGCTTGATCTCTTGTGAATAATCAGGCTATATAAATACTTTGCACTAGGAATTATATCCTTTATCTTTTATCTTTTACATAGCATACTTCTGGATGCTATATAAAAGCTACAATATGTGGTTAAAAATATTTGCCTTAAGAAGTCAGTGATACACGTACTTAGCATTCCGACTTGATTATCTTCCTTTCGTTAGGCAATTGGCTCTGAAATAAGAACAGCAATAGCAACATAAGGAATTAGTTTGTATCAGTCAAGGGACTCCATTTGATCCATTTATATCTTGTTTACGTGGAAAAAAAATCAAGGCACCTTTACTGTGTCTCTAAAACTTCTGTCTGGGAAAAGAATACTCCTACACTCAAGGTTATATACTTACTTTAGAGATGAGGAAGAACAAAGGATTGTAAGGTGCCAATACTGCTCAAATTACGTTCTATAACATGGTTCAGTGCTTTGGATTTTCCTGTTTTAAGATAAGATTATGCTGCTATGCATGCCCATTGATAAGTTAGAGGAGTGTCCCAGCCACCAGATCCTTTCTCAGATAATCCCATTACGTTCACAGGGCTTGCGCTCATTTTTACCATATCGCATGGTAATGCTCAGCATGGGAGACACCAGCCTTGTCCACAACTCAGTGGTTAGCTAACTTGTCCAGGATGTTTGTTATGTGGGTCTGAGCCTGTGCCAGGCCTGAAAGACAGGTTTTTTGCTATGCTTGCCAGGGTGCTGTGACCACTAGAGCATTTGCAAGGCATGAAGAAGGCACTGCACTGTGCTGAGAGGAAAAACAGAGCTCATACAACTGCAGTTTCTAGTATATACAAAAGAGAAGCAGAACTTAAAGCATAAATTTCCCTCTGGGTTTTCATATATTATCCACCTCCTTTACACCAGCCAAATCTTGATTTCTATACCACTAGTCCTCTATTCATTGGGCATAAAATTCAGTCAGGATTAAACACTGCCCAAAGAACCAGATACCTAAGTGTTAGCCTGACAAAATCCGAATCCTTCCTTGAAACAGACCTATAACTTTGTAACTGGAACAGTTAGTGCATTAGAAAATGCAGAGCAATGTCATTGATCAGTTGTCAGCTACTAATGGGTTATTTATTTTTTAGTTAAAAACATTGAGGTGTTGGAAGAAATAAGCCTGATCTTTTTTTTTTCCATACTTTTAATGGGTTTTAAGAATGCTCAGTGCAGAACTAGCTTTAGTCCATAACCTTTACAGCATTATGAATAATGCTACCTTATTAAAAGTGAATCAGTCTGAAAAAAACCCCAGTACTGCACTCTTGCTGCTGGCAATATTTTTTTTTCATTTTATTCATCTGTTGTGATGGGCATAGACCTTCAGGTTATCATTTTGTTTCACTCTGGTCTTACATTTCACATTGTAGACAGGATCAAGTTTTAGCAAGCACTGAAGAGAATGTGAGAATGTGGTTAAACTCCCTTTTACTATTTTTTTAATACAATAAAAACATGTGAATGAACTTACATGTCTGTCATTTTTTTCTAGTGCTAGACAACACAGCAAAGCTAGGAAAAATAATCATCCCCTCCTCTGATATGAGGGCTTTGGATCCAAAATTAAGTAATGAAACTTTTCAATTAGCTTGATGCTGCAAGAGCACATCAGGACAGGACGGGTCAGCCATGGAATACCTGTCTTACAACACCTCTCCCACTGTGTTGCTGTGGAGTGAGTACACAGGGTCAGGGAATCCACGTGATTAGAACCACAATAGAAATAAACAATCCAAAGGAAAACTGAAAAACAAACAAACAAAGAAACAAAAGCCCCAAAAACCCCAAAATCAGAAAACAAAAAACCCAAAGAACCTTAGGGAGCACAACTTCCCCCTCCTTCAATATTAAATTTACCTTTTTTCCCCCAGTAAACATCATTGCTCAATTTTTATATCTGTGAATACATACGTAGAGCAGCATGTGACAGAGGAGAAACGTCATAAAGAGAGACCATCATTACTTAGAGACATTGATTCAGGAGCTGGAAACAACCAGCCCATCTCAAATGGCATGGGAAGAACTTCCTGGGAAAAGTTGTTCCAGCTCAGAAAGTCTATGGCTCAGCTAAAACTAAACCTGGAAGCAAGGACTTGCCTGCAGGGACACCTCCAGGGCAGAACAAAATTGGATGCAACTCCCTTTTTTAAATTCTATTATTCTTGACCCAATCATTTTGTATTTCCTCTGTGTAGAAAATTAGATTTACTGGCATAATAAATACTGCCTTTTGTATTTTAAAGTCCCTTTGGTCTTCTTTGGGAAAGTTCAAGCCAGGGAACAAAAAAGCTCATTCATCTAATGTCTCTTGAAAATTTTCAGGTTATGAAGTTCAACATGTAAATTCTGAACCACTGAAGCAACCTAGCACTGGTGGTGAACTAACAGGATGATAAACTGCTGGGTGGTGTTATAACAGCTTTTGAATTACGGAATACCAGTTTGGAAGGGACCTCATGTGGTCCAACCTTTCTTGGCAAAAACAAGGTCTAGACAAGATGGCCCAACATCCTGCCCAGGTGAATCTTTGAAGTGCCATACAGCAGGCATCTCACCAGGCATAGCAACAAGGCTGCAAATCAAGAGGATATAGAAGCATAATGAAACATGAAAATCAGAAATGCCGCCATACAAAAATGAAGTTGTATCTTCTCTGGAAATCATCCCTGATTCTCTCCAAAAAGATGGAAATTCTACAGGTTCTCTGGCTTTACCTTCTGAGAATTACCTTCAAATGCCTGTAAGGGCTTCTAAAAGAGATTTCACAAGGACTTTAAAAAACAAATTAAAAACTAAGAAAATTTGGTTCTTAGGTTGAATACTCTTAGAGATGATAAACCTTTCTGCTAAGGACTCTATAACAGTTAAATATTTCACATGAAGAGGGCCAGTCCTTTCAGGAAAAGGCACTTAGACCACACAAACAGACCAAGGGAAGAATTTCTTTTCTGTAAAAGAGGCATTTTAATGTTACAGGCAGAGCTACAATGTATTGAACTTCTACTGAGAAGTGTTTCTGAAAAAATTCAGAAAAGGATGCCTGAACCTGTTTGACCAAACTTAGAAAAGAGTTTTAAAATTATTGCTTTTACAGTAGTTGACATTCAAACATTGCATACATGGAAAGTCTCCAGAGTTCTTAAGGGTGTTGAAAATCTCAAGGAAAGGTTAAGTGAGAATACAAAGGTAATGGAAATGCATGCTCAAGATATATTCAGGTATGATTTTAATTTCAGTTGTTGCTAAATTGTTACTCAGTCTCATTTGTTGTCAGCCAAATATCAGCTCACAGAATAATCACTAAAATCAGCTTAGCTTCTCTTTTTGCTAAACACACCTAAACATCAGCTGTCCTCAGGAACAGAGAAGCCAATCAAAATGAAAGACTGCTAACAGTGAATATAGTGCTGGTCTTATGCCTAACATTAAAACGTGCCTTTGACTCACAACAGGAGAATCAGAGCTGGTCAAAGTTTTGTTTCTAGTGCAGTCCCCTAGATGTCTACACCCAGGCTTTTCTCCACATAATGTTACATTATTCATAAAACTAAAATACAAAGATCAGGTAGTCAAGGCAGTCATTCTCAAAGTTTTTCCACCTGTATTTTGCTGTATCTTCAGAAATTTGTTGAACCTGGAACGTCTTACATGAAGCAAAAGATCTAGGCTTATTTTATAAAATGAAAATTTGAAAAAATAAGCCTTAATGCTATGGGAAAGCTTGCAAGCCTAAGCATTAACACTCTGAAAAGAGCTTACAGAATTAAAAGATGTTTTTAAGTCAATGCTCAGTTTATTTCCTTGGAGCCCTTTATTTTCATGATTTCTAATGTTAATTTGACAGCACCTAGTGATTATGTCAAACTTGGCATTAAAAGGACTACTTTTAAAATACTTAGTGGATATGGGAAGACAGAACAGGATTTAAGGAAATCAATAATGAACACTTGAATGCTGCCATCCAGACAGAAAACTCTTAAAAGACCCTTATACTTCAGATATTTTCTTTGCTTAGTTTGATTAGTCCTGTTGAAAGTAACAGGACTTTTGTGTGCACCAGTGTCTGAAAGACATGCTACTAAATTGGCAAGAGCTACCATATGGTTAAATAGGCTGAAAATCTCAAATTCTTCTTTGAATCCTTGACTTTTTCAATTTTTTTTTTCTCTTCACTGGTAGCTCAGTTTTCTGCTAACTCAATTGTTTTGGTTGGTTATCTCTGCCAAATGGAAAACAGCAATTTTCCTTAATCTGCAGTTTTAAAAATTTATTTCCCATGATTATCTGATGCATTCCCTCCTGCAGTATCTGCTTTTTAATTTGCAATGGATTTCTAGCTTCTTTAGGATGATCTGCAATAGCAATCCATTAAAATATTTTTTGATGGATCTTCTTAAATATCTGATTTGATAGATAGGCCATAGAGTTTTGCAAGAAAATGTGTCTGACCATAATCAATTCCATAGTCCTTCTTTATTATACTATTTAATTATTTATGATTTAACTCTGTCTCTTATGGATAATTAATACCTGCAGTCGTTGCTTGTCTTCCTCTAGGAACATTTTTTGAAAACCAATACATTGAAGTATCACTAAGAGCAAAGTGCATCCAAATATTCTAGTTTTCTAACTTTTCAAAACTCAGTACTTTGCAAAGACACTGTGATAAACTGGTTCTATTCCCAGATAGAAATAAAAGCAATATGTGTTAGGTAATCTAACAAAACTCCTGACAGAGTTTCAGTGCTATCACAAAGCTCTGTTAAAGTTACCAGCCTCAGAAGAGCAGGGGTGGACGGCAACATGAGTGACAGATAATATCAGCAATCTGAATCATCCCTTAAAGTTGCCCACATTCCCCACAGATTCAGAGGGATTCACTTTAATTAAGTATATAGCATTCAACCAGCATTGAATTCATGTAACTTTTTTAATGGCATGGATTCAGAACCTGGAGGAAGCAAGCTCCCATTTGGCCATTGAATAACAGAACAGATTAAGGAAGAACTGGAATGTCTGTTTTGCAATACATATCATGATCAAACTATTCTGAGATTGTGAGAAGTGAAAAGGTAGTCACATTTTGCTGAGAAGATAATTTTCTACATTATAGTATGTGTAAGATGCATCTAAAAAAAGAGAAGACACAGCGAGGAATCCTTTTTGGATACTTATTGCTGTTTGGGCATCCTTTTACCTTGATTTTTTAGATCTTGCCTTCCTTTCATTTAAGACAGAGAAGAAGAAAGCATCACAACTGTTGTGGTTTGGCTTAACTCCATGGCTAGTTGCAATCTAGAAGTTCTCTGCTGCTTGCCATGCAAATGGTAGGCGCCACTGATTTAACTTGTCACTAGCCTCATTGCTATGTAGCTGAACTCAATGCGAGAAACTCAGGCAACTATTTGGACAATGCAGCCTAAAACTGGATTTCATTAGTACTGCACCAATAACTCAGGGCATTAGCAGAAAGAAAATCATATAGGGAACAGAAGGTTATCAGGGTACATCTATGTTTTCACTCTGATGTGACAGAGCAAAAGGGTTTAAGCCTCAGTTACTGAAGGTGATGAGCAAGAGTAAAACTGCAAATAATTTCTGACCTTTTTTTTCCTAAGTCATTATGAAAGTATAATAATCTGTTTTTGAATCCTGCAAAGCCATATATCTTCTATTCATTAAATGTAGGATCAGTGAACGAAATGGAACCTGATGCATGTGTTATTTGCAAAACTATATTTTTACATCAAAGCTAGAATACCATAAAGTGCAGGATGACTGATGATTGTCATGACAAATAAAACAATTCATTGTTAGGTAGCAGAAAAGAAAGAAGGAAAGAAACTATTTTACAGGAAGGATTTTTCAAACACCCATAGGGCTAACTGTTGCATGCCCTCACTCTGAGTGGCCCCTTTAATAGAAAAATGATGGAAAAATGCAAGAGAAGCTTACTTACTAGAGGATCTTTCGCTTTTGTTTTTCCTTTTTCCTTTTTTTAATGCTCTTTGCTCATGCAAAGGTAATGGGAAAAATTGGTGTAGTTGTGGCTGGACTGTTGCTGGGACAATGTTAATTCAGTAAAAATGAAACGTTCTTTACGGATGCAAAAGGTTTGCTTGGGCTCTAGGGGAGAGATCAGCACTTGAAGAGAAGTCTGTTACAGACTACAAAGTTTATTCAGGGAGCCGCTGGACTGAAAATGGTCAGAAACCAAGGATGCCTGGAGAAGGGTCCTGCAAATGCTTGTCTGGTTGCTGCTGACAGCCCCCACTGGATACAGGATACTAGCTGAGAACAAGCACAGGGCTTTTCTTACTGGATCATGATTTTAAATAAAAAATATTTTTGTCTCACAATTAGGCAGAAGATTAGAAAAAATCTGGATATCTCTAAAAATATTTGAAATTCTTTTACATAAAATGTCAGTTAAACAAATTTTAACTCTAAAAAACTTACTAAGAAAGTCTTCCTCATCTGTGACTTTACCATTATAATATATGCCTAGAGGTCTGTAAGTCAAATCCCTCCTAAAATATTTTCCCCTAAAGAGTTTCATGTATTTCTTTTGTTTTCATCACGGAGATTTTAGAAGCTCAGTTATGTACTTACCGTGTGAAACAATTAGCAGTTATACATACAGTTATACGAACATTAACAATTAAAACTACAACATTCATTTTGTATACAACCTTTTCTATAGTGTGTGAATAATCCAAATTGTGTTCCTTTGCAAACAAATATGAATAGCCAGCAGTGAGACTGGGCTGTTACATCACACCAAGATTACTATTATTTAGCATGTACATAATATTTTCATCCTCAAAGAGTTTCATGAGCAGCCATGCATTCATCTCCTAAAGATGCCTTGAGCAAAGCAGGTAAATATTACCATATCTATTTCTAAACATGAAAGTGCAAAAGACAGAAAGGGTAGGGAAGCTAAGTGACTCACCCAAAGGCAATCAATAACAGAAAGTCAGTATCAGAGACATAATTATAAGCCAAGCACACCTAATTATATCTAGAATACATTTAGAGGAGGAGCCTGGGGCCATGCAAGTCAACATGCTTTTGTCAGCATTTCAAACATGAGGTTGCGGTGACCTTTGGAAAAAGCCAGAGAAAGAACTTCTGGATAAAATTATCCTTTAGTGCAGCATGCCGGATCCAAACACCTCTGTAACTCCTTGCAGTATAAAGAACATGCACAGGATTATTCTGAGATGTCTCAGCACCTTTGCCCTACCAGTGAGTGGGATTTGTTGACAAAATAAAAACTTCTGCTGTCAGCAGTAAGGATTCATCAGATTAGTTAATAATGGGGAGCATGCTGGTGTGGATCTGGTAATTTCCTATCCTGAAAGCATGATGTGGGTGTGGATGCCACCTCTAGTGCTCACGATTCAACTATAAGACTCAGTTTTCCCATCCCTGTTCCTTTTATCCTGTCACTTTTATCATGTGGAATCTCTCTCGAAAGTGCAGTCTTTCTTTGAAGCTTAGTCTTCCCTGCCTGCCCCACAGGAAAAAAAAAAACCAAAAACCTTTGCTCATGACCTTACAAAAACGTGGCTTTGACTGTTCCCTGTTGCCAGCTCCTCATGGTGAGGGGATTCATCTGATTGTCTTAACACCATTCTCATCTCTTATCTCTAGTCACTTCATCACACAAAATTTTTGTAGGAGTTGTACATTCTTCACAGCCCATCCGTACAGCAACACAGTTCTACTTCATCTCTCTCAAATGTCACTAATTTTTTTAACTTTTTCTATGCCTTCTATCTCAAATCACATCTGTGCATTCACATAGCCCCCCTCTCCTTTCCACACCCACTCTTCTACAGAACAGCTGAAAAATCTTAGTTTCTCCTTTCAGTCTCATTCCTTTCACCCAAACCCTCTGAATTCCAGCAAAACTTCCATCTCAGTACTCTTTCCCTGCTCACCAAAAGCTAAATACACACCAAGGATATTAGCATAATTGAGCAACTCAGGTGACTGAAACCAGGTGAAGACTTGGGGTTTTGAAAAAACTTTACCCTATTCTGTTATGCCTGAACCTCAGCCCATCCTCCTCCACCCACATATGATCAACTCCTTGATGATTTAGATCCTAGGTTTTTACGTATATCAAACCACATAAGTTGGACTGCTGATGTTATAGAGCAGAGTGCTTGCCTTACTTATTTTTCTAGCACAGTGATTTTCTAGCACACAAACAAGAGTTGCACTATTTTTTACAGTTCTGTTCCTTTTAATTTACCATTCAAAAGTGGTAGAGCCCAGAGCATCCAGTGAACTGAGTTCACTTGCCTTTGTGGACAAATATACAGAGCTTAGGCATCTCTTTTCCATAGGCAAGAAACACAAGGGTTACCAAGCTGTGCCAACTTACTTATTCACATAAAACCGTAAGATTTCAGGTTCTATTTCTTGTTTTTCTGTATTTGTACTCAGCACACAAACAACAGTGCACAAATTTACAGTCAACCTCTTTAACTATTAGCAAGCCCATTTTAATTAATTTGTACTAGGGAGTTTGTGGAAAAAAAATACAAGGAAGAAGCAAGCTTAGAGGATTTAATTCTCTAGTCTCCAGAAGCACTCTTTGGTTTTGTTTGCTCTTCTTTTATTGTATAACTTTTTCTTTCTTAGTTAATGAAGAATAGTGCAGACTGGAAAGCTGAGCTTATCTTTTCTTTCAATGAAGAAACCTTGTCAGTAGAATTTCTCGATGACTGAAAAACGTGAGCCCACAGAGACCAACTGGTGGGATTCTTTTCTGAGATGAATCTTTTCTGTTTGCAGATATTTGCAACAGTTAAAAGAATTCAGTACTGAGAACCAGTCTGAATGGCTGAAAAACACTTCGCAACCCTTCAGAAATAAACAGGAGACAGTATCACTAGTATTGTAAATGGATGTATCACTCTCGACTTCAAAGGAACTAAGATGTTTTGCACCAGATCCCATCGGAATTTCCTGTTGTGCCAGAATTTGGTTGCTGTTGCTTGTCTGGCTTCAGCTGATCTGGATCAAAAAGGTTCCTAGTCCCAGCTGCTTCTCACTGTATTCTCTGAAGGTTAACCCCCCCTGTTTCCCATGCTCCCCCTCTGATATGTGCACGTAATTGTTCCCTAACCCAATTCAATCAAAATGAAACAGGTTAGGAAAAAACCTACTATTTAAAGTGTGTGAGCTAACCTGGATCATTTTGACTGAACTGGGTCAGGGAGTGATTATACGTGCCATTCTACCAGCTGAGTGAAAAGAAAGGGAGACAATCTATTTGCTTGGCTTAGTAACAGTCAAAACAAGCCATAGGACTGCAGCTCTACGTGATTTATTCATAGACTGCCTTTGGATGGTATAAACTGGCATGTGGTCTCCCTGTGCACAGCCGCCTTCCTTTTGATGTGGTTTCTGCACAACTGAAATGCCCCAACAAATCCTCTTGAAACCGTAATGGGAAGGTCAAGTGAGCATTTCAGGTCTCCCAACATGCTGATGCCTTGGGAAGTTCTGCCACACACACTAAGTACTGGCAAAACCCTACAACCAAAATGGTTTAGAACAGCACTGAGGGAGACTCAGGGAGCAGCTAACATGTATGTCTTTTGAAATCAGCCTGATGGTTTCTTTCTGGCAGATAGAGGCAGCCCTCTTGTATTTACTCTGAAGAGGAGAAAGGATTTGCTATCACTATCAACATGCAAATGTTACTGCATCCTGTCTAACAGATTTAAGCATTCTTCAAGTGAAGACATTTAATGTCGACATTTGGGCTTAGCAGCCTTTGTCAACAGCTCATTTTATGTAACAAGCCTGTACTCTGCCTGACCTTTTGTTGAGCTGAAGGGAAAATCACAGACTCTGTGTGGCCTCAGAGGTGTGCTTTTTGGACACAGAGAAAGCTTGGCCTTTCCAGTGCTGGGGTTAGTATTACTACCCTGAAGCCTATTCTCTTCTTGTAAGAAAAACAAACAAACAAACAAACAAACCTCAAATATTTTAGCTGTTCGGTCTGTTACACAATAAAATTCCTCACTGCAACTCCTCTTTCTCAGTTCTCCATTATCCAGCTACTGGCAAGATCATGAGAGCACAAGAAACACTGTCCTAAATAAAACGACTCTCTAGGAATCATCCAGGTAACAGTAAAATTCAGCCTGGAGTCTCTGCCTTTTTTTATAGGCTCCCATTGAGTACCAGTAGGCTGTGATAAGGTCTTCTCAGAGCCTTCTCTTCTTCAGGCTGAATAACTGCAATTCTTTGAGCCTGTCTTCTCAGGAGAGGTGCTCCAGCCTTCTGATCCCCTTTGTGGCCTCCTCTGGACTCACTCCAACAACTCCACATCCTTTTTATGTGGCAGACCCAGAAGCTGAAGCTGTACTGGAAGTGGGGTCTTGCAAAAGCAGAGGAGAAGGACAGAATGACCTCCCTCAACCCACAGGTCAAGTGGCTTTTGATGCAGCCCAGGCTACAGTTATACATTGCTATCATATATACAGCCTTTCACCCACCAGTATCCCTAAATTCTTCTCGGCAGGGCTGCTCTCAACCCTTTTATCCCCCAGTCTGTATCACCTGTGTTGCCCCAGCCCAGGTGCAGGACCTTGCACTTGTCCTTGTTTAACCTCATGGGGTTCACAAGAGCTCACTTCTCCTGCTCTCAGGTGAGTCAAGAGGCTGAACTACATTTAGTACTGATGTCCAGAAAATATTGCTAAACATTAAGGGCAGCTGTCAGTTGGTACTATTTGAAAATCCTGTCTGAGAGCTGTGGTTCACAATCCTTCTCAAATTCAGCACCTCTTCAGAAATGAGGGTTAACCCCAGCTGATGGTGATTTACACCACGTTGCCTGCTGTACCCACTCTGCAGAGGGTTGTTAATCTTTCCTGCAGGAAAAGAGTGGACAGCTGGAGGCACTAACCTCTTTTGCCATTGTAGTTAAATCCATCAGAGACTGTGAATCAGAGCTCATATTATTTTCCACATGAGTGTTCTCCATTTATGCTCTGATGAAATGATGCGTTCAACAGAAAACAAAATGAAGTGCTGAAACCATTAAACTCTTTAATATCAGGAGACACTGCAAGTTTTTGTCATTAATCTGACATAATTAGGAAGTACTGCTAATGTCTTTGAAAATACATAATATTAGAATGTTATTACTGGAAATGCTGCCATGGCATGATATGGTGGGATGCACAATTTTATCTACACTTGATTTTGCATTCCTGACACTGTGGTGGATTAATGTAGGAATAACACAAACATAAACTTACAGCAATATTATCTGAAATTAACTTAGTTTAACTTAGAGAATTCCTGTGGGTTTTTTCCTGAAAAGAAACTTTTCAAAATATAAAAGGTGTGAGGGGAAAATCATCTGTCTAACCAAAGCAAAAACAAGCCCTAGATTTAACCCCCAATTGAGATGAAATTTCAAAGCTAATCACAAACCAAAACTTTGGAGTTTCAGCTGCACTTGAAATCACAGAAGAAAAGAGATGGAAAATGTAATATGTTTAAAAGGAAAGAGGATGTGGTTTTCAGGTTGCCTGATTTTAGGCCACACAGGCTGGACAGACTTGTCTATCTCTATCAATACAAACAATTCATTTAGACAATGAAGAACAGAAAGATAATAAAGAAAAGTAATATATAAAAGTTAAATATACATATATAGTATGTTTATTGCCTGCAAGATAGACAGTGAAAGATCTCTTCCTTGCAGAGCAGAGCCTGTTATATTTAACAGGAAAATGCAAAGCCAATCCTGATTTGCACAGAGATTAAAAAAAATAGAGAATTTATCTTTTTAAATCCAGTCTGAAGAGAATGCCAACCTCCTTCCCCAATATTTTTCATGATTTCCAGAAAAAAAAGCCACCACACACCACTTAAAACCGTAAGTTTCATTTTCTACGTAGAGGGTGGAATTGAAAAGCCGAGAAATCTGACTTTCCCTTCTTTTCCCTTTCCAACAGAAATCATGCTGCTGTCTCCTTTTGGAGCCCGGATATTCAAACTCCCTGCCATACCCACAAGAAACAAAGGAGAGGTAGGAGGTGCACTGAGGTTTCCCTTCTTCCCACTAAGTCTGCCTGTGGGTTCCCAAGTGGAAAACCCTTTTCAGCTGTCTTTTATTACTAGGTAAAATCACAAGTTGCAAGATTCTGCCAGGCAGTGTGTTGTGATTTTAGTTTTGTGAGATGAAAATATTGTTAACTATGCAAAAGAACAAAAAATTTCTGTTGACCTTATTACAACCTCTTTTTCCTATGTATCACAAGAAAAGGGATTAATAAATAGTGTGTGGAGAGGAAACAAAGTGAACACAATCTCATAGTTATTTGAAATTTTGAACATCTTGATAGTTCCTTTCAAGCTGATTTTTTAATGGCAAATTGAATTTTCTTCTTGCAGACAGAGTAGAAGTAGAATTAGGCATATCTTATCTTCTGTTTTATTGCAAGATCTGTTTCATTCCACAAGAAAATAAGACCATTCACAACTAATTATTCTGTAAAATCACATTCAAGCACAGAACCTGGCAGCCACAGTGAAACTCTGGGAGATTGTTATTTGTAATTTTTATTTATGAATGCCTTTAGCATTCTCGGCACTGTACAAAACAGAAAAAGCCAAAAATCTTCTTTTTCCAGTGGAGTTACAACGAAAGGGTTATGTTGTGCAATTTAAGACCAGCCTGAGTCTAGGGTAGTGGAGAACTGCACCATGCCCTGGAGTGGGAGCACGCCAGCTGCTGCTCTTCTTGCAAAGATAAAGTTTGCACATCTGGCATGCTAAGCCAGCTTTGCTCTTTCCTTTGATGCAGTACCATCCCCAGAGATGCTGTAAAAATGTGGAATGCAGCAGATCTTTGAGTGAGAAGCAAAGCCACCAGAGGCACAGGTTTTGTGGGCAGTGTCAAGAGCAGCAGACTGCTCCTCTTGCAAAATGCTGAAGATTTTATCTACTGTGGGCAGGGCAGTCTAGGTTTGGTACTGCTGGTACTATTGCTGAGAAAGGGGTCAAGGAGGGTGAAGAAACTCCAGTGCAACAACTTTTTTCAAATTACTCATTCTAGCAGCAGTGGTGGCCTGTCTCTGGCCTCCCACCTTCTGAACAATAAAACTTAAATTTTCCTAAAATGCCCCTGAAATGAAGAGTACTCTATATACCTGTAAAATTTATGCAGTGCTGTGTAGACAGCTCCACACTAGGGCTAGATAAACAAATCTATTTAAATAGTCCAGTGCACTGTCTTGCAGAGATATTAGCTTGGCTCCCAGAGGCATAAATTAATAGTTTTACACTGGGACAAGTTTGGATGATGCATCATTCTGACATGGCTATAACCCTGGCAGTTTTTGAGTCAGTTCATTTGCAGACAGTTAGGATATGCTGCACTGCCTGATGTGGATTTATCCTTTGTGACCTCTGTGCCCTCACAGCCTCGGTGCCTGAATAATGACCCACCCAAGGCAGGTCCTAATTTTGCTAGAGAATTTCAGACAATGAATATACTCAGTAAGCAGAGGGTGTATCCAACTCAGAATGGTTTAGATGCCATTTTATGATTAAAAACTGTGTAGTGAACATAATTCTTGCAACAGGCTACTCCAGGGAGGCATTTATAAAACGGTGTATATGGGGAAGAGTAACGCATGTGGGTGGTCATTAGGCAGCCGCTATAGGTGACCTTGGAGAATATGGGGAGACAAACTGGGAGATCATGTGGCACTTGGAATTGGCATCAGACAGTGATAAAGGATTGCACACAGAGTAAGGAGTCTGCTGAGTATCCAAAACAGGTTTGAATGTGAGCAGAAAGGCTCAAGTTAGTCAGTGTAGGAATTTAGATCTTTCAAAGAGGAAGAGAGGAGATGCGCCCCAGGTGAGAATGCTGCTATGACTTGTCCGCTCTACCAGAGATCCTTTGGTCAGACACTCTCTGGGTTTGTTGGCTGGGAAGGTAGACAGCAGAGAAGAAGTCAAATTAATTTAGTGTATATTACTTTTCCCTAAAAGATAGAATATTAAGTGATTTTTAATAGATTTTTGGTAAAAAAATTCATGGAGGTAGAAGAAATAGTCTTGCTCTGCATATTTAGTATGTTTGTTTCCATTCTTCAGTTGGAGAAACAGAGGAATAAAGAGGGAAAACAGAATTCTTCCACACTCATCCCATCCTTGCTGGCACAGATCACATTCCCAGCCATACAATGGGGAACTGCAGTGTGTCCTCACTACCTCCTTTCCTCAGCTTTCTGGACCAAGTCATCAGCCTCCTTTCCCAATCAAGAAGGAGAAGCTTTCAGTCAATCAGTTTGAAGGGAAGATTTGAAGTAACACTAGTGTTTTAACTGCTGTGTATTGACCGCATGGGACCAGGTTAATTCTTCCCTATGGCAGCAGAGTGCTTGGGTAGGTATGTACTTTTGTCATATTGTACTAGTCTCACACAATCAGCTGTATATCCCATGGTACACATTGCACAGAAAAAGTTGTTCAGCAGCTGTCTAGCTCTTGTTTTATACAGAAGTTTATCAAACTCAAAAACTCCACTGTTTTTCGGAGCTGTGTAAGGAGAAACTGGAGCAACAGTAATGGTTCACACTACTTATATGTAAATGTACTCGTATATATTTTGCTTCTCTTGCCATATCCTCATGAAATTTTACTTTATTTATAGGAAGTCATAGTCAATACAAATAACAAAGTCACATGTTTCAGTCCCTGTGAGGACATGCCAGCTTTCTACACATGACAAGGTACTCTGACAAAGGGAATTTCTGTCTCAGTTCCTAGATTCTCCAATGACTCAGAGTATCTCAGCTGGAAGCTCCAGGAGCTCAGCTTTTTCTGAAAGATGAAATTCCTGTAGTTGACATAGTCTAAATCTCTAAGGAGTTTTCAAAATGTTCGTGGCCTTTGTTTTCTCTGCTTTCAGAATGTTTTCATAAATGTCCTCTCATATAGGTGTCCTTCAGGATGCTCTCCACAATGAGTACACCTAAAGTAGATATTATTCAAACAAATGCATAATTAGTATCATTTGATATGTCTTGGGCTGCCCTATATAGATATATCTCATTCATCACAGACTCATCCATAGATGTTTTATATTTCCCTTGCCTTGAGGGATTTCAAACCTATAGAGCCCAGTTCCAAGAAAAGGGCCATGAGACTACTATCGGCTTTCATCCTTTTTTTTATTTGAAGATAGAGTATTAAAGAAAAAAATATTTAAATGAGAGAAGGTAGGGAGTCAAATTCTGTAATTTGCTTCAAAGAAAGAAATTAAAGAAATTAAAGAAACTAACAAGATTATTTAAGGAATTTTGATGCTGAAAATTCATTAGTATATGTAAAAATCATGCTACCATTAATTATGTAACTGTCTCAGCAATGCTGTGTTTTTCTTCATATAATGAAATTCAGTAAATCAGAGAAACAAACAAGATTATTTAAGGAATTTTGATGTTGAAAATTCATTAGTATATGTAAAAATCATACTATCATTAATTATGTAACTGTCTCAGATGCTGTTTTAGAGCAGCAGAGATGCTGATTACTTTCATGTATATTTTCCTCTTTCATATTGTACATACTCCAGAAATTCACTACAGAAATTATTATTAAATCATATGCTGATGAATGAGCACAAAACTATTAATGGCACATAATTCGCAGTGTACATGTCCACTGGAGTATTTAGCAATCCATGCAGATCTTATAGTATGTCCTATGTGCTTTGATTTTCTCTGTTAGATGATTGAAAAATATTCATTAAGAGATTTCTCTAATGAGCTGTGTTCAAGCATAAAATAGGCCATTCCTTTTATAATTTAAGTGTGGTTTTTGGAATATAAATATCCTCCAATTCCCTATAGGTACCAACTTCAAATAGGGGTTTTGTCTTAACACAGATTTCAGGATCTTTGAAGGGTCTTTGAAGTTTATAATTGGGTCCAAGCTGAAATGTGATGTCATTCACTCAAACATTAGAGTTTGCACTGCTTATGTTTGGTAGAAAACATGCATTTGATTTTTTTGAGATATATTCCCAAAATTATTTGGATAAATACTTAGGTAGAAACCTGAGAGAATATTCACGTTATAAAATCAGTACAACATCCCCTGACCCTCTGGTCAGTTAATCTTGGATCCCATTCATGCAGTTACATCAGACTTACTCTTTTTGTTTTCCATTAAGTTATTAGAAAGAAAGCTTTTTTGCATTTTAATTTATTCTGTTTTCATTTGCACGGCACTAGGAATGCTTAAGCAATGAAATAGGCAGCTTTTAAGAATATACATAAAGGCCAAATATTATGAAAACCAAAATAGTGTTTTCTCATCTACGCAGGTGAAACGCACAGAGTGGAACTGCCCTCTGAAATAAGAAATGTATTGCTGATGTGCCTGTCTGAAGACTATTGAGAGCCTTTGTAACATGTTCTGAGTGTAAATGATCTGAACTTTTGCCCTCCTGGGGAGGTAAGCTTAGCTGGGGACATCACTTGTCAGAAGTGGCATTTCTGAGCTGGATGAGCTCACTGTGGTTTGTTGTCCCTTGCAGAGCTGAATAGTGGCAGACCAGGAGGATTCTGCTTCACTGAAGTTAAATAGATGGTTATGTGATGAAGTGAGGGGACCGGAACTCCTTTCCTTTGCTATTTCCTCTTTAGTCATGAACAATTCATAGTTGATGCTAAATTCAAAACTCACTTCAGCTTCAAGTTCCACCACAGATATTCAACTAGACCTCAAGCTGTATTGCTGCACTCATCACTGCTTTGGCTCCCTCCAGCAGAGAAAAAGGAGCCTTCACATGCTGGCAAATAAAAAAAACCAGCCCAGACCAACAAAAACCAGACACAAAGACTGGACTTCAGCACAGAATTTTGGCAGATATAACACTGCGTGATGGTGCATTATAAGCAAAAAAAACCAAAATCAGAACAAACAACACTTTGTAACCTGCACTGTCTTCCAGGGTTAAGCACAGAACAAGGGTCCCATCAGAAATAGACTGTAATTTTGGAACGAGGGGAAGGTAGATACATTGTCCACTCCAGCTACCAAGACACCTAACAGAGCTAAATGTAGTCTGCTTTCAGGATAATGACTGCTGTGGAGGGACAAGTGCGTAAGGGCTCTGCTTCCATAGGAGTACCCCAGCATTTAGTTATAATTGCATTTCTTCATGCCTCATCCTCTTTTGGCTCTGTGATCACCAGTCTCCAGGTACACATTCTCAGCCTCCTGAAATATGGATATATGAGTTCAAACTACTCTTCAGCTCAGAAGTCAGAGCAAGGAAGATTTTTCTTTCTCAGGCAAGAACCCAAGAATGTAGACTTTATGGTAAAGGACAAAAATGCTGTCACCAAATTCAAGTCAGCAATGATTCCAGGTAGCCATCTGATCGAGAAGGAAAAAAGCCCCCATATTTCTGTATTATGTGCAAGGTATGAGGATGATTGTAGTCTAGTATCAAGCTCAGTAACATTCTTCTTTTTCTCAGCCAAAAGTCTCTGGGGACACTGAATGTACTGTCACATCATAATTTAAACACTTCCTTTTCCTTTCCTGAAAAGTCATTTTGGAGGTTGTCATCTTTGCTAAATGCTACACAATCAAAACCCCATTAGTTATACTGTCAAAATGAAATTCATTTAACTTCCCAACCAAATGTAGACAATTGTTCTTCACTGTCACTGTGTGGTCAGAATACTTTTTCAATTAATTTTCACTAAGGAAAAATTTCAGGGTTGGGACTGAGCAGTAATTTCTTCTCCTGTCAGTCATATTTGTTTTTTCATTGCCTCAGTTTTATTGTAAATGTTCAAAGACATAGTTTTCAATTGCTGTAAAGTGGCAATCTGTTCACTGAGACATATGAACACATCAGGCAATTAGGCTAATCTTGACAGGCGTAAATCATCTGTGCCTTTAAACCTGAAATCAGTATGAAAGCATGCTTCCCGCACCAGAATTCAGAGAGACAAAACAGCCATTTTCAATGTGATAACCAGCTCATTTCCTTTTGAAGATACTTTTGATGACTGCTTTCTATTTTTCTCACATCACTGAAAACAAGCATGAATTCAGCGTCCCTACCTTAATAAAACTGACAGCTTTACAGCCTGACTAATCCACAGCTGCTCCCAAGACAAGCAGCAATTTTAAAGATGTAGTTTGCTGCAATAAATACCACAGGACTGAACTGCTAGTTCTTTAATTCTCATCATTCAGCCAGGGCTTTCCAGTTGCTGCTCACAGTCCTGCATGGTTTACCAGCAACCACCATTCATTGTGAAAAATTCAGTGTACTTTAGCCATCGTTCATCCTGGCACAGCTTTATGCTTTGAGAATACTCCATGAATAATCCACTTGGATCCAAGCCTTTCTACGGCTTAAAGATACTGGTTAAATGGGTGCTTCTAATTGAAGAGACCTTAACATTTTTTGAGCTTTTCCAATGCTTGAGAAACTATGCTGCAAATAATTTTCTACAAATATCTGTCTGATAAAGGCATCATGTCCAACAATGGCATTTGGCAGCATTATCACATAAGCCTTATATTACAAGTGCTAGATGGAGGGATTAAACTGTGTCATATGATTGGACAAACATGCCAAAAAAGAAACAGCAGCCTGTGTTTGAGGACCTCTCTTAGCTGTTATACCTATGATCAAGAGAGATATGAACACAAGTCACTATTAATCAGCCACTGTCAGTTTGTATCTCAATGGAAAGAAGCACATGCGACAAGGTTAGAAGCATTCAGTCCTCCTCTAGATGTAAGGATTTTGTGTATATGCCATTGAACCAATAGCTTGGGGTTAATACACAAAGAGTAGGTGTGAAAAGCTGGCTGGGGACCCCATGGAAAGATGGCTGGGGGTAAAATTAGAGGAAACTGAGATGTTACATTCACATCCTAACAGAAGTTTTAAGGGTATGGAAATAATAGGGTAAAATGCAGTTGCTGCTCCCTCAATGGAAAGCAGTTTTCATGCTCCACAATGATTCCCCGTCCAACCATAACCACCTCCTAAGGGAGATGGAATGGAGTTGAGACACCATGGCCAGGCTCTGTTGAAATCCTTGTAGGGAGGGGAACTTGGCGGTACTTTGCAGCTGAGAAACCACGTAACACCTGTCAGCCAGGGGAGAGAGGGGAACATGTCCTGCTGCTGAGCCAACAACTGTGGTGAAATCACTCTCCTCACATGAACTTTGTGCATTAAAGCGTAATGGTAATATTAACACACGCCTCCATCCCAAAGGTCCCATCTCCAAGGTACGATTGCACCTCACTGGCCATGTGCTCTGTATTCTTTATGACTGTAGCTTTAAAAGTGGGAGAATTTTACACCAATCAGTCACGAAGGTATGTTTGACTAGAGTCACTTGAGCTCCACCTAAACATAAAGAAATAGTATGAAAGTAAGTCAAGAATTGGAACAAATTTAGGGAAGACTCCGTTGTAACTGCTGGGATCAGCTGATGGGCTGAACCTGTCTTCTCCCCCACAGGGACACCTATCAGATAACAACTCTACTCTGTGCATGCTGAATACTCTTACTGGAGATTAGAGCTTCTCTGTATATTGTTTTGTATATGTTTTTGCAGTCAGTACTATCACTGACAATCCTTGAACCTTAACCTGTCACAATTTTATATCAATAAAGAGTGTTATTCCATAAAACATTTGTGTGAATCCTTCACAGGTGCTGGCAGTTGCTGGCAGCAGAGAACATACTCAAATAAAGTGAGAAGACCCACTGAAGGGGTTCCCTTATGCTGTTGGTGCATTTCCCTGAACAAGTCAGTCAAGCCACACTCTGATCAGCCACAGGACTGCTCAGGGAAGGGTCCCCATAATGGGACTCTGACAAACTGGTCAGGCACAAGGGTCTTGGCTTTCCTGAGTCACTGACAGACAAATCACATACTAAGGGTCAAGGAAATCTCCCCTTTTCACATGACAGGTCTCCCTTTTCATAACTTTCGATACCATAGTGAATTACTGAATTATTAAATGTCATGTCTCCACATTGGCTGAATAGGGTTTACACTGTTTCTACCCCAAGCGTGAGAATCTTATCTATTCTTTGAGGCTTTCAAGTCTGGGTAATCTTACTCCAGCAATGCTTAAGTGTCTATGGCACTTCTACGCATTTTTTCATTCTCCTCAGAACTCAAAGACCTTCACAAGGCAAGTGGTATGGGGTTGTACCTCCTAATGAGTTGGCAGAATTTGCTGCTTACTGTAGGGAGTATACTTAGTGCTTTTTAGTGCCTGAAGCTCTTCTGCTCAAGCCTACCACTTGTCTGACAAGACTGTCACTTTGCCACTTATTCTCTTTTGAAGATGGTTTTTTATCTGCAGCTGAAGATAACAGTCACACAGAATCACAGAATGCCAAAGGTCAGAAGGGACTGCATTCAAATATGTAAACCATCTCATACACACCTAAATCAGGGACAAGAGAAGGTTCCTAAAAGTATATGAAATCAGAGTTGAATCAGGACACGGGAGAATCTCCTCAGTCTCATGTAGGCATGAAGAGCTGTTAAAGGTGATGTGCTTGGTAAAAATCCTCCTGTGACAAATTCAGCAAGGGCAGGGCTTGGTAGGCTGAGTCTAAATGGTTTCTGTTAGGCTGACAGTGCAAAGGTAGTGTATGTACTGCAGCCATGTGTTGTGTAGATGTTCTGTGATCTGAAACTACCTGGAGAACGCATTTTGCTTTTCAGATATGTTCTGGCAAGCTCCAAAGCACATACAAAACCTACTCTCTTGCAAACTGGAAGGCGTTTTGGCATACCACTTCAAACAAGCTTATCAAAGAAATATCTGTGGTAGATAGGTCTCTGGGCAAAACACCCACAGCACAGAGAATTAAAGTAATGACCACCCTCTGCATTCCCAGGTACTTTATACCACCTTGGAGTTCACAGTGTTTTAGGAATTCTGAGTTGTAACACTCTAGCAAGGCAGGGAAGTATTATTCTCTGCTTTGATAGATGAAGAAGCTGAAGCTCAGACTCACCCAATGACTCACCAGCGCAACTAGGAGTATAAAACTCCCTAAAATAAGTGAGATGAGCTACAAAGCAAGCCTAAAAACAAGCTTTATATATATATAGAAGGTATATCCTGCCAGTCACTCCCACCTGAAAGAAGGTTTCTCTTTTTGCCCTATTTATTGTTGTCATTCATCCTGTACTTTGTATTAGTTGTACAATCCAGACATTTGGCAGTTTTATCACACATAATATTTTGTACCTGAGGAATCCCAGTTGAATTCATAGCTGAATCTCATTGCAGATAGTCTTACAGAGGGCATTTCATGAATTCTTATACTCTTCTGTTAAAAGGAAGCTAAGTACACTGGGAAAACTATTTTTCCTGGGTTTCTGGTTCTTTCATATTCTATGTGGGATTCTCCCTGAATAGTCTACCAGTCCAACTGTTTTCAAAGAAATGCTATGCTATTAATCTATTTCATTTGCAGCTTCCTGAACACCTTCGTGGCTAAGCAGAATACAATTTCTGTGCCTTGATTCATTAAAATTTCCCATGGCAGTCCAGCTCTGAAAAAACATTTTTTAAAAGGCTAATACAATGCATTAAGTGTCCACGGACTTCAATGCTGTTACCTTTGGATACCACATAATATGGTTACCAAAATATAAGAAAGATATGGAACCAGAAATACTGCCCAGAGATGCACTAATTAGATCATTGCTTATTCAAGAGAAGAGATCTTTCATCTCCAGGAATTCAGGCAATTAGGTGAGGTCTGTCACAGTACACCGCAGGGGCAGCCAGCTGATACTAATGAGTTTTGTGCTGTAGTTGAGTAAACAACCAGTCATCACAGTCTCATTAAGGCTCTTCCATTTCCATGTTTTCTTCCCAGTTGCTGGGCTCTGAGGTCCGGTAATGTGTTTTTGCCCTGTTATTACTTTGTGTCTGCATGTATCTCTTCTGCTTGCTCCTCCTACTCTCCCTCTGCACTGTTTTGCCTGCAGTGTGGGACTGGTGCTGACCCTGCCCACTCAGCCCTCACCTCATCCCGATCATTTTTTTCATGTCCTAGCACAACACCCACTGAAAGCTCTGACCTGCTTAGATATATCCCTCCTCCTTGAGACTAATTTACCAGCAATGAAAATTCCATTCATAGAGAATAATTCTATCCATTCTCGTCAGGACAGCAGTTGTCACAACTGGATGAGTTTTAGTCTATTTTATAATTACCATTTACAACAAAATATCATTTTTTTAAGTTACACTGACAGCTTCAAGCTATTCAAATATTGCAACATAACTAATTTTCATTATACCACTTAAACATTTTTATATTTTTATATATTAATTAATAATTTATCAATATATCAATAAAAGTATCTGCACACAAGAAATAACTAAGGTCTGAATATAAATCAGTTTTGATATTTGAATTCACAGCGATAGTAAAGACTGTCTTTAAAAGTAGATACACAAAGTAATTTGTGGACTCTTGGCCAGACTGTTCTCCCCAGAGTATATCAACTGTAACTTTATATTAGAGTCAATGCAAACAGACGTGTGGTGTGAGAAGCTGTAAGAGACCAGAACCTGAAAAGCAGAGCTTTTGAGTAGCAGCCAAAGGCCACTCAGAGACTGATGGAATCAGCCATTCTGCTGAAATCTAACACTGTGTCAAATTGGATCAGTGTCACTTGCATTTTATTTCTAAAGAAACTGGACTACATTCATTACATACTTTAATTTCTTAATCAGAATATGACAACATAGCTTCCTTTATGTAGAAAGAGATTCCATCACTTAAACAGAGGTAGCTGTTGCCATTTGAGATGCACTGGCTACCAGCTGCTGCTCCAAATAGGACTCCCATAGTTCTGTGTGCAATTAATATTGCATAGGCAAATAGATATAGTTACAAATATATGCATCAGATGCTTGTATTTAGGTGACCAAATCCCAGCACCAGTGATTGTCAATAAGTGAGTTTAATGCCTGGATACATTTCAGCATCAGGGTTAACATCTTTGAACTTCTTTTGCAATTAAAGATAAATACAAATTTTCATGGGTTTTGATCCTTGAACTTATCCCATAACATCTTCCTTAAAACACATTTGCTCCACCTTTTATATGTACTGAACACTCTGGTACTTCCTGAGCTATCGTGTATAATATTTCATTGTTTCTTATCACAAAAAAATTATTTTCACAAGTGGGCATCTATAATGTCTGTCTTTGTAGATTACTTTTGTGATTGTTTACCCTAGAAAAAAAAAATCCAAATTAACACACTTATTACAAGAGGAAAGTGTTCTGGAAGCAGATAATGCCAGGAAAATGTGCTTTCATTCTGAATAAGATCTGTGCTTAGACTTAGACCGAATTCAGTTGCCCTGAAAAGTTTTTTAATAGATAAATAGATAGATAGAGAGACAGAAATAGATAGATAGAGAGACAGAAATATAGATGTATATCCTATCTTAAACCAGGGTAATTTTAAGATGCATGCAAAGCCTTAGCAATTTGCACTTAGTTATATGAAACAAGCTTTTTCTTGTCAAATTCTTTTCTTTCCCAACCTTTTCTTACTTGAAGTAACCTAACCCTTTTCAAACAGAAGCCTGCCAGACCACAGACTTTGTTGTCACGGAGAGAACCCTGGGGTATCACTGAATAGGCACAAAGAGCATAAAGTGCCCAAGAAGTAAAGTATGCTTTATTTAAGCATATTTAAGCAGCAGAACCTGTCTCATTTCTCAGCTTGAACATATTTCACAATAAGTGCAGAAAAACTTGAAAGGGTGGGAAAAGAAAATACTGCCTGCTTTAATGCCCTCTGAAATGGTAATTTGCTATGAAATTAACATGAAGGTGAACCGAGATACTCACAAACTACATGCAAAAAGTACTGAACCACCAAAGTTTTTAAAAAGAGGAGATTTTGGATTATAAGTAATTTTTTATGAAATATGGGCCTCATGAAGTAGAGCAAAATTATGAACTTTGAGTGCAGATTTCACTCTACACTTAAGTTTCTGCTTTACCAGAAGCTTTTTGAATAATTGGAGAAGTCACCCAGGGACTCAACCCATACAGGGACCTCTAAATTGACTCTGAGGCTTCTGTAACCCATGGATGTGTGCTGAATGTTGATGCAGGGCTCCTTGTGGCTGCAGGTGCACAGAGGAGATTCCCTCATCTCCCACTCTCAACAGATGGATTCTGGAGGATCCATTAAAACATGCCTGGACTCGGCTGACAAGTGAAACCCATTGCAAAGAGCTGAAGCAGCTGATTTCTGGCACGGGAACTCAGCTGAACCTCAACAATCCTCTACACTTACAGTGTGTAACTGCGCACAGAGAAAGGGATGGGTGTCTACATGGCCACATCATTCCCTCGGCTCATTTATACAGACACACCATCTCCATGGCAAAAAGTGTTAAACTCAGTGCTACGCTCATGAACTAGGAGTTGTCTGTGCCAGTTTGAATGGAGTACACATGGCAATGTCAGAGTCAAGGTACTCTTTTGTATGTGGCTGTTTTTTTCTCGAGACTGTGACCACTAATTAATTTTGCCCAGTTAACTAAAATCTTTTGTGGTAAAGATATGCTTTTGCCTACTGGGCAGGGCTACCACAAAAATCACTGACCTGGAACTGAGATAGCTACATAGCTTTATTCATCCTTAGATAAATTATGTGGTTTTAACATGTCTTTCCCTAAATAGTGACCAGGAGGTGATATTTAATTTTTGAAAATTGTTACATATAATTCCATTCTCATTTACACCAGTGTGAATAACACTATTGAAGAATCTGATCCACAAACTAATAATAAATATTTTCTCTGACATAAACACAACACATTCTTGTGTTATGTAATGATTTTCAGCTTTGTTTTCCTTTGTGTCTATTTCTTTTCGGATTTTTTTTCCTATAGCTTTAATGTGAAAACAAATGGGAGTTCTGGCCAGTATAGATATTCCTAGGAGGGAGAGAGAAATTTAATGTTGTGGGTTAGGTAGCATATAAACAAACAACTCTCCTTCTGTTCTTGGTCTTTTGGATATTTTTGGTTTTGCCTATGGTTTCAGATTGAACTCTTCTTTCTTCAGTGGAAAAGGTCATTGTGCTCCTGTAATTTTCATGCTACATCTATGAGGCACATCCATTTTCTTATATTCAGTCAACCTTAACCCAAGCACCAAAAATTTAAAATACAACACTGCCTTGTACTTACGTGGAACACAATGAGAAACAACCCAACTAGACATTTAAAATATTAATGCTACAATGGCAAGAAACTTGCATAATCATTACAACAAATGTATTCAAGAAGGACATTTAGATTCTTTAGCTTCTATAAAGGAAAATACTTAGCCAATTATATTTAAGATACAATTACAATCATGTGGCTCCCTTAAGAGCCTTTTTTGGTATACAGTGTCTAAATAGACATTGTAACTTTATATTGAATAGCACTGTATGATGCAACATGGTATAAAATAAAACTCCATTGTCTTTACCACGGAAAAGGATCTACAAGGATCTAAAAAAGACATTTTACAGTGAATATTCCACCTATAAACATTCTTTAAAATGCCACTATTACTTTAGCTATACTTAAGTTTCCAAAGTGATTTCCATGTAAACCTTGTTCCTAATTGTTTATAATATTCTGATTCTATTTTCAGATACAACGCCTCTGTTTTGCTTCAAATAAATAATATAAAGTTTGCATTCTTTCTGATCTGTTTTCTTTATAATACTTATGTCTCCAAGTTCATTCTTTCCCTTTTCTGACCTAGCTGAAGAGAGTGTTAGTACTATGACCTAAAATTACCTTCAACAACAAATCTTTGAGCAGCAAAACTGCAAATATGTGCACTGACCTTTAAAGATCATACACAATGAATTTTAAGCACACCTGCAATGTTCTGTAAGTCACAAATGAAGAGCAGCTTTTAGGAAGAGCTGTGTGATGGGTGTGCTTCCTCTGTGAAAGCAAAGCCTCTAATTCCAAATATTGGTACAATTCTCAAGTTAAAAATAATGTTTTTCTGTATACAGAAGGGACTACTTTCTGTATTTCAGGGTTATTACTCTACCTCCCATTCTGGTGTCTGAAGGTGCATCTTCTTGGCCACAGTGATGGGCCTTGAGGGCAAGTTGCACCATACAGATCATATCTGTACAGTTAAATTGTTTTTCAATTACTCACCTCTGTGTCTTTATCTTCTAATATGTCTTTCCAGAAAGCAGATTTCTCTAGATATGTCTGTTTTCAGAGTTAACTAGTGCTTTGAAAGAGAGTGCAGACCTTCAGGGATGGATTTGACACTTCTTCCCTCCATGTCTTGGGTACAAGAAAAAACGATTGTGTAATAGCTCACACCAGCTCCACCTTCCTGTTTGACTTAGCCTGCATATTCTCTGGAGCAAGGATTAAGGCCCTGAATCACCTGTTAACCCCCACTCTCAGACGTGACTAAACCTTCTGTTATACCAAAAGTATAGCACGGAAGAACACTTGAATCATTTTCTTTCCCTTTTTCATTTTTTTGCCAACTGCTAATTATCAACGATGTTAAAGATAGCTAATCATCAGTATGCAGTAAGTAATGCAGTGATGTTTAAATCTGATGCTGAAGGGCCATGAAGCAAATGACTTTTGATTGCTACCATGACATAGTTATGTTCTCATGTAATGTGATATTTATAATGGGAAATAAGAACCATTTTCTAAAAAGAATAGCAATTGCTGCCACTAGAACTAAAGTCCAAATCTATGCAGAGTTACCTGTAGGGGAAGGAGGAAAACAAAACCTTTTTCTTCCCTAGAGTCTTGAAGAGAGGTTTGATCCTGAAATTTTTACATCAACATCACCTCATACAATGTATTTTCTGGTTTTATTCTTTCCTGATTGCAGTTCTAGATAAGTGAGATTGGTTCGGTGTTGATCTCCTAAACCAGAATTTATACCTTTCTGCCTAGATAACTTGGGAGTCTTCAAGTATCAAAGTCTACCAACATATTTTCATGGAATGTGTGGAATGTTGCCCTCACATGGAATTGCAGCCTGGGAACGGTTCCTTTAATTAGACAACATATCAGTGTTAAATGTAAGTCATGAGTGCTCTTACACTTTCTTGGTATGAAGAGAATGAAGCAGTTATCTATTCCTTATCCAAGACTCCCACTCTGGGTTTGCTTTTGAGCTCACCACAATAACTGAAAGTAAACAGATACAAGACTGTACAATGTTCCCAAAAAAATAAATATATTCCTTGTATCGTAAACATACACAGACCTAGAAAAAATAATAACACGCCTGTCAGAATTCCCTCACCTTGGTTGCCTTCTCTTCAACACTCATTTGATACACTTCAGTGTCCCCTGAGAAATCCAGGATCTTTCGTGATTAATATGCAAGCTCCCACCACACCCTTGGCCTTTCTCTCACTCTCAAGGAAGGAATTTTATTTCTTCCTTGGCTTCTCTCACCTGCTGTGGCTAACTGTATGAGTGCAGTTTAGTGATGTGATGCAAACTTTGAGGGTTGAAAATTTGCTCATGGCAAAGCCACCTGAAGCATATCTGGCTGCACTATCAGCAGTTTTATAAAAGCGTCATATGAGTCACTTCAGTGGGAGCTGCAAAACCTGAAATAGAGAAAGAAATTAAATCCATGTAGTTCATGCTGCATGAGGATGATTTTGAATTTAACAGTAGACATATATTTGTGTTGTAAGAATTCATGTCCCTCCCCTGCCGTCCAGCATTCCTCTGTCAGTGTTAGTTCTCCTCTTGTTCACCACTTTTCACTTATGGTAGTTATTAATGGCAGTTGTTCTGTCCTTGGAGAAATCCAGCAGTCTCAGATGTTGGTTGGCTGCAGAACAGTTGGAGAAAGATATTTTTATCTTTAATTCTCAGGCCAATGAGTTTTACCTATATCACTCACCGTTTGGATACTCTTTTGGTATATAAGCAGAAAAAAAGCCTCCAAGCCAAGGTTCAGTCTGGACATGACACACATGGGTAGCCCCAAATTCACACCAGTGTTATAATCAGCATTTAGACATATTCCACAGGTTCTTACGTGTAGATTAGCATATCATTATACCTTAACTCAGTAGTTTCTCCTGAATGATTAAATAATGTTTCCATTACAATAAACATAGGCAGTGATTGTTTTCTCATTTATCACAAGAGTTACCACAAGACCTCTTGATAACAACATTCCATTTATTTCTTTGAGAAACAGTAAAGAAGTGTAGCCCTGTTACATGCTTTTCCAAAAGTTTTCATAGTACACCAACATTCATATTAACATCTTTGCTATCAATCACCACTATATGCCTTTTCATATACGTAGGACTCTTCTGTCTGTTTCTGTGATAGAAAACCCCTTCTTTTAAGAAATTAATAATGTGAATTCTGCAAAGGTTTTAGAATATCTGTTAAAAAATAATTTATTTTTGCAGATGATAGTGGTAATTTATTTCTTTTACCTGGGACTGGTAAATACTTAAATATATTTCAAATTCCCAAAATGTGTACTCTTTCTCCTATTTAAGTCAATGAGCTAAATATTTTTTGCCTTTTACTTTAGTATTTTCACATAGTAAGAGATCAGTTAAGGTTGAAAAGGGTGTCTGGACGTCATCTGCTCCAACCTTCCTGCTCAAGCAGGGTCACCAGGAGCAGGTTGCCCAGGACTGTGTCCAGATGGCTTTTGAATACCTCCGAGGAAGGAGGTTCCAAAACCACTCTGAGCAGCCTGTGCCCAGTGTTCAGTCATGGAGCACTGGGTGCCAAGATCCTATTTACAAAGTTGTTTTCCAGCCTAGGCCTCCAGCATGTGCTGGTGCCTGAGTTTATCCTGAGGGAGCTGAGACTCCACTGCCCATGTGTCTAGATTAGGTCACAGGCAGGTATGTAGACGTGGTTGTGTGTTTCTGGCTCATTATAGATTCGTTTTCCAAATACGGAAATCTTTTTCAATGTCATCATTTCAGTTTACCACAGTTTAAAAATTTTCTGCTATCAGAAAATAAGAATTGCAATTGTCACCTTTGCCACCATTTTGTATCAAACAGTTTGCTGAATTAGAATTACTTCATATATTAGACAGCAAATTCTTCACAGGTATTATAGCATTACAGTTGAATTGCTCAGGGGGTCATCTGGGAGGAATGGGAAAAATCATAAAAATAACGGGGTTTCATATATTTCCATTTATACATTAAAAAATCATCAGCTTCCCTTTCAGAAAATATATGTTGACTTCTTATTGCCTTCTATTGATGTTATTTTAAAAAATGTAGTGGGAGATTTGTAAGGGGTTTTTTATGCTCTTACTTAATCTTCCACATTGTTATATTCTACTTCAAAACTGGTTAAGAACAGAAGATATGCTTATACTAAGGAAATACAAACTCGTTGGCAGGAAGGACTTACAGCATCATCTGTGGTAGTTTTATACTAAAAGGCAATTAGAGACAGGTTGGAAACTGTAATTTAACATCTATTTTTTTAGTAAACATGAATATTCTGTGGGATGAAAGGCAGTCCAGCTATTAGAAACACAATATGAAAATAGGTCAGTGGTGGATTACTGTGATGCTGTGGAGAGCACGGGTTTACAAATGTCTGTCTTTATGGGTCCTTTGAGAAGGTAGCATGAGAGCGATTTTATGAGCCAAACTGGATACACAGATTTTCTTAATTCAATGTTTTATAGAAAACATACCCCAGAAACAGCAGCAATTAATCTGAGCGACTAAAGTCCACATGAATGTAATGTAATGACAGCTTCTTTCAGTGTTGTCTTTCACTGGTTTTGGCTGAATTCAGGTGCAAGAACTGAACAAAGATGCACATACACTATTATGCACATTCATTAAAAATGTCAGATTGAAGATGCTTTCCCTAATTTTTCTTTTATTTCCCATTGGATACAGTTTCAAATAAGAACAATCAGTTAAACAATGAATTTCTAATGAAATATTAGCAAATAAATGTATGTTTTTCTCCTTCTGAAGAAAGTTATTTCTGTGTTTTACTCATTTAGTTTGGGCAAGAAGGGAACATCACATGATAAGCATGTTCTAGCACTGTTCAGATTTTGCATATTCCTGCTAGCAGTCTACATACAAAAATTATTTACAAGAAGCATTTTATGAATAAATTTGAATGGCAAAAAGGTTTCATTTTAAAATTTAAAATAGAAAAAAAATAATTTTCAGGTGATTTGACTATGAGAAAAAGCTAAAATAACCAAATTATTAACTGAGGATTGCCTACTAGATTTATCTGTGGTTTTATAAATAATTCTCAATAGAAATGCTGTTCACTTTTTGTAGATATCACAGATGGCCACTGGATAAAGTCAGTAGTTTCAGATAGTCAAATGATGGCATTGATTGGCTTCCTAACAAACTACAACTGTAAATAAAACTAAAGTCTTGTTGACCTGTTTTAGTTACTTGTGACGTTGCTATGAGGATAATCACTTTTAAAGAAGTCAATGTTTGTATTAAAAGATAAATCATTACTCATAAGATTTGTTGGGAGGACAGGGCTCAAATCGGAAGATTTGGTGAGGAGGAGGGAATGGTTTTGCTCTAAGTGACATTGCAGCTGGGAATGATAAAGATGTTGGTGTAGGAAAACTGCATTTCTTATTCCTCCTGTTTGGAGAAGGAGAATTCCTGTGGAGAGATAGTACACTCTCACAGAACATGCATGAAGACTTTTGGTGTGATGAGGTGGCAGTGAGCCCCCCCCAGCTCATCCTGCCTGCTAGGATGAGCTGAGGGGGAGGGAGCTGGTGTTCCCCCCCGTGTGGTTCTGCTCCCTGGCGTTTTTAGCAAGGTGATGAAATAAATCCACTCTTTGCATTTTGGCTGTGGTTTGATGGTCACCCTCAGATACTTGTATGTGTTGATTCACACAAGATCCTTTTCTACAAGACAATTGCTTTGTTTCTGTAAGCCCAGGCAGGCTAAACTGATAAACAGCACACCCATAACTTGCCCAAACAACTTTCTTATTTTGCTTCTATTTACTGGGTTGGGCTGGTTGTGTTTCAGCATGTCTTATATAAAGAGTCAATTTCTGTCTTATGTAATATGCTCGACTGGTTCTTTTTCCCCAGCATGCAAATCTTGCAATACCACATGATAAACCAGCTGATCAAAAGTAGTATTTCATATCACAACTTGTATAGCACGACATGTTACAGCTGTGGTATTTTTATGAATTAGCTGAGTTTCTAACCACTGTGAAAGAAAACATATTTCTTCTTTGAAAACTGTATCACTTTCACCTGGGATAGAGTTAATTTTTTTCTGAGTAGTTGATGCAGTGCTGTCTTTCAGATTTAGTATGAGAATAATGTTAATAACACACTGATGTTTTGGTTGTTGCTGTGTGTCTTTACCCTAACTACAGTTTCCTGTGCTCTGCCAGTGAGGAGCTTCACAAGAAGCTGGGAGGGAGCACAGCCAGAACAGCTGACCTGAAACGGCTGAAGAGATATTTCACACCATACAACATCATACCCAGTATATAAACTGGGGGGAGTGAGCCAGGACCCACTAATTTTCCTTTTTTACTTATCCTTCTTCCCACTAGGGGAGCAAAGGGTAACAAACAAACTGGCATTCACTCACCAGCTGGGGTTAAACCATGACAAAAACCTCACTTTTCTTACTTCTGTGGAATTCATAGATAATTATTCCGACCAGGCACAATTTATCTCTTCCTCTGTAGAAATGTCCCTCGTTTTCCAGAATCTGATCGGATTTCAGTGCAGTGACTGTCTTATACATTGCCCTCCTTTCACCCCATAGTATGGCCTTGCTGTAAAATACAGCAATGTCTGACACTGAATACAGGTAATAGGAAGAAATCATTTAAGTAGGGCTAGGAGCCTTTTCAATTTTTTTTGAGATTGAAAAAGAGGTTATTAACTCGAATGAGCACTCAGACATAAATCTAGTTTCATTTTCAGTATTCAGAAAAAGTTCCAGTAATATACTTTACTCTATGCATATACGCTTAGGAACATTTTCAGTCAGGAAAGGAGTGACATCAGTGTAACCTCTCTGGCCCAAGCATTCAATATGTTATTTTAGCTGAAACCTTGTTATTTTTTCACAGCGTCTCTCAGCATTCATGTAGGATTATTGACCTTGATTATTTCAAAGCTTCCAAGAAGAAATTGAGAGCTAACTCTCCTAATTTCAGATATTTAAATATTACATGGGCAATGTGTATAGCACATTTATAGCACACATATAGACATCATAAGCTATGAATGACTGAATGAATCCCACCTGTAATATTTAAATATTAGCTATCACAAAAATCACAAGTATTAATATTTTAAATTAATATTTTTAATATGTGCTATATACGCATATAGACATGTAATCTGAATTTCCCTATAGAGATCACTGAATGAGTCTAAACAGGACTCCAGTTGTTAAATACTTGTGGAATTGACACCTTAGGAAGTTTGTTGTCAATACAGAATACACTATCTGTCTTAATGGTGCCTATTTTGCTCCACCCCTCTTTAAAAATGTGATAAATTGCTTCTGAAAATGAAGTTTGTCTCCATTAATTAGAAACATAGTCTAAATAAACTTCTGTTAGCTCTGATTGTCAGGATCTTAAAGGTCAAATAATTTGCTCAAACTTCCGTGCCTAGGGCCATTTGAGACTCTTTAGTATGTATGAGAGTATATGTATATAGCTTGGCAGATGGGGCGCAGGATCCATGGGAAACTTCCTGGAGTTGCAGCTAGGAACTAGGCAGGGCATCTTTGGGCAGTTCAGAAGGCATTGCATCCCCACGTGGAGACAGTAGAGCCAAGATCTCGACTTTTACACGCATATATAAATATGTGAGAAGAACTCATCCTAGCTGTGATTGCTGCTTTGAGTCCATCATTTAGTTTTACATCATTTTGTGGCATCTAACACTGGCACAGGGTAAAACCACTGGCTTAGAAAACTAAATTGATGGACTGTTGGGTTGTAGGACCTTAGTGAAATCCGTGGCGGCCTGGACATCATCATGCTCTAATGCTGTGAGCTGCTTGTATCAGGAAACAAAATCTTTAAGGATTCTTCTTTAATGGTAAACCACTCCCGGTGCAAATGTCATTAAAACCACCAAAACTTTTATTGGATACCTTCAGTATGTAGCACAGCCTCTTCACAAAATCCGTGCTCACAGGTCCCAGCCATTACCACTCCCTTTAATTGTCCTTATATTCTCCCTTCTGTCTTGCGTACCTTCTCACCACACAGCCTATGTTTTTAACTCTGAAAAAGAACAAATAAAAATATGTAACCACATTAGCAGAACCAGAAGTTATCATCAAGCTGAATAAGGGGAAAAAGCATCTTCTCTGTGTCATGTGTAATTATTCTCACACATAGGGAAGAGCAAGAAGAGGCAATGTACTCTAGACTTCACATTTGGAAAGTGCTTTGTTAGTTTTCACGTAGATTACACCTCATCTGATTTGGTAGAATTATTTTCCCTCTTCCATTTTCATTCTGGGTAAGAGTAAAGATTTAAACTCTATAAAATGTATGTGCTTCAGCAAGTCGGTTAGAGCAATTCTGTGCTCATAGGAATTCAACAAACATTTTTCCCCAAATTAATTTTCAACGCTTTTTGACAGCCATTGCTGGCTTGTAAATTCTTATTTACCTTGCCCTGCATGTAAAGCCTGCAATTTATGTAGACATTTTAATATTCTAGGCTTACTTCCCATCTCAGTTGAATGAGTCTCATGCCAGCGGTTGTGGTGGCGTCGTCCTTGTTTCAGGGCAGTGAATAGGAATCGAGCCTTTGTATACAAGATATTTGAACAAAAATCCATACATGAGAAAATAGGGCAATACATTAACAGCTGATAGCTTTCTAGTACTTTTGCCTTCCCACTGATTGCAGTGACAGCAAAGTTGATGAACATCTTGTTCAGGTACATTTTTTGCGCGGCTGGAAAGCTCCAGGGTGGGTAGAAATAGAGCTCTGATATAAGACCTGGCCCAGCAATTTCCTCCTGCAAAGTTGAGTTACAGTCCTCAGCATAGAGATTAAAACAAAATGGGGTTTTTTGTGCTTTATCATAATTACCTAGCTTTGGAATTACACATAAGTATAATTTTCTTAGCCATATTGATAAAGGGTTTTCCTGATTCCCAGGTATTCTTTTAACTAAAGCTCCTTTTTTACCCCATCAGTCTCCCTGCCCTGCTGTTTATTTTAATATAAAATAACAGTAAAATATTCCTTTTGTAAAAAGGCATCTTTAGGATGTATATTAGTTATCTTTTTATAGTTGCATTTCTTTACTAGCACTAAAATTTCCTAAAATTAATACAAGCATTCATCTTATCAGCATCTTTACACTCAAAGCTTTTAAGAGAGGTAAGGACCTCAATTTTCAAACAAAAGACAGATTTGCATAATGTCATTGCTTAGCACTTCTTCTTACTCACATCCTACACAAAATCTCCATTTAACTTCAAGCCATGAAACATACTTTGGGAAATTCTAGCGCCTTCAAGAAAATTTTACCTGCACAAAGCATCTGAAATAGGACATCTGAATTACTTTCTAAAGGTCTGTGTCCAAAGAATCTGCTTTTTGCACCAGTACCTAAAAACCATCTATTTTTAACAGTAAAGTTACCTGCTACAAAGCTGAAGTCTCAGGTTCTTTAAGAAAATAGATTTGTTATCAATAAACAGATTTAGGACGCGAAATTTGGCAAATGACACTTTTAGCCCACCAAGACGGTTTCTCAACCCAGCCAAATTCTAATCTGGGTGGGTAGCAGTTTTCCCTGGAATCACTCACCAAGATGACCAGTGAGCCACCAGGCTCACTTAATTCAGTTTTGGTGCATATCCATGAGACAATTTAATAGCTTTTCCAGCACAGAAAGGGAAATACCACCAACATTTGCAGAAAGCCAGAGGCTATGTGGCTTTTGGAGTAGCAGGGAGAAGTTAAATAGACCGGGAGCTGGCTGTAGAAAGAGAGATTGGTTCTTGGATATTAGGATGAAAGGCTCAGAGCTGGCACGAGAAACTATATGTTTCTGGCAAAGGGGTCTGTGAGAGCCATGAAAGAGCCTTGTGGGTGGCCCACTAAAAAGGGGGGTTACAGCTGGGTCTGAAGGAGGCTGGCAGAAGACAGTTCCTGGCTGTTAAATTTTTCAGCCTGTGTATGCTTGTAGCAAGGCAATGACCTACAGGGAGGTGTCTGGACAAACTCCATGTCTGTACCCAGCAGGCATTGGGATGTCTTTAGGGCTGAATGAAGCATGAGGATATTACATTGGTTGAACATGAAAAGAATTTTCCTCAGAAACAAAGGTTGAGAAAGGGTACCTTCATTACAACATGATCAAGTGAACACATAGAATTTTTCAGAAATGTTTATTTAAACTCACCTGCAATCCTCTAGGTATTAAAATTGCACAACATCCATACACTGCCTTTTCTAATTCTTTACTCACCTTAAAATTCTAAAGTATTTCTGAAAAAAAAGAAAACAAAAAGAGTAAGTTAATCTGTTTACATGTTGCCCTACCTTCTGTGGACTTGGATTGCAAAACAGAATTATTCTGATAAAAAACCAAATCAGCACAAAGAACTGTCAAAGAACTGGAAGACTTTTCATGACCTTCCTCCCTTGTTTAGTTTGCTCATACGTATGCTAAATATGACTAAATCTTTCCAAACTTTTTATGGGTCCTGTTTTATAAAACTCCTTTTTTCCTGTCTTTCTCTAGATTTTCTTCAGCTCCATCTTTCTCAAAATATCATGGCCCACCTAAAATAGTACTCCATATAAGTCCTCATCAGTGGCAGACACAGCAGAACAGTGACCTTCCTGGCAGCACAACATGACATGTCTTTTCACAACAGCATGATACAGTTGATTTGGAGTTAGCCTGGGAATCCTTCTAACTTCTAGGCCCTTTCTGTTATTGCTGCCAATCAGTTAATGCTTTTTTCTTCATGAAAACCCTGCAAACAATATATAAAATTTCACCATTATGGAAATCCTCTTTTTTATATCAAATGATTCTTCAGCTGATCAAGATCATATTCAGTGAACCTTGCCTACTGTCTTCACTCATTCAGTTTTTAATGAAAGCTCTTTCGGAACTAACTAAAAACTATTCATCCAGGCTATTAAAAATATTGAAGAATACTGAGCACAGGACAGAGCCCTAGGGAATGTGACATAATAAGAAATGGTTGACAAATAGCTCTGGGGCAGATGCGTGCTTTTAGCTGTGAACCTGCCAAAACTTCATGTATACATGACTTCCTTGAGAGAAAGGGCCATGTGGAAAGGTCTCAAAAGCCAAAAGTCATGATATATCCTGCTGCTGCCCCTTTTTCTGTATGTGACGTTTTTCTTTGGAGAAGAAAGAAACTGCAGTGGATTAATGTTTAAGTATTGAAAAATCAGTTGTCTTTTTTCTCATTTCACAATTATCCTTTAAATACCTACAAACTGTCTTTAATAATTTGATTCTGATTCTTCTAGGCTGTCAAAATGGCATGTTTTTATAATTCCATTCTACCTTTTTAAAAAATGGAAATATCTTTGCCATTTCCTTGGATGCCATGATTTCTGGAAGGGAATCACTGCTGGTTTGGGAGTTGCTAAAATACACTTCATCAGGAACTCCCAAATTTGAGAATATCTAAAATACTCTCAAAGGTTTTTGAGCCTGTGTTTTTACATTTGCTTTTTATTTTAATTATTTTAACCATATAGCAGAACTAATTTTTTTGTGATACTTGAAATAAAAAAGACTTTTAATTTCTCTGCTTATTACTTCCTTCCCTTTCCTGGTAAGTACTCAGCTCCTTCTTTCATAGTCCTTTAATTTACTCCTAAGATATAATTAGAAGGTTTTCTTCTTGTCTGTTTTCTCTTGTTACTCACCTAAACTTTAGCATTCCATTGTATTCTCTGAATCAGTTTTTTTTTTATTAACAATTTTTAACAATGTTAATGTGTCTTAACTAGCTCAGCCTCCTGGCTCAGTTGCACCATTACAGCTTGCCAGGGACTTTCAGCAGATTGGCCTTTGGTTTCTTGGAAGCCAACACATTAAGCCTTTCCATTTTTGACGTATTGCATTGTTATACATGATATATTTTTAGACTTAACTATTTAATCTGTTGCTCAGATACGTACATGAAGGAGGCCAGGAGAATGAGAGATTTTTGTGTCATAAGCAGGTGGTCTCACAGGTTATGGTGATTAATAATCATAAAAATCATAAGCTAATTAAAAATGAAAATCAAAAGTGTGTACTGGTTTGCAACTTGCTCCTTGTATGAAAAGAGAAGCTATGTTGGACATCTCTTGCCACACACTGGAGAATTACTTTCACTGTAAGTTAAAGTAACTTCCTGTGCAGTGAACTGGTCCTCTTTCTCTTCTGATGAGATTCCCATTCCCATGAGGAAGGAAAGCTGAGTGTCTTTTGTATTTTCCTGTGCCCTGAACAGAAAGCCTAAGGTCTTGCCTGGCATAAAGGAACTGAAATAAGTAGACAGTGTATGCAACAGTGGCCTCTGGGAATGGTTTCAGGACTTTGTATTTCCTAGTTATTTTGTGCTTTTTTGTCAAAGGGTAAACATTTCAAGCTAAATTATTCAGAAGGGATTTAGGAGGTGTTTTCTTTAAGTTCTGTGGAATACAAATGTGTGGAGAGAAAGAAAAATCAAGCATTCTGCTTTGGTTTTGTGTTTTTGTTCACTGGTTACAGTGAGATCTTTGAGGAGAAGGATTGTATAGATGTCTGGGGTAATCCAGTTCCCCGTCTTCCTGAGTAGGGCTTTCATAGGAAGCCACTCCAAACCACTACTGGAAGAGGTCTATCTCAAGCCTAGTAAAGGAGGGAAAAGAAAAATCCTGGCAAGGGAGGAGTCATGATAAAATCTGAGGTGACTTTGCTACCAAGACCAGTATGTTAGTGATATTTATGCAGCTAAGAGTGAGTACTTTCCAGGAGATGGCATTATGAAAACATATGGTGCATGTTAGCAGTGCAATACCAGCACAAGGCCTCAGAGTGCAGAGTGAATTCACTTTCCTGAAAAAAATGCCTTCTTTACTTGTAGGTGGAGGAATGTAACTCATTAAAGGTGGAAATTGAGGTAGAAGACATCTGCTTGTGGATTATCACACCAATACAATATATACATACACATAGATGTTTGTCATTTAAAAACAGGTAATTACTAGAACCATGGTACACCCCAGTGCACATAATCTGCATGAAGCCAGAAAAATCTGTTTGACCCCAATATAGTGAAGTCTCCTCCAAGGACTGCTGGAAATGCCATTTTCCAGACTTGTGCTTCCTACAGTACACGGCAGTAGATGGCCAGCCAGCACCCTGGGATATGACTGACTGTAAAACAGAGCCTTGACTTTATTCCATTATTTTAAAGACTCAAAATTTTAAATGTATGTGTTTTGACAAACTTGTGAGATTGCTTATAGGGGTGGTAACTAACAGGGGAATAAAAGCTGTTACTTTACAAAATATCCTGCTCTAGGGAGACTAGGAACTTCAGGCTTGTTTATGCTAAATAACCTGCTGAGCATTTGTGTCTTGGTTAGATTAAATAACACTGAATACCCTTAGTGGGGTCACCATCTTTCTTCAATGTTCCCACAGTGTAGTTTGAGTATGAAAGAAATAGTAACCCCAGAAAACTGTGACCCTCATGGCATATTGTCCCCAGGAGAACAGAGGCTGCCTCTTTTGAGACTGGGCATTTTGGTACTCTGGCATTCATCCATGTTGAGCGTTATTCCACTTATCTGTTATTTACCCGAATTCTATGTGACACAGAAGCATGTATTAATATCTAAATATTGTGCTGACTGCACTGTAATTACTTTTAATAACTGATCCCAGAACAACAATTCTATTTCAAAGCATTGTTCCAGATATTTTATAATGATATTTCACAATTCACAAAGTTGTAGGTGACAAGGTGCAGGCAGGCAGAAGAAATTGTGAAGGTACTGACTTTCAATACATGAGGTCCAAGTGTAGATCCTTGTCCTCTATCTCAGCAAGATCTGTGATGTTTTAAGGAAGATTTTTGAAGCCAGGATGTCTCTTTCAGTGTAGGTTTCAGCTACATAAGTGTGAGAGACTTCTTGACATTAACTCTGTGAAAATGAAATACTGTGAGAGAGCACTCCTCTTCTTGGGCTTAAAATTAAGTATGTGCTTAAGAACCTCACTTACCTGGAGTTTGTGAACAAGGGTCTTCCAAACCCAAACTAGCAGTAAAGTACCTACGACAGAGCTCCAACACAAAATGTGGCATTGAAAGATAAGGGTTAGCTTGGTGTATAGGAATGTAAACACATTTAATTCTCTTTATAACAGTTGTATGTTTTTATCATAGGCTTGACATGCTGTAGCAATTGGAAAAATTAGAAGAATGTTAGGGATGTCATCAAGGAAGCAATAAATTCCTGACTGGCATGGAAAGGGATGGAAGTAAGGAGAGAGGAAGACCCTGCTGCTATGCATTGCTTTTGAACCTTGAAATTCTTCTCCAGAAGTCGAGGAGAATGAGACAGGAAAGCTTGGTTGGAGGTGAGTTAGAATCACGTTTTGCTGTTTTGTTTTTTACCTTAGACCTTTTGTTTCCAACTCTGATACTAAGAATTTAAGATTTTCTTTTGCTCAAATAAGCTTGCTTTATTTTTCCCCATCATCTTTCCAGTGCATGGTTGAGGCCAAGGGAAGTGGACAAATTTGGCTCACGTTCTGTCAGGAGGTAATGTATGCAAGCATCAGTGGACTACTCCCCCCATGAGGTGCACTCTGACATGGTGCTAAATGCTCTCAGCCAGGCTGGAAGGGTCAGCCAGGGCCTGGGAGTGCCAAGCACTCTATTCAGAAAGTTGTTCTTGGCAGACACAGAGAACACCCCTTCTTCCAGGATCAGGTAACAAAGACAGACCCCTCACAGCAGACTCCTGGGGAACCTTTCAAATCAGTCCATGGCTTCAAGGGGAAATGTAGCAGCTTCCAGCACAGGGGAGAGGGCTGAAACTAAATTAAGAGAAAATGTTGGACAGTACAGATTTGTGAGATTGTGTTTGAAAAAAATATTTACAAACACTTTCTGGGAAGTTGCTACTACTGTAAAATATGCAATAGAAGGTGTTTTCATGAGAATTAAGGAAACAGGTAGCTCTTGTAATCTAATAAATTTCAGGAAATCAGTTCTCTAGTCAATCCTCTGACCTGAGATACTGTAAAATACTGGTTTATTCTACCTATTCTGAAAGATATTGGAAGTTATTTAGTAGTTTGCTCACTCCAGCAGACATTGTAACTATGTTGTTTTTATTGCTTCAGTCCATAAAGCTTCTCCCTGTGCTGTCAGGCTCATGCCCCAAGAAAGTCACTGGCAAAAACTACTTGAAACTCTGCTTATAGCCCAGGCCCAGGCTTTGGAGAAGCTCATTAATGCTAAGAAGCTGGCTATTAGAGAAAAATGCTTTCATGGATATTTCATGGAGACTGCAGCCTAAAACCTGATATTCTTCTCAGAGTTAAAAGTTAAACAAGATGTGGAGAGAGTTTCTATTTTATCCTCCAAAATAGGTTACAATTACACTGACGTTATCTTATAGCTATTGTTGGATTATTTTTTTAGGTTGACAACAAAATAACAGGTGCAAGAAATAAGAACATACTGGAAGAGATTGATACAGGAGTGCATATCTCTTCATGTTCCTATGTTCTTAAAAATGTTTATATTCCACTCTAATGGGAAACTAAGTGTAAAGGAGCAGAGTGCATTTCATTACAGGTAGCTCAAAAGAACTGTCAGGGTATTCAGTCCTATGTTAAGGCAGTGATAAAATAGAAACATGAACACTATATTTTCTAAATGCAATAGTGTGAAATGTTTTTATTTGGGGTGGTCACAAACCAGATACATCAATACCACCAAAAGGAGATTCTCTTTAAGAACTTATCTGATATTTTGTGTGGTACTACGAAAAAGTGCACACTGTGCAGTAAAATAAACACTATTGCCATTCTAAATCATGGGGACAAAAGTGGAAACCAGGCTGCAGAAAACCACAGAGTGCATTGAAAGTACTTTTAAGTAAAGCTTTTCAGAGATTATAAGAACTGCCAAAACAAGCAACCCAACTTCATTTAGAAGTACCGGAAAGCAACTGCACAGACAGAAAACCCATGTTATGTAGAAGAGAGTCCAGTGCAGAATACAGGGCCAAAGTGATGGTAATTACATCTTGAAATGGTAAGTGTAACAAGTAAAAAGGCTTAGCTTAAAATAATAGCGCCCCAGGTACAGGTCTTCCAAAAGGTCCTAATTAAGCAAAAGAGATTGCCCAAGAATATTAGCTTTAGGAAACAGCTCCAGTAACCTGAGTACCCTGGCAATGTAATTGATAAAATATTAAACTGATATCTTTAACCCAGCAGCAGACCATGAACTTGTGAATTAAGCATGTGTTAGTGAAACATCAGAAGTTAAGTTTTACTCATGAAATATACACTCACAGAGAGGTTATCATCCACAGAGCAGGCACACACCTACTGAAAGTAGGCAGCCGTGCATGCAAAATTACCTCCTCTCTGTGCAGAGCAAAGGAGCCACTTACATCTCTTCTGTGTCTAATAATGGAGCTCAAAGGAGAGACAGCTTGGAAACTGTGTATTGCTAATAACAGAAAAAGATGCACTGGAGCCTGCATAACTAACTGTAACAGAAAGTGTTATAACAATGCCTGTGAGGAATACAGAAAGAAAAAAAAGAGAACACTGAACTGTGAAAAATAGTTCATACCCCTCTTCTTTAAGGCTTTTTCTTACAATTCTAATTAGACGTGCAAATAATTGATTTTTCAGTTTGGTAGCTGAACCTAAAAAATACTTTCTAATATGTTTTAGATCAACCTGAACTGATTTCTTTTCTTTTTTCTAACACAAAAAGCAGCGTTAACAATATATGGTGTTCAAGCACTTCTACATTTACAAAAATTATTTTGTAGCTGCTTTTCTGTTGGTATTTTGTTTGGTTGGCTTTTCTCTTAATAAATGGAGAATTTGACTTCTGCAAGGAATGATCAATAAACTTTTATGAAAAAAATAATTGAAATTTGATCCCAAAGTTCACAAATTACATTGGTAGACCTAAAACCTTTCCTCTCATAAGAAGTTTTTCCCCATTCTAAATTGAATGCAGCCACAATCTCCATCACTGAAAGCCTTTACTTTTTTCCCCTAATTTCATATTACTATAACTAATTCTGCCCTCGTGTAAATGGAGCAATGCAGCTCTCACAGCCACAGGGTCCTGAATCAGCAAAGAACCTGTGTATGTCCTTAATGATAAGGAACCTGAGAACACATTTGTATTTCTGCTTGAAAACTGGGTCAACTAAAAAAAAATTTAAATTAGCTAAACATCTTTTCAGCAGCTTACTCCTGCTTTCCTTTTCATCTTATAACTCTCCAGTAACTCCCATATTTCTCCAGAATCCTCTCTGTCCTGTTGAGGCTCCCCTTAACACACTCTGAAGGAGAAGCAATTAAGGGCAATCTGTAAATCCACAATCCAAACTGCTGACTCCTAAACTGAGAAGTCCTCAGCGTGCTTCTGACATCCAAGGTCTCGATCGATGTTTTTGCCACAAGCTCTCTTTACCTTAGGCTTATCCCTGGATGTCTAGAGCTCTCCCCGCACTAATTATTGTGTGGATGAGATCCAGCCATATGTGCTAGATCAAACCTAAAGAAGACTTAGGTGAAGCTTGCAGCTCCTATAACTGGGTAAACCAGGATTTCTGAGCATTCCCACAGTGCAAACCTGCAGTTTGAGGACCATTCACATTCCACCATCACCCCAGTACTTAACTCCTTACCAAAAAGAAACAACAGGAGAGGCACAATGAGACAGTAATTGATTGTACCAGCAATTCAGGAAAATTGACTTTGTCACTTGGACAAAATGCCTAAACTGAAGAACAGGAAGAAAAAAATAGGTGAAATAAATAATTCTTTAGTAATCTTGGCTGCCACTGGTATCAACAGTTCCAAGGACTTTTTAAGAGGGATTATGATTGCAATACTGCTTCAACAAGTTGTCCAAATGACTTCATATTCTTGCAGTTTCTTTACACTTTTCCTTATTTCCAGTTACGCATGAATTGTAGCTAAAGATGAGTACAAACATTTCCCTTTATTTATGGTGTGCGGGAGGAAGCTCGGTTCAGGACACTGAAATCACAGCCAGATCCAGAGTCCTTTGTTAAAACCTGTTTTTGGAGAATCCTGTCCCCTGCTGCTGACTCTTTTCTGTGCTGTTGCCTCTTTTCTGTGCTGCTGCTCTTGGCAAACTGGGCCTCCTCTCCCCTTCAGAGGGACACTCATCATACCCAGCCTGGGAAATCCCTGTTCCTGGGAAAGGGATGAGGCAGTTCTTGCTATCTGCTCTGCCAGCTCTGTGGGTAGTTCTTATTTCTCCTCTCCGCCTATTCAAGTTCAGGTATAGAAGACCCTTCTCCTAAGCAGAGATGGTCTCTGCAGCTCTCCTATTTCTTGGGTCCAGCTCCAGATTCCTGGTCCCAGACACAGTTGCTATTGAAATGAACTCTCCACTGCCTAAATATAGGTCAGTTTAAAACACTCTAGTCTCTACAGCTATTGACTGTATCTACACTGACTTTTGGGAGCGTTGACACCTAGATAAGTTTTAAACATGAACATATAGGTTTAAATGTCTTAATCTGAGAGTTGTGATTTGACCTAATGAATCTATGGCCTTTTATTCCACAACAGCTTTATTCTGTCGGTAGGACAGCCCAAGCATTTAAACACTGTGACTGAAACTACTTTGGACCTAGAATTTAGAGCCAAATAGGCTTAGATCTGAAGACTAGCTAGTTTAGGTAAGCTAGACTGACATAATCTAGTCATTATTTCTGGATGCCGCAAAATCTAAAATTTTGTATTAGATTTGTAGTCAATATGATCTGATGAATTTAGAGCAAACAGAAACAGCTGCCTGTGAGACTTCTGAGTGAGCAAATTCTGGGTGTCAACATTCAACTGAAGTTTCTTGCAAAGATAAAAAGACTTGTATTTTTTTCAAAGCCACTCATTCAAAAATATCCCACCCTGTCACGGCCATTCAGCAGTGCCCATGTATAATGACCCCAGTCTAGCTGCTGCACAAGGAGGTTCTATCTCTGCAAAGGGTCCATTCAGCTTTCTCACACATAGTTTTTTAAAGGACATCCAAAAGACACCTGTCACTGATGGTTTTACTCACCCTTGCAAGTAAGGTCTGAATCACATTCACTAGAGATTGTGTGAGGACAACAAATTATATCTTCCCAAGCTGTCTAATACATTTCTCCAACTTCTAGATTATCAGTCTGATAGACTTCACTGGAAAATCGATGCAGATAAAATGAATGCATACACAAATGGCAGCAGCATTAAAAGAAGCAGAGAAAAGACTTTGAGAGAAATTCAGTAGATTATATCTGACAAAAATATCTGTGAGTTCTAAAATGACAGTTGAAAATACATCAGAAGGGTAGGGAAAATGAAGTCTTTTCTATCTGTTCAGACTACAACTCTAGTGAGCAAATTTTCCTTAACATATAATAATCTTAGCAAAAAATCAGCTCTGCATATCTAAGCACCTGCACCTTGAATTCCTTCAATATGATGGCAAACATTATTTGCAGGTAAAGATGCAATTTAGAAAGGTAAAGACCTTTTCAATGAAAATCTGTGGCATGTTTCGAACAGACTGATGTTTTTGTAGAACAGTTTAATTAAGTTGCTAGATTCTCTTCCAAAATAGAAGGACCTTATTCTACAAGTGAAATTTACATAAATGAAGTGGTTCATCACGTTACCTTTAAATTCAACTATCAGTAAATTCAACTCTCACTCCCTCCTCAAAGAGTTTAAATCTGAAAAGTATAGAATTGAAACTCATACACAAAAACTGTGGTAGGGAAAAGGGTAGCAAGATTACAAGGTTAAATGAAAACATGCAAATTGTCAATGAAATCCAGTGTCTTAAATTTATTCAGATAGCTGTACAGGATTTGGGGAGCTCACTGTGGGGCAGGCTTAGCCTCATGCTGTCCCCCAGAGTGGGGAGGGAGCTGGTGATGCTCAAGGCCTGCTGAGAACAGGGGCAGCACCCACAGGTAAGCTTGGACTCCAGGATTCCAGGTGCTGATGGCCCCGGCTAATTGCTGCCAGATATCCCCATCCCAAATCTGTGTCTGCCAGAAAGGATCCCCCTGGGCCAGCAGAGATCCTCTGCACTGAAGCAGTCAGCAGTTATGAGCTTCAGGGAAACAAGGTAAGGATGATAACAGAATTTGAAAATTTTAGTGAGAAAAACCTATGAGCCAGGCAAAGTGCAGAGAAGAAAGGGAGAAGAACTGGACAATGAGTTGTAAAGAAGAGACAACTGCACAATACTAAAAGACAAGCATCAGCTGTAGAGGATGTGTTGAGGACTAGAACATTCCTGCAAGTCATGGGTCAGTGCTGCATGTGGCCGGAAAGGAGAATGATTCTTATTTTGAAGCCTTGAAGCCCCTGTCTACGTCTTCTTCACAGCATAAAGACAGGAAAAAGTTGTTAAATGTACAAAACAACTGCTGCTGTGCTCTCTGCTGTCTCAGAGCATCCTTTGATCACCACAACATATAAGCAGAAGCCCAGGTTCATTGCTAAGCAACACACTGCTTAAACATATACCCAAATTCAAGTGTGTGACAAAGATCTCTTCATGTTAGTAGGACAGAAGCTTGTAACTCAGTTTTAACTCACATGAGTGTTTTGCTGAAGAGTGGTGTGGTATGGAGGAGGTGCGTGAACCTTCTGCCCAGCACCAGCACCACCAGTGTCAAAGGGGAGGTCACATGAAGCTAAAACAACATCAGGCTTCAGCTGCTTTCTCGATGTTGCTTTTGGACTCAGTGATCTTTGTGATCTTTTCTAATTTAAATGATTCTATAATTCAGTCTCAGCCATTGCCAGTTTATGTCTGTTGTTTCACTTTCTGCAGCAGTTCTGGAGTTTTCCCTTCATATGAATTAGGGAGTGGTGGAGCATGAGTGGAACATGCAGACTCAGCAGCTGAAGGGATCACTGCATCATCTAATCCCATCACCACCATTGTGGGACACCATGCAACAGCAGAAAGGCTCTACAGAACATTCACTCCCAAGCTGTAGTCCTGGTTTACAGGTTCTTCAGGTCTCCAAGATGTGGGACACAATTTTTATATATAAGGATTTATGTATATGTGTGTGTGTATGTGTATAAACAACATATGCAACATATACACAAATGTATGCATTTACACAGCTACCTATCTTTGAACAAGACACCTGAGAAAAGGAAAATTAAGAGATCTTGCTGCTATAGGACTTATTCTTTCTTACTCAGTATTCTCCCCACTATTTGTTAAATTCAATTCTCACAACACTGAAAATGAGTTTGTAAGCATTTGGAACCTGAGAAGTGTGGTTCTGTTAAATCTCTCAAATGAACAAATAATTCTAGTTGATGCCTAAAATCTGCAAAGAAATTAGTTGCTATAACAGCCACTGAAACTGTGTTAGAAATTTGGGGAAAAACTGACTCATGATATAAAGGTATCACATACATTCACAGTTATTCTGTTCATGTTTACTAAAGTCTGCTAAGGACAGAAGCAGATGGCAGTGACAACCATCTGGGTTCTGGGCAAACACCTGGTTGCCTGGGAATGGCACCAAGGCTTTGCCAGCTCTTCTACAAGAGACAGGAAGAAGAGCAAAAAATAGAAAATCTCCCACAGTTGGGTCCTTTGCACCTCACTTCAGATGTCTGTAGTGTAAATTCCTGTGTTTGAGGTAGCCATCCCCAGGTAATTTGACCTGGAGGTGAGACACCTTTCCATTGCCAGATCCAAGGATCAGCCTGACTCATCAGGTGCAAGCAATGTGTAATTTTATAGGCTAATTGTGGTTGCAATTTTTCTAGTTTAACTTTGTTGTTTTAAAGTTTGGCGATCTGTTCAGTTCGCTTGAACCACACCTGCTCAGGGAGCAGTTTTAAAATTTTGCCTCATGCTTTCATTTATTGACATAATGATTATAATTACCACCCTGCTTCAGTTAGAAATGGTTTTGATGTGGCTTCTGAGGGCTCGAAGTTGAGTGTAGAGGGAACAATATTCTTTCCAAAAAAATTGCTGATTTTGGCTTATGTAAAATATTTCACACAAACATGAATGTCTTTCTGGAATAATCACTCTCTTCTCTTCTGGCAAGTAAAAGATACATCCAAGCAGCCTCAATAAGAACAATAATGTAGCTCTGATCAAAGCTAATCACAGTGTAGTAGAAATTATTAATTTTTTCCTCTACTTTCAGTGCAATTCCAAAATTATCTTATGCTCACTTCAACAGATCTCAAACATATTTCATCTTGATCAAAGGTAAAAAAAATGCAATTTCATGTCATCATTTTTATTGTTATACTAAATATTAATGTGTATTCTATCATTAAGTTAAAAACAATTGTTTGGTTTTATTAGTAGACATAGCATAGGAATTAGCAGTTTAATTTTACCCACACAGACTATTTTGCCTGTATGAAGATGAAACATCTCAAGGAGATTAATTTAAATTTTTTATTTTTTCTGGAATTCTGAAAAGTTTGGCTTCTTATGCCATTTCATCTCTCAGAATTCCTTGAGAAATGGAAATTCAGATCAAGTCTGGTGAAGTTTTATGAGGGAAAGTAAAATTCAGGTTCTCTGAAGTCTACTGAAATTCAACTACAATCATTCAGATGAATCATGAAGAATTATTTTTTCTAAAAACTAGATGAATTATTTAAGTTGTGTGACTGTGGCACTCTACTAAAAAATCCATACGATAGAAACCAAACAAACTCCTTGAATAATTATTTTTACTGAGAAGGAAAAAAAATCCTGTGCTATTTGCACAGAAATAAATGAAGGGAGGGTGCTTCATTCAGGTCTTCGCTCTGAGTGTCTCAATATGACTTGGGAAGATAATAAATTGAAGTCTCAGAAAGATAAACCCATTATTGGTATTTCAGTGATTTTAGAAAATGTGAGTGAAAAATCAGTTAAATGGAAGCACTCAGAACAAAGTACTTAGATGTTATCTCAGACTCCAATTATAAAGACCATAGAGCAAAACCTTCCAGCTATTATTAGCACCACAGGAGATCCTTTTAGTAAGCTCATTTAAAACATAGATGTGCACCTAAATCCCTTCTCATGAAAAACATCTTCTTCTGTCTAAAATTTCCCTGAAGTATAAATGTTGAGGCACTGGTGTGCAAATGGAGCAATTAAAAGGAAGATTAAAAGAAATTTAAAGAATATATTTCCTTCATAACTACTCTGAAGTTCCTCAGAGTCTCATTTAATTTCCCCAATGAATTTTTAGTCTTTTTCTAGTATCAATATCAGTCACAATCTCTCCCTGCAGAGTAACACATCTGTTCTCAGGGAAAAGAAGGGCAGACAGATACAGTTTTTCTAAATCAAGTCAGAACTTGTTATGCATTTTGTTTTCCTTCTTGCATTCCCACAGCCAAAGGAAAGACATGGCAGGTAAAGAAGAACTCACTGTGGAAAAAAAAACAAACCAAAATTATAAACTAGAGTGAAGCTACATAGTTCTCATGAAAGTGTGGCATATTTAAATACGCAGAACTCACATTTACTGGGGGGAAAAATATTTATTTAATTTTTCTTTTCAATGGCAATTTAGGACTTGTCTTTTTTTTACTGAGAGTAATGTAATAAATAATTGTTTCTAAGATTGAAGTGATCCCAAGCATCTTATAGAGTTAGGGGATTTTGCTTAAGTGAAAGCTTATGAGGAAAAATATCTTTATACACCCAAAGGAATGGCCTTATTTATTTGAAAATGTAATGGCTTTAATCCTTGAGAGGTTACCTGAGCTCTCACCTTCCTAAAAAGCAAGCTATATGCAAGCAACCCAGAACTGATCTGTTTAGACTTTAAAACCTCTTTATAGCTCTAGCTCTTCTAATTTGAACATCTCTGTTGCTGCTGAAACAGCTTGATCAATATGATCTCTACAGTTTTTTTAAAATACAAGTTGCAGCTAATGGAAATAGAAAAGAAACAACAGTTAGAATTTTACTGTGAAAACACTTTCCCAACAGGATTAGCCAATAATAAATGGTGGCAAAACAACTTCTACCATCTTTGCTGGCCAAACCCCTCCCTCCCACCTCCTAGAAAAGGATACAGCCACAGCCATACATGTTTGATTTCTCCTACTTGGGTCCAGACGCTGGGGCAAGGTGAAACCTTCACCTCACATGGACTGCAGCAACTCTGTCTGACAGGCCCGAATTTTGAGAACCCCTGAGGTTAAAGACTTAGAACCTGCAGCTGTCTCCCTTCACTTAAAGACAGAAAGGCTAGGAAACAGGTCACCCCTAAGCCCTCTCTTTTTAGAGGGGCAGAATCCTCTCCCTTGACCTGTTGACCATGTTGCTTTTGATGCAGCCCAGGATGCAGTTGGCTTCTCTCAAAGTTCTCAGTATTTCCATTAAACTTTTACAAGATTTACACCTCCACCTCCAGATTCTGTGCTTTCTGTCTGGTTTTTACCTTCCCACTGGAATGGCAAGTCCTCTGCTCTAAAGGATCTAATAATCCTTCTGCTTAAGGAACTACATATTCTCTCACCAAATTCAAAAGTTATATTTCCACAATATTTGCAACAACATAGGTGCTGAATTCTATGAATTACTAAAATAAACTAACTCTTCTTCATTATTTTATTCAAGACTGCCTTAAGTCTTACCCTGCTACTAGAATCATACTGATGTGCCCATGAGACTGTTTCTGCTGATGTTTCCCCATGTTGAATTTATGACTCATCTCCATTTAATGGCAGTCAATATGCACACATACACAAAAATATCAAAAGGTTGTCATTGCTTCACCTCTTCAAATCTAGTTTATATGCTATTTGATGTCAAACACAGAAGGCTTTTCTGTCATAAACAGTAAATACTACGACTAATTTTTGAAGTCTCATCAGGATAGGAAGATTGAATTGGAAACTTCTTGCTCTTTTAGGGAATATCTAATGTGTAGCAGGTATTGCTTATTAAGTGATGTGAAGTGGATGTGAGGCAACAATACATCCTACTCGTTCGTATATAAGATCCTTTGTCAGCGAGATAACTGCATCCCAACATATAAACCATGTTTCAGAGGTGCGCGTCAGATTTTACTTAAGTTGATGGCAGCTGCATGTGCAAAGTGTGTTTCAAAAATCAGATGCCATGATCCACTGAAGTGAATGAGAGGCCTCTCTTTTCAGCAGAACAGCTTCAAAGTCCTGTGGCAATGAATTTTAAAATTGTGTGTTCCTGAATGCCAAATTCGTCAAGATCAAAGAAATTCTGACATTCCATTAGTAATTTTGCCATAAATTACAATTGAAAACCATCAAATGTCAGAATTTTCAAGTGACTGTATTTATTTCACTGCATTATGTTTTGCATTTATGGTTTCTTATTAATTTTTGCTTACATTCTCATTATAGAATGATGAATTTCATCCTGAAAATACCTACTTCACTTTATTGACATAAGTAGAGCCACGGACAGATAATTTCAGCATAGACACAGCAGCACAGATGTCTGAAGTTGGACAGGATGAAGTACAACTTTTGTCATTCAGATGTTATGAGACCGGGGGTGAAACAAGGTAGCATGACCTGCTGCCCAACACAGACTGCAGAACTTTATCCAGTGATCCTTTCCCGAGGTGGAGAGCTAATAGACATCTGATATTCTACCTGTTGAATGAGATAAGTGAGAAAGTTAGGGATAGGCAAAGTAATATATAATATAATCCATTACTCTAGAACCAAGAGAGACAACAGATCACTAACACCACTATAGTGAATAAATTTGTCTTAAGCATACCAGCAAGGCTTGAAGTTTTAGTCAGACATCATTTCCCTAGGAGTTTTGTTCCAACTAGCACATAAAAATGCTAAAAATATGTATCCTCTACCTAATTATCTGGTTTAACTTCTAGACACTGCCTTTGCCTGCTAGATTAAAGGCTGATATCTACTGATATCTCCTTTTCTGTGTAAACATATGTATGCTAATATTTATATAAATATAAATTAAATATAATATAATATAATATAAATTATAATTTATATCTAAATTATATCTTGATTTCCTTTTGATCTTATAACTAAATTATTAACAAGTCCCTCAATGAAACATATGAACATCTCATAAACTCTGTTACTTTTTTGATAAGAGGTGGCAAGTGCAATCTGCTTTAATGTAATGTCTTCACTGTGAGAAAATTAAAATAGAAGTATTATACCCTATTCATTGCAATGAAAGTTTTAGTGTTTACATCTAGCTTAACTGGTAGCAATTAAAACTCTAGAAAACAGCCGTTAATAAGATCAAAAAGGTCTTTTTAGTTTTATTTCTTCAAACGCACATGAAAGCCTCCAACTCCCTGTATAGCACTGTTAAGCTGCTCTATAAATATGTGCACTGTTGTCTTACAGTAAGGAAAAAGGAATTTTTGGCCAAATAACGAGCTGCAATGTGACCAATGAAAAACACAGTATTGTTGGGTAGGGGAAAGAGAAAGTTTTACTGTGAAGGCATCGTGAAACTCAGCTGAGGCAAAATCAGCTGAAGAATCTGATTTCCTGGTTTTAAGGAATCTGAAATCCTGGTTTTAAAAGGTCAGGTGTCCAAACACATCTTTTGACTTATGGAATATGAGCATGAAAACTTCTCCCACAGTTTAGCAGCCCAAAAAAGCCTCCTATAATGTCACTTGAAAGTGGAATTGGATCATATTTCTGCTCATAACTGTCAGAGACAATCAGATCTGTCAAGTAATAAAGAATATACTGGTCTTAAAGTCTACAGAGATCCTGTGAGAGTGTCTTTTTGAACCCACCTACATTCCCTGAAAGGCTGGACTTTCAGTGAAGTGTAGATCTGAGAAGAAGAATTTTTGCCTGTTCTTCTACTCAAAAGAAAGTATTAATTCCATGCTGTTTGATCTTTAGATGTGGTGTCTTCAGGATTTGAGATGTACTGACCTTCTTAAATCCATAAGATTTATGCAAAACTTGAGTGAGGTAAAAGACAGATGCTATTATTCCCTAAAAGAACACCAGATAGGAGCACACATTGACCTGGTCAGGCCGTTTGAACTGCCTGGTGCATGAAGGGCAATAAATAATTCTGTGCTTGACATGCATTTTCCAAAGAGCACAGAGTATCTGGTGTTAAATAAGCAATGGCAAATTATGCTGGACTACACTACACACCAGATATGAACAGATTTTTTCATATATTAAAACAAAGGACAATGAATTGTTTGTATAAATTAAGATTTCCTTTGGAGACATTACTTTCATTCCTTTTTCTTTCCAAGCATCACCATGATATATCAAATCCTATCACTTAAGGGAGAACAGATTGTTAAAATCTAACATAACATTGTTTCAGACCTTAGCAGAAGCTTAATCACGCAATCAGCCTGGAGGTGCCTTTCCCTTTATAGGTAAATCAGGTCTTGGATTTCTACACTCTTAGAGCAGCTGTATAGACCTTTGAAACTGATCATAACCAAAGTTTGCATTTATGTGAACATAACTTACGAGGTGCATACCAATATCTAGATATCCAAATAGTGTCTTTCTCTAGCAGGCTAAGAGAACAACTGGCTGCAGGGTATGTCACCCTTTCGTCGCAAATTGAAAAGCATCTGAGATCAGGAAAAAAGGGCAAACTTGACTGTCTTCCGGGTTTCAGATGCTGGATTAGAAATATAAAACATCCTGATTTATGCGTCTGTTTTCCTGACTATCTCTTCCCATTGAATTTAGCATATCATGCAAGAACTCCCAAGGAAATGAAGTCTTCCTTCTATCTGAAGAATCTTTTCTCCTTTCTCAGATACTACACTGCAAAGAAGAATTAGGGATTACTATCATGAGGTCTTCACAGTGTATAGCTCCAATAGTAAAATGCACTCTTCAGTACAATGTAAAAGCCCAGGACAGATTGATTCCTGTAAAGCTGGAAGGAATTATCATTGCTTAAGGTAAGATCTTCAGAAGAGCCTAAATTACTTAGGCTATTGAAGTCCCATTTTCAAAAATTACATAAGCACTTAGAAACATAAATCCAACGGAATCCTTATGATTACTGTAGCCTAATAGTTACTTCATTGCAGGTGAGCAGCAATAACTGCTACATTTAACCTGCTAAGCTCTGCAAATGAGGCTTAGGTGGCTTTTCCTTTGCAGGTTAAGTACAGCCAAACTTTTCTTACTTCCCATCATGCAGCCTGTGATGAAGGCCTGCTTGACATGTGGCAGAAGATTAAGTTCTAGAAACTCACCATTTCACAAATGAAATAAGGGGACCTCAGAGCATATGAATACATAAACTCAGCTCATGAGAGGTTTCTGACTCATAGCCTCAACAAAACTTCACTCAGAATTTCCTCCAAGAATCCCACAGCAGCTTATTGAATAGACATCTGAATGCATTTTCTTGAAAGCTTGCTTTATCCTAATAGCTACACTTTTTTCAGTTCTCTGAAATACTATTCAAAATGTTCTTTTACACAGCCATGTGTTTTAATATACTTCCAAAGAGAATGTTTACTGAGAGCCTGTGATTCTTTGTATTCCTTCATTTCTTCTACCCATGGGGGGTTGCCCAAGTTTTCAAGTAGCTATGTCTCTTTGTGTGCATGCATGTGCACACATGTGTGTGCATTAAAACTACAAATCATGAAGAACGCTCTAAAAAAAGACACCCTAAGGGGTTAATCATCCATCTAAAACTGTGTGGGTGGCTCAATAACTCATTTGAAATATAGCTCACTTCTCACCCACTCACAAAGGTGTTACTGAAGGCATGAATTCTCTTTCATATTTGGGAACAAAACAAGGCTTATTTTCTGGCTTTTATAAGAAATGCTAAAAGCAATGTGAGAACCCATCTTCTCAAATACACAGAGTTCCCACAAGCATTTGCGCAACAGCTGCTGCTGGGGGCTGAGGCTAGTAAACAGTAATGTTAATACAAACTAAAAATATACCATTGCTAATAACATGAAGTAATGATGTGTTTCTATTGCTTAGGGCACCTACAAGTGTATAACCTAAGGCAAAGCCTGCTTTTCATCTGGAGAGGCAGAGAGAAAACAGTCACCTTTTTACAGCAGTAAAAATGATCCTGTATAGAATTTCAGCTTCTCTGCTGCAATGCTATTCTCTAAATATGACATATTCATTTATTCTACATGTATTGCTCCATACCTCAGGATTAATGCTGTGATCCAAAAAACATGTATGAAGAATCACTGAACTAATTGCAGAACCACACTACTGAAGTCAGAATACGCTGGATGTAAAGACTTTATCATTAACATGGTGAGCTTTCCTGTCAAACTAGCTGCAACTGAATATCCTGCTTTAATAAAAAAACACGGTATTCTCTATGTACAGATTTAATTGTTTCCAAATTCCTGCTACTAGATAACAAAAGCTTTTAATCTTTTCTATTCCTGTGTAATAAAATTCTCATTCAAACAGGCTTGAAAGGGGGCATCTTACATTGGTTTTGCTTTTCAGGGAAATATTTATCACATATTATATGAAACATGAATATTGTCCTGTTTTTTCCATCCTCTTTTATGGTTTTTAAGTATTTCTGGTTTTATAAAAAAACTGTGATATTCAGAAAGTACAGGGAATTTAAAAAAACAAATTCTAGACCTGGCGGTTTTGCCATTTTAAAATCACACTGATAAATTCAGAAGAATAATTCCAACAGAGGGGAGGTATGTTTAGCCTTCAAATTTAGGGAAGTGGTAATTTAACTGCATGGAGAAGCAACCCTGTGGCATTCTTCTTCAACAAGACACTGCCTTCCTGACAGTCACTGCACCATAAAAACAAGCACGAAGTGCTTTTTTGCACAAGGGTTGTCATAATACAATTCCCTGCTATACCTTATTATTGTATTTGCTCATCTGTTCATAAGGTGGGCACTGTGTGCAACAGCAAAACTCTCTTTCAGGAAAGCATTTTCTAGTTGACTCTTTCCTTACTCAGAGACTCCTCCCCTACTTACTCTAATAAACAAGGAAATTCACTGAACTGTGTATCCAAATGCAGCCCAGACCCTTCATTTTTATAAGTCCATCTACAGCATAGATCCAGTTCACATCCAACTGGATTGAAAGGGAGTCTTTGCACTGTGTTTTAGATCAGGATATGCATCCTGCCTTGGACAGCTCATTTTTCTGTATAAAAGCCCTTCCAATTCCTTTCAAGTTTCCTTCTAAAAACATCTTTCTCTTCTATGAGAAGAAATTCTGAAATATTCTCATTTTCTTCATGCTGTGAAATTACAGTATGTGGTCTTTATGGGCAGTGTATGATGCAACTGGCAAGTGTTAAATAGCTGGCCACCCACTGTGGAATAATAGTGGATGGTAGCAAAAGCACAGTAAAAGTCCATCAAATAAAGGGCCAGAATTCCTTAGACAACAGTTAAAACCCCAGGGATAAAGCAGTCGAGCATCACTTCCTGCTTAAGATAGATGACATTAGTGTCCAATGAAAACAGACCTAGACACGCAGGGAAAATGCAGACCAGATCCTGAGATCTAGATGTGGAGGCACCCCATGAGCTGCACTTGTTATCTGTCCACAAAACAATACATAAATCTGTAGTGCCGCCTGTTTGGGGAAAAATAAAAACGCACTATATAAACCAGTTTATAATTTTTTACCGTTCCTCATTGCAGCTGGCGATTGCTAAAATAGATGATCTCATAGTCTGCTGTGAGGCTGCCAGATAGCTTGCATGCAGATAGATGCCTTTGTGCTACAGACCATAGAAACCTGCATAAAATTGGCCTTCTTTCCTTAATAGAGCTGCATGAACAAAGATGAGTTTGTTGCTGACCAAGAACTGAAAGCTTTGTTTTATAAGACTCTCTGAATGTATTGCACTTTGCCAAAGGAAAAGGTTCTCTATTAAAAAGGAGAAAGAAAGAGGGGGAGAGAGAAGGAAAGAGAGGGAGAGAAAGAGAGAAAAAAGGAAAGAAAGAGAAAGAAAGAAAGGAGAAAGAAAAAGAAAAAAAGCAGAAACCAGACAAAGTGTGTGCACATCTGTGGTGAGTATTTGTGAGTAAAGTGGGCTGAAACCTTTTTTTTTTTTTTTTTGAATACTGGTCACATTTCTTGAGCTGAATAAAAATGAAAGCAAAAGGAACTTTAATTAATGGGATGCCTTTTGATTTGTAGAGCAAAACTGCCAGAGCAGATGTACCAGCAAAGAGGATTAGATTGTCCCTTCTCTGACACACTGAAAATTTCTTTTTCCCCTTGTAGTAACCCCCATTGAGGAGAGGCTGTCTTTAGTGTCTAAAATTCAGCACTGCTAAAGAAACTGTTGTATTTGGGTACAATGGGCAGTTCTCACAAGACTAGACAGAATATGTGAGGAGAGAGCTAATATTCCTTTAAATCCAAGGTTGATTCCACTTTAGTATTTAGAAAACCCTAAATAAAAGAGAATTTCTAAGTCTGAGTTCTTTCAAATCTCATCAAATATGTATTAAAGTGATTCATGAAGCAGTCATGATGAATGTTTATAGTTTTTAAAAGGCTGAAGTAAGTTAAAGAAAGAATCTTGAACCTATTTGGTTTTAATTTCTATTAATCTGTCAATTCACCTATTTCTGTGACCTCTGTCTGTTCTTTAAGCAAGGTGGAAAGATGAAGCGCACATATAACTGATGAATTTTATAAACACAAATTAGGCCTGATTAACAAATTCCTTAGGAATTTGATTTTAAAATATTTAAAATGGTGTTTTTAAAACTCTAGTTTGAAGAAAAAATTATCCTCATTACTATTTATTTAACTTCCTTTGCATTAGCTGTGAGATGAAGTGTATATTAAAGCATCTTTTTATCTAGTACTTGCTTGTGTTCATTTTGAATTTCTTCTGTACTAAGAAAAAGCAAAAAAATCCAAACAGATTGCATTGGAAATATAGAACTGGCTCAGCAGTGGACGTGCTAAGGTGGTGAACGTACAGCAGCCTAATTTATCCAAAATTAAACTAAACAGCTGCAGGAATCAAAATAAATACTTACAGACTTTTTTTCATATATTATATTCCACCTATAAACAACACACATTTACTAAAGCAAGTGTGTGCACAAAAAAGAGGGGCAATGACGCATTTCTCAGGCTACAGTGCTTATTTCTTGTCCTTTTGGATCACTCCTGAAATGGAACAGGCACACAGGGCTTCAGTTTACATTTTCCTTCCTTTCCAAGGGATAGTTACTCTGGCCTACATCTATTCCCACCTTAGTCAAAGGTTAACCTTGATGTCAACTTTTGTGAGGATGTGTCCCAAATCATGATCTTGTTGCTTACTGGTTGGGTAAGGGACAAAAATTACTTTTGATACACCATTTCCATCATGTTTACTTGCCCAGAACAGTTTCTATTGCCAAATGTCAAACAAAAATCAAAGCGCCAATGTTTCCTTTTGTTAAAAAAGGCTTGTTCTGGTGCAGAACTTGGCCATGCATTGCTCTCCCACTGGGTGAGTTACTACATTGTTTAGGCTGTGATCCTGAGAAGTTCAAGTCCTAAGGAAGCATTTTAAATGTGTTTTTTCTCCTTGCAAATCACAGTATAGGTTATACTTGGCATAACACTCCTGCTGCTACTGTAGTGTCAGAAGCTTTACGTTGGCATCAAAAGCATGTACAGCACCAGAGACCTACATATCAACAGTGCACATTTTTTGCCAAGGAATCAGAATTTTTATTTAGCCAACTCTAAATCTTGTAGAACCCAGATCAAAACTCAAAAAAGTAAACTGGCAAATCAAAGCTCCAGCTTTATAAAGGTATTAAGTTCTTCTACCAAACTCTCAAACATCAAGACTCTGGATGGGATATTGTGGTGGCATGACCAGCATGCCATTAGAAAACTTCTCTCAAGGAAAGGGCTTGCCAACATCATCTTTTTCCTGTGTGTGCCTAGATAATCTGCAGTCCTTTCTTCCACACTTACTTCACATACCAACAGTGCATAAAAATAAGCACATGGCTATTTACCAGGGCTCCACTGCTCTTCCCTTCCCGGCAGGAAATTGCCTGGTTGTATATTCAACTGTTGACCCTTATGCCCAGCTTTGATATGCAGGAAAAAAAAAAAAAAAAAAAGAAAAGAAAAGAAAAAGGGTAGGAGCTTACAAGTGCAACCTTTTGGCAAAAAAAGATGGGTATTTTATGAAAATTTTGTGTCCTCTGGACAACTGATCCCAAAACCACCCATTCTAAAATTAATCAGATCATTACAGCATAGACATTTCGCCACCCTGTAACAAAAATCCAAAATTGGCAGAGACAGGAATTGCAGTTCATATAGTGCACAGAAACAAAGAACAAATATGCAAACTCATTTAAGATGTTAATACCATTTTAATTAGTAAAAAAACTGTGGCTGTGAAGTGATGGTGTACTAAAACTGTGATAATGATGGGAAGCAGAAGATTCAGGCAGGGACTGAATTTTCTTTTTCCTTAGAATTTGCTAGGTGTCACTAAGATTCTCTTTTAGTTTATTCCTCTATCACTTTCAGCATGAATTTTCCTGTAAAATTTATGCTGGATGTTTCAAATTTTATTTTAATGCAGTATATATTATTCATGGACATAAAGATAGATTGGCTATAAAATTGTGCTTTTGTTAACTGCAAGTATAATATTTATTAAGAAGGAAAACATAGCTTTTTAATATCCAGCTATTGAAAGACCAACAAAACATGTCCTCCTTTACACTGGTTTTGTTATATCTGTAGTGACAGAAATAAACCCAGCATTTTGGGCTTGTGCATGGGAATTGAATTAGAAACAGAATGTAATGTGAATGAGTTTATCACAGTCACATTTCCATAACAACATTACAAACACTTTACTTGCACTTGCTGTATAATTAAATTCATGATTCAGTCTGTTTTGTTAAATTACATTCATGTCTACATATGCAAAGATCTGATTCTTTTCCTTTTTTTTTTAAATTCTGGAGCAGAGTTAAGATGGAGCCAGTTAAATCAATGCTTATCTATGAAGCACTACACTAATTCTTTGTCTTGTACTTTCTTATTTTTTTAATTATATCTTCCTCGGTTTGTAATAAATGCTCTACTCCAATACCTTAGCTTCACTACCATTTTTTTTTTTTTTAATGTATAGGATTATTTCCTATACTTAGAAAAGGTAAGCTAAGATAATGAATTACCTTTCTACTGATAAGTTAATGCAGTATCTACTGACAGAGTAATGCAGCCCCTTTGTGCTCCTATGTGTGTTTCTCCAATTAATGTTGTGCACTTGTTGTAATCTTAGTGTTAAGCAAGATTCCTTCTCCTTTAAACATCCCTCAAAAACTTGTCTTATTTGGATTCTTTATATTCAGCCTCATCCCAGTTCTATTGCCAGCATATTTCTATGAAACAAATTCCAGATATTTCAATTCAATTTTAAGTCCAAAGCCCATACAATTATAATTCCATAATTTATCTAAAATACAGAATATTCTAATTGATTCTGAAATTTCTCACTCTGCAGTTCATTTTGTAGCTGCTAAAATAGACTTTTTCTGTGCTATATCCTCTTGATTTTGTTTGGCTCCTCCCATCGAACACAGCTTTGCAGGTCTTGTGTTGATAGCCCGAGAACTAGGAGGTAGGTAATTTGTGTGTTACATTATTTGATTCAGGCACTATCCTTGATAATTTGTATGTCATGCCAGGAATCAGAAAAAAGTTGATCATTAGACCTGTACCAGAGGTGTTCTTGCCTCCTTCCTCTGTGTGCCATAGGAATGATTACCAAACCAAGACTTAGGGATGACCACCCCTCTCCAGTTGCATAGTCTCAGCATGAGCGCTGGCAAGTGAAGAGACATCAAACACACATGGAAATGTGCATCCATGGAAAAAACTTCACAGTGGATCTGACTATGACTTTCAAATCAATTTGCAAAGCACAGAGCTGGGTTATTAGTCAATGTTACCCCATGAACAGCAAGGTATCCGAGGTAGGGCTACAAAAGCCGCTCTTGAAAGCTGCTGTCCTCAGTTGCTCAGGCAATGTGGGACAAACAAGAGGTGTTATATCAAGAAGAACAGAATATGTGGGCAGAGATTCACAGGTAAAGGCTGAGGCAGAAGTAATGAGAGAGAGAGTGAAGCTCTTTGCCATGCACAGCTCCTCTCAAGTACTGCAATAGGAGGGCTAATATAGCATTTGGATATAGAGTGTATTCCACTCCCCTTTTAAATGGACAATGAACCCAATTGAGGTGTGTAATTCAGGCACAGATGCACCTCCACTTCAGGCACCTGCCAACAGTAGAAGGCAGCAGAAGAGGAAAGGGGAAGAGTTCTGTCCCTCTTCCCAGAGGAGAACATAATTTTTGCCTGCCTTCTGCACACTGCACATGCCTTTGCACCATGGAGATTCAAGGGAGCCAAGCACACTGTTACCCAGGACACCGCAGCCCTGGGGGCTGGTCACCCTTCAGTAGGGTCTGAATGAAATCAAATCTTCCTCAGATAAAGAACACCTGGATTCAGGGTTTCCTGTTTCTGAGAATAAATGGCAGTGTATGATGCAGAGGATCCAACTGCTGGTTGACGTTCACGGTGGGAGTTACCTGCCCCTCAGCATGAGGGTACAGAGTTTTTTTCAAGGTTTCCTTCAATGACATGTCTAGGAAGAGCAGTGTTTAAGGGGATAGGTAGCTAGCTAGGCTGAAATTATGTTACCCTGTTTCATCTATAAATAAAGCTTTATTTCTATTTATCACAAGATCCAGTTCTGACAACTGAAGTGTCATTGAATAAGCATCTTGAATTTTAAACAAATCCATCAAAATTAACTGAAATTTCTCACATACTGAGATTGAATTCAATATAACCTAGAGTAACAGAGCAATGGTCTTCAAGAAAATTTCATTCACTGTGTTGCCCCTCTCCCAAATAAAAACAAGCAAACAAACAAAACCAAAAAATCCCATGTAGATTTTCTGTTATTGAATCTTCCTCTTTTTAATGGTCAATTATTCTGTAAAACATGTCTTAAAAAAACTCTGTCATTTTCAAAATTTGCAGTTGCCGTAAGGGTACTTTATATCCCGGCATGAAAGGTCAGGACAGATTCTAAATTGGTATCAATTGGCAAAAATCCATGTGCTTTCATGCAGCTGAATCTATTTACATCAAATGCTTTCTTGGCCTTTTGAGAACAAGATTTTATTGTTGTTGTTATTATTATTATCATTTTAAAGGCTACCAAGACAGAAACATTTACAAAATTTGCTTCCTGAAACTTGTGTTTGTAAAAAGAAAGCACCCTACTTTCTCTTTAGTAATTTTCTAATTAAATTCACATGGAGAAAATTGCCACTGTAAGAATAATTTGGTATATATTCTTGTTCTTGCAAGCATGAAAATTTTTTTTAGCAAACATGATGGCGTGAAAAGTCCTTTATGAAAAGCTCAGTGGCTCTCACAACTAATCGTGACGTTGTATCATAGGAAAAAGTCCATAATGCTCCTCCAGCACTGAATCAAAGACACAAACATATTACTACATGCACAAAAGTTATCCTCAAGCTAAACCCCTGCTTCATGCTCAGAGCCTGAATTCACTGCTGTGCCCACACTGAAGGGAACAGAATTCAGTGGCATCACAACAGCAGTGTCCTAGCCAGAATGGATCAGGAGCGTGTATGGCTGTTCCTTGGCTCCCACATATAGAGACTTTGGGATTCACCCCCACACCACAGCCTCATGGTGTGCAGTAGAATGCCATTTTCTCTGTCCAGGTGACCCTGCCTGTGCAGGGAGGAGAGCCTCACTGCCATGGCAGGGCTCCTCCTGATGACAAGCAATATCTTGCTCTTGCGTTGAATTGCCATGTCCACTCCTGCCCAAAAGCAGGACAAATTAACAATGGTCTGCAATTGCAGGTGTTTGGTTTTAGACATTCTACCAGTTTCCAGGCAACACAGTGACCCTTTTTGTTCAGAGGTATCGCTTTGTTAGGCGTAATTGTATATACTGTCTCCACTTTAATCAGAGACACCTAGTAAATTATACAGGGAAGCATTTCACAGAGAGGAACACTAGCACCCTGAGCAACTCCAGCTGTTACTCAGAGATATTTATTATTCATATGCCATGAACATTTTCTGTATGGGGCACTTCGCATTGCAACAAAGCAGAAAGCAAAGATGCTAGCAGCTGACACCTTGCAGCTCTGGATATAAAAGTTTAACTGTTCAATCCCCTGCCCTTCAGGCAGGTTGCTCTTGGCTTAGTGGTGTTTCTGGTGCCTGGTGAATAGTTTACAGCACAGGATCAAATGAGCACAAGAAATTCACTAGACTAATAATAAGCTACATTTTTCTAATGGATAGCATTATATCTACACAGTAAATTCCTCCTTGTTCTAGATAAGAGCATAAGTATATGAGGTCAAGAAAAATGTTACTTTCAATTGACAGGCAAAAGCATATACCCATGTGTCTGATCCAGTTGTGTTGTTAATTGAGAGTATTGGCAGGAGAAATGGGAGATCATTACAGCTCATTGCTATTTTTGTACATGCAGCAAACATGGAGAGGAACAATAACAAAACGGTGGATGAATGAGAGAAAAAAAAATTAAATTTTCCTTTTTTTCATTCTCGCCTCTGGCTGACTTCTGCTCTGGGTGCTGGGGCACTAGAGGAAAGCTCAAAAGCCCAGGGACAGATCAACCCACCCACCTGCCCATAGCACCCTGACATTACAGGTTTTAAACAGAAAAACAGACTGAAAGTTGAGCACAAGTGACCTCCAGCCTGTTTGATTTCATGACACAGCATATTGAATGAACACTCCCAGCCCAGTTAAACAAATCATCTCTGATATTTCTCTAGGACACACTTTATTGAAAACTGCACTTTTCAAAGATTGCATGTTTGGTGACATCTTTTTGCCCACTGATAACAGCTTTGCAGTCCAGGTAAGGATGGGTGTAAAGAGGAATATTTCCCACCTAGATATTTCCCAACTAGATATTATTTCCCATCACTAGAAAATGAGTGATGATTGATTAAAAAAAAAAAAAAGAAAAAAAAAGCATCACTTTAATTAAGCCTTCAGGTCTGTAGAATAAAACCATTGGATTCATGATTAACAGCCAAAACACATAACATTCTCTTCAAAGAACAAAGCGATGTGCTATTCAATAGCGCTGTGGATATTAGGAGAGTGGGCAGAGCTGTGGTAAGTGAGAATTATGGTGCCATATGGCAAAGCCCACACACAAACAGCAGCTGCAAATCCACAGCAGCAGCAGCAGCTGCTGGAAGGGACTGAGGAATAGGGAACCCTTTTAAAGGCCCTGAAATAGGGAAATATGATGTTGGGAGTGCCCATGTAGCTATAGTTCTTCCTAGAGTTCTGAACATGGATTAATCATTCTTGCTAGACACTGTAGTGGAATGCTGCAGGGTCATAGGAGTAGTTTCCTGGTTATGACCCTTTTGACGTACAAGAACCTCTGTCTTGGCCATGTTTCTGTCCTGTGCCCCTCCATCCTTCTTAAGATGTCTCCTGTGCTCTTACGACAGGAAAATAACCTTGTAAAACCAGTTCTGTACTCTATCTGGAAGTTCCCTATATATAGCTCTGCAATTAGAAAGTGGTTTAGGTGTGGCACACAACCAACAGGAGAGCAAAGGAACCTTGAGTCAGTTCTCAACCTCCACTCTTCAGTCCCTCCTGGCTGCACCTACTTGTGGTGAGGGGGAAAGGGAGATACAAGCAGATCAAACATTAAAGAACAACATTATATCAGAGAGTTGCTTGACCCAAATAAACATTGCAGTAGCTTCTAAGTACATAAAAATCTATTACATTTCTAGCACCACAGAGGAAAAAAACAGAAGTTTAATTACACTATGGTAATTAAAATACAACCCCTTAAAAGGGGAGCATTGTAGCTATGATTTCCTGTCTGAATGTTCCCAAACCTTTTAGAAATCCAGCTTATCTTCAAGAAAATTCCCATCAAAGGCAAATCCATTGAAACACTGAATAAGTTGTTCCTCTGCTTAATTAGCCTCATCATAATATGCTAATCAATAGTAAATAATTGGTTTTTAATGTTTGTCACTGTATACAGCCTTCAATTATCCACAAGCTTCCTGTAAATCATTAACATCTTCAACCAAGCAGTAACAGACTCAGAAATAGCTCTAAAGCTTCATAAAAATCTTTGGTGATTTGAGTATTAATCCAAGAAGCTCAACCTTATCCCTCCAAAGTCAGGTACTTAAAGCAGATTAGCATATTTGGATAATCAGACTAGAGATGGGGATAAAGGCAGGTTTCCCCCAAATTTGCCAGAAGAGTTTGGCTTTTACATAGCTGTTTTTCTTTTTTGCTTAAAAAACATATTTCATTTGTGTTGAAAAAATTTATGTCCTCATTTCATTTTGTATGTAGTACATATGGGAAAAGGCTTCCATGTGGCAGCAGTGATCTTAACAGATGCTTCCCTTTGGGCAAATGGGCTTTTAATGGAAAAAGTGCTGAGCAAGATGCCAGTACCTTGTTTTGAAGGAGCAAAATCATTCTGAAATGAAAGTTTAGTTTGTCTCCAGTGTACCTTGTTTATGATGTCAGCTATTAACTGTTATCCTGAATCACAAGCAATGTTTAATTTATAGATATTCACAACAGATATAAAAACAGAGCTGAAACTTAAATCAGTTAATAAGTACAGTCCATTAAATTGCCAACCTAACCCATGAAACAGGAGATTATAACTGCAGTTTGTTCTTCATCTGTCACTCATTTCTCTTAAGGGATTGTTGCTTCCTACATGGAGTCATCAGTCAGGCTCATGGGTGCCCGATGAACTGTGATGATTTGAACCTAGGAAACATAAAGAGCCAAGTCATTTATTACTTACTCTTGTACGCCACTTGTAGACAAGGTGCCAGCTGCAGGAAAATCTCTCTCTGCCCCACACTTGAGTTGCAATAGGCCTATTATTCAATGCCAGGCTATGGTTTCCTAACTTTTCCGGCATCAGCTTAATAGTAGCATCAGCTGGGCATCATGCCATGTGCATCAGCTATGCCTCATTTACCCTTCTGCTCCCAATTAGCTTGATCATGATGATAAAACCAGGAGAAAGACCTTTGGATAGAAGGCACATATTTATTTGGCCAACAGTCTAGTAAGAGGAAGGAAGGATGGGGAACTCATAAAGGGGAGGAAGCATGGATTGTGATCTTGGCTGTTCTGCAAATGCTCTGCGTGACTGACTCTTCTCTCAGCCTTCTCTTATTCTTTCTCCCACAACTGGGATCGTTCTTTGCTTTGCTCATGGCAGTTTTGTGAGCCACTCAGATACCACAGTGGCAAGACACAGAAATGGCTATAAATAAAGGAGTCCAATAATTTTACATAACCCTGATGTTCACAGATCTACAGTTGCTTGCTGATGTCTCTTAATCAAAATTCTTTGCTGAATTTCATGTGCTTATATATTGTTTGCTATGACTGTTAGACTGTGAGCAGCCACCTTGGTTATAATTCCAAAGCTGAATGTGGTTATTTTGGGTAAAGGAGAGAAACCTTCTACTTTAAGACCTTTGTGCAAGATATAAGCCACAGCAATATAGCTATGAGAGAGAAAGGTCTTTGATTTACCCAGAGAGTAGCGTTTGTGCTAGCACACAGGAGCAGCCACCCCTAGATCTGAGATACAAGCAGGGTTTACTATACTCTGGACAGAAAAGGAGAATTTGTAATTCCCTGCTGTTGACTCCAGCATTGGCATTATCTGGCAATGAAGAATAGATCATTTAAATGAGAAGATCCTGTATCTGCCTATGATCTCAGTTCCAAGGCAGACATATTGAGGAAGAGGTGCTAAATATCTCTCCAACAACTACAAAGAAAATCTTCACCTAGAAATCTCCAGAGTTTAAGATTTCCTTCATTTTGGTCTTTTGGCCCATTTTCTCTAAGGTGTTGCCCATCCTCTAAAAAATTCCTTCACCTACATGATTAATGGTCTTCTAAAGTAAGATGTTCTTTTTTAAGATAATGGAATCGAAGCAATATTGTGTGAAGTCCTTTGGGAAATCTGAACCCAGTATAGGTGTGATGAACATTCAAGGCTAGCATAAGCACTCTGGGAGTACCAGCACCCAACACAGGACATATTGCAGCCTCAGAGCATGGAGATACAGGAAGAGCCAAAGCAAAGGTCCTGTCAAGACCAAATGTCTGTCCATTACAGTCAGGAAGGAAGTGAAAGTCAGCTGCTTATCCCATCTGATCACGCGTAGCTCCTACTCTTCCCACCATCATTAAAATGGTGAAGTTCAGACCTGAAATGAGTCTTGTTTCCTCATCTGGGCCTCAGGCACTTGTCATGTGTGTGTCATTTTGGCTGTGACCCTCTATTCATCAAAATGAGTGACAGTGAAACTGAAAGAGAAGAAGAGAGAGATCAATATGTGATGCCATTTTATGCCATCTGGTAGTAAGTATGGGGATGCATATGGGAAAGCACTATTTAGAAGGCTTCTTAAAATGTTTACCTACACAGATCTACTAGTTCACTGCTGCAATCTTCCCTAGCAAGAATAATTCTCAGAATGATTATATCCTCTAAAACTCATGACAGCATTTACACCTACATTATTTAAAAGTAATGTCCATGTTCCACCTGAACAGGCTTTCTGTGGGAGGTACTGAACAGAGTGTAAGTTGCTTACAATGCCTACGTGTTTGTACGTGACTTTCATTCTCCTGATTGAAAGACTTTGAATTGGTTGTGCACAGCAAGAAGATATCCTACTATTTAACTTCACTGAAAAGTTTCAGTTATTCCTTAGAGACTAAATGTAAATCAAAATCAACTCTGTAGGAATTAATTCCATCTGCATTATAATAAACATCTTTGCCACTATTCACTTTCATGCTCCTTTGCAAATTGGAAGACTAACACATTTGTTTCTTTCTGGCAATCATAATTCCAACCACATTCACAATTAACCCCTGCTTTCTTTGAGAGTGTTAGGTTCTTATCCATATGACTGATTTTTCATCTTTGGAATGTGCTTAGAAACACTCTGTCTCATTCTAGGAGATATGGGATCCCAGCCCTCTTTAAAGCAACTATCCAAAGCTATATCCTGTGATGCCTCGAACATGTTCCTAACTTTTCTCGCAGAAATTAATAGCATTCACTTTCATGTTTGTAGAATTGGTCACTGATTTTCTACATGACCTGAATACGTAATGTAAGTATATAACCTGCAGCAAACCATTAAAGTGAATAGATTTACTTCGCTAAAGATGAAAAAGACTACTCCCCTTACTAACATCCTAAATCTTTATTTCACTACTGTGCATAAGATAGAATGTCAGCGGAAAAAAATACATTTCAGTTTCACCACTATTTTGAGTACTTTTCATTTTTCCATCTGTAGAATTTCTACCAGGGCACTGCAGCCTCAAGCACTCTGTCATAATTCCTCAAATAATTAACAAGGAGATCCTTTAAGCTGAGCAAGTCTCTGAATACACCCATTGCTCTCTAACATGGGAACATCTACAAAATGGGATGGTTGTGCAATGGCATTTGTACACAATATCAAGTAATCTGAAACATCATATGACGAATATACCAAAAGTCACTGACAGGATGTCTCCTTTGCAGCCAAAAGAAAATGCTCATTTTCAACTGAAATATGAAGTGGAAGAAATGCTTGTTTTCTTTAAAAAGAGTACTTTGGTGCCAAACATTTTAGAGATATTGTTGAAGAACAGTCTTTCCTCACATAGAGGTTATCCCTGTGATGCTGCCAAGTTCAGTGCCTGTGTGGATGATTTGCCAAGTAAGTGCCAGTTGTGTAATATATGCTGTAGCAGGCATGGAAGCAGATTTTACTTTCACACTCGCCTTCTGAATTGGCATTCTTTGACTCTTTTGTGCCAATGTTGCTTCTCTTTCCCATTCTGTGCCCTCTTTTTCCACTGGAATGGCCTTTCCCCTCACATATAAGCTGAATGTCCCATTGTTTACTAGAAAGCAAGACTTGCTGAATATGGATTTTATCAAAGTCACTCAGGAAAGACAGACTATTACTTTCTACATACCTTATTCACACGGTATCCCTACACAGGTTGCATTATTTTAAAAAAACACTTGATTTTGTCACATGCAGTTGTCTACCTTATGTAATGGGGATGAAAATAGCTCTTCATTCCTCTGGAGCTTTTCCTTCTCATTCACCCTTTCTGTATGCATGACTGTCTAAATTTTGCTTTAATTTTTTCTCTCCCAAATCTTGATTGTCTTCATATGTATTCCTTTTAGTTTGCAAATTTCCACTGTTTAGATAAATATTTTCCTACTCTTCAGTTCTTAACCATATGTTTTGAGTCAAGTCTCTTAACAACTCCACACAGAGCTTAAGCACTTCTTTCCAAATGCTGACACTTACGTGTGTCCTCTCAAGCAGTAAAACTGGATTTACCAAAGACTTTACAATCAAGTCTTAGTAAGCAGGTTTATGCAATCAAATGATAGAAATTGTTGCTCACTATTAGAAAGTTTCTGCCAGTTAAATGAAACTTCTAGCTCAATTGGAGAATGAGATTCCTGTTTTGTGTGTGTTGCTTTAAGTCCAGGTCTGCTGTAGACCATAATATGCTTCTTCTTTGTTATGGGAGCAGGGAGGATGAGTAGGTTGAACAGGGACATATCTTTAATGTCCTTCACCTGCCTGCCAGTGGCCAGAGTTGGATATAAGCCTTACATCCTTTGAAGTCACACAGGAATCCTTCCAAGAACCAAGAAGGGACAGGAGGACAATAATCTCTCCAAGAATTTGGATTTATGTAGATGTTGCGTCAGCCACCCAAGTCTTCAAACACTTTCTTCTTCGTCAGTCAAACACTTCTTTTAGTGAGGATGTGTGCTCTGATCCTGGGGTAAACATTAGGTTTTTTGACTTAGAGTGCATCTTTCTCTTTGTGGCCTAATCAAACTCAAGTTTCTTTTCCCTATTATTTCAGGATGTGTATATAGGCAACTACTGCCACTCGGCCAATGCTTGGTCAAATGTTACATATAATGACTTGATGGGGCATGAATCTCTGAGTCATAATACTTATACTGAACATCTCTAAGCTGGGCCATTTAAACTGTTCCCTAGCTCAGGAAAGACCCTAAATGTTAAGTCATCTGAGTAGTGTATAGAAGTGTTTTGCGTGCATCTTTTAGCCAGAAGAAACAAAAGGGACTTCATCGTGTAGGACCCATCAAACCTCCACGGAGAGGTGAAATCCAATTAATACATGCTCTCAAGGGTGGCTGATGTCACTGCAAAGTGACCACTCAGAGGTCTTATACCTGGCACATGTAGAATTCTTTGGAATGCAATGATTTTTTCATGAGGAATTCTACTTAGGAGAATTTTTCTTTGGAGGCAAGTATTAGTTACTCATTTATTAATGTCTACTACCAATTGGAAACAAACAATAAAGATGCCCTGCTGAAAAAAAAGAGGGGGGAACAAACTTATTGAAATATCTGGACAATCTTCTTTTTTCTTTCTGCTGAGAGCAATGGCTTCGTCTAGGCATATGTGAAAGTAAGCTAAGAAAGAGTTGTTAACACTTGGTTTAGACTCTCTGTCACATTTCTCCATTTCAGGGTTCATGAACATGCAGAAACATGGGAACACTGAGTACAGCATTCATATGGGGAGAGGAGGAGAATGAATAGAAACTCATTAATTTATTTGGAAATGTTATTAATAAGTAGATCACCTCCTTTAAAAGGGAGAGAAAGTCTGCAAATGCTAATTTTTGGTGTGTTTTGAATCACACTTTGTGATTCACTGATAACTGCACTTGGCTGTGACTGAAATCAGAAGAATTACAGATGTAGCCATCTTCTATTATTTTCAGGACTCTAAGAGACAGACAGAGACATTGCACAAGCTTCCCAATATTTCTTTGTAGAGTTTGAATATACAACAGAACTTTAACTTTAGTTTAACTAAATTTGGAGAAAAAACCAAACCAAACCAAAACTTACAGGACACATGAAAACATATTCTTGCCGATGGCAAAAAGTATTTTATTCTGAATTAAAATAAAATCAGTTTGGAACTTACTTTCTTAGTGGGAGATTTTATTTCTCTAGCTCTTCCTGCAGTAAATCAGTTTTTCTAATAACCATTGTTCATTGACTTCTTTCCTATTAGAGACTGTAAGAGGATGCTCAAATTATTTTGTTCTTCCAGAGACTGTGATTAATCAGACAGTTCACTTTATCTCATTATTTCCACATTTATATAACTCAATGTATTTAACATCTATGTCTAATTTGTTAAAGTGTAGTGTCATGAATTGGTGGTTCTTCATAAATAAAAGAATAAGAACACAGGTGGATTTGTGCATTTTCTTTGTTTCTTAAATTAATTTTCTTAAATTCATGGAATGAAATAAAACAGAAACATTTAAGTATTTGTAAAATGGGTTTTCACTGCTAAGCAATCCATCATCTTTCCTGTAAATTTTCTTAGCCAAACCTCATTGGAACCAACAACCAGCTCCTTCTCTCTCCCTCTGTTTCTCTTTCCCTCTCTCTCTCTTTTCCTCTTCCTTGTTTGCATTATTATCCTCACCATCTTCCTTGTTCTTGTCCTCACCATCCTCTTCCTCTCCCTCTCTGACATCTGCTTTACCTTTTTTTCTTTCTCAACACAGGTTAGACTCAATTTATGTCTAGGACCCATGAAGTATTCCCAGACCTTTAAGCAGCCAAAAAGAGACTCACCCCGAGCCAAATTATGCCATAGGCTAAATGACACAAAAGGAGATAACTCTCCACAAAGCTTCCATGTGCTGACTCTTTCAAAGCTACAGCCCATGTTTGGAGATGGCGCTGACTCACGTCTTACTACATGCCAATACTGAAAGGGAAACTGCACTTGCAGCTGGGCTACTGTGCTCAAGACCAGAAGAAAATTATGATAGGATAAATCTAGGTTTTTCTTTCTCTAATAAGTGCAATGATTTTTTTTTAAGAATTTGAAGTTTGTTTAAAGTTAAATTAATTGGGACATTAAGTACAGAGGTTGCAGAAGAAAAATTTTAGAAAAGTTATGAGAAGAATTATTTGATCTAATGCTTGTTGTAGTTGCAGCTATGCTGTAAGTAGCTTTCTTCACAAAAAGAAGAGTTTCTTTTTGCAGGCCTGGAGTCTGCTCATGTTGTTATCTGAAATGCAATACTTGAAGCATAGGGGAGCACAAATGTGAGGTGAAAAATTCCTAATACAATTCATTAGTGTATCTAAGCAACCAAGTGGAGGAGTGGATGTGCTGTCTCATGGCCTTCTGAAACTTTACAGTACCTGCCATTCACCAGTGTGGCCCATTCTGACAAAATATGCAAAAATGGAAAATTTTATAAATCTGACTTCAGGACAAGCAATATGATTAAGCCGTGCTTTAGTAAAATAGACCCATCATATGAAGTATTTAAAAGAACTGCTACAGACTGAGAAGAATAAAGTTTCCATCGCTGCTTCATTCATCATGATGTGCCTCTCACTGCTTTCTCTTCTTCAGGCCTAATTTCCCCTCCTCCTTCCCTTTTCAACTCCTAATTCTTTCACTGCTTCCCATTCAGGCCTTGCCCTCTGCATTCAGTTTCTGCTTCTCATTCCCCTTTGCCCGCTACCCGCCCTGCCAGGTCCTTTTTGGGTTCAGTTCTTCTTACTTCAGGCTTTTATTTCTCTGAGGGATTTGAATAATCACTCCTTCTTTTTTGATCTCATTGTCATCTCAATAGGTCTTGCTGCCTTCCACCCTCTCCTCAAAAGGTAGGTTTCCAAAGAACGTATTCACTCCAGAAAGGAGGAAAGGGACCCCTGAAACTCACTGACCCTTCCTAAATTGGATGCCCCATTGTGTATCACAAAATTAGGAATTTTTCTATTGTATTACAATGTTAACTTTGTTAGTGAATTTCTTTTTTAATGAGCACATTAAAATCCTCCTTAGCCTTAAAAAGACATAACTCTGTCTACTAGTCTATCATGATTAATTTCTGTCTCCACTCGGCTGAGGGTCAGCTTTAACAAGGCTGATTTAGTCATACATTAAATTTTATGTAAAACATCAGATGAAGGAGTTGTCTTGCTAAAGGGCAAATAAATACTTTTGTAGTATGTGAACTGGGAATCCAAAACAAGGCTGACACATAATTTATACTCTTCACCATATTTTTTAAATGCCCCTAAAATCTAAAATCTGCAACTGAATGCCTTTGAATGCAACTATGCACAGCTGAGCATCTGATCACCCTGCTTGAGCTGAGAAGTCTTTCATATCTGTGCTTGTTCTTTGTCATAGGTCACACCAAAGAACCAGACACAAACATCAGGTATTCCAGGAAAAAAAAGTTATAGTGGTATTTCAGAGTCATATCTACTGCAGCAAATTAGAGAACAAGTCAAAAAATAAAATAAAGCATTTTGCAGATGTTATCAATGGCTCTTTCTTTTCACCATATGTAGAAAAAGAAATAAAAGAAAATTCTCAGTGACATAGCAAAGGCCACAAACCAAGAAAACCTTGAGTCAAACTTCTTCAAAAGTCACTCGTATAGGCAAAATATATTTAGTCAAGCGTTTTGCTCCTTACATGTTCTTGCAATGGCAAACCACTGCAAATTTGCTACAGACCTTGTAGCTAGGCGAGGAAATATTAAAACATTCCTTTTTTCCCTGCAGCACCCAATCACCAGGGTACTAAACAAGCATTCCAAAATAAAATGAATGCAGAACCATATGGTGAGTTTTGAGGAAAAAAAATCACTCATGCTTCTGCTCTGTACTACAGATGGTTGTGATGGACAGCACATTTTTACTGCCTAGAAAAATGTGAAGACAATGCTGAAAATCTATTTATGGAACACTGTGCTTCTATTAGACACAGGGATAGGTAGCCAGAGGGGACCTTTAAAGAGTTGGCATTTCTGTTTTATATTCTGCTGCACATGTATTATCTGATCATGCAAACACCTTAGCAAATGGATATCTTTCGAGCAATGCATTACTGCATCCAGTCTTCAGACTATATTTTCTTCTATTACTTTCATCTCAGTTCCCAGAATTCTCATTTTTACCTGCAACACTGAACCTATTGTTACTTGACCTTTTTGTGCATCAGTGTGGTTATTTTGTCATCCAAACTCGGTAAGCATGACTGCCTGGTCTTTTGAAGCAACAGTGGTTGTTGGCTCTGATTTTCTGATATTTGTGGAGATTCGCGGAAGCTCGCAGGAAAGTCAGGCAGGAGCACGACAAAATGGCGAAAGAGCAAACTTTATTTACCAAACTTCCTTTATATATACATTAATAATTTAGTAACTATTGGTTGGCAATTTTCCACCCCCTAAAATGATTGGTTACAACCTTACAGCATCCAGTACCAAAACACAGAGATTAGAAAAGCACAGAAATGCAACTTATCTCTATTCTCCATGAGAAAGAAGAGAAAGATTTTTAAAATAGTACAACTACAAGTGGTCTTTAGCAGTTGCATAGTAGACACATTTGACTCATCACCATATCTCTGTGGGATGGTGACTGGATTAAAAAAAAAAACAACCAGCAATAAAAGTTAGTCCAAGATCTCTTTTCCTTTACATCTGAAATTCCCCTCCATTTCAACAGTTTTCTTGTTAATGGATGATGCAAACCAACAAATACTTCTATAGTTTTCTTAATTACAGGACAGTGATGTCCACAATGTTCGAACTACAGATAGTACAATAATGCCAAATAAAATTCTACTGCAAAATATTTATACATATTTAGATAAAATGTCTCAGAATGATCTCTTCACAAAACATAGGAACATTCATTTAACAACAGAAAAAAATCATTCTCATGTTATCTGCCTGTGACCATAATATTATGAATTTCAGTCTGCTCTCCACAAACTCAGAGGAAGAGAAATCCAGTCCATTCTCCCTCCTCCTCCTCCTCTTTGTCATTTGAAAGAATTTAAATAAGAGTTCCATATCTACTTTTACCACTTACATTCTGATTCACAAATAAGTGTTTTTGTGTAAATGCAGATAGCACACGGTCACAGGCATTCCTGTTCTACATTCAGTTTCGACTAGTTTGCATAATTTTCTCTTTGGGGATTCTTACAAAAAGTGACAGGGGGATGGAAGTCTGTTTTTTTACTCCTCAGCCATGAATTCCATCTGTTGTCATGGCACTGAACCCAGTGCTGAATAGCAGCCAGCATTGCTTTTGATGTTCTGTAGGATTAGTAGAGATGTCTGAAGTTATTGTGCAACATTATTCATTGGAATAGATCTACCTGAGTTTTACACAAATGTTAAGTTGTTAAATTAATAAATAGATATGGTATGCCACTGAAGTTCACATTCTGGGAGTAATCCCTTGGACTGGTACTATTTCATTAATGACTCACATAAAATTTTTTGCAATTATTCTCATTTCTACAAATGCAAGTCAAAAGTCTGCGGTATTTTGTTAGAGGCAGTTCAAAAATAATACGGCAAATGAAATATAACTGATGATCTGTAGCTGGTGAATTGATGAGGCAAGTTCTATTTTTGTAATCTTCTAATCAAAATATTTCATGATTTGGCTCTGCTTTTGACTCTGCTATTTTCTATTGAGCTATCGAGAAAGTTACCATTGATCCCAATTTCAGGAGGAGTCAAATATTAAATAATTAGAGACATTATTCAATGCTCTGGACATTCAGGTTGTCCTATTTCAGATATTCACATCTCTTCATATACCAATCAAAATTTCAGAAAAGCCCATGAAGTAGAAGAGTGCTTTTGTGTGTTTGTTTTTGTTTTCTTATAAAGATAAGTATCAGTGCTGCATATTTCTGACATTTCTTTTCCAAAGAAAAAACAGAAGTTGTCAGTCTAACAAGACCTTGTTATGGATACACTTTGGAAAGATTTCCAAGTTTCAAAATGGAGTTTCTGGTTGAAAGAGAGAGCATTTCACCTTGGCATATGCTCAGGAAAAGGACATGTAAACAGTTTTCTGCAACAGATAATTACAAAGGGTAGCACATGAACAGAGCTCTGTTGCTTCCTTTTTCCGTCTCTAAGACACCAAGTTTGCTTCTGCTTTTTAGGAAGTAGCCAGGTCATACTGGGCCAGGGCAGTGGCTGGGAGAAGAAGAGGTAGCAATTGGCATCTGTCCCCAGTGGTCCTTCCTTGCAGGAGCAGCAAGCCTATTTCCTGGGCTGTTTCCCTAGGAGAAGCAGTCTAGCACTTCATGCTTGGAAAAGAAGCTTTCAGTTTTGCCTCTGCAGCTGAGAGGTCCTATCCCAGCCCTGCCCAGGAGAGCAGCCTGGTGGGTGGGTTTGTCTAACAGAAGATACAGGTCTTGGATGCAGAGGAGACTGTGGATTTGGTATCCCAGAACATAGGCCAGTGCCTTGCTACTGACTGTGCTCTACAGCTTCAATAAAATGTTTTAGAGATGTTTTCTTGTACTCTCTGCATCCTGAGAGGACAAATAAGAACTAGATACTTATTTTCTTCCCTAACTTCTGAAATGCTGCTGATTTGAAGCCCCTTAGATTTATGCTGTTTCTAAACAAAAATAACTGTTTTTTCCCCTAGATTAATTGTTTTCATAACTGTCGTTTTCACAGAGTACAAGGTGTCGGAGAATGGTATTGGACTCTTACGAGTGTTTGGAAATTACCCTGGCTTTTCCACATGTGACCCTCTTAAAATAAAACCACGCAGCCAGCTCAGGTAATGTTTATGTAGAGTAAATCCACTTACTTCAGTAGTAGCATCCTGAAGCTCCTTCAGTGCAAATTAATGTTATTAAAGTAACTAATCAGTTTCTTATTTGAAATACAAACATAGAATATGGATACATCGCCTTGCAGTTCAGCAGAGATCTTCGGAGGATCCCCGAGGGGAAAGGATAAGGATGATTGGACTTCTTGGGATACAGGATGGAACACAGAATGACAGTATGCTCTGTGCAGATGTGTTTCAGCTGTGGATGTCTTGTCCTGACTGGCGAGCCAGTAAGGCTAAACTTCGATAAATTTAGTGAAGTGAGGAAGTTGTAAAACTACAGCAATAAATACACAAAAAAACACCTCCTGCAGAGTTAATAGAGGTCATTTCTTGTTTAATTTCAGGAAAAAGTTAGCATGATTTAGTCTTTTGTATGTGAATTGGCAGAAAGATGTGTTTGTTTTAAAAGAAATCATCATGGCTCACAGTACTTTTTCTCCTTTCTGTAAAGGCTTTTCACCCATATCTTCATCTCAGCCTATTAAATGTGTGTTTCTTTTGTAGCTGATGTACCGATGTCTGTGCGTATGCAGCACACACATGAATGATTGGGAGAGGGCCAGACAGTACATTGGTCTGAAAGAAGTACAGCTTAGGCTCTGGTGAGACAGAGCCCAGACAATTACTTAACCAATACTTAAATCTCATTTCTGTGTGATGCCTCCATCCCCAGCAGCTACAACCTGCAGCAGATGTGTAGCATGGGAGTCACATCAGCCTGGAAACTCTGCTGAGCATCAGCTGCAGCCCTGCTCACCTCTCACTTCATCCTCTGGCAGAGCAATGCAATATGCTCAAATAATTGCTCCATGGACTCTGCATCCCCAGGGCTTGACCATACATCCTGCAGCAGGACAGAGAGATTACCATGGATGGAGATAGATCCAGGTGCTAACTGCACCCTTGCATTGCAGTGAAGAGCAGAGCACCGCTGAAGCAAACACAAATTACTGTATCTGGTGATGCTCTGCTCCATTCTGCTGTGGGAGTCCCTTCTGCTGCTCCATAGTGCAGAGAGAGTGATAGAGGACTGAAGTAACCCCAGTCCAAGGTCAGCCATGGCTGGTGTTCTGGCTTTTACGTGCACAAAGGAAGGGTAAAAACAGAGACCAAGAATCTGGAGGTCATTTGCAGGTTAGATTGAATCTTACTGAGGTGAGAAACCTTTTCCTGATATCACGAATGCCATTCAGTCCCTGCATTAAGCATTCTGTGCAGAGCATACATTACAGACGCATTTCATTTGTAGCCCGTAAAATTAAAGATTGCCTTTTCACTGATGATTTGGTTTATCAAACACATCCATTGCAGGCTCCTGGTGCACAGGTGCAGCTCTGCTAGCTGAACATGAGCCCATGAGCTGCGTGGTAAGGAGGGATGCATCTGTATTAGCACCAGGTTGTATCAGTGAAAGTGCTTTCATTTTCCACTGTCATAGTCCTGTGGGTTAGCCTGAGCTGCCCTTCAGCAAACAGAGTCAGGTTTGGTTCCCTGTGCCCCGAGGAAAAAGTCTCATTGAGTAAACAAGTATCATGATATCTAATGGTGTGAATTTTACTCAGTTTCACTTTTTCACTTGTTATTATCTCAGGGACCCAAAGGTAAGGTATCACTACAGGAGAGACATTAGGTCCAGGGCCAGAATGATCCTGTCTTTTTTCCTTGGCCACTAAAACCTTTATCCTCCTTAAGATCTAAGAGCTAGTCTCCTTTTTCAAAAAAACACACAAAAGAGATGTGAAGCACTATTTTTTCAGAGGTTTAGTAGACCACTCTGTATTGTTTGCATTTTATTTGGCTTTGTGCTGCTCTGAGAGTGTCTTCAGAGACAGAAATGTCATTGATAAAAAGCAAAATTGTCTTATCTGTGTCAGTCATGCTGATGGATGCTGTAGATATCTTGATATTATGGTGCTCAGCATTGCCAGATGGAGCTTGACTATCAACATAAAATTATATTTATAATGGTGTTGGGAGCAAACAGCAATTAATATGTGCTGTTAAGAGGTTTTCAAAAAGTGGCAGGAAGCCTACTGAGCTCTCTTTTCACAGTATATCACCAGAAAAAGTTTTAGAGATAACCTGTTTGCAAAAGACAGAGAGAGAGCAAGACAATGAGACAGAGATCTATCAAAGCAAAAGCATTTACGGCAAGATTATGAAGTTGTTGAGCACTTACATGTCAAATCCCATTGACTTCAACTTCTCATTAGCATGAGAAAGAGTTGCACAGTTTGGCCTTTAGTGAGATAGTAGGCTTAAAAAATACACATTTGTCAACTTTCAGCTGAAGCATCTCACTAATACTAATTCTATTCAGACTACCCAGCTAAAAGAAAATCGAATAAAGTACCTACATGGGTTTTTTTTCTATGCATTTGTGTATACAGGAGTGAAATTCTCTTCAATTTATAGAATATAACTTCTACTCTAAGATTTTCAAAAAAAGAATCACCATCTGCTGTATTTTATTCCTCAAAAGCTGAGCCAATCTTCCTAAAACTCATCACAATTTGGAATCAGTTTCTGAAATGCGCACAGATTTCACAGGTATCCTGAAATATTTCTTTCATGTACAGACAAACAGCACAAGTATTACCAACAACTGAATATTCTTGGATGAAAACTGCCTTTAATAAGTTTGCACTAGGAGAAAAATCTGTTCCTTGACATTAAAATAAATTACAGAGGGCTTTCCTTTGCTCACTAAGAATTAATTCTTTCCTAAACTTCTGAGGATTTTAGAATTACATGATGCAGATATGTTTTTTAAAGCTGCTCAGGCCATGAGAGGAAACATGCTGATTCGAGAGCTCTTTTCTCTATATCCTTGAAGCTATTATGTATGTCAGACAAATTACACACCAAAGGCTAAATGTGTACTGGGGTAGTCAAACATTTCAGGGTAAAATTTCAGGAACCTTATCTCTTTCAGTAATCCCATGTTTTAATACATGAACCCAATTCAAGGCTATTTGACCTTTGAGGATTTCCATAAATGTTTTGCAAGGTCAGCATACTGTTCCAGTTGTTTGTAGATAGAATCCAAGCATAGCTAAAGACAGTAATATAGGCATGGCTCTAGATTTAAAAAAAACCCACAAAAAACAAGGGAAAAAACCCACCAAAACCAAAGAAACCCCACCCCCCAAACAAACAAAAAACCCAGACAAACTTGATAGAATTGTTTGTCTATGGTATTAAAGAGATAGTGGAGGAAAGAATCAGGCACATTTCAGGGTGGGGATGGGTTAGGTTATGTTTGATGATACATTTTAATCATTCCACCAGTGTTTTTTCTAATCTTTATTGCTTGTCGCTGTTAAAGAAGAACAGCATATCTCACTACGTATTATTTCTCTGCATGTACAATTTGCTTTTCAAAGACATCTGTTTCCCACTTGGACTCCAAAGGCAGAAGGAAGTGACAGCATTTAAACACACAAGGGCAGCACCTATTCTGCTAACAATTTCAAAGCTCAACAGGAGTCTCTAAGAACTAAAGAAATTTAACCTGTAGCACATAAAATGTATTTTACAAAATACAGAGATTAAACTGTGAACTCCTGGAAAGAAGGGAACTGTACCACTGACTCAAGTAGAGGCCAGGCTTTCATCCTCATTGCCTCCCATAAATACAATCTGAGCCTGAATTGTCCCTCTGTAAAGACTCAGTATCCTTATTTGAATGGGAATGAAGACAGATTTGGAGTGGGGAGATGTATTGCAACAGCACTGTCAATCCCATAACTAAAACTTGTGATGCATTTTTACAGATATACCCTGGGACGGGACAAGGACTGTTATCCACACGGCTCCTGCCCTTGTCATTGTCCTACCTGAATCGCGTGAGAACATTCCTCAGAAGGAGGTGGCTGTATGGGGTTTATGTAGATAATGTAGGAAATATTCAGAAGAGAAAGGTCATCTATATTTTCAGAGGCCTTCTTATTCCACACTTGACCTGACAAAGCACTATAAAGCCCATGCCAGAAGGATTGCTGGGGTTTACAACAGTCATCTAGCATCTGTAGAGGAGATCTATAGGGGTAATGGCATTTGAGCCCAGGCTTCTTAATCTTGCACAGTACAGTTCAGAAAATCCATCTGTCCTGAGGAAGAGTAATTTTTGTGCCTCCTAGAATAAATTATAGTAGGTCCTAAGGCAGGGCAGGCAGAGTCCAATACTACAAGTATGAACAGAATTATGTTTTGAATTTTAACTGACCAATATTGCAAATGTCAGGTGCAGTAGTGTTGCATTTTGAAACATCATGGTTTATGTTACTGTAGTGCTTCAGAGCCAGCTGACTAGTACAGCAGTCATGTATGCCCTAGAAAGGTGGGGAGGACAAAAGAGCTGTGAGATGAAAACCCTCCATTATTTAATGCTCTGAGTATGAAGAAACTGAATGCAAAATATTTCAAATTCAGTCCATTACTTACAGTGTATACCAAGAAACCCTGACACTGTTATTTCAGTAAAAAGCCAAGATGTTTTATAGCTACTGCACAATTGTTGCCTGTGTCAATTGGACTTAATCCAGCCCCTCAAGATCTGAGTTACAAAAAATCATTAATTTTATGACAAATATTCTTGTCAGTATCATAAATTGGTGGTGAGATTTACCTTCATCTTAATAAAAAATATTGGAGGTGTGGCCCTGTTTTCTGATATGCTGGCTTCTGATACCTGCCCAATATAAATTGTGCCTTTTCAGATGATTTGAGCAGTTTGCAGAGTAAACCACAGGTTTTATTCCAGTCTTTGGTTAAATCGGAAGCTTCCAGCAGGTACTCTGAAAGTGTGGAAAAGGGACCTGTTTTTCACAGTCACACCTATTCTAGTTATGGAATTTTTCACACAGCTGCACACAGCAAGTCCTTTAAAGCCACTTCCAACTTCAGGACAGGTAGAAGATGGGGAGGCCTTTGCAAGACTGACTGCCCAGCTCAGCATCGCTCAGGATGAGCTGGAATGCAAAGGCAACTCACACCACTCTGGTGACATTGGTCATAGGGAAAAAAAGTGTTAATCCGTCCAAATATTTTAATTTTTTTCCATATTCTTGACTGTTTCTGGAGTCTGAAGTCTAATTTGAGATTACAAAATTTTAAAAAAACCCAAAAACCAGTGTGGGAGCTTGCTGTACTACACACACACACAAATGTACACATACAAGTCTCCACCCTTCTCTCCACCCTCCCCTGTTATAGTAGCTATCTTGCACATCAAAGGTTGAAGGGTATTTTTGGTATATTCAAAAATCACTCAGGAGATGAACAAGCTTATTTGTTCCAAATGATGAAAGTTCAAAGTATTTCATTTATGCTAACAGTTCATTAGTGTAGCCACTCATGTGTGCTAATCCCACTTATTAAGCCTCCCTGCCTCCTATTAATAATAATTTAGCTAAATGGGAGATGTTTCAACAAGAGTATTCCTACTTTCATATATAATTATACTAGATATGGGTGTAGTATCTTGATAATAATCTTCCTTTTCACAAAGCCTTTAATCTAAATGGCAATTGCCACAAACTACACTAAAGTGCTGCAGAGGCTATGTTTGTCTGAAATACTGAGCCGTCTGTTTAGTGCTCATCTCCAAAAATCCCCATGTGAGCAGAGTAGTATTGGTATCTTTCCTGAGCAGACAGAAACCGGTACAGCAGAAAAACACTGGAGTAGAACTCACAAAATTCATGGGTCTCAGGATCGTCAGGCAAACTCTGGCAGTAAATTTTGCAAAAGCAATGGAGACAGGGCCTGAGTATCCAAGTGTTGCCTGTGTGAGAGCTTCAGCTGGTATACAAAAAGTGGCCATTTCCGGCTCACACATGCAAGCCCCTTCATGTTCCTCATCAGCATTTTCCCAAGCATGTTCCCCCATCCTCCTTGATCCTTCCCTTTCTTCTCGGGTCTTCCTCCAGTTAATCAACAAACCCTTAGTTATTTTTCCCCATTTATCCCATTTTTACTATACATATATTCAAATCTGGTACTTTTGATAGTTACTTAGGTAATCTTGACCTTACATAAGTTTACTGATACTGTTACCTAGGAACTGCTGACATTAAGAGTTCCTCTCCCCAAAAGATGCCACTATTGCCCTCCAGTTATCGTGAATTTTGGCCAGCCCTCAACTCGTGTAACTTACTCTTAACCAGCTGTGAAACACAGACAACCTTCACAATACTATTTCTAACTATTGACAGCTTCTCACTCTGCCAGTCATTATGTCCCACAAGATAATGCCTTGTGCCATGTTCAATTAGCTGAACATCAAGCCAGGGCTCTGTCATCTCCCTGCATGCCTTACACTTGGCTGCTTAGCTTTCACTTAATTGATCCCTAACCCTTACCTTAATGATAAAACTTACTTAAGGATTTAGCTTTCTCCTGAAATTTAATTCCACGGAAATGTCGACATTTTTACCCAGCTGCATTTTAAAATAAGCCAATGGCATTCGATAAAAGCATAACCTAATGGCACACTCATTTATTGCAGGCAGAATATTTGGACGGTTTGATGGTAAACATCACTGGTACCTTTTTTGTCCTGGCATACTTAAATATGCCATCATTTCTGTCATCAGCCAGGACCATACCTGTCATTGACAAGACCTCTAAAGGTCTCAGCTGTCTGTGCAGAATGAACCTATAACAATATAATCCAAAAGTGTCATTTGGCTCAGAAAAAGCAACTCTTCTTTCTCTGGTGGTTAGCAGATCCCCATAAAATTAGAGAAAAAGAGGACTGGTACACAATATTTCCCCCAAGTAACCTGCAACCACTGACTAATCCTGACTTTTACTCCTAAATCTGAGTAAAAAAAAAATCAGATTTACTAAGACTGATGGTACATGTACGTTTAGTAACCTTCTAAACTGTTGTTGGCCAGTCCTTTAACTCTCATATATATACCAAATCCAGAACACCATTGTCAAGGATTTTCACAGGCCTGACTAATCACAGAAAGAACTTTGGGGTTGGAGTCTTTTCAAACTTGGCTCATGCTGGCTTCACTTGCTGCCAGCCGTTCCTCCTATTGGACAAGTGAGCAGCCCCCAACTCTGCTCGCTCTCCATGGTCTGGTTTGGTTCTACAGACCTTGGTCATAGCATGTCTCTTTTCCAGACTGAGGAATCCCAGCCTCTTTTTTTTTTCCCCTCAAATATATTCCTTCTTGTTCCCTAAACATAGAAGCCATCTCACCTCCTCTTTGATCATCCTTCTTGTTGTTCTGTGAAGACAAAAAATTGGGGATTTGAAGCTGTGTGGTGAGGAAAAAAAACCCAAACAACAGAACCTAAGGCATAATCAGAAGTGTCAAAAAATAAGAGGATTTATAGAGCGGCATAAGTAATGATGTTCTCTGTTTTGCTCTCTATCAAGGATGTTTATGCCATTTTTTGACATCTACCAGGTACTGAGCAAGACTTCTCATACAACTGCCTATCATAACCCCAAATACCAAATACCAAGTGGCAAGAGTAATGTCAGATCTCATCATTTTCCTTTAGAATATAGAATTCTTTTCTCTATGTGTGTCATGTATTTCTTTGTATATATTAAATTTTATACACTTCAGTTACCACAGTTGATAGGCAGCTCTGAAGTTTTAGTAAAAAACTAAGATGTCTATATTTTCTGATTAAATTTTGTTAAAATTTCAGAAGTTACTCTTTCTAACAACAGATGTTCTGAGACCTTCAAAGCCACTACCATGGAATGAGTCCCATAAATGCTTTTAGATTTCAGAAGGAACATTGTTTTATTTAGCTATCCCTTTCCCTGCTTGGGAAATTTGGGCATTTTGTTTCTCTGTACTAGAATCCAGCATGTCTGTCTCTGTTTATTTTCCTATCAATGAACTAGCAACATGTGGTACTGTCAAAAGAAGGATGAGTGGTGAATTTATTTTGTGGATACCTCGAATGCAGATAAATAGCTGCTATTTTTTATATGGGCTATGGCATATCAGCATACTTTTGTTGTTGTTCTGTTACTGTGTACTTTTATCCCCAGCTGAATAATAGACTTCAAAAATAAGTATATGTTTAAAAACTATGAGAATAATAGCAGTCATAATATGCAAATTCAGTTCCATAATCTAAATAGTCTCTTAATCCACCTAAAATTGAAACATATCCTGTAAAGGTGCTACAGTTTTCTATAAGAAAAAAAAACCCAGCAAGAATAAAATCATAAACATGCATTTAAGAAAAAAATAAAACCTCGTGCTTCATTTTCCACCAGTGAAGTGTTCCTACCATTCAATATGCATTACTTGAAAACTCCTCTGTGCAGCATCACCAACAATGTTTACCCAAGCATGATGATTATGATAAATTGTTCCAGCGAGTTCATATCTATTGTGCTTGTAGGTCAGTACTTGCTGTAAGAAGACTACCAAACTCACAAATAAAAGAGAAAAAAAATTATAAATGTGATGTCAACATAGAAAAAACTGTTTGATAAGATCTGTGAATATGCCAAAACAACTTGTTTCTTGTCTGGAACTGACCTTGTAGATCTCAATTTAATGGCTTGTTACAGGGGGATTTAATTATTTATTTATTTATTATTTACTATGAAATGGGCTATTGTTAAAGCCTGCTGCATATGTAGGAATGGTGTTTACTCTGCATGACCAAATGTTTGAGTCTATGCATGCCTTTAGTAGATAGGTTAAGTATGCACTGGAGTTTTCCATTTTGGATTGATGTTTTTGAAAGGATACATTTTGGTTTTATGTCTCCGAATTTCCTGTCAGGATGTACACTATTGTTAAAAGAAGGCAGCAAAAAAAGAGCATTTTAATCATCAACACCACTGAAAACAGTGCCTTATTCTGCAGTTACCGACTGAAAAAATTTTCATCACTGGCACAGAAAATGTTTCTTTACACTCCATAATGAGAGCTTTACCAGCAGTAAGAGCAGGAGGGGAAGGGGACATGTGAAATTGTGGGCAGAGCTCACTGCGTGGGTGACAGGAAAGACAGTGGGCACTTTATGTCTCAAAGTGAAGGGCCAAATTCAGTGCCTGGCCAGGCTGCAGTGGAGCTGGGAGAGCCTCTGCACTGCACTGTCCCCAGCAGCGACGCAGACCTGCTTCTACCTGAAAATGAAAAAGTTCAAACTCCCAGGAATTCACACCACCCCGTGTTTGGAGACTGGGAGGGAATTGATGTTAAATAATTCACTCCTGCCCACTCCATTTGTCATTTCAGGAGTTAGCCTTATCTGTCTCTGCAGGAAACTACAGTGTTGCTAACAGGTAACCAGGCAGTGGGATGATGTGCTAGTAGCTGTGCTTTGTGTTCCCACTTTTACATTTAATAGTCCAAGCAGAAATGAATAGGAATGTTAAACAGGAGTACAAAATATTATTTTCATTTCCTCCCTTCATTTCTTTGCTGCATAGCAGGATGGAAAATAACCAAATGCCCCTAGATGGATATCCATTTTTCTAGAACATAGGAAGGGATTTTCAGCTGGAGTAAGAGCATTTCACAACATAGCCGTGGCTCTCAGAGAGCTGAAAACAGTCAGAAACTCAGCCAGTGGTGTATCTTTCTTCACAGAGAGGTTTTGTGTAGAAAAAATAAACCCGATCTTCATGAAATATGTTGGAAACACTTGTTCACAACAGGTGTTGAGTAGTAGCAGTGGGTGCCGAGTGGTAGTGTTTAGTGCTACACAGCAAAGAGGTATTTGGTGATCAAACAGCCAAAAACAAGTATGAAGGAAATGTAGACAAATTTGACTCTTCAGCAGACTTTACAAGGGACAGCTGTTTTGACACCGAAGGAATTAGCTAGGTACAGACTGGTTTTGCCAAAAAAGATAGAGCTGGTAGGGAGATGTGAGGTTTATTTCATAATCAGCTGATAAAGCTAGCAGAAACAGATATATAAGATTCCTAGCCCACAAACCTTTCATTAGATCATTTGCTTTGCCAGAAGATGTGGTGTTGAAGCCTTTTCTACTGCTAGGCCAGACAGACAACCGTCTAAAAAAACAGGTTTAAACCCTGCTTTCTTTAATGCATCTAACAGTTCAGCTTTTATCAACTGGTTTGTACAGGGAAATAAAATAATAAAACCAGATTATGTGAACAGACTTTGTCTCTCACACAGCCCTTCCAAGAGTCTGATGGCACCTGGCTGCTATCAAATTGTCAGGTTTTAATCTTTTTTTGAGAGGAAAATATATACATCTACTGTCATTTGGTTTAGCTTTGAAATCCAATTGGGTCACATCTTCTCTTTAGGAAAGGGACAAATAAGAAGTTCAAAGTCACCCTTTTTCTTGTCCTTTTGTGTTCTTGGTGGCAAATGAATTTGGAAAGTAATGCCTCAGATCAATTTTAAAAAAAAGTAACACTATACAGAGTGCAAAAAGCAGAATTAATTTAAAATAAGGAAAAATATCTTTATTTACCTCTTAATAGGTTTTCAATGATCTTGAAACTAACATGCCAAACAAAATTGAGGTAGACAAAACCAGTCGGTTTTCTTTCATTTTGTATCTTAATATTACCAAAACAAAAATTTGAGACCCCATGCTAACACTTCTCCATGTAAAGGGGCGTTTAATATTAAGGACTGAAGGGAATAAGTGCTCTAAAGAAAACCAGTATTTTAACCTGACAAATCTGATTTGATTTCAGCATGACACTTAATGAATTTGGGTTTTGGTTTTGTATCATTATATTCCTAATGATGGTAGTCACAGCAATTGCCAGGACAACAGACATTTTGCACAGGCCTTTTTAATATTTTTAATTTACACACTGGTTTTCCCAGTGAATTAGAAACTAAAGATGGAAGTCCACCAAATTCTTTGTTAACCTACTGTACCACACATATCAAGACATACTGGTGGCATAGCATAGCATAGCATAGCATAGCATAGCATAGCATAGCATAGCATAGCATAGCATAGGAAAAGAAAAGAAAAGAAAAGAAAAGAAAAGAAAAGAAAAGAAAAGAAAAGAAAAGAAAAGAAAAGAAAAGAAAAGAAAAGGAGAAAGAGGGGGAGAGAGAAAGAAAGAAAGAAAGACAGAAAGACAGAAAGAAAGAAAGAAAATGAAAGATAAAAGCTGCATACAAACCCAAAAATGGATTTGACAAATATCGAAGACATTATTGAAAATGAAAACAAGAGAAGAAGAAGGTAAATGCAACAAAAAATTGACATTATTGTGAAAAAACATCCATAAAGCACTCAAAGCTAGAAAAAAAATTAAAAGCTGAAGGAACCATGGAATGACTCACTCTGGAAACTAACAAGGATGTCACAATACAAAGGAAAATACAGTATCAACAGTGAGAAGAAGTTCATTTAGGCTGACAAAAATGCAGAAATTGATAAAAAGAGCAGATTTGAAGAAAATATTTAACATCAGGTGGGAAAAGAAAGCTGAACATTAAAGATTTATTTTTTTTTTAAAAAGAAAGGCATTTCAAAAGGTGAAAAACTTTTAAACTGTAGCTAAACAGGGACCAGTTTCTCATCAAGATTTGCTAATGTTTCATAAAAGTACAAGCAGAAATACTGTGTACTGAAAAATGGCATTATGCAAATCCACAAAATATTTACTACACGTATTGTGAGGAAAAAAGTAATATTTTCATTGCTAAGTCATCTGTAAGAATAGTGAGTTTTAAAGAAACAGAAATCTATAATGTTAACTACAAGTCCATTTTAAATCTGCTTTCTCCTGTGTTTTGTTGTGGTACATACATGAAGCAGTAATACAAATCATGTTTTGAGCTAGTGAATTATTTTCTTTACAGATTTATTTCCAAATTAATTACTATAAATTTGGCTTGTTACAGTACAAGCTAAAACACCATGACCTGACAGCTGAAGGCAAAGATGAAGTGTCACCCTACCACAGCCAAGTGTTTCCTATACCATATAGAGCTTCCTCCCCCAACCATTCCTCAGTTCAAGAACCAGAAGAGAATTACAGTACTTGGCCTCTGTCCTGTGTCTTTTCTAAACCACTGACACCAATTCAGAGCAGCTGTAAAGTATTATCACATATTATAATTTAATTCTTATCCTGACCAGCTATGTATACACACTGAAAGGCCAGAGATGAACCTTCTAATCCATCCTTATTATCCCTGTATTATAGGCTATAAAACTGCAAATGAGTTGCTTAGTGTAGGCATTTGTGGTCAAGTTCTAAGGAGACTAAATTTTTGATGTAAAGGTTTGAAATTATGGAGAGTCTAACACAGTCACTGGTGATCTGTCTTAAATGTGTAACATTCAGCTTGTAAAATATTATAGTGTATTACCTACTGGAAGTGAAAGTTAACAATCAGTATGATGACCATGTCAGTCCAGATTCTTCCTATGTAGTAATTTACTGTGGAAAACTAAGAAACAGTTGTGCCATCTGTGAATGCTGTGCTCACCCTTCAATGTGGATGCGTTCACAATGGGTAATTTGTTCATGGCACAAATAAGAGGGAATTCTTAAAGGAACCCTGTAAGAAAGGAAGACACTGACCTATCTAAAGCTTTTCCAGCACATACCTGGGCAGCTAATCATGTCAGCAGCTGTTAAGAGGAAGTCCTTTAATCTTGTCACACAGTCACAAACCTTGGGCCACAGCTGAGCACCTGGAGATTAAAAAGGCACCAAACTGCTCAAAAGTTGGTCCCAACACAGATGGGGGGAGAAACTGGAAGTTCCTGCAAGTTCTTGTGTACTTATAAGCAGCACAACTGAGTTATGTCTACCTGTCATCTTGAGAGGAAAGCCAAGCAGAGGCATTACTGCAGGCTCTGGCTTTATACTGTATATTACAATGATATCTCTGTATATTACAATAATACAATGCTATGCAATATTGTATTATTCTTACTCCTACTGAGAAACTAAGCCAATTGCAAAATGGTGTTGGAGCTGGAGTTTGTCTCAAATATATTAACCATTTGTATCTGGTTTTCCATATGTGTATTAATGGGCTTGCCTGTGTGTGTTTGGAAAGGACTATAGCTTTTTCCTGGCATTTAGGTTCTTTCAATAACACAAAAATCAGCTGACTAAAATCTTTAGCATTTCCCCTTAGGACAATCCTAAAATAGTTTTTTATTGGTGGAGCTCAGCACATGGAACTTGTTTCTTCCCATGATAGCAAAAGTCCATTTAACGAGGACTGTCACTCAAGTTAAGCTTTCTCCTAATGAACCAACCTCTATTGTATTTAAACTCTGTAGTACCCTGAAAGATGCTGACCTGGCACGAGAAGACACATCTGCAGTCTGCTTTCCAAATACAATTGACTGCTTGAGCATCTTGGCACTTTCTCCTCTAACTTTTGTTCACTCTGAAATTTCCACTTTACTTAGTGTCAAGACAGCTCATAATGTCCCAAACAGCCAGGTAGTGCAGGTGGACATTGCAATGACAAACACACGGTGGGAGTTTCTTTGAAAGACAAGCTGGCAGATGCAGCTCCTGTGCCTGAGGACTGAGAGGCTCGGTAGAGCAGGGTACCTATAAAGCACCAAGTGTTTTTACACTTAAGTTGCCCACCATTAAAAGTCGCATCACATCCGTGCGGAATAGAACGTTTCACTCGGAGGCAAACAGTATCACAAACACAGGGACCATTCACACGGCTCCTGGGCTGCACTTCGGCGAGCCTGGGATGAAGCCGAGAACCGCGTGTGCCATCTTACGCTCCCAAAATCTCTCGCTTTTGTCAGGGGTCTTTCCAGCCCCTACTTATCTCTTCCCATGAGGGCTCAGCTCGGCACGGGAAGGCCGTGGGAAGGCAGGCGCAGCCCAGGGGGCAGGGTGCCCACTCCCGCCGGGTCGGGCTGCGTGCAGGGCTGAGGGGGCTCAGCCGGGACCCCGCACTGGGGCCACGCGTGCTGCTCTGCATCCCCCCGGCCTGGTGTCCGCCCCGCCGGCCAGCACTTCCCAATACGCGGGACCTGGTGTTTGTTTGCCTTCATTTTTCACTTCTGGTTTGGATGGTTTGGGTGGGTTTTGCTTTCTTTTTGTCTGGTCTTGTTTTGACTTCCCACAGAAACGGTGCCAGTGCCTGCGCCCTGACCCACTTCTCCGTCGGATAATGATATTCCGCGGCTCCAGCCCCTTCCCCCGCTGCCACTCCAGTTCCCAGGGAACACTCAACCCCTCCGGTTCCCGGGGCAGGGCGCAGCCGGCAAACGGCACTCCTTACAGGCGGCAGCGCTCCCAGCGCCGCCGTGCCCCGCGCCCGTTCCCACGGCTGCTCATCGCGGTGCGCGCCGCAGCCCAGCCCCGACCCACGGCGGGGAGCGGGCTGGGGGCGATCGCTTCCAAACGGGCTCCATCCCCGGCTCCGGGCTCGGCGGGCTCCAGCTCGCACCGACCGGCCGCGCACCTCGCTCACCTAGGAGACCCCAAGAACCCCGCATCGCCCTCCCCGTCTCCGCCTCGAAATAAACTTTTCTTCCCACGCCGAGGGGAGGCTGGCGATGCCTGGGGGGGCTGCTCTTCCCCCGCCAGAGCCGGAGCTACGTCCCGGTCCTCGACCCCTAGGACACCTTCTGCCCGCAGCGGCCTGAACCCCTCTCGCTCCCCAGGCCCCCGTTGCCTCCCTCTTGCATTTTGGGAGGGGCGGTGGGCTCTGCTCCTCCCGCCCGCGGGTGCGCGCCACCGCACTCGCTGAGCACAACATCCCCCCCACCCCGCACAGACACCCACCCACCCCCACGCACACACGCAGCCACACTCACGCACGCACCGCACACACGCGCGCACACACACACTCACACTCACACGCGCGCACACGTGCGCGCCCGCCCAGCGGAGCGCGGTCTCCGCCCCCCCGCGCGCACACACATACACAGCACATACACACACACACACACACACACGGTACGCACGCACATCCGCGACACACACATCAAGCGGACATCCGCGCACACGCACCCGCCCGCGCACCCCGCGCTCCCCCGCAGCCACTCGCGGCCCCCGCCATGCGCTGAGCGGAGCCGCGGCCCCGCCAGCTCCAGCGCCGCTGATCCCGCCCGCCCGCGGCGTGGGGGCGGCCGCCGGGCGCGGCCGCGGCGCGGAGCCGGATCCCCGCGGCGGAGAGGTGCAGCAGCCCGCGGAGGCAGGCGGGCGGGCAGGAGGCTGAGACAGCCGGACAGGCAGGCAGGCAGTCGGGAGGAGGCGAGGGACGATTTGGACATGCTCATTCTCGGGCGCTTGGTTGCCTGCATCCAGCTCATCTGTATCCTCAGAGTGGGTGAGTGATCTCTGCCTGAATTCATCTTCGGGCTTCGGAACAACTTTTCTCCCCGGGCTCCGGTGGGTTTTGGTCTCTCTGATCCCTTTTGCTTAGATATGCAGGCGCAGTCCCTGCCTGTTCCACAGCGCGAAAACACGCTGTCAACACCACGGGTGGGAGCGTTTCTCCTACCCCCTCTACCTCAGCCGCCGGGCTCCGAGGATGCGCGGTGCCCCGCGCCAGCCCCGGCACCGGCAGGCTGCTCCCGGGGGGCTCGCCAGCCCACCTTGCCTCTGCTCCCCCAGCGCGCCCCGCCGAGCCCTCCCAGCGGTCCGGCCCCGCTGGGCTGCCTGCGCCCGCGGGGGAGGGACCGGGTGTGCGCCGGTGACAGGGGGAGAGAGAAAATCCATGCCCAGCAATGCTGAAACCGAGCTTCTTTGGGGACGTGGGATGTGAGATGTTGCTTTAGTCTCTCTCCTGAATTGTTCCGAAGAGAAGGGGATGGTGCAAAATTTCACTTCAAAAAAGGGCTCGTTCTCCCTGAACGGGTAACGTCAGTGATGGCTTTAAACTATGCAAAATACGAGTCGTTCATTCACGTGGGACCCCGCATACAGAATATGGATTCATATATAGATTTTAGTAGGACTGCTTACATAACCAAATTCATTTTCAGCTCATGCAGACCTGTGCTTTTGGAGTGCATCCTAAAAATCATGCAATGCCCTGTTACACGGTATGATGGTTATAACCAGCGTGAGTCACTTGATGCTGTTAGAAGTGCTCTCTTCAGTACTTCGTCAAATAAATGCTAGCAGCTTAAGTGGTAGGGTTCATGTCTTGTTGGATGATCATTTTGAATTTATAAGCTTTTATCAAATAGATCACTAAAAACTACCAGTTGACTGCTTGTATTTCAGTATGAGGAACTTGGGAGCTTCATCCCCTTGTATACAAAACCAGTCTCACAATAGGTCTGTGGTGACAAAGTAGTCACTAACCTACATTTGTCACCCAATAGGTGGTGCTGCTTCTGAAACCATGCAGCTCTATAAACAAAGATCGGGGTTAGGTTGCTTGCAGTGAAAGCAATTTCATACCAAGTTCTGCTAGTTAGAGAAAACTACTTATTTAAAATTTTATTGTGAGAAAAATATTTTTGCCTCTTTTCGGAAAATACTGTGGAATGATTCAACTATAAATATGATGAATGTAACTGGCTTTCAGTTAAAATGCATGATCTTCATAAGGGCATTAATAACATTTTAATGTCATGTTGAAACTAAGCTATTCCTAAAAGTAGGATGCTTACTCCAATTTTCTTACTTCCAATAATTCTCTTACACTATGGCAAAGAATGGCATGTTACAAAACTTTTCATAAGTTTTCATAATGTCTCTCTTACATCACCAACTTGTTTCCTAAAATCAGATGTATTACGAAGACTATTTAAAGGAAAGGAATTAGCAGGTGTTTTTACATGTGTGTGGAGGTATATGAAAATGTTTGAGAACACATCAAATATACAATGATATGATCATAATGTAATACAACTCAATTCAGTTTTGGAAAGAACTTCCCTATTCAGGTGATCCTATCACATTGGAAGCAATGCAAGACATAAGCATAACTTTTGTAACTTTTTTTGGGTTTTAAATAATTTCATCTAGCATCTTATTAGAAATAAGCTGGTTTTAGATCATGTAATATTTAAGAACTTGTTGTGCATATGTATGTTATATTCATGAATTTACAAGCTCTGACAGGATGGGAAAAGGTTTTCTACTCATACATAAGATGTAAGTGCAGCTACTTTTTGTTTCTCTAGACTGATACATTATTGTTTTCAAACCTGACCTGAAGAGGACCCCCTTTCTAGTTGTGTTGGATTGATTTGGTCTCAATGGTGCATCCTTCTGAAGACTCACAAGCTAGACTTCTCAGTGTGTTCAACAGCTGGATTGTTCCCAAGGATGAATACCCTGTACAGGCTATAAGATTGATTTAATCAGATTTCATTTGAATATGTTCTTGTTGGAGTACCTCTCCATAACAAATGTGCTATAATCTGATAACATTAGTTCATAGAAACAAATACTTAGAATTCTGATATAATTTTCTTAGGTGGTTTTTTTTGGTTTGCGTTTTTTCATAAAAAATAAATTACTGCGTACCACCACTGTATGGTTCAAAGGGTTTGATGTGAGAGAAGGACTAGATTGCACTGTCTGGTTCTTACCGTTAAATATTTCTGGTACAGAAGAAACCAGACCCAGGGCTCTGTGAATGGATTGTTGCTAGAGAGCTTGGCAATATTGTGGAGCCTAGGCTTATCAGTGTGAGGCTAGGCAACGTGTAGATGCCAGCCTCATTTGCTTGTAGTTTCAAAAAATGTTGTTGGGTCCTCAGCAGGTCCTTTACAGAGCTTTCTAAGTGGTCCTTTCTAATGAATCTAAGTGGGAGATTTGCTGATGACTCTGGGAGATTCATCAGGGAAATCTGTCTCATATGTGTCTGAAAAAGACAAGGCAGCCAAGTCAGCCTCACTGAAGAATAAACTATTAGAGCAGATGGAGGCAAAAAGTTCTTCTGGAAATGACAACATAGTGACAGTTCATTCCCTGTCTTACTGAAGAAATGCTTAGGACCTTAATTCTAATATCCCTGCTGAGTTATTAACAGCACCTTCCTTCACAGTGTTACTGAAGCCAAGGAACTTGATTACATCAAAACTGATGTAATTATTATGGAGGAAGGTATTATGTGAGTACTCTCAGTGAGTGCCATTCAGTGAAGTTCAATGGAACTTGTGGAGTGAGATGCTATTCAGTCACAAGTAAGAGCTCATAAGAAATCCTAGGCAATTGTTTGTGAATGCTACTGTGTAGTTGGAGATTTCCTTAAAAGTTCTTTTACTAAGATTAAAGGAAAAAAAACAACCCTGCATAGACAATTCATTTGGTTTTTTTACATTTTTATTTTAAATGAGAAATTTATCTCATTTAAATAAATCTAAATTGTCTAAATCTAAAAATAATTTAAATTATCTCATATATGTAGTCTTCAGCCTGCATATATCTCAGGCTGAAGATATTCTTTGAAAATCTGCCCTGGCTTACTGGTGTGTTCCATATAACCTGAAAGTCAATGAGGTGTGCCCTTTTTGTGCCTTTTGTTGTGTTGTTCCTATGGAAATAATATCTGGAGTCTTTTCAATAAGTAGACTATTTATGAATCTGTGTAGGCAAGAAAATGTTCATAGAAAAAGGAACATGTTTTAACAAATTACACTGTAATTGTGGTTAAATTTGAGTCAAAGAGATGTAAATATTTAGGCAAGAGTTAAAAATATTCCATGCTCTCACTAGCAAAATGTATGGGTAGTTTCCCCAAATAATGTAAAACTTGTCTCTAGAATACACTAATCTGCATTTTACTGCTGTCACTGTCTGACCTCAACCAGGGTTTTGCCTTTCAAAATGCAACTAATTAATCTATGAATTGCTTAATTATTTGTGTCTCAGTTTAATTTCTCACTAACTGGAAAAGATCTCTCTCTTATTTTTAGTTTGTTTCTGGTATCCCTGTGCCATGACTTTATTTGCACAAAGGTAGTAACGTTTCCCTAAATATTCTTATTTTTCTTATATAACTGACATCAGGACTGTATTTCCAAGCTATCAGGCAACACGCACCTTGCTGTCAACATGAAGGCAACTTCTCCACGCTCTTTACTGGATGGTCCCAACTAAAAATAATGAGAATCTAAAGCACAGGACCACTTTGGCTTCCTAAATGCAATCACACTTTGTGTTCATTCTCATGTTCACATGTTTAGACTCAGTAAGCCCTTAGACTGTTAAAGGACTATGGGATCACCTCCTTCTTTTTTGCACTAACCTCTTATTTTGACAATATTTTTGTAGGCCAGTTATTTGACATACTTCAAACAGAATTACGTCACAGTAATGTTAATGTATACTACTTCTAATGCTTTAGCACATTTTACACTTAAGATTATATTTTCCTATGGATGATGATATGTAGCTCCTAAGGAGAAATTTAATCCTGCCATATCTAAAACGTAAAAGCTAAAACAAAAATAAGGTTTTTAGAACTGATTAGTCTTCTATTTTAGCCATCTTTATTATGGCCATACATATGTTACACCTTTTTGTACCATACAGATTTAAATGTACCAACATCTAAATCTACAGTAGGGATTTATTTTAGGTTCAAATACTGGCAGGTATGAAAAGTGACTAAATGAATGACATTTTAAAATTAATGTCAGTGTAGCTAAATATTTACTCAGCACACTAGTCATCTGTAGGACATATCTAAAATAGTTATGTAGCTTCCAATGTTGAATCAATACAATTTATAAGGAGAAGTTTCTAAGTTGCATTTGGCCTTACTTCATCTCTGAATTTACCCTTCTCTCTGGATTCCTGGAGAGAAACTAAATAATATATATAAGATGGTAATTTGAAACTATTGTAATTATAATCTGTATTGTAAATTGGGATGTTAATTTATGAAAATTGCCCATTTTTTAAGGAAGGCTACTTCCTAGATTTTCAGTGCTCATCATTTAAGTGGCCACTTCCCACTATGAGACCTCTAATTAGGAATTTAAGGGTGAACAGATTCTGTTCTTTCCCTGACAGTTTCAATTCCTCTTCAAATGTGCCGTGCTTCTCAGTATTCCCCGTAGGGCCTGGAAGTCTGTGGCAGTTCCGGAGCCCCCAGCTCCCATTTAACAGCTCTGTTCTCACAGCTTCGTGCACCATTTATGTGGCTTTCCTGTACAAGACATCCTTTGGCTATTCAATAAGCTTCTTTTCCCATAAAGACAAAAGTTACCTTTTTGAATACATGTCAAGCCTTCTGTATTAGAAAGATGAATCTACAGGAAGAAAAAGACTTACAGTATTAAATAAACAAAATCCACCAAATGAAAGATAGCAAATATTTCAAAGAGACTGGGACTATAAATGAAACTTGGCTCCTGCAGGTTGTTGAGGAACTGCTGGCAGCAGAATACTTTTGTAGGAAGGTATGGTGCAGGTTACTGGTTGAATACAAATTACTGATGTTGGTCCATTCAGTCTTGAGGCTAAAGTGGAAATAACTGGAGATTTTAGAAACAAGGTGAGGGTTTATTTTACTTATTTTGCATCACTGCCTGGCAATTGTGACACTTTTGATAGAGGTGAAGTAATGGACCTTTTAAGTAAAGCAGACACTCTGTAACAGTGTCATAGATTATTCTAGATGAGGCATGCCTCTCGAAAGCTCCTATTGCCTTCTACATCTTGCTCATACTTGACTTTAGTTTTCTTTGATCCACTGGAAGTAGCTATATTTCACCTTACAAATCAATGTTTTTCATTACTATTTTAAGACCGTGGGAGCTGTTGTTTGAGTCAGTTAATTTCAGAAATCGTTATTGTGGTGAAAGTCCACAGGGATGATTAAAGTACTATCCTACAACTGATGAGGAAAGCTCAGCAATGAAAGTAGGATGCCTGTGGAACTTAGGTGTCTGAACCCAGGATTTTGACCAAGGGGTTCCCTGACTCACAGGGGTACCTTTGATGGCTTCCGGGGACACTTTCAGGCAGCTATAGTTCCCCTCCTGCATGTGCCTAACCTGACCTTATTGTGTGCATCTCTGTGTCTCTTTAACACCAAAGTTTCGTTGTATCCAAACCCCAATGTCCTTTCAGGTTACTTGCCTGAACCTTAAGTCCATAAGGCTTCCCTAAATACGTGCTGACAGAAGCAGGTGTCTTGATGTGACTGCTGCTGCTTCTGTCAGGACAAAGGACAAGGTGATTTTACTGTGCCACCTTCTCGTGCTGTTGCCCAGTCACTGAAGCATTTTACCAAGACTGTCTAGAGAGAAGGCCTATTTTGAGATGAAGGGATTTGAACCTACATCTTCTGTCTCCAAACACTAGCTTTTGTCAAATGATAAGATTTTTCATACTTCTTGTGTAATATGAAGCAATTTAGCTTAAAGTTTTTAATTTTTTTTAAAGTGTTTTGAAAGGATACCAGACAAGATCTTGAAAGAGAAACCTATTGAGGATTGCTAAGCTCTTGGCAGCCACATGTATTGCGGGAATTTTTGGAGCTGGAAATGGAACCTGGGAGAGTTTGCAAGAAAATTTTCTGGTGTATAAATCTGCCTTTTTCTCACTGTTCCTTGAGCATCCACTTCAGGCTTTTGAAGCAAGGACTCTGAATTAGTAAGATACTGCACCAAGAGAGGAAATATGAGTTCTCATGCCTGCTCCTACCCAATATTTCATTCTCTACTTGCTGGATACAGTGGTTATTAAAGGTCGTACTGTGAAGGCAGAATTTAGCTGTTTGTATTTCTATATGAAGATACTAGGACTTCTCACCTGATGAGTGAGAGATTTCATTAAGAGTTTTTGGGTGTACAGTATCCATTAGTAATTGGGCTACGAATTGTCATCTGCATTGCCAAAAAGCATCTCCTAAATATGCAGAAGGCTGAAATATAAAGTAGGTAACATTTGAAAAGGTGTCCATCTTCACTGCCTCATTTATTTGTTTGTTGAGATAGGATAACAATAAAACTGTGAAGAGGTGGTTAAACAGTGATATTGAAAGCGCAAAATAAGAGTACTTTTGCTGTGTTGAAATTGTGTTACAAAAATTGGTCTTCAAATTGCTATAAATTAAGGATGTTGCATAAAAATAAATCACATCAAATGCATCTCAGTGAAGGACATGTTTTTGTAAATTTCCTAACAGAATGTGACAAAGAACTCCTGACTCATTTAAAATTTTCTTGGAAATCATGACAAGTCCTTTAATCAGGACAGATTTTTTTGTTTGTTTTTTAATAGCTATCCAGACCAAATGAAATATTTTCCTAAAGAAAATGGAAGGATTTATTTAATTCGTTGATATTTTAACTGGTTTGTATAATAATTCTTCAGAATTTTCCCAAAAATAATGCTATTTTTCAAAGCTGTCAACTCCTTAAAAAAGATAAATTTGTAATGTTCTGCAGGGGCAGCATATACTGAAGAATATGAAAGCTTTTTGTAAGCTAAAGCAAATATTTTGAGGAAAAATTAAGCCTTTAAAATCAGCATTTAAAAAAAGACTTGATTCTTCAATTGCTTTATATACTGAACTCCATGATTTCAGCAGAAGTTCCCAAAAAGAGAAACATCTGCTTGCTGAGACTAAATAGCTAATGATCAGAGTAACAGCTGGCTTTATAAAAGGGACCTAATATTACTCTGGGCAATTTGTCTTCTAGCTCCATCCCCAAACTGACCAACTGTGTTTAATCTATTTCTAGCCATTTAGAAAATTCATTTAGTTCCAAGTGTATGCCGGTTATTTCTGTGAGTTCCTTTTGTAACTCTTAGTCTGATAGGCATGTCTGAGTATGATAACCAACAAATTTGTCAGGCTGGGACTTCCTGGGAGGCCCAGGAGCTCTCTTCCAGCTTCTTGGAGCCCTCCGGGCAGGTGTCTGTGACATCTCATGCCAAATGGTGCGCTCACCACACAACCTATCCACCTGTCATTTGCACAGAGTTTGGGGCGAATCTTGTGTGGTCTGTGCCTACCTCTTTATTTATAATCTTTTTTGATCACTACCTTTGCATTTCATTTTTCTTGCAATGTTGCAGAAAAACTTACTTGGTGTTGTTTTGTTGGTTTTTTTCCTAACACACCTTAGGTTTGTGTTTAAAAAAAAAAAAAAGTATCACTGTAGATCCACAGATCACAGTAGTTACTTCTGGCTCGTGCACAAATAAATCCTGGATGCGCACCAAGGAGAAAAAGTTCTGGACTATCTATTTAAGTTTTAGAATAGCGCTGACACAAACCCAAATGGCTATAAACTGGCAATGTGCAAATTTATACTGAAAATTTGAAGAAGGTTCCTAACCTTTATGACAGTGGAATTCTGAAAAGTCTTTCCAATGGTACTATTAGGAGCAAAAAGCCAACCTGGGTTTTTTTGTAATTGTAGAGTGCTATGTTTTTTGTAAAAGCCTGTGGCACCTGAAGCAGGAGAGAACCCCGTCAATGATCTAGGAGCTGCTGCCAGTGAGTAGCATGGCACAGTTTCAGACTGTGCTAAATAAGAAAACTGAGCAGAGTGCACCTGGCCGTGCCAGCCAGCTGCCCAGCAAAATAACATAAACCAGTCATTCCTCATGATGGACTGGTACATTTTTAAGCTCAGGTACTAAGGACTGAGTGCTCATTTGGCATCTCAAGTACCCCTCAGCATTTCAAAATGCATACAGAAAAGCAAATAAATACATAATAAATAAATAATAATAAATAAATACATAAATATATAATAAATACAATATAAAGTTATGGCACTTAAAAATGTATATTTTTTGTTTGATTATTGTATTTTAAGGCTGTTGACCATTTGCGGTTTTCAATAAGATTACTCGTACAAGTGCAGGGTAAGAAACCTCCTTTAAAGAAAAGTATTTGAAATTGCTCGTGGTTATATGACATCAGGGGCTAGTGGTATGGTTAAAATACTGGCCAGTTGAAAATCTTAGCGAACTGGCAGTGTTCTCACTCTCTCACCTCATACAACCATAGGAGATTTCAATTAATTTTATTTCAGTGTCAGATTTTGTACTGACTAAATTCTGAGAGTGTTCTCAGGCTCATCTGCCCATTTCTCATTAATCCTCTTGATGCCCACCTCTCATATTCTCATATAAGTGGTTTGGCCTCTCTGTCAGCCCCATCTCTCACTACATGCACATTTCTCCAAGGACACAGGCAATTACGTGGTAGTTTACTCACATAAAATTACTCCAGCGGCTTTGTAAGGGTTCTCCTTGATTGGTCTCTGCACCCCTTTTAAAGTGAAATTCTTACATGTCTGATACAATTCTTTTTCCCTGTTTGTTCCTCCTCCTTTATTTAGGATGAAGAAAAAGGGGTTTGTATTTTGCTTCCTGCTTTATCTATATGGTAAAAAATGAAACAAACATAAATAAGTAAAACAATGAAACAAAATTAAATTAATTTGTATTAGAACTAACCAAACACTGGGTAAAAAATATAAATTCCTTATTTTGTTCCTCTGTGAGTTTTATTTTCTGCACTGTTGCCTAATCAATTTCAAAGGTTTATTTTTTGGTATGTCTTGATGAGAGACAGAAAATGTATTATGTTTATGTATTTAGAATATATATATGAATATATGTATATGTATATCTATACATGTATATATTTGACCAGAGGTGAAGACAGTATTACATTCAACAGAATTCATTCAGGAATTCTTAGACTAGAAATTATTCTTTTAATCCATTATTGAAAAATACACCCATGAAAAATTCCTGAAGATTATGCAAAGATATCCTTTAATCTGAGTCTTTTTTCAGTATTTTCTGGTTTGTGCTATCCACTGTGGGACTTGTAATGTGTGAATCAGCAAAGTATGTTTCCATGTGGCAGCAGTCATCTCTGTCTTTATGGGAAGTGTCAAATATTTATGTGAGGTGATAAGACTGTGTGACACAAAATCTTCTAAAGGTTTGTCTCAACAGTGGCTGTACTCATGAATAAGGAGTTTTAGATTAGATATTAGGAAAAAATTCTTCACTGAAAGGGTGGTCAAGCATTGAAACAGACTGCCCAGGGAAGTGGAGTCACTGTTCCTGGAAGTCTTTAAAAAAACGTGTGGATGTGGCACTTGGGGATATGATAAAGTGGTGGACTTCATGGTTGGACTCGATGAGCTTAGAGGTCTTTTCCAACTTTAAAGATTCTATGATTCTATGAAAAATGGCAACAGGAACAGATATGCCCTGTTAGGAATATGTGCGTGTCTTATATGATCTGATTAGCTTTTGCAACTATTTAAGTGTTTACTGTAGGCAAAGAGATTCATCAAAGTAAAACAAATTGCAACTGCAATTTAGACCAGATTAAAAATATCCTTATTGCCCTGCTGAATGGAAGAAGACAGGTTCAGCTAAATCTGGTGAAGCTAATAAGGCAGTGATGCATAACAAATTGTTTCAGGTTACATGCAGTCAAGTGAAATACAGGAAAATGTATGTTGAGCAACCAGAAAATCTAGTCCTGTTTTTGGTGAATACGGTAATATGAGTTAATCAGCTTTTTCTAGTATGATCTACACATTCTATCACAATTGTAAAGAGTGCATTTGAGCAAAACTGTAATCCAGGTTTTCATGGTTTGCTTCATTAGTTAAATAATTCCTTGGATGTGAAAGAGTTTTTTGAAACACATGTAGCCCTGAAATCTGCTGTTCAGTTGAAAGAAACAGGAAATTCAGCCTACTCAGGGTATGATTAAATCAAGGAGGTTTCATCATCTTGCAGTGGAACTCAAAATGCTTGGTTAGGCATCCTGCTTGGTGTGCTTAGACTGGGACTCACAGCAGTCAGCATGCCCTGCACTGGGACATGCAAGCTTGGGTGGTAAAATCAAGATCAGTGTAGATAATACAGTGTGAAAAGATAACTAACTGGGACATGCCTCTCAGGGCCACATATTGGAAATAACTACACTGAAACATCTTGCTTAGATGGCTAGACTTGCAGAATTCAGAACTGTTGATCTTACTACCCCTAAACCAGCTGTATGATGCTGATACTGGAGACTTCCCATCATCATCAGCTAATAATACATTTGCCAAAGAAACGGGAGATGGTAGTCCTAAACCTTTCCCATGCACTGGGGTTTGAGCACAGCTGTGGAGGGCAGTATGATCCACAGTATGACAGAGCAGAGCAGTTGGGGATGGGCGACACTACTGATTTGTACCAGGTGGAAGATGGGAATTGTAGAAAAGTTTGAAAGAGAAAACCTAACTATCCAGCCTAGGGGGTGCAATAAGATGGTTCAGTGTAGCTTTTCCAGGGGCTAGACTAGATTTTTGCCCTTCCTTCTTCACTACACCCCTGCTATCCAGCTCCAGGGCAGCAGCTGCTGCCGTGCGTGAGCAGCAAATCCCAAGCAGCAAATCCCTGGTCTCCTCCTTCTGCTGTGGCTCCATACCATCTTCCCCCACTACACCCCCACAACGCTCACTCTTGTGGCTGCAGCAGGGATCTCTCCAGTGGATGGACAGATGTGCATTTGGCAACCTGTACTGCTGGAAGGGCTGCTCTGTGCTCTGTGATGAGCAGTGGGCAAGAAAATACCTTCTGTAGGTTGGTTTAAAGCCTTGGGTCAGCAGTTGGACTGTGCTGGGTTATGTCTGTCATAAAAGGAGTGATACATGAGATTCCAGTCCCTGTCGTTGTGATTATTTCTGTCTTTTATCTAGCTGCTATCCAATGTAAAAACCAGTAGGATTTCTATTGTCTTCTGTGATTTTGATACCTGATGAAGAATGCTGCTCTCTCTCCTGGTCGGATCAGTCTGGTGCTTATCGAGGTCTTCTGGGCATCTCTGTCACCTGCTTACTCTGCATCCATGAAGTCACTGCATCTTTCAGTCTTGAACCAGTTACTGATTTTGTTCTGTTGCAGAAAGTGAACTAGTTAGATACTAAAGTTCATTGCAACTCCCCCAGAAAAGTGTGTAGCTATATCATTAGTCTGTGTAAGAAATGTATGCATTTGCACCATCCCTGTTGGAATAGCAGGAGGTTTTCTGCCACAGGCAGGCAACCTACTGAGCAACTGCTGCAGTGCCCTGGAAGAAAATACAACATGTGCTCCTTTTTGTAGCAAATCAGATGCTTTAGATGGCATAGAGACAACGGATGCATTTCCCCGGTGAGTCACTGAGCTTCCCTAAAGCCCCAATATCTCCAAGGCTTTTGGCTGAGGTGAAGCATAATATACTGCTCCCAGTACAGTCAAAACCTTAAAGGCTTAGTCAAACCTATAATTAATTAATGCTTGTGTAAGACTTAGAAGATATCTCACTAGATGAGCGCTAAGTCTGTTGCTAATGATTTTAAATCTACGAAGCAACTTCCTAAAACCCTTTGAAATTGGCAATTATAATGTTCTGTCTTACATAGGAAAGCTTTGATCACTCCAGAGCAGGAAATAAATGCATGACTTAAACTGAAGAGATACAGTGACAGAACAGCAACAAACTGTGAAATACAGTGGCCTGGCAGAGAGCCAGAGGAAGATTTGCTGTTGCTCCTTCCAAAACTCGATTTGAAGTCATTTCAGTATTTCTGTGTTGCATAAATGACTGTGAAAGTCCTAGGAGGTCTGCAGTTGCATGTGCTTACAGTCTGAAGATAAGACTTAATTGAAGAATTTTTGCTTTCATGTCCTCTCCACTTTTTTTTTTTAAATTCCTATGCAATTACAAGGCTGCATTCTGACAGAGCTCTAGAAGTGAAAATAAATGAAAATCTGACTTGTTCCGTCACACGTACTTAAATATAATTTTTTTTAAAAGGATATTAAAATGTGTCTGACAGCCTATTGTTTTCTGTTCAAGGGTAGGAATATTTTGCAGAGAAACTAAATAGCTGCAGTCGAGAAGCTTCATTTTTACCATGGTGTTTTCTGAGAGCAAAATGTGTGAAGCTGTCTTCTGTGCCTGACTAATGCTTGCTGTGGGTTCAGCAATGACATCCACCAAACTATTTCCCTAACTTACTCCATTTTTCATTAGGTCATAAAAATTAGGAAGGTTTTTAGGTATAAAGCAGTGTGGCATTTGCTTGTGAACTTTTTGCACTTCCTCAAATAACTTTCAGTTATTGATATGTAGAAGAGGGAAAATAAAAACATTTTAAGAAAATAAAAATGCATTATAAAAAGACTCTGCTTTTAAGGATGTATGGATTTTTTTTAAGCTACTGTAGTGCTGTCAGCTGCATATAATGTGCACCTGTTGGATGCATCTTCAGAAACATTTTATTTACTTTGATTAATTGCATAATAAAGTTTCCCTAGTGGCTGTTTGATTAAGTGAAAAATACTACAAGTTACTTCTTGAGGGAGCAAATATTATTGTAATGGTTTTAGATCATAACAAAATTAAGTTACATCCAAGTAAAATGAGGGGAAAAAATTTTCTCTCTCTAATTGTCCATAAGCTTTCCATGGAGGGGTTAAATGTTAGCACTGTACCTATTGATGCAGTAATAATACACTTTGGAAAATCTACAAACATTTGGGAAATTTATAACTTGTTATGGGAAATACAGCCATTTATATTACATAATATATTTATTTATTGCATACACAGATTAATCCTTAAACTGGGCTTTTACATGTGTTAGATATTTAAACAAAAATGAGATCTGAGGTTAAGCAGACATGTGAAGATGTTGTATAATCAGGAAATTGCTACCATTTATTATTTATGAATTGACAACATCTAAGTGCATCTGTCAGTGACCAGGGTTTCGTTGCATAAGGTACCATCTGAACACAGAGCAGGAATATGACACCTGCTCTAAGGAACTTAGAAATACAATAACATACAGAAAGACAATCTGATAGGACAGAGAAGATGGGAGTTACTGCTATATAAGCCAGTACAAAAAGCAGTTGAGTTGGTGAAGCAGCAATCACATCTTTTCTAGCTATTCCTGTGAGTAGCAGTTTTCAAAGAGGTATTGAAGGGGTCTGTCTCAGTTCCACATCTGCAAGGTAGGGGTAGTAATACTTAAAGGTATTTTGTGTGAGCAAGAGCACGTTCACATTTCTGAAGCTCTTTCGGGAGCAGGAAGCTTGGCTCCAAGTCACAGGTTATAGTGCAGTGTGCCACTGCAAGGAGGCTCTGCAGGGAGCCTTTGCAGCCTCCGAGACCCAACGTGTGTGTGGAGGCAGCTCCGTTTGCAGCCCCCTGGAGCCCCCTGCATGCTGTGTCAGCCCCAGGTGACACTTTGAGGTGAGGAGAAGCATTCACCTGGAGACCTAATGTATCCGGGTGATTCCATAGGAAACTGAAAATCATGAGACCTTGGAACTGAACCTGGCGTTATCAACTCGAGCATGTCATTTTACCTTCTTTGCTTGTTTGCTTTCTGCAAAGCCGAGGCGATATACCCAGACTTTCTGACATCGGTTCAGGAGGAAAAGTGCTGCATAAATACCAGGGTGCAGACACAGCACAGTGTGCACACTGCCAGGGTGTGCTGCTTTGGGTGAAAAAGGGAGCCCCTTCAGCATGAGCACAGCCTTCATAATGCTGTATGACTTCACTTAGGGGAGACTGCATGTACATTTACACCTGAAAACATGAGTCAGAACAGCTAATATGAACATTTATCTTGTGGTGGATCCTCTCTGGTCATAATCCTAAACGGAGGTTCTCACCCTGTGTGACCCTCTGCTACCCAGAAAGAGGGCTGCAACAAGATCTCTTACCTCATGGTCCCTGAATGTCAGCATGGAGAAATGTGGCAATATCAGGCATGCATTTGCTGTGTAAAACAAAGCTCTAACATCTCACAAAAGGAACAATTATCCTGGATGGGGATACCACTGATGTTATTTTTATCTAATTGCTGTAATTAGTGTTCATATGCAGTGTATAGCTGGAAGTGTGGTAATCCATTCATGACATACTGAAAAGTTAGGTTTTCCTCGTGTGTAGCAGTCAGTAAAGCTTGGGTCCACGTGTCATGTTTGATGATAATAAAAATAATGATACTATTTATCCTGTGTCATTTTTCTTCATGTGTCATTCATCTTCCTGCTACAAAGGTCGCATGTGAGCACAGGTGTAGGGGTGGTGGCTGTGGGCAGCTCTTTTCCATTAGCTCCCATCTCAGTTCCACAAGGTCTCGCAACACGCATATTCTAGGTGGTCCCTGGTGCTGAATGAATGGGTACAGCTTTTCTCTCTCATGCCCTCCATACTGCCACATTATGGCTCACCCTGCATGCTTCTGTGTTTGCTGCCAGTTACCACACTGCAGTGTCCTGATGCATTCTTGTCTGTGATTCTGACTTCAGGGAGGTGATGCTCTGTACCTATTGTTTGTACTTCAGAAATAAATGTTGACTTCTAATTTGTAACCATAAGGGCAAGTACTGACATGGACAAAAGTTTTAAATTGTACAAGTGAGCAGTGGATAAAAACCTACATTCCTTTGTATTCTCTTTTCTAAAAAATAGCATATGTTAAAAAATGAATTAAAGGACCATTCCAGATTTCTGTTTTCTTCTGGCAAATGATGACTTGTGGGGGGGACACAGTAAAAAAAGTGGTGGGTCCCACTAACAAGAGGAAGAGACTTAATGGTAGTTTCCAGAGTCCTTACTCTAGCATTCGTAGAAGTCCCAGAGAGACTGAGAGAGTAAATGAAAGAACAGAAAAAAAAAAAAAAAAAAAAAAAAGAGGAAAGGAAGAAACAGGAAGGAGGGAATGAAGAAGGGAGGGAGAAAGGAAGAAGTTTACAAATGAGACACATTTGGCACTTGTGCAACTTCTGTTTCTCTCGTGTTCGTTAATTCGGGTACTGCTGCATTCTGCAACTACTTGTCATTTGTAACTACTAGAAAAGAAGATTGGGGGAGTCAAATTACTGCTGCTGTGCCTTGTACAGGCATCACATCACCAAACCCAGAGTGAAATGAAATGAAGCAAGCGACCCCCAAGGTTTCAGTCTCGGGGGTTTTTTGTCAACTCTTTCCCACGTAGTGAGGAAAATGAAGAGGGTAATGGCACCGATTTCTTCTTTTTTAATAAATGCAGACAAGTGGAGTTTATTGCAGGGCAGTTTATGAGGTGCTCATTCATCACAACAGATAAAAAAGTTCAGAGCAAGAGCTGAGAAGTCTTCATTTGTTTCTAACAGGAATTTTTTATGTAACTTCCTTGGCCTCATCGCCACAGTGACCTCTAAATTCACATGGGTATGTAATACTTCCAGCCAGTACATGATGAATGAATTTTAGAAAGACACTTGTTGACACTTGCAAGGAGAAATTAAAATAAGAAGGAGCAGTGATGGGTTTGGGGAAGGAACTCCATCCCCTGCCCACTTCCCCACACTTCCACACTGCCTTGGCCTTTGAGGGTGACCTTCAACTCCTCCTCTTTTCTCCCACTCATAGGGAACCTTATGCACTCCCCTTCCCCTCCTCTTTCTCCGCCCCACATCCGGATGTGACCCAGGTTTCCTTCACAAAATCCTGCTCTTCTAGAAGCATGAACAGTGCTTGTCTGAGGGTAGGAGGGAGTACTGCAAGGCAGATTCTGGGTAATTGCCGCTCACTGCCTGTGGCAAGCATCCCTATGTGAGATTATCATATAAATTTTGTTTGTGCAACATACAGTCTCAATGCAGCTTGAGTTCTGTGGATTTGTTGGCAATATTTCAAGTAAATCATTACAATAGTTGTTAAAAAGTGAGTGTTGACAGTGATATTGCAGCTATAATGACCACTGTAACCTAAAAAACTCCAAGAAGCTTTATTGTTTTCAGAAGAGAAATGTGTGTTGTTAGGCTGAAAGGTAATTTGGTTGGAATAGTACATTTCATCTGTAATGAATGCATCCCAAGCTAATGCTGCCTCCTTGAACAATATGCAAACCCAGGATTTGATGGTAAAACTCACTGCTCCTAACCATGGCACACTGCTGGCTCTATGGACAGGACGTGGGTGTGTGTTACAGATTAAACAGGGACTGCTGGTTTTCAGCAAAATATACAGACCTTTGGTAGTAACTCTTTTGAGGAAACATTTGAAGGGGAGTTAAAAGCCTTGGACTTGAAAGGACCATGTTGGGAAGGGTTTTAGCATGCAACAGGAACAGACAGGCTGACATGGCAGTGCTTTCTGTGAGTTAAAGTTTTTTTCAGGGAGACAATATTTAGAAATAAGTTTCAGCTAAATTTCACAATTATTTTAATTGGAGAAAACAACCGTAATTCTTTTTGATGCAATAACTATAATGAGTACTATTTTAAGAATCCACCCAAGGCTCCAGTCATGAAAGAACATGTGCTTGACTGGGTTGCATTCATTCTATAAAATAAGACTGAAGTTCTGCTTGCAGCTCTAAGGAGATCTTTGTTCTTTTTCCTCCATGCAAGAATTCCACGATGGCTGTGATGAGTATCCTAGTTTTCTGTGGAAAAAAAATTGAAAGAAAAACAAGCTGTAATTTTCTGTGGAAAAACAAAAATAAGTAAAGAAATTGGCAGGGAAAAAGGCATACTAGTGCAAATCTTGATTAAAAAAAAATTCTGCTCAGTTCTAAAGTGTGTCCATAGAATTTTTGATGAACCTCTACTAGACATTATAATTTTCTGATATATATTGTACAACAAATAAGTTTCTAAGAGCAGGGTAATATTAGAGTATTGTCGTTTAACCCCAGCCAGCACTAAGCCCCACACAGCCATTTGCTCACTCCCCCATCAGCAGGATCATGGAGAGAATCAGAAGGATAAAAGTGAGAAAAATCATGGGTTGAGATAAAGACAGATTAATAAGGAAAGCAATAGCCCCACACACAAGCAAAGCAAAACAAGGAGTTTTTCCTGCCCTTCCCATGGGCAGGCAAATGTTCAGCCATGCCCAGGAGAGCAGGGCTCCATCACACGTAATGGCAACTTGGGAAAACAAATGCCATCACTACAAACATTCCTCCCTTCTTCCTTCTTCCCTCCACTTTGTATGAGCATGAGCATGATGTCTTAGGGTCTGGAGTATCCCGTTGGTCAGTTGGGGTCACCTGTCCTGGCTGTGTCTCCTCCCCACCTCCCAAGCACCCCCAATTTCCTCACCAGTGTGGCAGTGTGAAAAGCAGAAGAGGCCTTGGCTCTGTGCAAGCTCTGTTCAGCAATAACAAAAAACATCTCCACATTATCAACCCTCATTCAGCACAAATCCAAAACACAGGCCCATAACAGCCACTGTGAAGAAAATTAACTCTACCCCAGCCAAAACCATGACATAGTATCCCAGAGCTATGCCTGCATTTAAGTGACTCACATGCTCAGAAAGAAATTAGAAAAAATTCAACTGCTAATGCAGATGACCATATAACAAACTAAATTTCAAGAGAATTGATTCCAATTACACATAATCATCTGCTTTCTTTGATGTAGAAAAATATCCAAAACATGGCCAAAAATGTGGAGTAGTCAGTGCCTGCATGAGAACGACCTATTCAGCATACACCAGTGTAGCTTCTCAAGAACCATAAACGTAAAAGTAGATATTAAGATACCAATAAAATCAACAAAACCTTTTTTCCTATGGTTATATTCTTTCATTGCCTTTCCCTTTGAGTGTTAATATGGAGTTCATAAGAAACCAGACATACTCTAGTGAACTAATAAAATTTAATCCTAACATAAATGTACCAGTATATTGCCTGTATAAGAGCAGTGAGCCCATTGTTTTGGCAATAAGCCAGGCACTTCTGGGTAAATTAAAATGCAACCCTTTCATCAGTGCTTGATTTAGCAATTAGTTGACATCAAACTAGGAAACATGCACTAGACAGAGAGTACAGAATGTGATTTCTCCATATTAATATTCTAAGCTCTTTTATTGCATATTTGTATAGTAGGCAGAATTAATACTGATAGGATTTCCTCTATTTACTAAAAAAACCAAAACCTAGTCATGTTAAAGTGTTATTTTGCTGTTACCTGGCATTTAGCATAGATATTCCTTCACTCTTAATCTAATTATGACAAAATTAATAATGACAAGCCTTGAGAAAATAAGTGCATGGCAATTAATATAAAAGTGGGTTAGATATGAGGGAGTTTGCTTTGCTGATGATGACAGGACTCAGCCTATAAATCACCAGTGTAAAAGGAGTATGCCGAGAAAAGACAACCATAAAGATAAAGGTAAATTACAAAATCTAAATGAGACCCTGGGGACTAGGAACATACTGATGTAAATCAAATCTGAGATGCGGGCTAAGGCACAAATGTATAGGTGAAAAGCAGAGCTTCAATTTGATTCAAGAAAAAGGAAATGTTTGAGAAATGATCTGTTTGTTATATGTGGCCTCAGAGAACAATTCATCCATCATTCAGCTAACTGCTGACAGCTTGCTTTCCCTGGGGAGTTAATTTGATGGCAACCGCCTGCCCTTAGCTGTCATTTTTATAGGGAGCTGGGAAGCTTAGTTCTACCACAGTCAGGGTTACTGTGCTCACCTGACACCCAGCAGCACACAGATAGGTGTCTGCCACTCTCGGACAGAGAGAGCCACCAAGATGGCCCAGAGGAATCAACGTGGCCATTAAAAAAGCTCTTGGTCAGCTCCCAAGATGGCCCCAGGAAGGGGATCTGAATGCTTTGAGAGCTGAGCTGCCCCTCAGCCATCGCCAGCATTGGCTGTTCAGTGACACAGGAGCCTGCCCTGTGAAGGTATGGGTCCCTGCGCCGGGCTGGGCTTCCTGTGGTCAGTGTATGGGAACAGGTTCTATAGAGCAATTAAAACATTAGACCTCTGGAAATACGTGCATATGAAGTGAAGGTTGGCTGGAAGGTTGAATGGACAGCTTAAACTTCCAAGCTGTAAAATAAAGCAAAATTAAAAGGAAAAATTAGGAATGAGAGGAAGGAAAGAAGAAGGAAAATAAACCAGAAGACAGCCAAGTCAAGTTTGGATCGTATTCTGAATTAAAAACAAACTTCCTTCAGAACTTCTTTCAGAAGAAGAATTTTGGGGTTTTTTCCAAAAGCTCTGGGGCTTTTTTGTACTTCAATCTTCACATACATGCTTTAGTTTTGATTCCCTTTTTTCTTGTTGAAACACTTGTGTCCTGTTTTGGAAAGGTGTGATGAATTTGTTTTGATCTTCAGCCCAGAAGTAAGTTTTACCAATGAAGAAATAAAAATTACCAGATACACCATCTCTGGTCTTCTGTATGTTGGCCTCAAAAGTGAATGGGTTCAGGTATTTATAAAAAGCCACTCTTCTTTCATAACGCCACAATCTCTTATGAAAGCGAAGATACATTTACATGAAATTGGAATTTACAGTAGAAGGCTAGACCATTTTTAGTTCTCTTCTTTCTAATCTCACCTGTAAGATGCTGCCGTGGGTCCTTTCCCCTGTTGTGCCTCACAGTACAAAAAAGGGGAGAGTTAATGATTATCCATATATTCTCACTATTCGAGGACCAAATACCCTCCTTTGGGATGAAGATTAGAGTTTCTCTTCTAATGCAGACTTTTATACAGTTATCTATTTCTTGTTGAATTCAATCACCTATAATACATGCCTCCTGAGAACTTTCGATTGGCACTGTTTGCACAAATTGTATGTAGGCAACGCACCCCCATGAGATGTGCCTTATTTTTCTAAAGAGAGCATTTACTTCCTGCTACTTTCATATACCAATCTCTTAGAGTGGATGGGGGGTGGCTTATGTTTAATTTCTCATTTTCTTTTCTTAATTTACTTTGATATACTTGCGCAGAAACCTGTGCTTTGGAAAGAGACAGTACTCTTCCTCACAGATTATATATAACTTCAAATAATCAACATTTGGAGTTGGAAAATTTGCATTTCCTGTAAACAAAACCGTATATAATTTATATAATGCTTTTTCACAGAAAAGCTATTTTCTTTTTGTGGAAAGACCTACTTTGATGTAAGTCCCTTGAAGCTGATGGTAAAACTGAAGTAACAAGTTAATGATATGGAGTACCAGAGAATATTGTGTGAAGTACTGAATGCTGTTGCAAAAAACTGTGTGCATATATGAAATATCTGTGTTATTAGTGATATGGTATTTATGGACTGAAGATTTTTCCAGTTTCTTCTCACAACTATCGTTGCATGTCCTTGCACAACAATCACTTAGAAACTCAGGTCTTATATCTTTTACAGATGAGTGACAAGATACTCAATTTCTTTCCAGATTCATTTTCAGAGCAGAAATTCAAGATTACCTTTGAAGTCCCAAACAGAGAGGTTACTACATATATGCATGCATGATTATTGATGTCAGTTTAAGAATCCTAGAATTCTCTCACACGCAGAATAAATGGTTGAATAATTTACTCAGAATAAGCAATGCCTCTTACTTAGTTCCCTATTTTCCCTTACTAAGAAATTTTTAATTTATCGTTCAGAACAATTATTTCATTGTTTGGAGATCATTCTTAAACCCTGTATTGGGATGAGCATAAGTTTAGAGCATAAGAGGTTCTTTGCTTTAAAGGAGAAGAGGGTAAGAGAAAAACTTCTTTCAGTTCATTTGTGGCAATTGTGTTCAAGCTATTTGAAGACATTTTAGATGATTAATTTTTTGTACTCTCAGATTATACCTGAACTTAATTATCTCATCAAAATCAGGGGCAACACTTCCTGTTTCTTTAATGGAGCTACAGTTTCTTGTGGAGACGCTTGGGTGTGTAAGGGAGACAAGAAGGAGCTTTACAATTAAAACTGTTACATGGTAGTCTGACTTAAAAGTAATTCAGGGCTTGTCAAAGAAACAAGCAGTTAACTCTGAACTCTATAAAATTTCTGTCCTTAAATATAAAAGAGAGATCTCTTCAGTTTGTAATTATCTTTATGGGCTATAAAAAAATAGGCTCCACAAAAAGAAAAGCATTTCCTTTTATTAAATCCCATGAGTACTGTTAAATGGAAGGGGCATTACTATGAAAATACTGGTCAGCTTAAAACCTCAGAGTGATTGTGTTAGGAAAACCCCCCCAAATATGTATTTCGTTATTGGAAATTCCTTCACTTGTACACAGCAGAGTCATAGAAAAAGTTTTGTAGGAGCAGAAGCTGATGAAAAAGGTTTGGAAGCCAGCAGAGGGAGGCTTTTGTGGAGGGAAGACATGATGTTAGCCCTAGATGAGCTCATGGGGGTGAAAGTCTGAAGATTAGATGACAATAAACTGAGAAATATAAACTGAAGCATTTTGGACAGACTGTGCATTCCTCAGTGCCTTTGGAGAAAGAGATTTTTCAGGAAAGACCTTATGCTGTCATATACCCTAGACCAGAAGGTTATTCCTTCAACAGGACCAATCCAGATTCCTCATAAAGATCTGATTTTCTCCTAGAGAGGCATGTGGTAGCAGCAGGTATATTGCTGCTTTTCAGGGAAACATTTTGAAAAGGATTCATGTTGCTTAGGTGCACAATTCTACAGCAGAATCATTTCAGTCTGGAATTCTTGAATCTCCCAAGGCCTTTTTTAAAAAAATTAATTCCTAATAATGATATATAAACATAGTTACGGTAAATCCAGTAGCTGGGAGACCTTTTCCTGGCCTCTCCTCTTTCAGAATCCTTGAATGCAAAATTGCAGTGATGTCTTACGGACCAAAAAAAAAAAAAAAAAAGGGTCTTAGGAGAACAGAAGTATCCTCCTTATGTTTGTACGTCTAGTTATGGCAAGGTCAGCCAGACTGCATTGAGGACACCTTATTGGTCAAGTGAAGGTATTGCATGTTCATTTTGGGTTATGTGTGACAGATGTACTGCTGTGACTTGCACAGTAATTTTTTTACATAAAAAAGTTCACTATTATGGCATAGGAGAGTAGCATTTTTATTGTACAGAGGATTTTTCCAAGCTCTTTTAATTTTGCAGCTGCTTAGTCTAAGGTAGTTGGATAGTGATTATTTATTTTAAAAGATCATTTTAAACAGTTGCCTAAAATATTTTTTCATTGATGTTTAACTAATTTGCAGGTTTTTTTACTGTAAACTGTATTTTAGGAGAAAAAAGTATGTATTGTTTGAAACTTTCATCACAATATTCATGTCAGTGAAAGCTTGAGTGCCTGTTTTCTCTGCAGACTTATGTAAATTTTCAGGGGCCTTGTGTGAATGGAAGGAGTCTGAATTTGTGTCCATGGTAATCTGTTCAATGTGTAGAGGAAGTTACAATGGCCTTAACCCATGAAAAGGATCAGTTGTTTTCATGGAAAGCAGTCAAGACATGCTTTGAATTCAGATAGTCAACTTAATCAGAGCTGGACTTTGTTTTGTAAGGGTTTCTCTTTGAAAGAGCTGAATGCTGGTCACCTGCTACAATCAAAATACATCATTCATCTGTAAAGGGGCATAAAAATTTAACAGTTAGCTGAAGAATGGTTACATCCCTGAAACAAAGGGAAAAAAAGTCCTGCAGTTATTTACAATCTTTACTTGGGCATGTAGAAGCATGAAAATGCCCCAGTCATCTGGGCTTATTACCTGCCTTCAGCCACAGGCAGCTGGGTGAATTCATGCCGTGCTTCCTTAGGACTGGGAATTCTGCAGCACTTGTCCACGCTGCCTTCCTGGGTGTGGTGGGAGTCCTGCCTGCTCAGGAGTGGCCAGCACATCTGCTAGGCAAGGCACAGAGGGGTTTGAGCAAATGTGGGAATTCAGAGTCATATGTCAGCCATCAGAGGACGTAACAAGAATTCAAGTCTGGTCCTCCACCTCATCGTGATTTTCCTCAGACAAAATGGTTTTGCTGGTATATCTTACAGTCCTGGTAAGAGTAAAGTGATTGAAACTATATTCCTTATTTGAAACTATATTCCTTTACTAAAAAAAAATCATATAGAGCATTTGAGGTTTTTTTCCTGCATTTAAATGAAATTACAGTACAATAATTAGGAGAGGTATCATTAGGCAACCTGTGTTTATTTGGCTATTCAGCAGAGATTTAATTCGGAAAATTGAATTATACTTGTCTCAGCTTTATCTGTTTCAGCTAGTGAAAGTAGAAGATCCTTCTGCTCCATATTTTAATTAATCTGCTGCAGAATATTTCCACAGATTAATGGCAGATTTGTATTAGAGATGGCTTGCTTTCAATGATGAGAAGGGTGACAAGATTAAAACTAATAAATACAATAATGTAAGAAAACAGTGTCTATAATTTATGCAAGTTTTTTTTGCAGTATTTACCAAGTGCTACTTGGACATTTTCCATGTTACCAGTGTTAGCTAAATAAATTTGCCCTGTTGTTGCATGAAGCTGCATTTAGAGAGCATTGTAACTACATTTCTTGGCCTTCCTTGAAAATGGCATTACCCAACAGCTTTACAGTGGGAAGAGGCAGATCTTTCAATGCAGAGCTCTGAATTAAGACAGCAAAGACAGCTGGTACTTAACCCTAATTCAATTGAAGGTCTATAAATTCCTGGAATTATTTTCATAAGAACTACTGTGCCCTGTACATGTCCACTAGTGGAGAACTTTGGACATTAAAATTGCGATGGGAAACATGGTAACTGCTCATTGATGAATAATCATAGTGTAAGCAAGAACATAATATGAGGCAGAGGAAAAACAGTTCAGTACTGTAATGGCTGGCATTTTCACTGGACATTTAAGTTTCCTTTCTTCATGGGAGCAGACAATAGCAGCAAGGATTTCTTTAGAAGTTGCAACAAAAGATAAGAGCATAGGCAGAGGTGTACCATTAGGGAGTATGTCAGATGTCTTTACAGGCATAGGGATCAATGGCCAGATCAGGCTATTCTCTTGGTTCTCCAGGTCAAACAGAGTTGGATAAAGCTGAATGTCTTGAAACTTTTCCGGGGGAAAAGCAATATTAATAATAGTAGTCACTTAAATAAAACTTTGTAGAATAATTGGGTTTTGAGGATGAACTGTACAGTGAGGAGTCACAGAATTGGAGCATTTGAAAATGCCTTTGCCCACAACATAAAGGATGTACTCTGCAGTGTTGGTTAGGCCAAAATCTGCTCTACCCTATTCTCTTTTAAGGGCAGTGAAAGACGGTATTGTCTAAAACCAGCATTTGCTCTTTGAACAAAGTGGACATTGCAACACAAAAGTAAGCATCATGTGATCCCAGTTCTATAAGGTAGCTGCAACTGATGGATCTGAGATTTTTCTTTTTATTAGGAATACCATGTCACAGTCACATTTTGCTTCCCTGATAGAATTTCAGAGTCCTAAGGGGGACATTGATAAATAGCATCTTATCTTAAAGGGGACACATTCGTGTGAATTGAAGCAAGGGAAGAGTCAGTCATATCATTTTCTCCAGCCAACTTCTCAAAGTTAACTTTGTTGTTTACTTGGATATAAAAGTAGATTGTCTATCACAAAGCAGTGAGTGGTATTTATTTTAAGTTTAAATAGTAGTTGCATTTCATCTACAACAAATGCTGCCACTGTTTCAAACACCGTGGATCATTCATTTGTGGTATGCAGATAGCAGGAATAGCCGTGTTGGGTCATCCCTGGATTCAGTATTGTGTGACAGAGGCCAGTGCAGATGTTTCAGAAGAATGGGCATGAAATCACACAGTAGGTAGAAGTGAAATATGCCCCAATCTTTTCTTGTATTTCTCATCTATGCCAGCTACCTTTCGAAATGTATTTTGGTAAGTCCAAGTATTCCTAATACCCTTATAGTTATTTCATTCTTCATTTAACTGTTATCTTGAGCAGTTTCTTGCAGTGATAATTGCCTAGACAGATGTGAATAAAGTGAATCCTTTCACTGCTTCTCTTACTTTCAACCTCCTTGTTAATGCCCCCGGGTGTTCTTGTTCTTCCAAACAGATGGGAACAAAAGTTCCCAGTGTTCATCTTAGCAACATTCATTATTCTTTATATTTGTTTTCTTTCCAAAACAAGTATTCTTAACTTTTTCCATCTCCTTTATCTAGAAGTTTTCCATGCCCACTTCCATTTGTGTTCCCTCTCACCCATGTTATTGTGCTTAATTTTTTTCAAGAAGGCAAGATCAATACAGAATGCAGTTTTCCAAATGAAGCCACACTGATGACTTTTTTTTAAGGGGCAGTAATGCTTTTTCTTAACCATTTCTCAAATGTTTCCAAATTTCTGCTTGGACTCCAGCTATACACTGAATTAAGAACTTGATTTGGCTGTCCAGGTGTCCCCAGTGTATTCCATCAGCTGATAAAGTTAATGGGAAACCCAACAAAGTAAAATCAGGGCTTTTTCGGTGCCTTTTAAATTTTTTTTTTGTTGTTGTTACTACATCTGTCAAAGCTAATCATCATTTGGCATTGTTATACATTTACTTTGCCTTTTACAGCTCTTTGAACTTCTTGAAACCATAGTCTTACCCAATCTAATTAAATGAAACCTCAATGCATCACAGTATTTTGCAATATCCTCTTGGATTACTTAACTAGCTGTTTCCCCTTCTGGAAAATTAGTAGACATTTTGAAGACTTCTTCAAGGTTGCATTGCTATTTAAACTGGAAATATTTTTATTTTGGGGAACATTTTAAAAAGATTGTGCATTTTAATTACTAAAGGTAGGTGTTAGTACACTGTTTTTCCACCCTTGCTGTCCCTTGAATGTCAATTCAAATTATGGTGTCATCATCACTCTTTAATGACTCATCTGCTGTTCACTGGGTGACCTATCTGCTGTGCATATTAGAAGAAAGGCCTTGGCTTGTTTGTGTTCCAGAGGTTCTTTTCAGATTTGCACCAGCAGTGTTACTCTAAGCTTTGTCTTTTGGGCCATTTTCCCATTCTACATGTGGCCATTTAAGTCTTACTGCTTTGTTACATTGTGCTGGTTATTTTATCCTGCTACCCCTTAGGAATTCAATTTGCTTTCCCTTGCTAGCCCTGTGGCATAGCCACATATATACATATTTATATATAAAATATATATTTGTATTTATATATATTATATATATGTACATAGTATATCTATTATTAGGGCTCAGACTTGTTCTGGTAGAGGCAGCTGCATGTTCCTTTCCTTTCAGGAGTTTTATTTCCCCCAAGACAGTCACCAGTATCTAGAGGTTTAAACCTTCCTTGCTCACTCAAAGAGGTGAGTTTTAGCAGTCTGTTCATTTTGTCTGTTTGGGCCTGCACCCTTAAATTGAAGCATTTATAAGAAAACAGGCAGTGAGAGAGCTTCTTCTAGCACTGTATGTAAACTTCCAGGCCGTTCCCTATTCATAACTCTGCATTACTAGGCATGATATGTAAGTCAGGCTTCCTCCCTAGCACAATGGCAGAAGTGTCTAAATGGCTCCAGGACAAAGCGCCCTAATTATGTGCCCAACGAGTATTCACAGAAGACACTCTGAATCCAGCCTATTGAAGTTTTTCCCCGTACCATAAAACCTTTATATAAATATTCATAAGAGAGAGGGGGACAGGCAGACATGCTTCACAAGCTGCTAATTAATGCCTTTACCCACGGTTTTATTGCTCTACACCTAAACCAAGGACAGGCTGTGTTTATCAAGGGCTTTGAGGATTTGGGGAGCCTGCAGTGGGAGTTCAGTGTTAAAATCCCCTTCTGGTTCTAATTCTTCATCACTGAAGAGCCCAAACCCCTTAGTTCTGTTGGGAGTTGAGCTCTGAACCAGCAAAGAGTTTAGGCAGGTGAATTCCCAGTGTGGGAATGGCTTTATCAGTCCTGATGTAAACTCACAAGCTGCTTTAGTGCCTTGAAACCTAAGTACAAGATTCAAGCATGCTCTTGCCTCTAACTTACTATACCATTTTGGATAATGTTTTCCTGATCGTGGTTGCTGTTAATTGATGGAACAATCCATTAATTTATTAATTGGCTATAAAAATAATTCAGTCTTGGTACATGAGTCATTGAATGTTTTTCTAGTTAGGTATATTGTATTTAATTTCTTCATGTTTCAGTGTTGATTTTGTATTACAAATTTGCCTGTGAATCACGGTGACATTCCCAGGCTTCCAGATTTTCGTTTCAAAGATTTGATTTCTTGCTATTAGAAAGTCACAGTCAATTTGCAGTTGGTTATTGAGTGTTGACAGCTGACTGCCACAAGTATGAACTTTCAGTTGTATTGAACTAATGGGAGCCTAGGAAGAGCACTGCAATAGAATTCTCAGTTCAAACTGTGTTACACACTCAGTGTAGGATTGCAAGTAACAAGAGGTCAGAACCTCCATTTTGTGGTTCAGTGCACAAATTAAGGCTTTTCATGGAGTGCCACCACCACCTGAGACCTGTGAAAATGCTTTTTACTGCCTTAGCAAAAGATTGGATTATATTGGGCAATGGTTATTGCAGGAAGGTGAAATTTCATGTTTACAGTGGTTTTTCAAATCATGTTTCTATCATCTTATGGGGCTATTATTTCCACATTTTGGGTCAAATCTTGTTTATCTCAGCTTATGTCTCCAGAAAGAATTCAACAGGCATTAGAACTGAAATAAGATGAACTAGCAAAACGATGTTGTGGGTTTGTTTTTCTGAAACCACAAATCTGTGTTGACTGCTATTACTGTTATGTAAAATGTGCATAGACATTATGAGGATGGGTAGGTGATGGTTGTATGCCGCTACAGTGGTTTTGTGTTCTGTCTGGATTCACATGGGCCTTATATAGATTCCCAGTAAGATTTGCCTTTCCCCTCCAAGATGAAGAGCATATTGATTAAATACAAATGAGCAAGATACATGACTGTATAGATTGGGCAAAATATCTGATCAAAACATCTCACTTTCTACTTCCAAATACTATTAGTATCTGAATTCCAAAATTGTCTGTGAAGTTCCAGTTTTGTTGGTGATTGGTACAGGACTAGGATGAGATTCCTGTTTCCTTCATGGTACTGTCTTGGGCATACATAAACCACGAGGCAGAATTTGACCCTAAAACTATCTCAAATGGCAGGTACAGTGTAGATAGCAAGTTACTGGAGAGAATTAAAAATTAAGTCAAGGAAAGAGATGTGAAGAAAATAGATTTTAAGTTGGCCTAACCTTATTTTATTTTATTATCCCCCCTTTTATTTTTAATTTAATCTGTATCAGAAAAAGTCAAGCGTCAATACAGCTGTAGTCAGCTAAAATAAACAATCACCTCCAGGAGCAGTCAGTACACTGTGTTGTTTTCAGCAGTCTGTGAAAGTAAACCTAGTTTTATAGAATGATACACCATGTTTGTGTATGTTTGACAAAGTAGGGGACCAGATACTGAGGATTTTCTTTTTAAAACACAAGTAAAACATGCTGGTCAGCAAGAGTCTAGTGTGAGCTCTAAGTGTCTGGATTGTATGAAAATAGAGCAGTGGTGTGGCACTCTACCTACATGGTGCTGGAGTTGGCAAAACATGGAGGAAAGCCCAGACCATCCTCTGGAACTTCAAGCCATCCCCCCTTTTTTTGGTACTCTTTTATTTTTATGTGAGTTCTTTTCCCAAAGTAATAAGAAGCTAAAACAGTGTCATTTGATCTGTCTGAACTGATTTAAAAACTTTTGAAATGAACTTCTGAATAGCTGAAGTGAAATGATAAAATTATATCCCACCAGAAGTGGAGGCCATACTAATTAAACTTTGTACTGTGTGCCCTTGGTAGCTGTAAGATCTAGATGAGGATTATGGGAACCTCAGCCCCATCCAACAGCAGACCCCCATCAAACGGTCAACCCCTTCCAAATCCCACCATCTCTGAGCAAAGCTCAAGTATCTGGGGAAAATTCTGGCTGAGTACACTAGAATTTTTTTTTTCTGTTCTGTGTGACATGAACTTCTTTTTCCAGTAATTTCCTGGTTTAGGTTGTGCCGCAGAGGTCAAATTCAGTATACATTTCAAATATGTTGTGGTGAAATCTCGCTTAGAGATTGTACTTTGACTGTACTTAGAGTCAACAGGTGTGGTTTGGCCTATTCAACAGTGAGTTTCCAAAGGCTTTTTTAATTTTATACAGCAGAAGTCGGACTGCAAAGTGACACTTAGGCAGAAGACAGATACCCATGTTCAAAGTTGCCCAAGTTCTGAAAATGCTGAGAAATAGGTGCCTGACTTTACAGATACTTCACTTCTTCCCCTGAAAGTCTCCTGAATGCTTAAAATTCTGCTTTAGAGTTTGCTGAGAATTTCTTAGTCTGGATAGCATGGAGCAGCCTGGAGTCTATTTCATATCTAACACATGCTTCTAATTAAAAAAATGAATGATCTTTCAGGCATCCTTTGAAAATTAAATGTTATCAGACCAGGTTAAAAGACACATTTGTAGTGTTAAGCTGCATGTAAGGTATTACTGACACTAATTCTCCTTTTCAATGCATCCTACTGTTTTGCAAACTCCATGAACACCAGGAGACAAGTCCTTCTTCCTCTGACTGGGGAGATGTGGATCTATAGGGCAGTTGCTCCTTAAGAGCACCCAAAAGGCAAATACAAGGCATCTGCAGGGGCAGAGGGAAGGTACTGCCCTGTGCTCGTGGCAAAGGGAACCTGAGTGGAATGGGAGAAAACACAAGTGGCCCACGTGACTCTCCAGTGTCATGATCAGAGGACCTGGAGGGTAAAAGGCAGCATAGATTTGGGTTACTCATCTCAGTCTATTGTTAAATACAGTATTGGGAATTAGTTTCTAATTCCATTATTCTGATTATTTTATCTGTGACCTCCCTTATGCCATTATATTAATAATTCTGCTGCATTCCAGTAAAAAAAAAAAATAAAAAATTATTACACAAACCCATAAATTACATGTCTTTGTTTTGGCTTTGGTTTGTGTTTTTAGTGTGCCAGTGTTTGTCAGATTCTCTCTGTTGTCTCTAGCAATCATGAGACACTGTTTTCCAGATATGTTTCTGTGATGAGTTGCAATACAGAAATGGCTAAAGGAAAAGAGTAAACATGAGATTTAAAACATTATCATAAGAAAGTGCAGTATGGGTGTGTATATATTTATATACACCTTTTTGACAAGTCCTTATAGATGAACATTTATTCGGACATACTGATGCACATATATAATATAATTGTTAGGATTTGTCAAAAAAATGGTGGTTCTATATTTGTTTACAAGTTTTTACTTGTTTTGTTTACATTATGCTTATATGTTTGTTATGAAATAGAGACTGATATTTTTAGAGATATGCAGTTGCTATTGGGTGTTCATGATGAGCTTTGGAATTTTTCAGTCTTGATGTTGTGGGTGTAGTTTCCTCAAGCGAGTAGAATGTTGTTGGTGTTGTTTTGTAAAATGTATGTGGCATAATCTCTAGATTTATTTGAATACCTATAAGAAAATCACCCAGGGCAACCTCTGTCTTCCTCATGGTTATTGAAAAATAATTTCATTGAGACTGTAGTATGACTGGAGGGATAATGGTTGAGTAGAATTTGCAATTCCAGCATCAAATAAATGGGAAAGGCAAATACATATTAATTAAAGATTTCCTCCTGTAAGGAATATCTTTCAATACCCCCTCTACCAACACCTTCAAAGGATCCAGTCTAAGGCTGTTCATTAGGGTCCCCAAGATTATTTTAGCTATTGAAATATCTTGCAAAAGATGAAGTTTCTAACAGCTTGACTTCACAGTCTCTACTGTGCTAAAAAAGCATTTATTTCAGTAAATGCTCCTTTGAGGTGACTTGCATAAGATCTATTCTCAAAAGTTTTAGATAAATATTACCAAAGAAGAAGAGCTTTACTGGCTGTTAGCTGCTGATTTTAACAGGCAGAGAGGCACTGAAGAAACGTAGTAATGAAAAAAAAAGCCAAAAGCCAGTTAAATGTGAACTCTGGCATTTTGGATATAGGGGTTAAATTTGCTTTATTTTTCATTGCACTTTTATCACAAAGTTTTGTGTTTGTTGGAAAGGGAATTGTGAATGTTTTTACACTTAGATGCTAAATATAAGATGCAAAGCACATATTCTTCATTCCTAATTATATTTATTACATAAAATATATTACATATATTTCTATTTATTATAGTAACTTTGCTAGTAATTTATTGCACATAACTTTACTAGAAGTCAGGATCATTTAAGTTATTGGAATACCTAGAATGTTGAAGAGGATCATGTGAATAAAATTAAGTTGCCTTTACTATTTTTGTTTAAACAAAGTTCAGTTGTGTTTATCTCTTTCTTAATTCTGCGGTGCAGCTAGAAGAGAAATAAATTAATTTTGAAATCAAATGCCTATAGTTTCCCTGACTTGATTCAATTCTTCTTTGTTCATGTCTGGTTTGGATTTACTTTTTGTTTGTATGATTCCATGAATTAACCTGTGTTGCGTTAAAAGATTCTCTGGGTATGGGGAAAACAATCTGGGTAGCAGCAGAGTTATAGAAAAGTGTGTCTTAGGAATCGCTCCTTTGTACCTTCTTTTCTTGAATATCTGTTCCAGTTTCTGTCATAAACACCACTTTGCCTCAGTTCATACATGGGACAATAGTGTAACATCTTCGGGAGATTTACAGTCCTCTTAAGTCCCTCCTGGTTTTGACTTAGGACGCTTTTTTAGGTGCTACAGCAGGAGTATACTCCTGTAGTTTTGGAAAACTCTCTCATTCTGTAGGTCCTTAAATTATTGATATATCTTTGTGTTTAGCCCAAAGGCTTCACAGGCACTTAATTTCACTCACCTCTTCCTGTTCAGAGATAACCACTGGCAAGTACCACTCTCCCATCTAAAACTCTCCTGTTACCTTGGTTTCAGTGATCAGACCCTTGAATGCTACATCGGTGACCAGAGAAGCCTTAAAGCTTGCTATAGATAATGCTTCAACTATTGGCTAAAGGCTGTGTGGGACGCTGAAGCCTCTCAGACCTTTTGGGAGTACAAGATCCCAAGCGGAAGGAGACATCTGACATTTCCTGCTTTGCTTGTGGTCAGAGTGAAGGTGGCAGCCTGTAATTTAACCACATTGAGTCGTACCCTACAGCATCCCTCCAATGTCCACTGGCTGCTTAGGAATCCCTCCAAACCTCAGCAAGTAAAATTCCAGAGGAGTAGAACCTAAATTCCAGAGTAGAATCTAAATTGGTCAAACTGGAGTCCTTGATATATTTGCATATATAAATGCACCGGAAAATTGTGATTAAATGGAATTTATAAATCTTAGCTGATGCCATAGGTATTCTATTTTTAATTCATGGTACTACTCACTGTAAAGTTGGGACAAGTGAAGTAAAACAGAGTGCCTGTTAATACTCTGGTGCTTAATAATAGCCACTTTGACATTAAAATGGTCAGTCTTTTTCTTCTAATTTTTCTAAATTTAAACGCAATTTGTGTCAGTAAATAAACACAGTGTAAGAAGTTTTATTTTGGCTTTATATTTAGTGCAGGAGAAGTCTTCACTTGTCAATCTGTAATGGAATGAGCAGCCTACACTCAAGTGTGATGGAGGAGACTGACTCTCTTTATATATACCCGATCACGTACCAAAGCCTGAAATAAGCCTACACAGAAGAAACTGGGGATAAAAAAAGATTTTTAAATTTCACTGAGGGTGTGAGAGTTCTCAGACAGGTCTTGACAGAAGACTTAGACACTTTGACATTCAGGGAGAAAGAATATATGAAATTGTAGAGGTTGGTTATTAAAATATTTTTTGTGTTTTTAAGAATTTTAAAGATGGCATTACATAATTAAATACATTCATAAGAAGAGAGAGACCTTACTGGGGCAAATATAGATCATTCTGTTAAAGAAATTTGTAGTTAGCTACTGTCTTTTAAAACTTCAAGACCGGTAGCAGGTTGTGCTCTGAATCTTTTCATTTCCTCTGTCAGTATAAATCAAGAGTTATTTCAGTTGAGGCAATGAAGCTACACCATCATAAGATTGATGAAAAATATGGAAGTGGATCCTGTGACCTTCCTGTCAGTGAAAGAGACTAAAATAAGGAAATTAAAATTGGTGAAGAAGCAATCCATTTATCATCAGAAGTGATTTTGCACAGTTTTAGCTCTGTTTAAGGCGCTCAGAAGCAAAACCTGTGTAATGAAACTCTATCTGATCTATTTGTCTTCTTTTCATATTTGACAAGCACCGAGCATCTCTTTTGTTAATGGCATGTAACTTCTTTTTTTAAAATTTATTTTTGTTATGCCTTTTTTGCAGTTTTTCTTCCTCTCTCTGACTTCTTCGAAGCAATTTTGTCTGGTGTCCCACTTCTTAGCCACATATGCAGATTCTCTTTCAGTTACCCTGAAAGCATTGCTGTTACCATACCATTTCAGTTTGTTCTACAATTCCTAATTCTTCTGCAGTGAAGATGTGCGTATCTTAATCTACAAATCAGCCACTTGCCTGATAAACTGTCTCTAATAATAACCAACGCCAACTGACGAGGCAAGTGGATTAAAAGAGGGCATATATGCAATGAGAATTTCCCAGTACAATCCTCCCAATTTCATCAATGGACTTAGTGAGCCAAAAGTGGTGTCACTGTGTTTAAGAAGTGTTTGTGGATTTCTTCTTCACAGATTTTTAAATCATTTCCAAACCTGTGTAATCCTCTGATATTCATAGCTTCCTGCTTCTGCAGTCAGTAATGCCAATGAACATAGCTGAGCTCTCGTGAGACACAATCTGCTTGAAACAAGAGCTTCTATATTTCTCAAAGAGAAAATTATCACATTTATTAGTGTGTGTTTATTAAATGTGTTTGCTGGTATTCCAAGAGTTCCTGTGCACTTCCTTGGCCTAAGAACCATACGTTGAATCTTCCCCATGTAAATTGGAATTTTAATATCAGCAAAGCCTTTATCTCTATGACTGTAATACAGTGCCATTATCCACTTATATCAGATGAATGCTCATGACTTTAGAATCTATCCTCTTTGCTCTCAAATTAGAGTTTAGGACAGGAGGAAAACACTGAATGGACCAAATCATGTTTGTAATTTAAATGCATAGATGTTAGTGCCTACCCATATTGTGCATGCAGAACATCAGTGTCCCATTTGTAGATCTCAGTAACACTGACATTACCTAATGTGTCCCAGTTCCCATAAATAAGTCATTCTTGTGTCAGAATCTCATAAATGCCAGTTCCACTGCAGGTGCAGCTCACAAATTCAGGCTGAGTGGAGGTAAAACCACAAGGAGGTTGACCCTTTTTTCTCTTGAGTCTGGCAGCTGGTTATGTCTTGACACTGCTGTGGCACAAAGGACATAAAGAGCTGGTAAAATTACAGTGGCCTGGTATAAATTTCAGTGCCGGATTATGCCTGAGCTTGCATCCTTTGTAGCAAAGCAGCACACTGAGTGCAGCATCCCCAGTCTCTCGAGCACTGTCCTTAGAAAGCACTTTTTACCAAGGTTTAGGAGAGGGTTCTCTAGTGGATACTTGGGGCTTGTTCCCTTAGCATCTCTGAGAGGATTTTCCCAAACAGAGCTCAGAGGTTTAAGGTCCCATTTCCTCTTCTCTGGCTCATTTTTCTGGTACGGAGTGTCAAATCAAGAGGATGTCCCTCATAGACAATTCTTTCTGGCAATCATTAAAGCTATTATTTTTTTCACCTTTAGATATGCATAAACTCGTACTGAGGATTAGAATGTTTCATTCACAGCAGCAAATCAAAAACAACTCAACTGAGGCCAGTAAGTACAAAAGGAGTATCAGACTCATGTCAGAAAGAAAAAAATCTGGTTATTTTTACTTTTTAAACAGCAGAAAAGTATCTAGCATTTTGCTTTAACCAGGGATCATGTTCCCTCTTTGCCCTTGTGACTGAACATGGGACAGGGTCAGTCACAAATCAGTCCATCCTACTACCCATAAATAGCAGGGGAGCATTTGCCACCATTATTTCTGATTTCATGGGCCTTGGGCACTGGGGCACATAGTGTTTCGACAGAATATAAAAAGAAACATTTGGCTTTGAGGGAGGGTAGTAAAAGGGAAAGCATTTAATGATATCTTCTACATTTTCTTAATAAACATAGAAAGATAATCATAAAACTGTTTAAAACATGATTCCAAAACCAAGCTGCTGTTCTGTGAATAAATCAACAATTTATGGAAACACGTTCAGCCGCTTCCTGGAAACAAAAGAGAATATTTAAGGATTTTTTGCTTCATGAAGCAGTACCTCATCCAGTAAAATTCAAACTATTTTGGGCACTGGCTGGAGACGTCAGTCAGTGTCACAGGAGTCATGCAGACTGTCAAGCTGATCAAGCTCAATCAGGATCATAGATTTACACATAAAACCACAAACTTGACATCAGTTTATTCTTCTTTTTTTTTTTTTTTTTGGTGAAGATGTTCTTCCCATCTTCATTTAAATTAAATGCAAGGAATTTAAATACAGTATTTAAACAGAAGTACCTGCTGTCATATACCATCAGCAAAATGGATATCAATTTGTTAACTTTAAATAAAACAAAATTAAATTTTAAAATGAAGTAATTTCCTTCCAGATGGTCTTGACAGTGTTAGCTGTTTAACACTGAGAGTTTACACAGCAATAGAATGCATGGTTCTGATTCCCAGGGCAGTTTACACCAGCAGCTCAAAGGAACAATTGCTGCATGGCTCGTCCTCACACTCATGCAGAACTTTCCTCTGCCCCCCATGCTAGCTATGAATCTTCAGTCATGTCCCAGATGAAATTTGCTTTTTTCCCCCAGTTTTGCCACATATTTAAAGTGTGAAGAGACAAGACCAAAACCACTGAGAGTCCCTGCAGATGCCAGAAGGTTCATGGCTGTGAATGTGCTGGGGAGGGGCTGTGGGCACACAGCTGGTGAACAACAGAAGGTGTTTCAACTCCTCACATCTCCTGGAATCTTTTCATATTTTCTGTAAGATTTACTGGGTCAATAGGTGTGTAATGCACCAAAAAAAATGAACCTTGCCCTTTTTTTTTCTTGTCCATTGAAACCATCACTCTTTGTTCATCAGAACTCCCTGTGAAATTTAAAAAGTAGTGGGAAGCTCTCATGCCCAGCCCCTGTTTAGTTTGCATGTGGCTGATCAACTGACTGTGGGAAGTAACAATTAGAAGGACAATGGATAAAGGAAGAAACTGGAGACATCAACTAACAGCTCTGAATCACACCTTACACAGCTTTCTTTTCCATAATTAATTGAAGGAGCAGGCACAATGCACATTGACTTGGAAATGTGGTCCAAAGACAACGCTGGGTCATGTAAATCCTTTTCCACTGCCCTTACCTGTGAGGTTTGCTTTTAGTCATGAGTGAATGTTATGAGTTGTTACAAGGTAGCTGAGGGTTTCTTGGCAGGGATGGAGAATGAGAAGAGAAAGATATTAAAGGGCAATCACATCACATGGAGGAGGCAGAAATCTGGTGAAATTAATAAAACATGGACTTCAAATAGGTAGCAAAAAGTCACCATAAGACACACAAACATGTGTAAACCTGCAAATAGCAATTGTGGTTTAACATCTTGTAATCAGTACTACATTTCTGCATCAAAGAAAAAGAAATGGATATTAAGAAACTGTTTCATTAAGTTGTTTATTGCCGAGTATGAGCAGAATTCTGTGGCATTTTCTCAAGGAAGCAATCTGTATGTGTGCTCAACATGCTCGAGGGCAAATATTTCTTAAATAAGTTGTACTGTACTTCTCTGGAACAGTAATGAGGTTAGTTAACATTATGGCTCTTGAAATGACAGTCTCAAAAAACCTGTATTTGCAATTTACATACATTAGTGTATATTAGGGGGCATAGTCATCTATTTGCCCATACCCCTGTGTTGCTAGAATTGCACTGGAACTGGTATAAATAAAAAGAATAACAATGAAGGTTATTCAGTAGTCAGACTAAGCCAATGAGCATTTATACAGTTAGGTTATTTTTCTCTAGAAAAACATAACATAATTTAAAAGTAGCTGATATCTAACCTTCTCTCTCCATCAAGGTTGTGGACATACAAGTAATCTCACATACTTTAGCTATCATTATGCCAATGATAGAACACAATGAAAGGATATTTTAGAATATTTTATTAATTATTTATCTTGTATCAGTAGCACAAAGTTAGAGAAAACATGTAAAGTCGTGGCCACATGAAGCAAAAGTTTAACTCCCATTGACATCTTAGTTATCTAGAATGGCTCTTTTCTAAAGGATGTCACAAAAGAGGGCTTCTTCATGGGAGAGTTGTATTAATTTAAAAGAGGTCCAAGATAAGGACAAAGTAAATAATCCATCAGTAATTAAAGCAGTGATTATCTTGGTGGAGGGGTGTCTGTCATCAACATTTCAAGGTCCTTTTAGGCTTCTGGTTTTAATATTGTAAATTCATTACTGTTTTGCAGATTTGGTGTACGGATACTATAGACAACAGCGGAAATTGATTGAAGAGATTGATTGGTCATATACAGGTAAGAAAAACTGTCTATTGAATAACTTACTTCACTCTGACATTTTTGGAGAGCGTCACATGTCTGTATACCACTTACCATATGCCTAAACAATTACTAAAGTAAAAGTGTAGGAAATGGAACCTGAAAAATACAGGAGCTTTACAATACGAGAATATTTTCATCTATTTAGATTAGTATTTTAATCTGTTTAGTAATAGATGTAATCTATTACTTTTGGAAAGTCCTCATTCTTAAAACCTCAACCTGAGACCTGACTTATTTTTTGAAGGCTGGGCCAATAAATTGTTAGGTGCTCATTTATCATCTAAACATTAGTGTTCTGGCAAATCTGGAAAGCAGACAGAAAGGCTGAAACAAGGCACAGCACATAATGTGGGAAAGAAACTGTCCATATACTGCACATGAACTTCTACCCTGAGCTTCTGAGCGCTTGAGCGTCCTTTCCAAGTCCCACCCTCACTTTCCTAAGAACTCAGTCACTTTGTCTGTCTCATTTGCATGAGTAGGAAAGATATACCCTGAAATTCTGCGTGACCATTGCCTCATCAAAGAAGAACAATGGAAAATTCACAATTAGCCTCTTAAGTTCTTAGGTGTAAGTCAAGCACTTTCAGTAATACTGAAAAGGTAATTTCGTCCTAGGTGTCTTTTGCCCAATGTGTAGGAAGTGAGTTGTGTACAGACTCTTATATTTTACATCGCTTAAATTACTGTTTCAAAAATACCAAACTATAAAAAATAAGGACTGACAAATTTCAGTCTTTCATAAATCTGATTCAAAATATGTTCCTGTAGTTAAAGAAAATTGCACCATTCTTATTGCTCTCACTGTCTTTCTCATTTTCAAGACAGTTATCTTCCAGTGTAAAACATATCTAACAAGTTTTAAGCCTAGAGAGAATTGAAACAGGCTAGTCATAAACCCTTCAAAATGAGATTTATAATGAAAACTCCCACTTACACACATTGTAGTGCAAAATTCAAGTATAAGATCAATCAATACAGTATTTCATGTTCAAAATCTATCTATTTTTTAATATTGTAGTTAGAGGACTGCAGGGATAAACCTCCTGGATTCCTGTTGACCAGAGGGCAATTGATAAAGAATAGCAAATGGAGTTTGTTTAGGATATTGGAGGATATAGCTCTTCCCTAGGCTGCACAGAACACCCATACACTCGGTAGCTGCTGCAGCATCCACAGGTCACCCTTGATGGATATTTTGTATGGAAAAATAGCACAGACTCGGCAGGTCAGATGATCCATACGTATTATTTCTCTCTCTTAACGTGTGAGGTACCTGTGTGTGGTCATCTCAGTCCATATGCTTTGCTGTAGTGACTCCACTGTTGGCAAAGGATTTCTCCCCATTCAGACTTACACAGGAGCCCTGCTTCGCGCTGGGAGCCCTGCCAAGCATCCTGCTGCTCCTGCATCCCCCTGTTCCTGCAGCCCCCTACTCCTGCAGCCCCCTGCTCCTGCAGCCCCCTGCTCCTGCAGCCCCCTGTTCCAGCATCCCCCTGCTCCTGCAGGCCCCTGTTCCTGCAGCCCCCTGCTCCTGCAGCCCCCTGCTCCTGCAGCCCCCTGCTCCTGCAGGCCCCTGTTCCTGCAGCCCCCTGCTCCTGCAGCCCCCTGCTCCTGCAGCCCCCTGCTCCTGCAGCCCCCTACTTCTCCAGCCCCCTGCTCCTGCAGCCCCCTACTTCTCCAGCCCCCTGCTCCTGCAGCCCCCTGCTCCTGCAGGCCCCTGCTCCTGCAGCCCCCTGCTCCTGCAGCCCCCTGCTCCTGCAGGCCCCTGCTCCTGCAGCCCCCTGCTCCTGCAGCCCCCTGCTCCTGCAGGCCCCTGCTCCTGCAGCCCCCTGCTCCTGCAGGCCCCTGCTCCTGCAGCCCCCTGCTCCTGCAGCCCCCTGCTCCTGCAGCCCCCTACTTCTCCAGCCCCCTACTTCTCCAGCCCCCTGCTCCTGCAGCCCCCTACTTCTCCAGCCCCCTGCTCCTGCAGCCCCCTGCTCCTGCAGGCCCCTGTTCCTGCAGCCCCCTGCTCCTGCAGCCCCCTGCTCCTGCAGCCCCCTGCTCCTGCAGCCCCCTGCTCCTGCAGCTCCCTGCTCGAGATGCATCCTGCCCTGCTCCTGCTGCTTCACCAGGCCCTCTGCTGCACAAACTGTGTGCCCCCAGCGTTCTTAGCACAGCTGGCTCCATACGTGGTCAGAAAGGGATATTCAAAGCTTTTGGGGACAGCTATGTGTGAATCAGGGACTCGAAGAGTAGGGCAAGCAACTGTGTTGCAAGCTGAGTAGCATGGGATGCTTTGCTGAAATACCAGGTAATTGGTTCAGGGCCTAAAGTGGAATACACAAATTCAGCTTTCAGTAATAAAAAGACAGTCTTCCTGAATGTGAATAAAAATTACCGATTTGAACATTGTATTTTGGTGGCATGGAAGTCTAAAGACTGAAGCATACTGGTTTTGATCTCCTTCAATTATTATAACTTAAATTATTTTATTCCTGAGGCAAGTGATATCAGGTACTGTATGTATAACCACTATACCTAGTACAGGTTTATGGTTTTGAGGCATAGACCAACATGCACATTTCTGAATGGATGAACTATGCTTCACCAGTACATTTCTTCCTCAGACACTAGTTATATTCTGTCTTACAACCTGCTCACTGAAAGACTGAAAGTGAAAAATTTCATTGAGAGTGAAAAATTAGACTCAACGTGCCAATGAAGTGTTTTGAGTGGGACTGGGGATGCTGCAACCGTAGAGTCTAATCAACTATGAGTAAGAGAAACCCAACTGGCTTGGTAAATTAACCTGAGTTTGGGCAGATGTAATTCTCTATATCAAATAAGAAATTTCAGCTACATTAGCCACAGTGGGTCAATACGCTCCTTTATGGGGATGGTGCTGTGAGATGAAAGTAAAGTGGAACTAGAGAGTCTACCTGTTAAAATCATCTAATTTCTGAAGGTGAAGTTTCATAATGAAGCAATTTCACATGCTGGAAATTAATGTGAGTCATCAGATTTTGACTCTTGGGTAGATGTATAATGAAGTCATAAATGCTACTAGAAACATTTTGTAACACTTCTAAGGGCTATGTTTTAAGCCATGGACAAAACCTGCATTTGCAAGCATTAATTTAATTTTTTGTGTCCTGACTTTGCATGTATTTGCATAAACAAAAAACTAGAAGGTGCAAGTTCTTGTTACAGATGCATCCAATTTTTTTCTGGAATAAGGGAATCCTGAAGCTAGCCTGTTTGTGAAAATTACTTTATTTTAACAACCTTCCATTGTATTTTTCATTAAAACAGTCATAGAAACTAAAAAAAAAATCACTAATATTTTAAAATGCTGTGTTATGGTAAAAATTAATCCAACCATTTTTTGTTGGAGAAAAACCCAGTGAACTGTGAAAGTTTGGTTTCCTTAAATCAGTTACATACTAATTGATAAGCAAAAATCATTTAGACAATAATTATCTGTACCACTAATCTTAGTCATTCACATATTATTTCAAAGCATAAAGCAAGTAAGATGAGCTTCAGTTATTTTCTGTCATAGAGGTGAAAGATTAATTTTTTTGATGCTTTGCTTATCTGCTTTGTTTTTGGCAGAAGGAATGATATAATGCTGTTTTCTGGTTCTGTTGTTTAGGGGTTTTTTAACATGGCTGGTTGATAGTAGTCCATGAAAAGTCCAAGTCTAAAAGTTGATGTGTAAAACTGGCAAGTGATATCACAATATGATATTTTTTCTCCCCAGTGAAATGTCTTTCTGCTGGGTTTCACTCTTGGGATTTTGGTTCTTGTTCACAACAAACAAGTTATGTGCTTTAGGGGAAAAAAACCACAGCTGAAATTTGTTAAAAGCAAGAGATTCTAAACAGTCTTCCAGGAATTACAAAAACTGAGGATTTTAAATATTTTAAAAATTGAATATACTATGTAAATGAATACCACAGTCAGATCAGTGTTCTTTTTCTCACCACGTAGGAGTGTTATGTTCAGCCTGCACCGCCATCTATTATGTGATACGCTGTTACACAATTGCCTTACAAATACTGGCAGCTCTGATCTTGAGGAAAGGGTAATTTTGGTATACACTGATTGGTCTCCAGTATTCAAAGAACATTTTTATTATTTGCAAGCAGAATCTGAATAATACTTCCTTTTTCTCTGGGGAGAAGCATCATGAATGCCAGAATCACAGTATAATGTAGGTTTGAAGGGGCCCTTAGAGATCATGTGGTTCCAGCCTCAGTGCAAAGAGGGAACTTTGAAGCTGAAGCAGGTTGCTCAGACTTTGTCCAGAAAAGTATTGAAAATCTCCAAAGAAGGTGATGCTGCAGTTTGGTCAGTGTATTTCACTGTTATTTTGAAAACATTTTTTCTTTTACTCCACTGTGATATGTTTTATGGCAACTTGTGGCCATCACCTCTCACCCCTTCCCTGTGCGCTGCTCTGTAGATTGCCTTTACAGTGCAGTAACTTCAGCTAAGTTCCCTCTCTAAGCTTAAGCTTCAGCAAGCTCAGGTGCCTCAGCCTCTCCTCATACATGATGTACTCCAGCCCCCAGAGCATCTCAGCGGCCCTTAGTTTGTTAATATCCATCTCATAGTGGGTTCATGAGGAAACCAAAACTGGACTCTGCATTCTCAATGTCATGTCCCTGGTATGCGGCAGAGGGAAAAGGTCACTTCTCTCCTCCTGTTGGCTCCACTCTTGCTAAGGTAGCCCAGGACAGTGTTTGTCTTCCTGACTGCAAAGGCACACTGCTGACACACACACATTATCCATCAGGATTGTTAATTAGGATATTTCCTGATAATTTTTAATATCTGGTGTATCTCAGTAGTAATGTACAGCGATGATGCTTTTCTGGCACTTGAACCAATGCTTCCCTTCAGTAACAGTGCCTAAATGTAATGATTTCTTTGTTTTGCTCCCCTGTTGCACATTGAACTAATCTTGTTAAACCTGAATTTGTTGCCTTTTTTTGTCCGATTCAACAGCCTCCTGGGGATATTCCCCTAGTTTATCAGTCTCATTCCTATTGCTACACTGAAAAGCTTTAGTTCCTATTTGAAAGGCTGGATTTGCCACCCCAAGTCCTGTAAATTTGCTGTGATCGCTTCAAATGTTCATGCCTGTAGTTTGGCTCAGAAATTAAAAAGGCCTTTTCTTCAGTGGTACTGAGAAAATGCAGTTTTCTTTCTTGCATAAACAAGATCTAATATTTTAATTTCAAATGTTCTCTCATATTGCAGTACTGAGGAGATTCTATTTCAAAGTCACTGCTCATGAAGTTTATGGAAAAGTATGTTGTTGCTTATATTCATAACAATGTATGGGAGTATTTTGCTTTTCACTCCACCTAAAAAGTGAACAAGGATCTATTTCAGCTATGGCTCAACAGAATGATTTTGACATTGGTAGCTAATTCTGCTTATTCTGTAAAATGTCTGCATTTTCTGCTACCCCCTCATCGGGTCCAGGTAAACTTGAGGCTTTCCCCTCATCCTCAGCCTGTTTCCCTGTTCAGGGGAGCACAGACAAGGTCAGGCATGCAGGTGCTGCTCCCTGCCCTTCAGCGACGCTAAGGAGAGGCTGTGCTGATGTCTGTGTGAGCGTGGGTATGGTGCAGGCTCCCTGTGACACAGCTCCAGGAGCAGGGCAAAGGGAGTCAGGAGGCAAGGACAGGGTCTGGGTCCTGGCCGTCAGCATCCAGGGTGCAGCACGATAGATGAGCCATTTTGTGAGCCAAGTCCTGCCAGTCAGCCTGTGGGGGAGAGTGGGACCCAGGAGCTGCCTGCTGAACTGGCTGCTCTAATGGACAGTTCTACCAGACCAGAGTGAAACATCTCCAAGAGAGCCCTGGCCAAGAGCTGATGAAACCTTCTGCCTCCCATGGCGTGATAAAACCGTGTTCTGGGGAGATGATGCATACCAAATTAAGTTCAGTTCTTTTCCTTGCTAAGTAACTACTGTGGCGGTATCTGCATAACTTCATGAGCAGATCTAGTCTTTTTGTGACCTCCTGTGAAATACATAATTTTGTGTTTCGTATTCACCAGGTATAATCATGACTGATGTGCTGTATCAGTTTTGGGTAATAAAGAGAAGCCTGTGCTCTTGGTCTGTGTGGGTTCCTGCAATAAAGGGTGCAGCATAAGAAATGAAAATAACACACTTTCTTTTATTAACTCATAAAAATAGTTCTGCAGAGGGTCTTTTCTTTTTTGGTAGACTTTATGCTTCAAAGGTTGTCACACCTTTTCTTGCATGATAGCTCATTACATGTATTTATAATCCCCAGATCCCACAGTCGCTCATGCTTCCAGTCTTTTGTCACTAAATTCACAGGATCACTAATTAAAAAGCCTTTTACACTGGTATTGTTTTTGGAAGGCTGATGATTCCATGGCAGAAATTCCATAGTCATGCATCTGTTTGCATCAAAGGGACAAGGTGTCCTCAAGTGAGAAGCTACATGCTGGCATTTCTGGCCATCAAGAAACTCCTTTTAAGATATCTCAGTGTACTGAATCAACAGCACAAAGCATGTTATTCAACACAAATGAGGTATCTATTCAGTATATTTGTGGATTTTTAATTAATATAAAACGATACAAAAAGCTTTCTTTACAATGAAGAAAGCTGATCTTTGAGCAGTAGAAAGCTATTAGCAGCAAAGTGGAATTTATTTAGCTTTTATTCAGTAATATTTGTAGGATAAACTGAGTGGAAAACTTTTCAAGGGATTTTGGGGGAGGAGGTAAGAGAATTGGAACCCAAATTCATGGAATTTTCAAAGTTGGATATTTGTAGGGCAGGTATGAAGAACTGCATGTTGGTATTCATATTTGTCTCATCACTGCTAAATCATAGTATTTTTATTTCAATTAATATTGAAGTGATCTGTTTGCCAAAGTTTCCTGGTAAGAAACTCAGATAAGACTGTTCCTTCCTCCATTTCAGTCCTTTAATGCTATAAACATGGGGAAACCACTGGGTCATTTTTTGCAAATTGCACAGGAACATTTCTGGGCATCATTTTGCAAATGCAAGGTTGGTTTCTGAAGTACAGAAGTCAAAGTGTGAGGTATTTGCACAGTGTGGCAGTGCTGTTATGCTAAGATCTGCCCAGGGGTCAGAAAGATGCAGAAACTTCCCATTAAGTAAATTCATTCGAAAGTGAAAAGCTTTTTTAGGATTGCTTTCTTTGGGAATATACCAAAGTAAAGTGGAAAAAGCAGATTGTGAATATCTCACAGCAGACTGCAGCCTCTGGTTAAGCCTCTTTGCCCTTCAAAATGATCATAAAAGTATCCTTATGCACATATTACTGAATGATTTCTCACTTGCAAGTGCATTCAATCTGTGCTGCAGTAGGAAGGTTATGTTCTTAGGGACTACTTGCCTACCAAATGCACAGATGATTACTTTGAGATCATTATCACCTCCATATCAAGATGGTCTATGGATTTGTGAGGTCTAGAGCCCAGCAAATAATTCTCACATTACTAACATTTACAGAAGGCTTTGTTTAATTAAACATTAACTGCTACATTCTATTTGTTTAGGACTGTCTTACTGACATTTTTACTCAAAGGCTATTCTGCTGTATTTATAACAGATTTTGGTCTTTTCCTGATGAATTCAAACCCTACTCATTTCAGTCTGCACAGTTTGATAATACCTAAAAAATAATTCTGTGCAATGAACTCACAAATTTGAAGCCATTCCTGACCTTGCTATATCTCATTAATTCAATAGATATCAAACCCTTCCAGCTAGATTTTTCACGTAATGTTCTTTAACTCATAAGCATTAAAGCAGTCCCCCTAAAGGGCATGGTTAGACAAGTCTGCGAGAGAATGAAGACAAAGGGCACAAGGAAGGATCCTGATCAGGAGGGGACAGTAGGAGTGTGGCTTCTCTGTTGACAGTGCAAAGCCCTCCTGTAGGTTCAGGTGCCCTCTTTTCTTTCCCAACCAAAAAAAAAAAAAAAACCAAACAAACAAACAAAAAAAAAAACAAAAACAAAAAAAAAAAAAAAAACAAACAAAAAAAACAAACAAAAAAAAAAAAACAAAAAAAAACCAAAAAAAACAAAAAAAAAACAAAAAAAACTTTACAATTTGTCAAACTAGGGAAACCCATTGGCATTTCTGTTTTGGAATGATCAGTATTTGTCACTAGATTAATCAGTTGAACTGTTCCCTCAATTATTTGGTTGCCAGAATCACAGAATTTTAGTCTGGAGTATCTCTTCCACCTTGAAAAGTGTACAAGTCCTTTTTATGAGAAGTCAGGTCTCTCTGCATACATATTTCTATAGCTCCTGCTATGCTTCAACAGTTGTGCTTGCAACAAACTCCATATACAAGCTGTGGTGGCCTCTTTCTGCTCTCTTCCAAGAGCTTTCTTTATAAGAGAGTAGACTGTGGCTTGATCTGATACTGCCTGGCATTGATCCTGTTTTAGGAGCCACAGAAACAATTGACTGTCTTCTTTCATCCTTTATCATAGAAGCTGCATTTGAAACCTAAGCTGTTTTCCCTCTGTCAGTGGCTCCTCTGTCAGTGCACTTTATCTGATGAAAACTGTGTTAACCAGAGATGTTTTCAAAAGGCAGTTAAGAAAATTAAGATATTAAAAATGTAAAAGCAAAGAGAGGGATAATGTGTTGAATGCTAGAAAAGAGAAAGAATCATGTACATGTAAGGACTTGCAAATTTGTTTCCCAGCTTCTGGTATTTTCCTAGCTATGTAAGGAGTCAATTCAGGCCTTGGGTACATGGCTGTAGACTGATTAAAATTATTTTTACTGGGTTAGTGGCATAAACAAGCCCACAAAAACAAACAGAGAATTTTGTATTTCCCTGTCTGAGTAACTGAAAGAGAAAAGCTGAAAAAAAATATTGTTGCTGGAGTATTTAGGAATGCTGGGTCGAAGCTTCATAAATTCTTTTCTCCTTTTTCAGAACAGAATAGATTTTCTGCCTGCTTGTACATGCTTTGACCACATTGCATATACACAGCACAGTACGCTCAATCTCTGTTATATTTTTTCCTGTTGTTTTTCAGGAAAGCAAATATTTATGGCTGGAGTTCCAGTCAGTGAAAAATGAGAAGCTAAGAGGTTTTTTATTATTGTTATTCAAACATAATTTCTTGAAAGCTGGCTTTACAGTAGGGCTGCGGTGTGTGTGAACAGAGGAGCACTAGCACATTACCTGTTTAATCTGTATTTCACTTGCTTTCCGGGTATCCAAAACAGAGGAAAGATGACCGGCACAAACAGGGAATATGTAATATATGTTCTTGAGAAGTGGGAAAATACTTTAAGTAAGAAAAGCATTCATTTTCTTCAGCTGTAAGTACCCAGTTCAAACAGATTCAGTACATTATCATGGCTAATCTTTACCAACACATTTGGCCACTGTGATGAGATCTGTACACCTGCCAGTCGTAATGTGATGTGGATCTGATCAAAATGAGAGCAGTACTTGTTCTCCTCTGTGTGAAAGCAACTGATGATAATCCGTTGCAGTGGCTTGATGACACATCTGAAGTTTCCTTTGAAATCATTTGGTTTTTTCTTAGAGAAGCTGTGGAGCATGTGCTAAAAAGAGCTTTTCTGGATGACTTCCTGGGCCTCCTCACTTTGTCCCATTCTCAGGAGAAATCTTCCTATCCTTTCCATTTGATGCTTTTTGTCATATTGCTTAATTTCTTCTTTTGCAGTGCAGCCACGACTTGTTTCCCTTTTTCATTATAAAATTCTTCTTTTTCCCACTATCAGATAATCATGTAGTGTTTTGTTGCCTACTTCTCCCTGACATTTTTAATGACTGCATGAAGTAACTGTCAGTTTGCCACTTTATCTCCTGTGTTTTCAGGAAAAACTCTCCTTCCAAGTAACTAACAGAGAAAGAGCTGAGTGTTTCCATGACTATCTTGCAGTCTCTCCCAGCTGCCTTTTCCTAAATGTCAGAGCCACTCTCCAGCGTGGTTACCATGGTGCGTTTGGCTGGCACGCCTGCGAGGGCTCACAGGAGCCAGCACACCCACTGCACGCTGCACAGCAACATACAAGCAGGGAAGGCTCTTACCTGCTGTGCCGCAGTTAAATAGAACATATCAAAATGTACTTCTTGCTGCATATTCTGTGTAAGATTGGCTCCAGTTTAGTAACATAAAACCCATTCAGTCAATTAAGAATATTCTCTTTGTCTTTCCATGTGTGAGGCTAGTGGTACATCTATAGATGTGTTACAAGTTACATGCATAAACCTGCTGGTGAGCTTGCCAGCTCAACAGGTCGTAAATGTAAGTGCTGATGGAGAACAGTGAGATTTACACCATGCTATATTCATCAACTACCTTTTATAAAAAGATTTTAAGGTGTTTTCTCTTTCCTTATAATTTATTACTCAAACTGAAATACTGGTATTAGCAAAAGAAACTTCTCATCAATATGGTTTCCTGATGTGAAAGTCAATACAGATGAAGTACATCCTGCATCCAGACATTGGAAAACATTATTTTTTAAACCTCAGGTTTATAACAAGCAATCTGTAGATATATTTGTAGCTGAAATAATGAAATCCTTTTTAAAATGCTAACAGATTTAAAAGTTTACTTTGAAATCCCATGCCGCTGAGTCATATTTTTGTTTCTAAAACATATCATTCACTTCATTAACAGATTTCCTATAAATATGAATAAATGTCTTTTTTCCAAATAATAAGCTACCAGTACGTTTTGTTCCAGTCAGTCACTTGTTTCAGGATAAGTTGGTCATATTCCGTTAAGCAAATGGTTAGGTAGACTGGAAACACATTGCAGTGGATTCAGTGATCATACAAAGAGCTCTGAACTACAGTGTACTTTGATCTGTCTCCTTGATAAATGTTTCATAGAAACAAAATATCCTTCTCCCAGTTGCTCAGATTTAGTTGTGAATGAAGTGGGATTTTCCAGTGTGATTAGCTTCTTTAATTGAATGTTCAGGTTTTTCTTATTAGCACCATATATGAACTCCCCAGCTCCAACACTGCTGCTACAGGCAATCATGCCATTGACTCTTGCATAAAGTTAATTGAAATCAGTTTTAAAAATAGGTGTAATTTGCTTCATAGTTTCACTTGAAAGGCTGTCTCAGAAACCCGTTCTTGACTTTTCATAGAATCATAGAATCATTTAGATTGGAAAAGACCCTCAAGATCATTGAGACCAGCCATTAACCTAACACTGCCAAGCCCCCCTCTGAATCGTGTCCTTAAGCAATACATCTTTTACGTACATCCAGGGATGGGAACATAGTCACTTCCCTGAGCAGCCTTTTCCACTGCTTGATAACCCTTATGGTGAAAAAAAAATTTATAATAGCCAATCTGAACCTCCTTTGATCCAACCTGAAGCCATTTCATCTTGTCCTGTCACTTGTTACCTCACTTGAGAAGAGGTCAACCCCCACCTGTCTGCAGCCTCCTTTCAGGGAGTTGTAGAGTGGTAAGGTCTCCTTCAGCCTCCTTTTCTCCATGCTAGAGAACCCCAGCTCCCTCAACTGCTTCTCATCAGATTTGTGGTCCAGACCCTTCAGCAGCTTTGTTGCCCTTCTCTGGACACACTCCAGCACCTCAGTGTACTTTAGTGAGGGGCCCAAAACTGGACACAGGATTTGAGGTGGGGCCTCTCAAGTGACAAGTACAGGGGGACAATCCCTGCCCTGGTCCGGGCTATGCTATTTCTGATCCAGGCCAGGATGCTATTGCCTTTCTTGGCCACCTGGGCACTTGCTGGATCATGTCCAGATGGCTGTCAACCAGCACCCTCAGGTCCTTTTCCACTGGGCCACTTTCCAGCCACTCTTCTCCCAGCCTGGAACATTGCATGGAGTTGTCGTGACCCTAGGGCGGGACTTGGCACTTCGCCTTGCTGAACCTCATCCAGTTGCCCTGGGCCCATTGATCCAGCCTGTCCAGATCCGTCTGCAGAGCCTTCCTGCCCCCCAGCAGATCAACAGTCTGGCCCAGCTCAGTGTCATCTGCAGACTTACTGAGGGTGCTCTTGGTCCCTTCATTCAGATGATCGGTGTAGATATTAAACAGAACTGGCCCCAATATTGAGCCCTAGGGAACCCCACTTGTGACTGGCTGCCAACTTGGTTTTACTCCTTTCACCACCACTCCATCCAGCCAAACTGATTTGGATTCCCAAGCTAACTGTATTAGTGGACTGTTGAGATAATCTGGTTCTTCTGGTAGAATTGGTTGGTTGGTTTGGTTGCTCTTTGGGTAGTTTCTTTCTGTTGGCAAAATGTACCTGCATTGATATACCTTTCCTGTTTGTTTTTTAAGTTAAATCGTGATAATCTGGTCTCTTGTCCCCCTTTGATTGTTGCACTAGCTTTTTCTGCTCGCTCATGTTTCAGCTAAAATTATTTTGTCTTCAACGGAGTGACTAGCATCTCATGCACTTATTCTAGATGAGCTGTCCCCAGGACTTTTTGCCGAGACATTAATACTTTATTAACTTTACTAGGAGTTGCATGGTTAGAGCTTCAGTACACACTTGCCTTTCCATCATATTGTTTACAGCCCTCCGAGACTGTCAGACGGTCTGATTCTCCTCCTCCCCCATATTTTTCCTGTGTTGAGATTCTTATTAGTAACAGAAACTCCCACCACTAGTCTAAATGTATCATTTTACAAATTGCATTGTTGTATTTCATGCCGTATTTAGTGCTGTATTTTTCAAGGTCAGCTGTTTTTCCCATATGCTATACTGGACCTCCTTGTGATGGTGTGTTTTCACGTCATGTCGTCAGTAGGTGAAATTAGTGGAACTGAGAACCTCCAGCATTTCCTGCACACACAGCCCAGTCCTTCTTATTTACTGCTGCTTCCTATTTTTCTTCTTTTCTCATAGGGAAAATACTGAGTTATTAGTACTGGGTGGTAACAGTAACAAGATACTATGGTAACAATTGGTGTATATTGTGATCAGCACAATTAAAGAATTACAGACTTTCTGGTTTTTCAGACACTTTTAGTTATCCTTCCTTCCTTCCTTCCTTCCTTCCTTCCTTCCTTCCTTCCTTCCTTCCTTCCTTCCTTCCTTCCTTCCTTCCTTCCTTCCTTCCTTCCTTCCTTCCTTCCTTCCTTCCTTCCTTCCTTCCTTCCTCCCTCCCTCCCTCCCTCCCTCCCTCCCTCCCTCCCTTCCTTCCACAATGTCTCAGTTTGGAAATCACCTAAACAGTCATCTGTGTTCTCATTCAAATTCTACAGGCAAATTCAGCCTCACTCTAACTCCACTGCCTTTATGATCATGAGTCAATATAAGAAAGTTGGCTTATAAAATGTTCTATATCCTAGGTGAAATACCACTTATGTTGTAAGTTTATTTCCTGTTCAAGCATCATTACATTGCAATGATTTATAGTCTAAAAACAAATGCTTGTATGAACGTTAAATATCCAGTTAGTATCTTTGTTATGCTATCATCCACAGATAAATCTCTTTGATAAATTCCTTTGTAAGGAATGTTTAAATTATTGCTGTGTAGGTACACAATTTTACAACTGCTGCTAATTACCTATACTCAAATTTCAAACCTTAGTCTTACAGCCTGAACTAAAGCCAACTGAAACCAGTGAAAAAGATATCCCTTAACTTAAAATTAAACTTCAAGTCAGTCCTACTTTATAATTATGACCAATTTATATCACATTGACAGTGAAGTATGTTTCTAAACAAAATTTGAATGTGTGGATCTTAGTAGTGGAGCGGGTAGGAAAAATACTGAGAAATGAAGTGCAAATATTTATTCTACTTTCAGTGTGTAAAAATTATCAAATTACTTTAAAAATTATCGTAGCAAAACTAGGAATATTTGGCAAATAGGTGAGGAGTCACTCCATAATACACCATGGCCATTAGCACTGCCATGCAGATCCCTCATTATTTTCCATTCTGAGAAATTACAGTCATGTTAGCTTTATTCTGCAAAGCTGATCATCAGCAAAAATTAATGTTGATTTTTAACTGTCAGGAAACTTCATATTTAATACCTGTCTAAGATGAATGGCTCAGTTTATACTTTCCAGAGTTATTCTTTGAGTCTATGGTAACACCAGATTCAAATTAATACAAACAAATACAGATTTTTTTACATAATCAAGAATGATGGAGATTTTTTACAAAATAAATGGTAATGTGAGAATACAAAATAACTTCATAAAGCCTTTCAAGACATATGCAAGATATCTCCCTAGATGTGATACTAGATGTGATATTCTTCACTATTTGCTAGTATGTCAGATAACAGAGGGGAGGGCATTTGCAAATTCATGGAAGACACCATGCTGGAAGTTGAAAGAATGTTGGGTGATGTAGTAAGAATTCAAAATGAACTTGAGAAATGTTCTGAAATTAATCAAATAGAATTTGTCAATAAAATGGTAACAGCAAGAAAAAATTACTCCCACCAGGAAAGAAAATCAAACATGTAGATGCAAAATAAGTACTGGCTGGTTAGGTGGCTGTATGGCAGTTAGCCGTAATTTCATCTGAATTAACAATATGTTGTTGTTGCAGAAAAGGCAATCCCATTTTGAGGTGAATTAACAGGAATGATGTATAAGGCATGGGAGGCAATTATTCTGCTCTACTTGTCACTAGGAAGATCTCAGCTGTACTTCTGTATTTATCCTTGGGCTGCACACTTATAGAAAAGACAGTGACAAACTGAGAGAAGGTGCAGAGAACAAAAAAGAATGATTAGTATCTAAGAAAGCCCAAAATCCTTGGAAGATAACTGAAAGAAATAAGTTAGTGTAGAAAGGAAGGCTAGGATAATATTTTTCAAATATTTAAAAATTGTCAGTTGCTCTCAATTCCACTGAAGTGACAAGGATGAATCAGTTTAATTTGCAGAATAAAAGGCCTAGGTGCAATAATAGGAAAATCCAGCTGTGAGAATAGCTCTGTTCAGGTTGCTTAGGAAGGCTGTGGAATCCCTCTTATTGAAGTTCTTTCAGAAAAATGGGAAAGACAAGCATTAGTGAGAGATTATTAAATCTGATTATACTTGATCCTGTAATGAAGGAAAGGACTCAGATGACCTTTCAGTCTTGCACATCTGTGATGCTTTGGGGCAATGTAAGACCCAATTTAATCATCTTTCAAGCAGCACCTCCTGTATATGTTGTTGCTTAGACAAAGAGAATACTACCAACCATTCCTGAAATTACCCAGATCTTCAATCTTTCACTACTTTGTTAATCATTAAAGTTTTGTCAAAGAAAATTATTTTCTATGGTAGGTCATTTCCTCAATTTTGATTTTTGAGGCTGTGAGAGGAAGGACTGTAGGGAGTACTCCAGACAAAAATATGGATTTTTTATAAGGAGACACAGAAAAATGTGCAAGTTCTCTCTTCTGGGGAAAAAAAAAAAGAAAAAGAAAAGAAAAAAGGAAAAAGCATAATATTTTGTGCTGAAAGCCTGATGTATCCTTTTGGATCTGGATTCTGGAAGGATGAGGTAGCTTTTATTTTATGAATTCAATTTCTGTATAAGGCAAGTGTTCCTTGGGCAAGCTCTTGACTCTGTGCCCTGACATAATGTGTTGAAATAATTCAGTGTTATCTGGGTGATTTAGACTACTGTAATTATTTTGAATGGAATTGCAGTAGGATCCAGTGGGATGGAAACCCCTGTGTGAGAACAGTAACTTCTTAAGTGACTCAGACTTATTTCTGGGGCATGTCTGATTTGCAGCTACAATTCAAATCTAATATTGAAGATTTCTTCCAACTCTAAGTTCATAACTTTTTGTGGGTTTTGTAAATCACTTACTCTTCCAAAACTTTTGGATGCCTTTTTGAAATCAAAAATAATTTGCTTTTCTTTGGACATTTGTTGCACACAATTTGAGATTAAATCAATTTAATTTAATTTGATTTAATTTTCTATCTCTTGGACTACTACAAGACTGCAGTCAGAACTTTCTTGTGCCGCTGAGCAGCTCAGATCATCTGGACTGTCAGCAGCTGGAATGTACTGACTTCACTGTCAGGGGAGCCTGAGGGTTGAGTCGTCTGCATTTGTACTGCTTTTATCCTGTTCTGCATTTGTGGGATCTGTGGTCTAGCAGGGCCCTAGTCCACAGAACCCACAAATAGTTGAGTCACCTATTCACTTATCTAATGGTTTCTAGTGGCAGCTTTGTATTTGTTCTAGCATTCACATTTTATGTTAATGAGATAATATGAGAAATCATCTTTTCCAGCCTGCTGTCTCAGAACACCTCCAACAGCTTCTTTCAGCAGCATCACTGTGCATCCCTGGTGCGCACACATTTGTCATTGGTGAATCACTTTCCTTCATCCACTTCTTTGCTTTCTGCCTAGCTGAAACATTCCTTGTAGCATTCCCAGAGGTAACTGCACCGTGGCATGTGATGAATCCATGTCCCTGTGAGGATAATGTTAGGTTTCTTTTTTGGGGCATAATGATACTGCATAATGGAGCCAGAGCCTATGCCTAGAGATGGAATAGTCACAAACAAAACAAACCCGACAATAGCAGATCTGGAAAAAACAATCATAGTCACTTTATAAAATGTCAGGCTTGCATCCACATATACTCACAAACTTTCTGAATACATTCTTTAAAAACACAAACTACTTTCTGTTTTCTGTGCAGCCCAGAGCAGTGACATCGCTCTGTAAGTTTTGTGCATGTTCTTATTGTAAACTGGTACATTATAGGAGTACATTTAAGCAGATGCTTTTTTAGCCTAAGATACATTTATACACCCATTTAGGACCTGATTCTAGCTACGCAGACCCTTGAGGTCATTGGGAACTTAAGACATTGCAATTTACAGGCCTGTGAACTTTGCTGATTTGAAGGCAGAGGTGCAGTCAGGAAAAAAATGTCTGTGTCACTTCCAAAACATCTTTCTTCTTCCCTCTGACATATTTCTAGAACCCATGGAATGAATGGGGTCAGGAATCACTGGGGTATTTTCTGGCAGCAGAGCATAGAAGTGCTGGTGTGTGTGAGGAGCAGGGCTGTCTATCCCTGCGTAAGGGGATCATGTTCATCAGGCTCAAGTATCACTTGTCCTCTTCTTTATTTCCAAATGAAGCGTCCACTGCTATAAATTAGTTAAAGTGAAATGAAATACACAATCAAGCAATGCTTTTCCATTAAAAATGGCCGTTGGGAATACATTTGGTTTTCTTTTTACATATTTGTGCTCTCAGTGTTACACATTCCACATGTATTTGCAGCTTAGAGTCTACAAAGTTGCAGGCTCTTACATGAACTGTAACGAGTCTTATCTAAACTTTTACAGCTCCTTTCTTCATCCCACAGTATGGTGCAATTTTCCTGCAAATTAGCACAGCTCACTGGAATTAATGTTCCAGATGAAGCTTCCCCACCTCTCAGATTAGATTATCTCTAAATAAAAGGCAAAAATGAGACCTAAAAGGAGAGACCAATGGTTTCTTCAGACTGTTCCTTGTCCTCCTTCCCCTACCCTGAAACCACAAGGTGAGTCAGGCTTCTTTGCACCTTGAGAGCAGAGATCTCTTGCTGCCTGGAGGGCACAGGAGCCCAACCTTTTTGGAAAGGATGGACACTTCTCTCTTTTACTGGTTAGGCCTTTTCTCAATATCTTGGCATAACTTTTACAGGAAGAATAAACCCAAGAATTCAAGTCACTACTTCCTCATCCCGTGCTCTAATCACTAGTGCAGGTGCAGTGGAATATGATCTGTGGCCATCATCCCCATTGTCATTAAGAGCAAATTGATTGGACATTTTGGACTGACCTTTGAAAGGTGCCTGCCTTCAATATAGCCAGTGAAGAGAAAGAGGCAATTAATTTATGAACACTGGCTCTCCCCCTTCAAGTCCTTTTGCCTTCGGCTCTGTAGTGTATTTTCCCAGATGCATTATTTACGTTGCATCGAGCCTGTGCACTGCTGCCAGAAACTTCTGTACGTGTTCCCCCTCAGTTTCTTCTTTTTGTTTGAGTAAAACAATGGCATATGGATGCTCATGGGAAAGCATCCTCTAAAAATAGGCAGTGTGATGTCAAACGACAAATGTGCTCTTTCAAACCAAGTAATCTGATTTTCTTGAAAATGACTGACCAGGTTTCGGTTTGGTAGTGAGTATCCTTTAAATTCTGTGCAGGGCAGCAAACCTGCAGTTTAAAAGCCAAAATCTTAAGCAGAAATGCTGCCTGTGAAATGTTGAAATTACTAAATGTTTCTCAAAAGTTATTTATATATCCACTTTTTATTTTCCATCATCTCCTTCAATGAAGGTTGTTTTTACTTTCCACAGCTCACGTAGGAGGCTATGCAAGAAGTTATTAATAAAATATTAATGTTGTCGTCCCATAGGACATATTGTTTATACCATCACAGATCCAGTTTACATTTCAAATCAATAGAGCAATTTTTAAAAACCTCTTTTTAAAGCAGCAATTGGAGTATGATTATAGTTGTCCACAGTAGTTATATCATACAGCAAATTAGGAAATACATGTCAGGGCCCATTATTCTAATGGGGGTCTTGTAAGATTTTTAAACAATGTAAGTAGATGCCAGACTTGCAAACTGATGACCCTTTTTGAAACAATACCCTCAGTAGGGAGGAGAGAACAAAAATATTGTTGACTTGTACATGGCTGTCAAGTTAATGCTTCACAGAAACCCACAACACTAATCACCCTTCTTGAATGCAAGTTCTTCCTTTCTTTAGCTCCCTCATAAGTTATCCCTTAAGCACTCATTAGACCACTGCAGCTGAAAATTGGCAAATTTGTTTTCAATGTCAGCTACCACCATTTTAGTCTTGGCCAGATACAAAAGAGACAACTCTACACTGCCAATGCCTGTTTGTCTCCTGCGGTATTTGTAAAGAAACATTTTGTTTTCACGACCAATTAAAATAGAATAAGATCTTACATATTTATGTTCCATAAAATGCCCAGTGTGTACAGGGGTGCGAACTATAAGAATTATAAAGCAGAGGATTGGAAAGTCTCCATCCTAAATGGCCGTGTAAGTAGCACATCTGGAGAAAGACAACTGCCAAATTTTTAGCAATCAGCAACAGCATCATTAACAAGGGAACCATTGTGATATGTGTAATGGCAATATTTATTTTATGCAACTAAGAGTTTGTCCTGATATCAAATTAAATCATGTACCAAATTAAAGGTAAGATCAAATTTCATGGTCTTTCAATGGGCTCTACTTGCTATTGAAGAGGGAGTTGTCATACCTAATAAGAAGGGTGAATTTATGCAGATATACGGCTGCAGTCAAGTCAAACGATGTGGGAATGCAGAGTGGGCAAGGGCAGGGAGTAAAGCTCCCTTAGTGCTCTGTGTCTGCACACTGAGGATTATTTGAACAGGAATCAAGTGTTCTCAGGAGACATGTTTTAATTAAATTCTGCTCAGCTAAGAAGTTGGACAAGGACACAATTGTCAACAAAAATCCCTTCTTGATGAGAGACTGAATGCCAGCATCATAAGACCCTCACTGTATCCCTCAGTATTTCACTTTGGTGGAACAGCAGTAATATTACAGATTGGCAGTGCAGAAGCAAGAGCCGTGCTCTTCAGGCTTTGCCTACTCATATTGCCAGTGTGCTTGTGGAATATGATTTTCCAGGCTGTGGAGTAGTGTGCTTAACTCTTCTCATGAGTGAGAGGGGCCCAGGATGGCCATGCAGAATACTTGTAATACCCCAGGAGCTCTTAACTCTGATACAGTTTGTGTAGTTCTGGTGAAGACATTTTCTTTCTGACTTGACTTAACAGGTCCATATTATCCTTTTCTTTACAAGATTCAGCATAATGGGAAAAGAGTAATACTGTCTATTTTTGTCAGTGATTTAGGTGATGGGGCAGAGTGTGCCCTCAGCAAGATTGCTGATGATATAAAACTCTTGAGGAGTGCTGAGGGACCTCATCAGACTGGAGAAATGGGCTGACAGGAACCTCATGAAGTTGAACACAGGAAAGTGCAAAGTCCTGCACCTGGGAAGGAAGATCCTCAGGCACCAGCACGTGCTGGGGGACAGCCAGCTGGAAAGCAGCTTCATGGAAAAGGACAGGGGAGTTGTGGTGGTGATGAGTCAACAACATGCCCTTGCAGGAAAATAAAAATGTTAATGTTGACTTGGACTGCATCAGGAAAAGTGATGCCAGCAGGAAGGGGAGGTGATCATCCCTGCACTCATCCCGGACGAGGCCACACCTGGAGTACTGTCCTGGACTCCTCAGTACAGGAGTCATGGATGTATTGATGGTGCTCTGAGCAACGTGGTCTAGTGAAAGGTGCCCCAGCCTGTGGCAGAGGGGTTGGATCTAGATGATTCTGAGGTCCTTTCTGACCCAAGCCGTTCTGTGATTCTGTGATTATGTGATTCTGTGATTAGAGGGAGTCCAGTGAAGACAACAGGCAGAAGCTGAAACACAGGAAGTTCCCTTTAAAATTTGGGAAACACTTTTCTTTCTGTGCCAGGGACTGAACATTGGCTCAGGTTTTTCAGAATTGTGGAGTCTCCATGTCTGGAGATATTCAAAAGACATCTGGACATGATACTGGACAACTGGCTTTAGGTGGCCTAGGTTGAGCAGGGGCGTTGTACAGTGAATTACAGAGATCCATACCACCCTCAACCATTCTGTGGTTCTGTGATTCCAGATAAGAATCTCATACAAAAGACAGATCATTACTAAACCAGAGAAGGAAGGAAATACAAGAACATAGCAAGCTGATAAGGGTGAGTGAGTCTCAATACAAGTTTGCAATGGTAAATTGCTACAGTATAAGAGTTTCAAAGACAACAGTGAGTCAAGGAACTATTTATCAGAACTGCAGTGTGACAGGATATTAGCAAAAGTACAGGCAATATAGAAAAAAATAATTTTCAACAGATCTGCTGTGACTCACAGTCACAAACTGGCAGTATTTTCTGTGAAGTCAAAAACATCTTTTCTTTGCAGAAACAATTCAATGGAAACTCCACTCACCGAGTCTTCTAGATTTGATATTATCCCACAGGGAGGTAGGCTGTACTGGAAACAAAAGATTCTGGGTATTATTCCAAGACAGAGCTTGTTCTCATGAAGGGAAAATTTGTTGTTGCCTACAGCAGAGAGAAATTATTTTCAAAGATTTCACAAATACATATTCAAGAACCTGTCTCTGCATTTTCTCAGAAACTTTCATTTACATGGTTCTTGTGCCTTACTTTCCCACCCCCAAGCTCCCACCTTCTTCTAATGTAATATGTTATTTGTTATTTTAGAACTGATGCAGAAGAATCATATAATTTACCTATAGGGTTGTTTGATCAGTCCCTCAGACTGAAATCTCTGTGTAAATATTGTGCAAGTTGTTCAAGAATGAGACTAATCTCTTCATGTCTTCAAGACTATACCAAGAGACGGAGATTCAGTATTTGGGCTTTACTATGTCTTGTCTGTGCGATATGCCTTAGCTAGAAATTCAGGTCTTGCATCTTCTCTTTAATGATCATAACCTTTTGCCACATTTTCCACCCCAATTGTAATCAATGCCTACATTAGTCATCCACAGCTACCCTAATTAGGGAGAAGTCATACACAGGTCCTCAAAGAATTAGGGAGAGATGAGAGACTGATAGATATACTGTGGTGTAGAGTATACATGGTAAGCACAAGAGAAATTCTTACAGAAAAATAATGTTTCAAAAGTAAGTGGTTGGTTTATACTTTGCATAAACTAGGTGAGGTTTTTTCCTCTGATTTTCCTGATTATTTTTCATATGTTCTGGTTTTGGCTTGGATACAGTTAATTTTCTGCTTAGTAGCTGCTACAGTGCTGTGTTTTGAATTTAATATAAGAATAATGTTAATAACACACTGATGTTTTAGTTGTTGCAAAGTAATGCCTACCTTAAGGGCTTTTCAGTTTCCCATACTCTGCCAGTGAGGAGGTGCAAAGAGGCTGTGAGGGAGCACAGCTAAGATAGGTGACCCAAACTGGCCAAAGTGGTCCGTATTCCATTCCATATTCCATACCACAGACCATCAGGCTCAGTCTGTAAACTGAAGGAACTTGGCTGGGAGCCACCATTGCTGGTTGGGAACGGGGTCAGTGGGTGATGACAAGTTTACTGTGTATCACTTGTTTCGTTTGGGTTTTATTCATCTCGCTCTTTCCTTTTTCATTACTATTATCATGAGTATTATTAATATTACTATTGTAATTTACTGTAATTTACAATTTAACTGTTCATATCTCAGCCCAAGATTTTTACTCTTTTTCTGATTATCTTCCTCATCCCATTGGGGTGAGGGGGATGAGCAAACAGCTGCATGGTATTTAGTTGTTGGTTAGGGTTAAGTCATGACAATATGCAATCTGAGTTTCTTGTTTGAGAATATAGTAATTGCGCATCATAATTTGGTGCAAACTTGGGTCAATAGAGATTTTGTGACTTTGGTTACAAGAGGAAAATTTTTTACAGTGAGAACAGTCAGACATTGAAATAATTTCCCCAGGGAAGTGGTGGATTTCCCATCGTGGACACTTGTAAGAGTCAGCAGGACAGGGTGCTGGACCATGTTTTTAGACCATGCTTTTGTTTGTAAAGGTTGAACCAGATGATCATTGAGGTCTCTTCAAACTGGGCATTCTATGGTTCTGTGATTGAAATAGTTATGGAACATTGTCAGAAAACTAAATGCATGCAGTGCTGTTTGTTGCCAAATGCCATGTTGCATACACTAGCCATTGAGCTGGAATAGTAAATATAAACCAGCTAGAAATTGATTGTGTTTAATAATTTTTAACAATTATGTGCTCTAAGTGCTTTCATAATAGTGGAGTTTGATTTGTTGCAGAACTGTGATCTATTTATATGAACAGACTAATGGTACACAGGTGTTCTGTGGCCATCAGTACATTCTGTGACCAGAGTAGCTGACTGTGCACATTGATCTGCTTGTGAGGCTGAGACATAATTCAAATGAGAACCAAAACACCAGAGAAATACTACAGAAGAAATAGACTATTATTTAGGGGTTATGTGTACCAGTGGAAGCTACACGAGAAATTTTGCAGTAAGTTGCTGTGTGGACTTTTCAAGTGCACAAAGGTTTAGCATGTCCCATGGCTATCCATGAACTCTAATGTGGCTTGGCCTCTTGACCTTGATTAACTGCAATTCAGTTAGGTGCACAATAGACATGTATTGGGGAGATTTTGTCCTAACTGCTTGCAGAACTGTTTCAGTTATGGCTGTCCAACTCTTTGCAGACTGAATGGACAAGATTCTTGTCTGAAAATTTTTACTCTGGAGTAAATCAGTATATTTAAGTGCGTTTTTGAGATATCATTTACATTCAAGATAATGTGTTTCAGGCAGTGTAATTTTTTTTTTTTCTGAGTATAAAATTGATACTTTCTAACAAGAGTAAAAATAAAAGGAGAAGCAGTAATTGATAAAATTTCATTCAAATTTAATCTGCCCCTACAAATCAAGAAGTGTTTGGATTCTGCAGTACTGGGAATTACTTGGTAATGAAGTCACTTGTGTGCCTTGAGTCCCCTCTGAGGAGTGGCTAATTTCCTTTATGTGAGTGATAGCAAAATTCTATGCAGAAAAAATTGCTCCTCTGCACTGGGGACACTTGATGGTTAGGTGATGTTAGTGGGTCAGAAATACGATGTGTTCATCTTGATCCTCCCAGAGTAACTTCTTGATTAAAGTAGATAAACAGACCAAGAACCATTCCTTTAATTTATTCCCCTGTGATAAAGCATGCTAGATCTCTTCCTGCTTAAATGGTTTATTTAGTAAAAAGAAAAAAAGACAATATTTGCAGATGTAAAAAGTGTACCCTATATATTTGATACATGGGTAATAATGTGACAAATATAAGAAACATGTTCTTCAGATCCTCTTCTACTTTCCTATATGAGTATATGAAGAAAAAATTTTCTCCATGGAGAAAAGACAAAGAAAAATGATTATACCAATCTTCTTGGAAGAAGAATATATGTCAGATTGTGTAATTCTGTGTATTAGCCATGGATTAAAAAAAATAAAATACTAAACTGTTTAAGAGTTTAGTGAATTTAAATTTAATATCGATATGAAAACTTCCCCACTCTGAACTTTTGTGTTAGGTGGAGTAGGTAGGCAAGAGTTTTTATTTGTTTCTCAACACAAGCAGTGCCATGAATTCTTCCTTTCAGAAAATATGAAGTAAAAAGCTGAGCTCCTAAGAGCAGCAAGACATTTTCAGTAAGTTTTATCGCAATGAGACTAAAGAAGGTGAAAGAACTTTACTGGCTGATTGAGATAGATGTGAGACCACAGCTGCCCAAAGATGCATGCATTGTGTGCCTCTATCACAGCTGATACTGCTTCCATCCTCATTTCAAACATTTTCTATTGTAGAAGAGAATGGGAAAGCTGTGAAGGAAAATCCTATTAATGGCAGCAAGTTCCCAATCTGAGGTGAATTGCACCTACTGCTCAATAGCTTTTCACTCTGCCTTATAGCTCTATTCTAACTCTTGAGAATAACTAGTCAGCATTGAAAGTGACTTTGAGAGTTCTTAATACTGAAAGGTTTTAAAAGCTGGTTAGGCCTTTTCATACATTTGCAAAGGAAAAACAGATTCATACAACTTGTTTATGCAAAAAGTACTTGAAAGAAACAGGCACTGTATAATTTATATAATGCTGTTATCACATCAAGACTGGGTAAAACATCTCTTCGTGGAAGAGTTGATAAAGAGTGTTTTCGAGGATATGATAATCTCAAAAAAGTCTTATCAGGTAGTAATATTATTTAAACTTAACTTGAAATATTATCAGAGGAACAGTTATGTACATCCACTGACATTGCTATGGCAGTTCTGAAAATATCTGTTACAAAGTTTGTGAACAAAATGTAAACATAATGATAATGCTGAAATTATACTCAGTCCAGATAAAATAATGCCATTAGTGAAGGAAGGTTTGTGGAATGGTAGGAGGGGGTTGATTTTTAACAATTTTCAAAGTATTTTCTTTTATTTTGGGGAGGCAAGAGAAAGAGAATTAAGGGGTTTTTGCTATTGTAGTCAAAAGCCATTTTATGAACTAGGATTGTCTTTCTAAAGTAAAAAATAAAATATGATAAGCAGTTGTGTAGATAAGCATGTATAAGTTATGGCTCTGTGTAAGAAATCCATATGGCTCAATATAATACTATATAAAAAATTCCTGTCCATCACCTCCTCTTATCCTTACCATTATGCAAATAGAATGTGTATTGAAATTCCCAAAGAAGCATGATATGAAATCCTGCTAAAATATGCTAAAAGTAATCCAAATTTCCTATGGCACTATGTTCTTCTGGAGATATGTAAGAGCTTCATTTTATAAAAATTGAAACTCTGTGAAAATGAGAACCTGGGGAGCAAAAAACCAGAATTACCAGTATGTCCTTTTGGACATTAGAGTAATTTATCTGGGACTCACTGGCCGGTGATGTAATCCAGTAGTCTTTTATACTTACATTTGTCCTGCCTTGGTTTATATCTATCTAGTCCTTGCTTTTTATGATCTTCATGTTGCTCTTTACAGTTGAAAAAATGCCTTTTTGCTATTCAAAGTTAAAGGCTGGCCTTTATAATGGCTATTTGTGGGACTTTTGCATTCACAATCCCACTATTGTTGTTCAATAGTGATTTTTTATGTATTCACAGCTGTTCTGATTCAAAGCCCAGACAACCTACCTGTGATTTATTTATATAATTCAGCAGACTTTGGATCAGAACTTATGACTGTGGCCTTTATGAAATGTGTTATTCTTTTAGATAGGCTAGTGCTGACCAAGGTTGTTTTCCTAGGTGATAGCAGCGCAGTGGTGCATGGGTTTGATAATAGGAAAAAGTGTCCCTGTGCTATGCCACAACAGGACTTCTCATGGAACTAAACAGACTGCCTGTTAACATTAAATAGTCCAAGAGAGAGGGATAAAAGAGGGAAGAAAGCAGGGGAGAGGACAGAAGAAAGAAGGAGGAAAGGAGGGAAATCATACCACAATGGATGAGAAAGAGAAACCATATTGATTTTCTCAGTGAAAGCCAATATTGGTAGATCTTCTGAGCTGAGAAGGAGATTATACACTCTCTCCTAAAATTCGTCATTGCATTTTGTTTCTCTGTGGAGTGTCTGGTTCTGTCACCCAAGATAATTTTTAAAACACCGTAGAGTCATTAGACTTAGATGGTGATCTATACTGTGGCAAAAATGAGGTTTCTTGCTACTGAAAATGAGTTTCATTGTGCTCATCTCCTGGGATTGCATGAACTATCACTTATCAGACAGGTGCTAAATGCTGTACTTGAAGTAGATTATAGCTTCCTCTTTCTTTGCGCCAGCTGAGAGTCCATTAAAGTGCTTTTTACTTGGCCTATTTAAAATTGATGCGACCTTTGCATCTATACAATTTCTTTCATATGCAGCCATTCCATTTCTCATAAAATGGTACTTGCATGATATGGGGAAGAGGGAGATACCACCGTAAGCTTCATGCTCTTAAGTATTACTAAAGGTAAAGGAAATAACTGCTGCAGTCTGAATTCCTTGGAACAAGGTTAGAAGTGTTCAGGACTTCCAGTCAAGAATTAAATAAAGCAGGAAGAATGTGTTTCTTTTTACTGGACATTTTCTCATTTGGCACTGTCCCAAACTTCCTTCCTTAATGCTTAGTTGAAAAATAATGCTTAGATCATAACACTACAATAATTATAAAAAAATTACGTGGCAAGTTTTCATTATATATAACTACATGATTCTCTAGCTGCAATTATATGCAGATTCAGCAGCACTGAGATGAGAATAATAGAAAAGAGGTACTTTAAAAGGTTGACTGTGTTTCTCCCATAATCCTTCTCCTAGTGCGAACAGCTATCCCATTGAGTGCCCTGCAGATGGAGCATCTGTGATAATCTGTATTTCTCCACCACAGAAGTATTTGATTGTATATTTTCTAACTAGCCTGCAATGGCCAGATCTTTCAGGCAATGAAAGAAGAAGAGGAACAGCAAACAGTTGCTATTATGAAAGAAAGCTGTCCACTGGCATTCATCCTCCTATGCATTTTGCACAGTAATTCGCTTAGTCTGACTATGAATCATCAGACTGACTCCCAGGAAGAAAAAATACCAGATAGCCCCTGTTGTAATAGTACTGATTACAGTTTTCCACTGTATCCCAACAACTGTAGCTTATTCTGTCTGGGGATAAAGTGAAAAAAACGAAACAGTTTTTCTCACTTGGTTGTTTCTTGGCTACTTTACTGAGCAATGTCTCCGTGACTGTAGATACGAAGAATGCATAAAGTTTATGTTCAAAAAATAAGCAAACAAAAAATAGAAGAAAGAGCCATAGTCTGAAGATAACGAAATGTTTCATCAGTATTTTCCTGACATGCCTTCTATGGCAGATTTTAATAAGAGTTAAGTGGTCTAGCAAAGTTTAAATGAGGAACAGGAAAGATTAACACAATAGGGTTCAGCTGAAGACAGGTTAGTCCTGTGCCATCTTTCTGGGTATCCTCATAAAGAATCCATATTTATGTGCACATAGGCACAATGCACAAAATACAGTCTAGGTAAGCTGATACTTACAAAAATTATAAATAAGGTGCTAAATGGAATAATAGATGTTTTGGCTTGCATGAATGCATCTGGTTGCAAAGCAACTAGAATTTTCTCTTGGTTCTGTTTGCTTTATTTGAGATATTACGCCCTACAGGAAGAAAATGTGTTGAATTAATTTCTTTGTCACTGTATGAGTGCCAGAAAAAGTCCATGGAATAAATATTATTTGACTTCTGCTCATTTAAAAGCAAGTTACCTTATTAGTGCTGAAGTTTGAGGGTTTAAGTGTTTTTAAATGTTTCTGAAGTTACTCTGTGGGCTGACTCTCTTTAACCAAACGAGTACAATTTCAGTTTTGAAAACTTGACTGGGATGTTGCCAAGAAATCCAGTCTTGGAAATCCTCCAAGGAACTACATCACTGAGACAGGCATAAAAAATGGCTAAGCCCAAACCTGGAAGGCAAAACTCCTTCTTTGTAGTTATGACTCTGGACAAGTAATTTCATCCATTAAAATCAGGGATTTTCCAATCTTAAGAATTTTTATAAATTTATGAGACTGATTGTGATCAGGCTGTGGGGGTAATTGGGGCTTTTGGAGGAGAAAAACACAAAACCCAAAAACCCTTACAGTGAAGATCAAGATAACACAGAAGCATTGCCTTCTACCCAGTAATATGTGAAACCTAAGTCATCCATTTTTTGATGACTATAATGTTACCCTAGAATGCACAGTGTTATGTTATAGCCTTTAGAATATGAGCTGTGGTAAGGTTCCCAAGATCCACATTGGCAGAATTCCTCTCTTTGGGCCAGTAGTGCACTCATCCACATTGAGAACTGAAATCATTCTTCTGCCTTGGAGGATTAGAGACTGCATCGTGCAACTTTTGGTATAATAACTCTGTATTTTAAAGTTCAGAGCAATATTGATTTGGCATCTAAATTTAAACTTAGTCCCAGTATAAGTACTCATACCTTTTTGTGGCCTTATTTCTGATTATTCATATCTTAGATAAAACATGTTTGCTTAAAAAAAAAAAAATTGAAATCACTTAACCCTTCAAAGTGGTAAGCCAATGACATTTTTGATAAGGCAAATCCATTATCAACAGTCCACACTGAGGGGTTATCTTAAATCTCCTATGTATGTCCAATCTATATTTATAGAAGTGATTTTAACATCACGAAAGCAAAAGCTGATGAAAAATGGAGAGGAAGAAATTAAGTTGAGGTAAAGAATCCACCTCTCTTTTCTGCTGTCTGTCATCTATAAAATAAACCCTAGGATTCACATCCATTTCATTAAAGGTCTTCTCTGAGCCTCTTTTTCTCCAGGCTTAACAGCCCCAGCTCCCTCAGCTGCTCCTCATAACACTTGGACTCCAGACCCTTCGCCAGCTCTGTTGCCCTTCTCTGGACTCGCTCCAGCCCCTCAATGTCTTCTTTCAGTGAGAATTGAAGTGGAAGCCAAAAGGAGAACTGGATGCTCATTGTAGGGGTGAGATCATAGGGACTAAGGTTGAGGAGCGGAGTTAGATATGAACATTTCCTAGAAAGAAAGGCCTGGAAAATTTTCTTCAGACATTCTTCCCTGGATAAGAGTGCTAAAGGTTACGGTATAGGCAGGCCTCCATTATCTTGTAATCTACTTTGTTCAGGTTTATTTCCTTTGTGAATTGCCAGTTACGTCTTCAGATCTGACACCTTTGACAAACATTCTTCCTCTGTGCACTCTTCAAAATATATTGTGCGTATTTCTGTTCTCCTCAGATTTCCAAAACACAGTTTGGAAGAATTCATTTTTAAAGCTCAGTTTCAACAATATTTTTCAAAATGGCTGGCACAGCTTTGATTTATGATTTCTATCATAACACCTATAGTAAAACAATCTGCTCTTGTTTAAAAACATTCAGTTCTTTCACTTTTACTTTGGCTTTCAGCAAGTTATGTAAACTGCAGCAGTTTCACCACCTGCTGCCTACACAAGATGCATTTACATTAACATTTTAGTTCAGATGTTCAAAAGTGGACTTCATAAGTGGACTTTTGAAGCAAATCTCCTGTCTGCACCCCACTTGCTAAGCTTTGGTTTGCAGATAGAGTTGTCTCACAGTGTGTGGCATGGGTTCATCTTGCCTGGTACCAAACAGGAGCTGTGTTGCAGGACAGTACCTTATACCCTTCAGCGGCCCATGGGAGCAGACAGAGCTAGACTGAGGTAAAAACCTTCTGAAAAGCATGGTGTGGACATGTGCTCCTCAACCTCAGCTGTTTCACTCTATAAAGCTACTTGTGTTGTTCAGCACTATTTGCTAATATGTATACAGCCAATATCTGCTCCAGAATTTGCAGAATTCCTGCAAAAACATGTGTTTTGCTGCTCAAATGTTATTTGGGTCATCATGACCAGACTCCAGTTCTCCATTCCTTCTCAGACTCTGTTCCTTATATCTTCCCCTTTTTCCTGCCCCAGATCAGACCCTGGTTTTGGTTACATTTTATTGCATAGTTTTTCATCAACGCTGCAACTCCCTACTGTCTTCTGGGATGAGCAAAGGTTACAGTTTTTATCACTAGGTACATGTTAGCACTTTATTGCACACTGAGTCACAGGTAAAGACCGTCAAGTTGAAGAACTTAAGTTCTACACACAAAACCACAAAATACAAAACTATGGAAGTTGGGAGGAGATTATAGTTTCTCTAATTTTAATTTACTTGTTTTTATTGAACATGATTGCAGGTAGTAGGGAATTTAAAGACACGAGGAAAAATGCAATAATGGCATTCATCAAATGCACAGGAGAAAGTACCCAAAAACACCGTAACAGGAAAAAGAAAAGAGTAGTGCTTTCAGTCAGTTCTAATGTCAGGGATGGAAAGAGCAGAATAATGGAAATGCATGTTGGGCAAAGATTTTTGATGGTGTTCTTAAGGAGAGACTGCAGGTGAGCTATGGGATTGGGTATGTCATTGGAATGAGAATGGAGATTTCTACTGCCTTGGGGTAACTGCAGGAGGCTGGGAAAGTGTTTGGCTTAGGCAAAAGGAGCAAAAGAAATAGAGCATGGAGTAGGGAGTGTAGCTTAACTCCAAGGGATGGCTGTGGGCAGCCAGCTCAGCCCAAACTGGCAGAAATGTGCCAGGGAGAGCTTTAAAGTTTACTGCAGCTTAGAAAATCACGAAGCTGTCTGAAATCAGACCTGGAAACAGGAGTCTGTTTGCAACGATGCACAGGACAAGCTGAGAATTGATATTTCTGTCCTTTCTGACCCTGTTTGGAAGCTCTTCTGTTTAAAAGTTAACTATTTTAACTTATATTTTTTAAAAATTGTATTTTTTGGTTTTCAAAACCTTCAATATTTGTTAGAAAATTCACTATAGAAGACCTGAGCAGATTACTCTCCAAGTATTGGTTGACTTATGCTCAGAATTTCTTAAAGGAAGCTTTTGAAAGAGGTGAAGTATTAGCCACTCTTTTCTTGTGAAAGTACCTTACAAATCAGGATATTGCATTATTTTTCCAGGTGATAAATTATAACTGACAACTAAAGTCCAGGACAAGTCTGACTTGAGGAGCTGAAAGCTTACCCAGTGTGCCATTCCAAATGGGAGCAGTGCTTGCTTGGTACAGGGCTCTAGTCCCTGCCTGTAGGATATTCACATTCATAACCCTGTGACTTAAACTCACTTCAGGTTGTTTGACTGTTGTGCCTGACAGTTTCTTCTGTTGCTGTTTTCAAGAAGTAAATATGTTTGTGTACCATCTGCAGTAGTTCTGATGCAGCAAGGTGATCCTGGTAACTCGCTTGACTCGTACTTGTTGAATAATTTAGTTCAGGTTTGTTTCTAGGTATCTGGCTGTCCAGGTGAGCATCTTGTATTACTGCCTATTGTCATGGTTACAGGACTGGCTGCATATCTTCTCCCCTCTCGGAGTTTTCTGAGTGCAATATGAGAGCTGTCCTTGCCTGGAGTACAAGATGCCAAATCTTTGTTGACAGACTTGGATGTGGCACATGGGCCTGTAAAAGAGCATTGGTTTATTTCAGTGTATCTAATAGAATTCAAATATATGCACTGCATACACTAATCTTAGTATTTAACTACCAGTAAGTGGGAAGTTAACTGAAGTAATTCTGTTTTCTTACGTCCATGCAGTTAACTCTTGGTTTTCATTAGCATTTTGAAGTGTTACCAGAATTCCCTGTGAGGAAAAAAATATGTTTTCAAACACATAAAAATATACAAAATATTTTCTTATTTATATTAGTATGTTACATAAACAAAAGATTGTCAGAGCTGCTGCTAATGCCTCATACTGATTTGGGGAGTACTTGTGCATTTCTTGAAAATAATCAAGTCTTTGGTGATGGACATGCTGTCTGTGTCCCTGTTTTCTGTGTCTGAACTGTCCTCGTGAAATGCCACGCAGCCCCTGTGCCCTGGAGAAGGCTCTTGCTGCAGACAGGAGCTCCTCTCTGCCAGGGGCTGCAGAGGGAGACAGATGGCTGGAGCAGGAGTGCTGAGCCCTCCAGGGGCAAAGCCAGGCCATACAGCCAGGCTCTCACACACAACATCGCTCATATTTTTTCCTTTTCCAGGGTAAAATCAGTTTACCTTTTCCCCTTTGTGTAAGGAATTCTTAAAACATCTTCATGCTTTTTTTTTTTTAAAAATCTTACTGGATAGATGACTTCTTTGGGAAAAGGAACATTAATATTGGTATGATTGAAAGTTACTTATATAGGGTAGTTTTGCAGCAATTCCCAGCTTTTTGCATGCTGGTACCTTTCATCTGAAAGCTTTTTTTAATTTATGTACATTTTTTATGAGGGTTTTTTGTTGTTTTATGCTTTCCTTAGACATTCATAAGAATGTATGTATTGATGTCTAGAGTGTTCGACGTGTGACTTAACTGTTGAAGGTGGGATGCAGTGGTAGGTGTGCTAAATATTGCGGCAAACAAAGTCTAAAAGAAGGGTAGATACTCTGATCTCAAATTGCAAACTGTGTTTTAACATTTCCACAATAAAAATATATGGATGCCAGTTTGGGTTTAAATGTATTTATCCCAAATGTTTTGATTTCTAGGAACTTTGAACCAAAAGAACTGGGGCAAGAAATATTCTGCCTGCAATGGTGCCAAACAATCGCCTATTAATATAGATGAAGATCTTACCCAAGTTAATGTGAATCTGAAGAAACTTAAATTCCATGGATGGGAAAAGGAAACTTTGGAAGAGGCTTTCATTCGCAACACTGGCAAAACAGGTAAAAAGTCAGATTTCATGTTTGGAGTTAAATGAGGTCAGAAAGTGATATAGAATGAACAACCAACCAAGGACTTTTAATGGATCATTCTCATTTCACTTATCTGGTGCATTCTGAATTTATCTATTAAATAAATAAAAAAACCAAAACAACAGTGATGACAGTAGCTAAATGTAACAGAAGTCACACAAATAATAATTATGTGCATGGGCAGATACAGCCAAAGCAATCACATTGTGACTATCATCCCATCATGGGCACGTCATTGAAGCTAAACAGTAAGTTGGCATTTGCTGTGAAATTATGGTAATTATTACTATGTATCTGTAATGAGTAGGCAAAATGATTTTTTTAAAGTATGAATAAATTGCCTACTCATCTGCAAGCACTTCATGGGTGAGTTGAAGTTTCAAAAAATGCAATTTGGGATTCATCTCACCTACGCATAGATACATATAATATAAAAACTTTCATCTGAATTACTCACGTGGATGCCTTCTAGCAGTCAAAAAAGAGAAACAGGTGCTTTTGTGGTCTGATTTGTCTTACCAATCTTAGAGATGTATTTTAGAAAGAAGTGATTTATACCCACAAGTACATATTTTTCTCAGCCATGAAAAAAGTTTACAGTGTCATCTAAGTTGTCAGACAAATCTTTTTACAACCACTTATAAATCCAGGAAAGCAGTAACTGAAAGCTGCTTATTAGAAGTACTGTTCCTTGGTTTGGGCATAGGTGTGGAGGAAGGTATCTCTTAACAGCTGTCTTTGACCTTCTGCCAGTTCCAGTGGGACCCCTAGATCAGCCTTTTTGGTTTAGTTTACTTTAGTTTAGTTCAGTTCAGTTCAGTTCAGTTCAGTTCAGTTTAGCATTGCTGTTCCCAATTTCTGTTCTTGGCTCTGTCCTGTACTTCTTACATACCATTCCACAAATCACTTACTTCCCTCTTGCCCTTCTAGCTGAGATAAATAGTGCTTTCTCTTTTCAAGTTGCCCCTGAGAAAATGTGCTTTAAAGTCCTTAAAAGTGAACTGAGCTCTTCTCATCTACAGCAATTCAGATACTATATGAGAAACTGCCAAGCTTGTTTAAATGGTCTTCAAGGTTTTGAGGAGAGGAATGTAGTGAAATTGAACTCCATTAGTGCTGCTTTATCAAGAGGTCAAGCAGTTCACAATCGCTGGATGTGGGAAAGCCAAAATGTGGGTTTCCAGTCTATCCCACCCTGCTCATTCTCTCCAGAAGACAAACATTCTGTCCCATCTACAATTTGTGTACAGCTATGTCTAGCTGAAGACCTGCCATTGCTTTTTCCCATGGGAGACAGCTCCATAGCTAAGGGGTCTTATGTCAGGATAGTCCTCCTAGGAACTGGCTAAAATATTCTTTTGTCATGTTGCCTCATGATTTGTATGTAGAATTATGGTAAAAATGGTGGGGCAGGTTTGTATTTTCCTTTTTGTTAAAAACACAGGTACTTTCAGGAAGGTATATATTCCAGGAATTTATTTTCTTAGACAGGCCTTTGGTGGCTAAACTGAGCTTTTAACTGTAGCTGCATGTCCAGTTTCAGATAACAGGAAACCAATCACACTTCATTAAATTATTCTTTTATGAGTCTCAGCATGAAATGAAACATATTTCTCCATGCTAATAGGGAATTACCACACTTCTTACTTAGTTTAAGTAACCAATTTCCTGTCAAATTGCTTATGAAATACAGAGAAATAAGCATATCATATTTACCTGCTTGCTCTTAATACTGAAATATGAGAGTTACAGATGCCTTGGCTGGCTTTTATATTGACTCTCCTTTTTTTCCCTCTTTTTCAATTTGTTCAGTGGAAATTAACCTGACAAGTGATTATTATGTGAGTGGAGGTGGGTTAGACACCATATTCAAAGCAAGCAAGATCACTTTTCACTGGGGAAAATGCAACGCATCATCAGACGGATCAGAACATAGTTTAGAAGGACAAAAATTTCCTCTTGAGGTAAAGTACAGAATTTATTTTGATGATTTCAGAATAGGTTGCAGCAGCATGGGAGTGGGGTGGAGGAGAGGAGAAGCTCTTGCTGGGATGCACAAAGGCCAAAATTTCTTCACTCCATATGGCATCGTGTCATTTTCCAGTTAAAAAGAAGTAATTGTGGCTGGCAACTGTGCTGCTCCTCAATCCAAGCACTTTGAACTTCCATGTGAGAGCAAAGCAATAGTGCCAGGGTTGGCCTATCCATGGGGAAGAGTGGTGAGCCAGGAGCATTCCCTGGACAGTGTCATTTCTTTTACGTCATTAGCCACTTAAAATTCCCAATCACACTCCATCTGTCCTAACAAGGCATCATAGAGAATACTCTCTTTCATTGTCATCTCATGGAAATCTAGTAGGAGCAGGTCACTCCCTCATACATGTTGGTCACCCAGCACTGGAGGAGATTTCCCAGCTGCATCTGGGGAAAGAGAGAAAGGGGTGCAACAAAACCAGTGCTCTTTACAGCAGTCAGATGTGGGCTCCAAGTGCCTGGTAATATTACTGATGCTTCTCTACGCTTACTTCAAGGCATCTTGTCATATTATTCATGTTTTATCACTGATGTGAAGAATCGTCTCACCGAGTACTCTAGATCACGTGTCCAGTTATCTCAGTTTACTGTATTATCCGTGGAAAGCATTGTGCTCCTTGAAAGGGTAATTCCTTCATACTGAATACTTTTCCAGGAGAGGTTGTTCTTGCATAGCTAATTGTTGATGAATTCCATTCGGTATCCCCAGATAATGCATACAAGATAGGTAAAAAATCCTTATATTTATATTCAATTTTTTTGTTTGGATGGGTTTTTTCCTCAAGATGGGAATATAAATAAATGCATTGTTTAATTTTTAAATTTTTTGTACATATAACATTTGAATATATTTTTAATTGCAGATGCAAATCTACTGCTATGATGCAGATCAGTTTACAGATTTTGAAGAGGCAGTTAAAGGAAGTGGAAAGTTAAGAGCTTTATCAATTTTGTTTGAGGTAAACAAAATATATCTTTGTGTCATTTAATAAGCCTTGAAACACAGCAGATGTTCAAACTGAATTTAACTGGTTCAAATGTGTGATCATTGAGTTTAAAAATTGCCTGTAACTTTCTAATTTATTCTTACAGAAAAGCAAATGGGCAAAATACATTTGTTTGGCTTAAGGTCATCTACAATTTTGGTGGTAAACTTTAACTTTCAACATTTTTCATGAAGCCTGTACTGTTAAAATATGCAATTGCTTTTTTACAGATTGGACTAGAAGATAATCCAGATTATAACCCAATCATTAATGGAGTAGATAGTGTTAGTCGTTTTGGTAAGTTTGCCTTCATGTTTATTAATTACTGATTAACTGAATTCCACTTCAGTGTGATCATGAAGCCTGTAAGACATTGAGGACCACACTTCTGTATAGCTCAGTCATGTCTATCTTGTTAGAAATTATAAAAGTCATCTGGGTAGGCTGGAGAACTGGACAATCACCAACTGCATGAAATCTACCATAATCAAGTGCCAGATTCTGCACCCAGGAAAGGGTTAATTCTGGTTATATATATATATATATATATATGAATGGGGGAATGAGAGTCTGGAGAGCTCCCCTTTGGAAAATGATGTGGGGTTTGGTTTAATGGGAAATTGAGCATGAGTCAGCAGTGCCGTGGCAGCCAGGAGGGCTTACCGTGTCCTGGGGGCATCGGGCACAGCATCGCCAGCCGGGCAAGGGAGGGATTGTCCTGCTCTGCTCTGCACTGGGGCAGCCTCACCTCGAGTGCTGGGGGCAGTTTAGGGTCCAATGTAAGTAGGACATCAACCTATCAGAATTCATCCACAGAAGGGCAACCAGGATTGTGAAAGGTCTTGAAGACCTTGAAGAGTTACAAGGGGCGTTTGAGCTCGCTTTGTTCAGCTTGGAGAAGGGTTCCTCATCACAGTCAGTGACTTTCATAAATGGGGCAACAGAGAGGCCTTTGCTGATCTCTCTGTGGGGAGACCAGTCATAGGACATGAGGAAATGGGATGAAGCTGTGTCAGGACAAGTTCAGACTGGGCATTAGAAAAGGCCCATCACTGAGATGGTGATCCATGACTGGAACAGCCTCCCCAGAGTAGTAAGTGGTCGTGGCACCAAGCATCTGGATGATGCTCTTAGACATATAATTTAGTTTTAGGTAGTCCTGCGAGGAGCAAGGGGTTGGACTTGATGATCCTCATATGTTTCTTCAAACTTGAGATATTTTGGGTTTCTATGATTTATTTACCACAAGTCTATTTTTAACAACAGAAGTCTAAATGAATAAATATAATGAGAAATTTTTAACTGTTTAAATGCTAAATCCAGATAAATCTGATTAATTATGTGAGTCTTCTTACTGTTGTATCTCAGGATTTTCATACCTGGTTGGAAGCCAGATAACACTGTTGCAACTATCCGAGACAGGTCTTAAAACAGTGAGACTGAAGGAATATCAGTATTCAGTAGACTGAGAGGAATTTTTTTCAGTAGCTCTTGTGTAAATATAAAATAATCCAAATATATTGTATTATTAGCAGCATTATTAAAGCAAATTGTTAACAATTTTGTATTTAAGAAATGCTCTGAAGTGGCTGCTAATCGGGGCACGTGAACTTCAGCATGGTACATGAGGAGATCTGGGCTGTGTTTCTAACTCAGTTTCATGGTGTCTTTGCAGAAGAATAAAAGTGAATGAGCTGTTTTGAAAAAGAATATATTCTTACATCATGTCCATGACTTTAAGGAAACCTTGTCTCAGTTTTGCTTTATGTAATGATTCTTGAATTTTATAAAGCTCCTTTAGATCGGAAGGTTGAAAATGTAAAAAGCTGTTTTAAAAGCTTTCAAAAGTATGACACTAAAATCAAGTTTTTTTTCCTCTGGAAAACAAACTATTCAACAAATTTAAAAGGGAATACCTTTCATAAGTTAGAAAGACAGGGGTGGTGGAAATATAAAGTAGTTAAGATTCATTACTTTTGTGTGTCATCTTCTGTGAAACAAAAAGGAGAACTAGTAAAACATCAAGACAGATGCTGTCCTACTGCCTTGGAAGGAGCTGTAAAGCTATCAGCAGCAAGATTCAAGATACAGTCACTACATGGCATTTCAACAATGCTTAGAATGTAATTTTCCTGAATAAAATGCAAATGAGCTCAGGAAATTCAGGTCATGACTAAATCAAGTTGTTTCTTCTGAAGAAAAGTGAATAGCACACAATCTGTCCTTGTCTGTGATGTACATGGATTGTCCTTGTCAGTCATATCTGTATTGTGCTTATTTGAATCACAGAAGCTGAGCGCTCAAAGCTCTGCAGAGGAGCACTCCTGTTCCTTCTAGACAAACTTTCTGGTTTTCATCATTCTTTGTAGGTGTTTGATTTTAGAATCTAGGCTGTCGGTCTCATTAAAGGGTATTCTAAAATCCAAAGCTGCAAAATGTATGACAGGATTCTTGTTATGAATGAGAAGTTTCATGTCCCCAGCCATCTATATAAAATGGACTGGCTTTTCATTTTTGCTTAGGGAGGAATATGTTAACTAGACATGTACCAGATGGCAATGATAGCTTCTGTCTGAAAGGTGATTAACATTTTGACAGGAGAAATGGAAGGATGTTCTTTGCTCAACACTGCTAAATGTTCCCTTTTCATGATACATGAACGAGACAGAGGGGACAAGTCAGCTCTTAAACCTTAGTAGAGAAGTCACTGTAGAGAAGAAAAGCATCAATCACTTGTAGTAAACTATTAACGCAATTTGCTGCTCTCCCCAAATTTGTAAGGAATTAAAGACAAAGACAGGTCAAAAATCTGTACAGGGCTCAAGAAGTAACATACCTGTAAAAGCATAATTTAATGCACCGTCTGAAAATACATTGGATATTCAGAAGTGACCACTTACCAGTTAGGGAGAAACTTGAAATGAGTAACTTCAGATTGAAATAAGGTGTATAAGGATCTACGCTATTACAGGTGTTAAAAGCAGCATTATTTTGGATGCACCAGACAATAAAGCAGGTAATTGTCACAGACTGAAAGGGTCTGCCTTGCTGAAGTTGTTACCATTTGTGCCAATTCCTGTTGCTGGACCCTACTGCCCTACCATCAGAAACTTAGCTTTCTGAGGATGGACCTCCAGCAATTCCTCATGCTTCATCCCAGCTGGCAAGGTACCACCAGGTAAACTGCTGCAAGATGGGATATTAGTTTCACAGAACAATAGACAGAGTTGTCATACTCTCCTAGAGGAGGTCTTTGCATTGTTTGCTGATTTGTATAAAGCTGTTACAATCTTTCACTATGTTACCACCGTTTAAAAAACAATCCTGGTCCACAGAAATTCTTCTTCTACAATCATGAGTAATATTAACCCTCAGGTCTAACATGGCAACAGTTCCCCAGGCAGTGATTGTCTGCTGTGGTTTGGATCCTGCAAAAAACTCAACAACTTGATTAAATTCAGGGACAGTTTGAAGCCATTTCATGAGACCTAGAACAAAGATTTAACAAATTCTTTTTCTTCTCATTTCAAGAGTGAGACAAAGATTTGGCACCTTGCAAATAAGCTTACAGTGAGCAAATTTTTGTGAACCAATATACTAAAATTACTATATTTGTTACTGGAGTAACTTGTTATACCTTCCCAAGTAAGCAAAGTTGGTTTTGAGCTATACGTTTTCAAACTAAATAGAAAACTTCGTTATTTATTTGTATGCTAGTCTCTCTGGAGATTAAATTTTGAAAAGCCTTAAAATTAGCATGTTCCTATAATGGTAGCTCTTTTGGAGAGTGTGATTTCTGTTTATTAATTGCTACTGTACTATTTTAACTATCTGACTCTATTTTTCTTTTTTTTTTTCAGGAAAACAGGCTGCCTTAGAACCATTTGTTTTGCTGAATCTTTTGCCAAATACAACAGACAAATATTACACTTATAATGGGTCTCTATCAGCTCCTCCATGCTCTGAAACAGTTGAATGGATTGTGTTTAAAGATACCATAAGTATTTCTGAAAACCAGGTAATTTGTTTAATGTAGTAAAACCAAACAATTATACATAATACCAAAAGAAAAGCATTTTCCATGTATATGGTAGAAGCTCATGGCATTCATTGCCAGCCCAACAATAAAGCTTTTCTTTTATCTAGTTTGAAGTTTCTCATGCAGACATTAAATTAGGAAGCATCTATATTAATTGTGTTATCTTTTACCTTTTTTTAGTTTAGGACTAGAATTTGAGTAATTTCTTGTCTTAAAATAGGGTAAGAACATATTCCAGGCTGTCTGGACTTCAAGCTCAGATAAAACGGAGTAGAAAACACTTTTTCAGTGTTCCCCCAGCCAAATGGTGATGCTGGGCAGAGCATAGCTCCAGCAGCAGTGTGGCTGAAAAATACTCATGGAGTAAACCATTACATATACTGATAGCACAGAAGAACAGAAATTCAGTGCCATGCAGGATAACTCAACTGTGAGACTTTATCCGATATCTTTCTCCCTGAGTTTTTGCCTATTGGAAGTATCTGGTAAATTTTCCTGATTTCTGACTTCTTTTTTTCCTCTCCTCTTCTAGTTAGCTGTATTCTGTGAAGTCCTTACAATGCAGCAGTCTGGCTATGTTATGCTGATGGACTACCTGCAAAACAACTTCAGAGAACAGCAATATAAGTTCTATGGGCAAGTGTTTTCCTCTTACACTGGACAAGAAGAAATTCATGAAGCAGGTACTTACTGAATAGTCATTCCTCTCTTCATGAGATAAAAGACAATTTTCTGTAAAAAATTCATCCAAGTATGAAGTTACTCATTTTAAACTGTGTAGAAAGAAGCACATTGTGTTATTAGTCATAAATCTATCACTTCTGAGAAAAAAAACCAGCAATCACAAAACATGTCAGATTAAATGGAGTGCAAAATTAAATGCTTGTCTTGACCAAGCATTCAGTGAAGATCACATTAGTTCAAGCTTCCTTACACTGCCCTTTTAATGTGTTTCAGACTTCAACAAAGCTGCCAATTCAGGGACTGCAAGAGGATTTTGTTTTGCAAACCCATTTGGTTCTTTATCATGTAGTGTGGATGCATTTCCAATAGAGACTGAAGTGATGTCACCAAATTAATTTCATGTAGTTCACTTAGAAAGTGGTAGATTGAGAGAATTCCAGAAGTCAGATTCTGTACTCAGTCTTACCTAAAACTTCAGGAAAATTTGTGAAGGTTAGGTGACCAAAAGAGTACATTATGCAATGGGAAACAAGATCTAGTATTAAATATGGAAGGCAATGTTTCCTATACTAACAAGTACAAAAGAATATATAGTAAACACCTAAACTGGAGGCACTATGTTGCTACTTGGATGGGGATACCTGTAGATTTTGTAACTCGATTGCAGTAAACTGTGTTTAATTAGACATAAACAGATGACTGAAGCATGTTCTGTAGATGTTCTCCAGATCAGAAGTGTGGTTTCACACACACTTTCACATCTTTATGTGAACACACATGTAAATATATGCAGACAAATGAAACTACAGGATTTTTTTAATGTAGAACGTTAGAGAAGCATTTATATTTTTACCTTCGTTTTAAATAAAATTTAAAAATCCTAGGAATCATTAAACTTTAATGTTCAGATGCAAGAGCTGTAACATGAATGCCAAAGTCTCCAAAAGTCAGTAGGCTTATGTATTTCATGTTTAATATTGCATAATAGTCAACAGAAAAAAATAATCTTTTGAATCCCAATAGAGGAGGCATGAGAAATGCCAAGACTGGATATTACTCAGGTAGATGACTGAAAAGTTGTTTTGTGTTGCGAAACCTAGAACCTGAATTTTCTCCTGCTGTGTTCAGTGTAGATTCTCATTAGGCTGTAGGATTAAATGCTTGATTTATTGCTGTTATTAATACATTAAATTTCTTAATCAGATTTAAGTTTTCTTAGAAAAGCTAAAAGAATCTTTCTATTCCATTATAAACTAATTTCAGCAAAATATTTTCAGAAATTTTCTCAGAGTGGCATCCTTTTGGTGGCCTACTGAGGACATAGGAGATGCTTCATACCCCAAGCCTACCTAGCAATACATGTAATTTCCCTATGTGATATGTATGTATCAATTTAAGAAGATTAAAATAGCTAATCCTTACAGTCATACTTGAGGATTCACCTAAAAAAAAGTGTTTTGAAGCTGTAATGCTTAATTTCCATCAACCTCATCTGGCATGAAAATCCATTTATAATAGAAATCATTGTTTATTCCTGTAAACCTGAGAGCCATTGTGGTGGCTGCTGGGCGCATTGGGTGACTTCCCATGTGTTCCAGCCTTTTGGTTAGGCCCTGGGAGTAAGGGCAGAAACCTAACTCTTGTTTATCTTCCTTGATTTAGTGAAGGTATAAAAAACAATGTGTTCTTAAAATTGAAGACTGACAATGTATTTTGATTAAAAGTATTGGTCAGCCTGTTTTCCCATGAGAAATACAGCTGTGTAAAGTTCAGCGGTTGTCTTAGTTAAATTCTCTTGTGACACATGGGGTCAGGATTCATTCATGTACCTTTTACTGTTCTGCAGGTGACATGACTTCATTATGAATTCTTAGATTCTCAGATTCTGTCCTGACATTTGTGTCAGACACTTTCACTGGCACAGTGCTGACCACAATTCCCATTCCTGTGTCACTGGGAGTGGGGAGCTGGAAGAGTCAGGAGTGAAGCCTGGGACAAAGGAAAGGGTGGGGAGGTGTTGGTGGTTTTGTTTTTGTTTCTCACTATCCTCCTCTATTTTTATTGGTGATAAATTTCCCCAAGTCAAGTCTGTTTTGCCCATGATGGTGGTTGGTGAGCAATCTCCATCTCTATCTTCATCCATCAGCTTTTTCATCTTCCTTTCTGCCCCTGCCCTGCTGGGGAGGGGCAGTGGGTGAGTGACTGGGTGGGCACCTGGTGGCCAACCGAGGTCAACCCAATACACATCTGCTGTGCTGCTCCTCCTCCATCACAGAGAGAGAGTAGATCAGGCATATAAAAAAATGGCTTTTTGCCACATGCTCTCAGGGATCTGCAAAGCCCCTGAATATCTGAATGTAAATGAAGGGATTTCATGGCTTTAACAATTGAAAAGTTGCATTTAAAATATAATCTTAAACCTAGGTTTAGCTAAAAGTAGAAGAAAGCAACAAATGTGTGGGGCGGAAAAGCCACATTTGGACAGCTTATAAAGGTCTTCTGGTCAAAAACACAGCCCAGGCAGTTCTTGGCAATGATTTGGCTAATGTACCCCAGTGGTTCCCTATGGTGGAATTAAGTTTAGCTGAAAATTTCTTAAGTTACATGGGTAGCATTTTATTCCACAGAAGAAGGAGCAAAGATAGGTGCATTAGCATGACACAATGTGATAGGCAAAACCAGAATCTAAGTATTCACCTGGAGAAAGCAGAGACTTAGATTTAGGTCTAGCAGGGAGCTGGCCTCTGACTTCCTGTGAATTTTTTGTTATTTTGTATTTTGCTGCTTGTTATTATAAACTGCTAACCCAATTTAATATTTGTGGCTTCAGGCTAGTAACAGACTTGAGAACTCCCTTTCTTGCAGTCCCTTTGCTCAGATTTTCAAAAAGTTAGTATCAGAGCAGAGGTACTTAATTAGGTGAGTTGTCATGTGATCTCCTTTCTTTTTCCAGTCTCTGGGGAAGGAAAATGGGAAAAGGTAAGAGCAAAGTACTTCTGTGTTACTGACTTGTAGGAAAGAAAATGGAACAGCAGGATGATTTATGAAGTGACATCAGAAGAAGGGCAAGAGACAACATTTTGGGAAGAAATGGAGGTGAAATAGTATGTAGGTGATTGTCGTAGTAATTGTCAGTCTTTGCTGAGATGAACTTTAGAAGGAGAACCAAAAGGATGACTTTTTTCTTGGGAAAAAAAACAGAAGAACCATCTGGAAAAGAGAAAAAGAAAACAAATAACACTGGAAGCACCAACCTTGTACCTTTAAAAGTTCTATGATACTGCTCTATAAGTCTGAATACAGCCAGAGATTTCAGAAACAAATTCACTCACAGGCAAAAAAAGATGAAGGGAGGAAAAAGGACTGTAGAAAAGAGTTTGGAATACAGAGAAGCTTGGTGTTTATATTATAAAAAAGATTTTTGAGAATAATTTTAAACACCTTCAAAAAGAAATAGCTGAGGAGTCTTCAGATTCATTGAAAGAGAATGAAATCTGTTTAAATCAGTCTTAATGCTCAGAATTGAGAAGAGAATCGTCTTTGCTGGTCTAATGATTTCTTTTTGCCATCTGGTGGAAATGGGGAGGAATGACAAATTTTAGGAATGGAATGGAATGTACACAGCATGAGATTTTTTTTCTTAATTTGCTCTTCCTTTGCATCAATTAAAAGAATTAAGTGTAATTAATGAAATGGTGTATCAGTTATATAGCACAATAGATTCAAAGCCTAGCAGGCTGCAGAATTCAACTAAATTACACAGATTAACACTGCCTCTACTATTAGCTTACACTCACAAACACAATAATTAAAAAAGCTTTGCTGCTTATTTTTCATTGACTATCTCAGACCAAAGCTTCTCAGAACTGCCCACCTTCCCTACGGAATGGGAGAAATTCTTTTTACAAGTATTTTGTAGAGGCGTGATTGCCCTCTTATGTTCAAGTGGCAAAATGCAAAGCTAAAGGACTTGTCTTTCAAAATGCAGCATTGTTACCCAAAGTGTTGAGGCATCTTAGTATTTGCTTCCTTTTAGAGAACTCCAGAGGATCTGCAATTGTTTTCTTCGTTAACTAAATAGGTGTTTTGGTTTTTTTACCTGCTTTTTCTAATACTCCTATGTTGCTCTAAACAGATTATGAGATGTAAAAAATGTTGCCTCATTTATTCCAAATAGGGAATAACTATGTAATTGCTTGTGCAAAAGTCAAACTAAAAATATAATAACAAACCGTAAAATATCACATGAAATCACTACCTGACAATGTAATAATTAGCTTCTTCCTATTTGCCTTTTGTCACTTCTTTAAGTACTGTAAAAAGATTCAAACATCCCTGAGAGGAAATTCGGGTGTTATAGGTTTACCTTTAACCATTAAAAACAATCTACTATAGATTAGTCTATTACAGCTAGTGAGAGTGTATGCAGCTCTTCTAGTGCTACTCTAATAGAGCCATAAAGACAGAAATACTGAGATTTTTTCATTCCCAAGACAGATACAAGAATATTTATGTTTTATCATTTATATTTTATTTCTTAGGAACTGGATACTAATATTTCACAAAATATGGTGTAAGAGGCAGGGAGAGGAGACTCAGTCCTCAAATTTACTTACTTTTGGAAATCTGGTGTTAAAATTCTGGTTCTGTTTATAGTGGCATGGCATCTCAAATATTTTAGTGGAAAGGTAAAAATGAGGCACATGAAAGACTTGCATTAGTTTTCTCAGGCGGTAGCTCAAGATTTTAGTAGAGTCACTTGTGCCATTTAATAAATACTACGTTCTTCCCTCTTTTCTTTCTCGTAGTTTGCAGCTCAGAACCTGAAAATGTTCAGTCTGATCCAAAGAATTACACTAGTCTTCTTGTTACGTGGGAAAGGCCTCGTGTTGTATACGACACCACAATTGAGAGATTCGCTGTGTTTTATCAACAGCTGGATGGAGAAGACCAGACTAAGCACGAGTTTCTGACAGATGGGTATCAGGACTTGGTAACTGTAACCTCTTCAAGTTTCATAAAAAGGGATGATGGCATAACAGCAACTCACTGTTAATTATCTTGAGGGATTAAACTGTAGCTGGGAGCTGATTGAAGAGAAGTTATCTCTTTTTTTGGCTGTAAAGCCACAAAGACAATTTAAAACAAAAGTAAAAGTTTCTTTTGTCCAGAAAAGGGAAAAGCTCTACAGATTGCTGCTTTGATTTGCCTATATTTGCCATGACCATATCAATCACAGAGCTCCTTAGCCATAAAACCCTTTTTCAGCTAATAGTGATCTGTACTTCATTGCTCATGAATGAGGAAGAATGACCTACAAGAGCAACTAATGCAATTCAATTTAATCATACTGTTATAAATATTAAGTTACTGATTACAGCTTCACGGTATTTTACTAATGAGGTCTGTTCTTCTAACCCTCTTTAAAGACTCGTAACTTATCAGACATAACGTAACCTAAACTTGTGTTCAGCACTAAATAGGTGTTTGGTTTGGTATCCTTCATGTAAAAACTCACAAGGTTTTTTTTCAAGTTGACTGAAAAGCATTTGTGGCAATAAAATGTAAAAAGCACATATTAAAATACTGTAAGAAAGGAGCTTTATGGTTTATAAGAAAAATGTGTTATTAAAAAATTGACATTTTCAAGTACTTGATACTTATTTGCAAGTAAATGATTAAATGTGTTTTTTCTTTTAGGGGGCTATTCTAAATAATCTGCTGCCCAATACAAGTTATGTTCTTCAGATAGTTGCTGTTTGCTCTAATGGTCTGTATGGAAAATACAGTGACCAAGTCATTGTCGATATGCCTTTAGAGGACCCAGGTAAGTGATCTTTTGAGTTTAGTGGACACTTTTACCTGAAAAATCTGTATTTGAAGAAGTAGTTTGTTTGCAAACCAGTTTAAATGGATGACTATCAAATTATGCTAAAATGAAATTTCAAAATCTCTGCAGTTAACCTTCAGCATGTTCCTTGCTAATGATATTTTACATGATTTAATTCCTTGTAAGCATTACCTATAAAAACCTGCATGTTAATTTTTTTAATTCTAAGAATATTCTGAAAAGCACCTACTTGATTTCAAATCTCACAAGTGTATATTTTAGAAACATAATGTAGGGAAATAAAACCATGTTTGGTATTATTTCTCTATGGTTCAAGCATCCTCTCAAAATTAATCCACATAGCCAAAGTATTAAGGAATCAATTAATACAACACAATATATGATTTGTAAGTCTCTGTTAATGATTTTGAAATTTGATTTCTTGTGAATACTTGGAGTTTGATTTCAAAAGACTTGTGGTGATGGAATTCCCTTGCTTCTTAATGCTGCCTTGCAAAAAGATTGAAAGGCCTAACAAACAAATCTTAGTGATTTTACAACAGATTTGCTGCTTCTGCCTGCTGGTAAATATGAAATAATTTGAAACTATAGCATGAAGCTTGATCTTGTCCTTAATAATTCCTTAAATTCTGTGTAAGTTTTAGCATCAGACTCAGTTCTTACGAAAGTGAGAGGTGTGTTTTTAATTAAGAACTCGGTAATTAATCATAGAAAAAAATCAATTGCTTTTTGATCATGCTAGGACCTATTTTTTATCTAAGCGCCTGGATTTTGTTGTTTGTTTATGTATTCTGTAAGTTCAGTTTTACTCTTATGTATGTCTGTTTAGCTAAAACAAAGTTGTTAGTGATGTTGTGGTATACTTGGGAAAACAGGACAATATTTCATTTCAAGGGGGACACATTCCTTTACAGTGAGAAAATATGACTGTCAACAATCTACCACATAAATTCTAGACTAATAAGGGTAATGGGCTTGTAATAGTGTGGGTTTGTCTGTAGGAGGAGGACACAGCATCAGGTACCTCTAAGTTTTTAATAAAGTTTTAACTTGTCTTTCAAACACAATGTATTAAGAATAATGTATTTTGGGGTCTTAGGCTAATATCTACCGGAATTTTCCTGTTTCTCTTTAGTTTTCTAAAAGGTCCGCAACAAGCTTCTGACATTCTGCCTGACATTTCACTCTTCTATCTACCTTTTATCCACCTCTTAGATAGTATATTCTTTCACTTACTTTCCAGAATTTGCTGGGTTTGTGTTTGAAGAATTTTCTCAGATGAGAGTTCATCTACATACCCCACATCCATTTGTACATGGAATGGCAAATAAGCAGCATAGTGTTACCAGCAATAGTTCAACAAATCAAGTCAATACAGTGCTGCAATCACAGCTGTAAAACCTCTGAAAATAGATATTACAAAACAAAATCCAGGATAGGTGATATCCGGAGGATAAGCCATACTGCTACTGCTGTACCCCTGCTGTAAGGTTGAGTTGCACACCACCCCGCTGTGTTCCAGGACTCCCTCTGGAAGGAAATGTGGGTGCAAAGGAGGGAGAGGGACAGGAGCTGGGCTGGGCAGGCACTGTCAGTGCACCTGTGGTGAGAGCAGGGGCTGCTGGGGAGCAGACAGCAAGAGGATGAGGAGGCACTGGGCAGCAGTGCAGATCCAGCCGCTGAGCGTGGCATCCCTGCTGTTCCTGCTGAAGTCATGCAAAACAGTGGCTTCGCATTCATTCTGGTAGGAGGAAGAGTGAGGGAAATATGTACTGGGAAACTAATGTGACCTTCCAGTATATCAGCAGGAATTACTCTGAGATTTGTATGCTCAGACAAGAGAATTTGGTACGATAAATGCTATATTTCAGACTGTGTTATATCTGTTATAATAAAGGTTGTATATCAGACTGAAGGTCTGATACTCTCAAGCCTTTTTACAGAGACAAGCCATTAATTTCTGCTTTATCTTTTAAATTTTAATCAATATAAATAGAGAGGGAAGGCTTTAAATAAAAATTAAATACCAAAATGAATATTTGCATGTTTCACAAAAAAACCCAAAAGTTTCATTGGTATGCTTTCTATCTGAAATGGACACCAAGTTATTTAATCTACTTTAGCTCTTTTATTTTGGCACTTCCACAGTGGTACCTCTGAAAGTGCTGAATGAAGAAAATTCAGGGGGAAATTCCCCTCATGTAATTAGTATTATTCCTAAGAGTGTACCTTGCTCTATTAATAAGTTGTTTATATGTTGTGTCAACTCTGCATACAATTTTAAAATATGAAAAAACCTCCCATTAATTTCTAATATTAATGTTTATTTGCATACTTACTTTTACTAATTATTTACATCTGAATTAACCATTGCAAATATTTCAAATATTTTAATATTTAATTTTAATATTCCTAATATTAAGCAACAGACATATAAGAATGTAAATATCTAATAAGAAAGATTTGTTCAGAGCAGCTTGCTGATTACAACTATAACATCAAATTGGTTTTGTGATCTGCTTTATAGATCTTGAGGCAAAGGGGGATTTCTTGGAGCTCCTGCTTGAGAATTTATGAAAGAAAAGTTATCTTCACCGTGAAGACATGAAATAAAGTTGACACACATAAAGCATAAATTAAATCTTTCATTTTCAAGAATTACTCTGAGTAATCCAGTTTAAGATGAAATTCACAACAGTCACCTCCAGATCAATTAGTCTTCATGTTAAGAGCTAAAGCAAGGCATGAGTCGTGCAGAGCCATTAGATGGGCCCTTTTCCAGGAAGAATTCTGCCCTTCTAATGACATCTAATTCGGCCACTTCTAATGACATCTGGTATTCAAAAAGCTCAAGACCATTGTTTTAGACTTTCCTTTTTGAGATTCTTGCAAGAGAGTGCCTCTCGTGCCTTCTCCCCACCCGGTCTGGTGCCTCCCGTATGTGCTTAGTGAGGGCTCTGCAGGCTCTGGTGATCCACAGATCCAAGACTCATTCTCAGCAGTGCTTTGTAAGAGGAAGGACCTCTTTCAGGCCATGCTCTCTGCCTCAGTTTGTGGAAGCCTCAGAAGCTGTAATCTAATGACATTACGCAAGCCACTGTAGTGGAGACCTCTGCTCTTTGGGTTTTTCCTGAGCTCTTCAGAATGGCAGCCCTTCACCTTGTAATACAGTGTGGTGCATGCTAATTTTTCCCAGTTATTCTCCACTTAGTGAAAGCCAACAAATGCAATACTTGATGTAGCTATAAAATCTCCATTGAAAATTTAGGGAATAATATTCAGAGTGTCTTAGTCAGCTTTGATAAAAATCCAACCTTTTTTTACTAATTTTTCACTTGCTATTAGAATTGGATTTTGAATAACTATGTAAATGTGTGCTTTGACTCTCTAGATAACATCTGTACAGAACTGAAGGTTGTGCAGTAGTTTGTTGTGTAGTTAATACTGGTGGTACTTACATGCTTTTGCTGACACAGGAAAAATAAGAATATAACTCCCCGCTCCTATTCCTTTGTGAGGTCTTCAGTTGGTTTTTGTAAAAACAACATGTTAGGATATAGCTCTCAAATGCTGTCTCCTGCCTGGCAGCTCATGCTGTCAGCAGTGCTTTATGAGGGTCTAACTATGCAACTTCCTTGTAACTCATCTTTGTGATTTTTGTCCTAAAAAGCACTAAGCATATATTAAATATCTGATTTAGGGGGTGCTTTTTTCTAATTTTATACTGATAAAAGTAGAAATCTGAAAACTAATTTAATCAAAAGAAACAGGCTTTACTTTTGTTCTTGCCATGCCATTTATTACATAAGTCAGTACAGAAATGAAAAGAATTTATGTTATGCACATTATTCTATGATTACAAATCTCATTGTTTAAAGAGATTTTTTTAAATATTTACGTTGAACAAATGTAGGAAAATAGTTATATTTTCTGTATTTGTTCTATCATTTCTTCACCTGTCATTAAAATGGACTATGAAAAGACCTCTACAGAACTCTCTAACTAATTATTTAATTCTTTTATTTTAAAATGTAAACTATAGAATAATCAATATGTGGTTCCAGGAAAAAAATAAACAAGCTTGTTCATCAACCTACACCAATGGGTTGTTTTTTGGAGGGTGCGGCTCTTCTGCTTGGATGGGGGATGTTACTATATTTCTGTAATCTCCCATCAAATCAAAAGCTCAGCAACAGGATTAACAGAACTTCTGTGAGTGTCTCTAATACTTTTTCGTATAAAATTTTCTATGACCATCTAAATTTAAATAGACTTAATAAAATTCCTGAACAACTGTTGTTGTTAATATACAGTTTATATATATATATATATATATGTATGTATGTATGTATATATGTATATCTATATATATATATGTATGTATGTTAATACCTCTCCACTGAGAAAACAACAAGAAACTGTAGTTCCCTGCTGGTGGAATTTGACAGCATGTGCCCTACTGTATACTCCAGCGCAATCAGTACAGTTTGTTTTTCTGACTGAGTCTGATAAAAGCTCAACTCAATAATAGTGACCACAAAAAGAATAGACAGAATTTCTCTGCATTAAAAACATTTTTCAGAGAAGTCTGTTGAGTATGTAGTACATAATATGGGTCTATTGTGGGAAGGCATTCAAACTAACGTCAATATATGATTTATATCATTGAGAAGCCAGGGAATATCATTATCTTGTCCACCCTTCCTCCCCTCCGCTCCCCTCCCCACCCTGCCCCAGAGCCTCCTAAGCCTCAGGAGTCAGAGGTAAGATAATTTTTTATCTATCTAGCCAATGGAAGGTCAATTCATACTGATAATTTATAGATGTTTGTTACTAAAGACAATTTGTGAAGATTTTGTGCAGCATTGCTTAATCAAAATTTGTTTGCATGCTATAATCTACAAATAAAACAATATGAGCTTATTAGTTTGATAAACTTCATCTAGTGTATGTTGCATAAAGCACATCTCAATTTGTTTGGTAGATATGAACATACCAAAGAGAATACAAATTAAAGTCATAGACCTCATCTGACTTTGGAGAAGTGAGAAATACAGAAATGACATATTTATTGTATTCTATTGAACAAACTACATTTGGGAATTGGGGAGGAAATGCAAACATGGAGCTGTGTGTGATGCTATTGTTAGAATCACTCCCCAGGCCAAGGGACTGGCATTTTTACCTGTGCAAATCAGCCCTCAGAGCACTCAGGTACAGACAGAGTGCTCTGTCTGTACATGGCTTAGGAGAAAGTCTAAGAAAGATTCCTAATGGGAATGGGCCTTTTTGTCGACCAAAGGAGCAGTAAGATGCATCAGTGCTGTGGAAGGGGTGTTAGAAGGTCACTGAAGACCTGTGCCAGTTCCTACCAGAGAGATGGATGTTTCTTTCAACCTGCTTTGAAGTCTCTCTTGCTGACTGCCATCAGAAGTACAACACTGGATTTGGCCAAAAAGAGAGAAAGAAGGCAGGAGTCTACCTCTAAATTGAGAGAGAAGGATTTTCAACTGGGTTGTAGGAGATTGATTTTTTCATCCTGTTTCAACTGGTTTTTATTTCTGAAAAGTGGGAATGCCTCAAAAGCCTCTAGAGTAGTTCTTCACAGAGCATGCAGTCCTTGTTGATTAGGGACTTTTTCTGGGATGCGATAAAACTAGCTTCATGAAATCAAGTGAGCAGGAGCTTGAAAAAGGCTGTAAGCACTGGGTAGGGTGGGTCTCTTTGGTGTGCCCTGATGGAGGCATGCAGCCTGCTTCCTACTGAGTATGATGGCGTGGCTGTTCCTCTAGTACCTAAGTACAATCCTGGGTGCACAAATAAGGAATTTGCTATATGAAAATTATAGAACAAATTATTTTACAAGGATATCTTCAGAGCTTTCAGATTAAATGCAGAGAAATAGTTGATCCCAGACTTACTGTTTTCTCTCTTCTGTATTTCTGCATTTAAACTGTATTTCTCATTGAAAACGTTCTTGTAAACTTGGCTTTCCCTGGCCAACATGTGGTTCCTCCAAATGTACAAATCCAATGGTATCAAAATAGAGCCAGACAAAACTGTTGTGGCTGAATGTGTCCTGTCTAGATGAGTGAGCATTGCTACCCTTAGACCTCCGTCCAAGTGGCTGGCCACTTCTCCAAACACAATCCTACAAAACATCTGAGACATAGTCTCAATGAACATTAATTAATCAATTGAGTCCTTTCAGAATTAATAATTCTGTCTGTTTAAAATTGTGGATGATACGGTGTGTATTTTTGTTTTATAGAGGCTGACCTCATTCGTGAACTGAGTGAAGCTGAAGAATATGAGGTATAGCATTCATTTGTTTTTTAAGAGAGTATTTAAAATACATTTCAACTAGACTGAAATTATTTTCTGTGAAAATTTACAGAACTGTCACCAGTTCAGTGTATTATCTGCATTTATGCATATATATATATATGTGTGCATATATAGCCTTTAAGCTATATTTCTCCGTAGATAACTGGAGATACCTCAGTATTTCATTCTCTGGGACTGGAGATACATGGTGAAGTAAGGGAAGTCACAGGATATTCCTAAATATTTTTTGTAATGGAGCATCAGTTTACAATCACCCCTCTGTGAAGTCTGACAGAATTTACTTCTGTCATTTAGCAGAATCAAAACTGCCATCCAGTGTTAGGCTTTTTAGTTTGTTTAAAGAGAAACTTGATTTGGCCTTGCTTGTGATGGTCTTACAATGTAGCAAATTAAAGTAAGGGAGGATGGTAGTTGTGCTGAAGAGTGAGATTCAAGTGTGTCTGCTATCAGTGTGCTATTGGTTGAAGAATTACTCAAGAATTCTTGGAAAGGTCATTTGCTTCTTGAACTCAAGTTAGACTTTACAATATAGCTCTGTTTTACAAAATTTTTTTGTAAAACAGAGCTTATGATAACCTTTGGAGGCTTCATATTCAGTAACTAGATTTCTGGTGTCCCAGCAAGGAGAGAGGTAGAAATACCATAATTAAGTTTTTAACAGTCTCTAATACCAATTTTGCAACATAGACAGTTACTTCAGTAAGACATTTATCAAGTAATATCAAGTAATCCCTCAGAATGTTCAATTTATAGTTTCAGTCTATGACCACAATATTATCACTGCATGAGAAGTCCTTGTAGTTAAATAGACAGTCTGTGCTTACCTGTCTATTTACCCTCCCTTGCATTTGTGGACACTGAGTAACCAGTAATACAGTCATTCCTCTGTTCTTGTAAGCTATGTATCTAGATTATTACATTGTGTCTGTTAGATGCCAGTGAGAAACTAATTTTTACTTGAGACAAGAATGTTTAAAAGTGCAGGCAGACATTGCCCTGTAGAAAGTAGCTCTTCAGAAACAAGGGCCTGTCCAGTCCAGCCCATGTTTGAAGACAGTGTTGGTACTGCCATCCCTACAGTTTAGATATTTAGTCCTTAGAATGAAACACAGACCTGAGAGTCACATCTGAGGTACCTTATGTTGTGTGAGTGCACTGAAGCTTCATGGTTCAAAGAGGGACTGCAGTAAGAAGCCCATCTCTAGCCACGTGGGTAAACCCTTGCTCTGGTGAGACTGGGTAAAAGCTCATGACTCCTGTTTGCTGAGTGCCTCAGTCTGTAATGTATTCAGCAGCTCTTTGTCTAGGGTGCGTTCTTTCAAAGGCTGTTGATTTTTTACATTCTTCTCCCTGCTGTGCCCTGTTCAGTGCAGGAGTGGGAGATCTACTCAGCAACTGTAGTGGAAGCTGAGGAGTTGTTCGATTGATAACAGTGCCCCAGTCTCATGTCTCCTGGGTGTTTTTTCTCAGCATTGTGCTTTTGAATAAAAACCAGTGGCCAAACCACAAAAACAATATCACCAAGCCAGATCTTTAAAAAAAGGGGAAAAAAAGGACTATTTTGCAAGAAGCTCTGTGCTGCTCTGTTTCTTAGGGCTATATGTGCGTGTCAGATCAAGTCCCTTCAGAAACTGGAAGTGCCCCTCAATCCAGATTGCCAAGTTGCTCTGGGACAGGTTCAGTTCTGGTGCAGGTCTAGAGTGGGGCACAGCACAGAGCTGCAGGGGCTGCTGTGTCTAGGTCAAAACAAAAATGCTTGCTGAGCAAGTTAGGTGGTTCGATGTTATGTTTTTTTATTTGGTGCAAGGAAAGCTAGAGAGGTGACCAAAAGATTTGACCTTAGATCCCCAAGCGCTGCCTAAATCCTGATTGCATTCAGGCATGTAATATTTTTCTTTTGGTTATGTCCTTAAGGCAAAACTCTAATACAGATCTTGCACAAAGCATTGTTATTCATCGTTATTCGTGTTCAGAAAACAAAGGGTCATAATAGGACTAGGGGATATCACTCACAACAACTATGAAACTCTTGCAGTCATGCTTAACATCCTGAAATCTTCTTTTCTAGCAAACTTTGAAGATTCAGCAGAATTGAGGACAGGTCATACATATGTTTTACAAATTCTGTTGTTATGATTACAATTTAATAACTATCAGGATATTAGTGCAAACTTCTAAGACATTCTGATAGCAAAACTGTTTTTTCATTGCTGTGTCTGCAACATATACTATATATTGCATATACAATTGCATTTTATTAGGAAAGAGTTAGAGCTTTTTTAATATAGTAAATAAATACTGTGAATGATTTTTGCCTCTCAAAAACAGTTAAAGTAACGCAATACTGAAGAAGTTGTTGGGACACAGCATTTCTTTGTTTGTATCACCAATAAGTAATATTTTTCAAGATAAAAGAGAATACCTGTTCATGCAGTTAATACTTTGGTTTGAGACCAACAGTTTTCTCAAGTTTTGTCTTGCTTTACCCCTCTCGTTTCATGGATCTGGGAAAATGTATTAATGCAGTTTTAATTTTCATTCATGTACAGAGTCTGTAAACATTTTTAATTGTCTTCGGCTATGATATTTTTTTCAAAGGATGAAGTTGATGGAAAGGAAACAGAGGTGGATGAAGAAACTGCAGTGGTTCCCAGCACTGACAGTACAATGAACCAGTTGAGGAGAGATTTTCAGGTGATTACATCCAGCTACAGTCAAGAAAAAATGGGACCAAAACCCAGTGAAGCTAAAACAAATAGATACTTAACAAGAGATGAATTGCATGGTAAGGATAATGTTTTCAAAGCAGTTTATTATGCTACTTCTCCACCTATTGGTGAAATTTCTGAAGAGGAAGATCCTTTTTTGGAATCCCAAACAATTACTGGAATTCCTCCTCAACTCATTGACTCCACCAAAGGCAGAGAAGAAGAATATATATATCTTTCTTCAGGCACCGAGCCAACAAGAATAACCACTACTGGCCACGGTGACGAAGATTTCTTATTGTCTCCTTTTAAACCTCGTCAGGAATCTGATGACTTTTGGAGTTCAGTTCCTACCACTTCTTCATCACAGCTGGTTACAGAGGAGACCTCCCAAGAAGATGCTCTTCCTTCAGGAAGTCCAGACATAAGTGTGCATGATGTTCTTTCCCAAGGCTCCATTAAATATGTTTCCGAAGGTGTAGCACCCTCAAGCTCTGATGAGCCTCCTAAGCAAACTACTTCAACTGATGGAAATGTATGGTTTCGTAATGCTACAGATGCAACAACTCAGTCTGTTGATACATCGCCCAGCATGCAGTTGTCTCAGACCAGTTACACTGATGCTTATGTAGAGGGATTAAAGCCAACCACAGTGCCCTATTCAAGCAGCCCAGTGGTTCCACAAGGCACTTCAGATGCGGATTTAGAATTGCCACATTATTCTACCTTTGCTTTCTCCTCTGCTGAATTATCACCTCACTCTATCTCTTCAAGCTCTGGAGAATATGGTTCTGCTTCTGCTGCCAGTGAGGTACTCTCTCAGACAACTCAGCCAGTCTATAATGGTGAGATACCTCTTCAACCTTCCTACAGTAGTGAAGTGTTTCCTCTAGTCACCCCTTTATTGTTTGACTCTCCGATGCTCGACACTACCCCTGCTACATCAGATAGTGATGTGACCTTGCATGCTACACCTGTATTTCCCAGTGTTGATGTGTCATTTGAACCCACCCTGTCTTCCTATGATGATGTACCTTTGCTTACATTTTCCTCTGCTTCCTCCAGTAGTAAAATGTTTCACCGTTTGTATACAGTTTCTCAAATGTTTCCACAAAGTGCTACTCCGGCTGTTGCAAGTGATAAGGTGTCCCTGCATGCTTCTTTGACCTTGGCAGACGGTGATCCATTAATACAGCCAAGCCTTGCTCAATATGCTGATGTGGTGTCACATCAGACCACTCATGCTGCTTCAGAGACACTGATATTTGGTCATAATAGAACTCACATATTTTCTCAAGTTGAACCATCCAGCAGTGATTTAAATATGCATGTACTATCTACAATGTCTGAACTTCCTTATGCTTTGTCTAGTAATGTGGGCTCCCTCCAAAGCTTTACTGTTTCCTATGACTCTGCAGAATTTGTGCATGATTCTGTTGACATATTTCGTCAAGATCCTTTATTTAGCAGCTATAAAAATGTACTGGTGCATAAACCTTCTTCTGTAATATTACAAGCTGATACTTTGCTGCAGCCTACGCGCTCTCTGTCTAGTGACACGGATTGGTCTGAAGCATACTCTGGTAGTGAGTCCCTTTTGCCTGATACAGATACTTTGACGGTACTTAACGTTTCTTCCTCTGATTCTGTTGATGAGATTCCATATGAATCATCTGGGTTTAGTGATGATAATAAGATGCTTCAGAAAGGTGATGTTATATATGGAGATGAGAGAGAACTGAAAATTTCCTCCTCTTTAAGAGAAATGGCTTCCAGTGCTGAAAGTAAAGTGATACAGGAACTTTCTACATCTGTTTCTAATGTTGTAATTGAGCAGAATATGTTTCTGCAAGAAAGCCCACTTCCTGTTTCTAGCACAAAGGGAATCCTTCCAGTCTCACTTGCTTTTCCCATTACTAAGATATTTGATCATGATATTAGTAAACTTACAGAAAATCACCTTTCTCTTCAGCCTTTGCATGTTACAACTCCAGCCTTTGATGACACTGTGCTTAAACCTACGCTTAGTGCAAGCTCAGATCAAGCTCTCTCTGTCCCTGCTTATAGCAAAATGTTGTCCTCGACTCCACTGTACTTTTATGAGACCTCAGCTACATTAAATAATGAAGCATTGCTGCAGTCCTCCTTCCAGTCTTCTGCCGATGGCGCTCTGCTTAACACAGCTGCAGTTGTGCCTAGTGATCCAATATTGGCTGAAAGCTCAAGGGTTCATAAAGATAGTTCTACATTTGACCAAATATTGCATCAAATGGCACCAGGGTCTGCTACAACTGAAAGCAAGCTGCATTCTACATCTGCACCTTCTGTTGCTGATATGATGTCAGACACTTTTAGTAAGCCTACAGCGTCACTTCAAGGTTTATCTGTTTCATATGCAAGTGAGAAATACGTTTCATCCAGTTTGTTTAACAGTGAAGATGTTCAGAAGGTTATGCCTTCATTGTACAGTAGCGATGTTTCATTCCAGCTGACCAGTTTACAAAATACAAATGCCTTTTCCCCCCAAGCAGCGAATGCTGTAACAACTCCCTTCCTAACAGGTGACACTTCATCACATGTAGCTACTCCTACAGACAGCCGTATCTCTTCAAGTGATTTTGAAAGAAGTGAGGCTGCCAGTGTCTCTTCGAGTTCCACACTTGGTTTCGATCCTGTTCATATGCCTGCAGTTGTTTCTGGCTCTGATGTGTCCGTTCATCACACTCTTCCTTTACCAGATATTCATATTTCAGTTATGGCTGTTCCTTCCAAAAGTGAGATCCCTGTAACTTTGAGTAGGTTGCTGGTTCCTTCTAGAGAATCCTCTGGGTTGTCTCCCAGTATCCTGTCCAGTACCGATTTGTGGTCTTCTGTAGTTGAGGATGACTACGATGAATATGATGATGGCTTCCCTGTAAGTAACTGTATTTCATGCATTTCCCATAGAGAAGATCAGGATATGGTAGTAGAGGATCAAAATACAGAGGTAAACAATAACGAGGATCAGAGTAACCTAATTATAAGCTCACATTCTGAGAAACCTGAAGAAGAAAAGTTTTCTACTGCTGCATCTGACAGTCAGATAAACCCTGCCACAGACAAACATAACTATACATCCATACCAACTTTGACAGCAAGTGTGATGCCTAAGAAGTACAACGACTTGAAAATTTTGGAGAACCACATTCAGACTTCTAGTGTCCAATTGCAAAACACATCAGAATCTAAGTCTTGGGCTGTTTTGACAAGTGATGAAGAAAGTGGTTCTGGCCAAGGTACCTCAGATAGCCTTAATGATAATGAAACTTCAACAGATTTCAGTTTTCCTGACCATAATGAGAGAGACACTGAAGGGGCAGTTGAAGCAGGTAACTCAGAATTAACTCCTGGATCATCACAGTCATCAGCCTCATCTATCACTAGCGATCACTCATCAGTATTCAACATCTCTGAGGCAGGTTAGTTATGGATAAGTCTAATGAATGCCATGGGAAGCTCTGAGGGGGTACTTTTGTGCCATAGAGAATGAGAAGGTTTATCTACAGATAATAAAGGGAGAACATAACAGTACCAATGGCTGTGATTAAGGAAGCACTGGGGAACGGGTGCATACTGAGCTGGCTATCTTGTGAATGCTACTTCTGTCTACTTAAAACTGCATCTGAAATATTCTTCAGTAAGAAGATTGATGCTCTGCTTTTGGATAGATGCATACTGTCAGCAGAGGCTGAGTGGTGCAAAATCTAAAACCAGAACTGTTTCAGTGCTGATTGTTTAATATCAGTTTTAAAGGTTTGAGAGGGACTTAGGTTCTCTGTTAAGTTCTCTGTACAAGGACAAGTGCTGCCCTTATGAAAATTACACCAGAGGAAACCATGCCTCTGCCAGAGAAAACATACCTTTGATATTCTCTTTTAAACTTACAGCAGCACTTTTTTGTGTGTGTTTTCTAAGAGGTATAGAACAAGGAAGATGCTTGTTTGATTCTGATTCATCTGAACTCAAAAAATCATTAATTTTTCTTCTGTGTATGCCACTTTCAGATTTCAGTGAGACGCAGAATTTATGTGCCAGATTTGCATATTCCCGAAGTAGAGCCAGATTCTCCTCTACCTGTTTATATTTAGTGCTATTTTTCCATTTATTCCTCTTAAAGTCAGTGAGAGTATTTGTGACCCATGATTCCAAGGATAAAGTCAGAAGTCAAAACTGATAATGCATTTCCTTTGTTTTTAAAAATGCACGGTGGAAAATCTGAAGTATTCAGACACATAATTTTAATTGCTTCTTGTGTTAGAGAATTGAAAATCAAAGATTCAAGTCAAAAATAATCTATGATCTTGGAAAAAAACAAGCAAGGTTGAATTGGTATTTTGGAAAATAAATTGAACTTCTGTTACGTACTTGCAGCATCTGTAGAGGGCAGTATCATTCAACTAAACCCACTAAGGAATGGAATCCGCAAAGCATGGGAAGGTTTCAGCCCAGTCTTACAAATAAATACGGTTGAATTAAGGTCATGTTCTTCATGAGCAACAGAATACTAATATGGAAAGGTGATAATTTGGCATTCGGTATGGTTGGGGCTAGTAGAATGTGAAAAATGGAAAATAAAAATTAAAGGAAAATAGAAAACATTGAAATTGCTAGGAGTCCTAACAAGGTAGGTGTTAAAAAACTGAATCAATAAGTGAATTAGTTCACTGGTAAGTAGTTACCACTTTGTGTAACATGCATAACATTTCTTCAAAAATAACCAAAAATAACATTAATATTTCAAAACTTATGTTACTGATATGAATAAGTGTTGCCATAAGATATTAGAGTTTACATAATGGGTGTCATTTGAACTTTTACCAATAGTAACTCAAAAATGATTTTACAGTACTGGAGGAGGAGGAAGAGTACAACAGACTTAGTTTGTCTTCTAGATATTATGGAAAGACACTCTGCAGTATCATTTAATGTACATTACTTTTTTTCCAATACATGATGCCAAATACTGGCTTTTAATAAATGGAAAATTCAATTTCAGCACGTCTAACATGGTCTCCTGTAAATAAAAGACATATTTGCTTAATTAAATTATAAAGAAATGAAACAAAAACCAAAAAGAATCTCTCACCTGAGAACTTATTTATACATTGCAGTGGATTTTGCAGAAATTGGTGAAATATCTTCTTGTTGCGACCATTACATAAAAAATTGTCATTTAACTTTTCCCAGTCTTGTAGTTGTTGATGCATAATTACGCTTGTTCTTATCTAGGATTTTTTCCATAAGACCTCTAGAACTACCTTAACCTTTCAACTTCTGCTGAAAAACTAAGAGAAATTAATAGAAAGAAATATGTGAAGGATCTAAACAAAGAAATCAAAGAAATGTACTATAGCTGAGCTGCCATCATTGGAGTGATGGCCAAGTAGGCAAGAAATCCCCTGTTACAGGAGAAGCCTGCACTTCATTCCCCATGGGAGCAATCCTAATAGAATATGGGCATGAAGTTTGAAGGAACCTGTCATCACACAGATAGGAATGGATTTTGTGCTGTGAATTAGTCCAGAGCTGGATAAGCAAGTCTGACTGTTTCAAAGGGATCATACTGTGTTTTCTCATGCATACACATAGTTTGTCTCTGAAATCAATAGGAAATACCAATTTTAATCTACTCAACAGAAACTTGGAGATTTTTCAGAAGCAACTTGTGCCTTCAATTACTTTGCCCATTGTGCTGCAGAATTTAAAGACAAGTGATTGATATGGGTGTTAAAGAGTGTTTTGAATTAAAACCAAGAAGACATCTGCAAAATCAGAGCCTAAACCTTTTTGCACATAAAATCCTGAAAGCCTCTAAACTCAAGAAAATGGAAGCAAATAGAGCTGCCTGGAAATCTGTACTATGTGAAGCCATTTATTTTTTGACATCCTATTTAGAGCATGTAATTTGCTGTCTTTTTTTTTTTTTTTCCAGATCCAACTCCATTCCTTCCTCCCTTTGTGTAAAAGCTTTTTATTCATGTAGAATTGGTCTCTTGAAATCCCAATGGAGTGCAGATGTTTTCTATACTGCAAAATTCTGCTCTTACACAGAAGATTCATTGAATTAGGACAGTTTGCAAAAGCAGAAAACATTCTAGGGGTTTAATTCTAATAAGTGCAAAAGTGCTTATTTCTGCATTTTAACTCAAATAATGTTCGCAGTAAACTGCACAGGTTAAAATAAATCAGTTATTTTATGTCAAAGTCACAACTTCAAAATATTTACTTCTTGAGGTATGACCAAAGCTAAAAATGCAATATTGGTGTTTTCCACCATGGTGTTTCCTGCTTTAATAAAATTATAAAATATATTGTTTTAATCTTCATGCAGATTCCTATGTCTAAATATTTCTGTCATCCAGCATTATATGGCTCACAGAAATATGAAATCAAAGCAATATCTAAACAATTTGATGACCTGTAAAGATGAATGTGGGAAATATGACTGGGTCTCCAGTATAGTTGAGGGAGGCAATTGGATTCAAAGGAAGCAGGATGTATCTATAAGGCAATTTACAGAATGGGCAATGGATAAAAATACAGAAAGCTTAACTGCGATACAGTAAGCACATAGGGACTATTGCAAGATAATTTTCATATTAAACTATTAGCCAGAAAAGTGATTTGCATTATATGACTGACATTTTAGTATCAATTCCAATGCACATTCCAATATTATGTGTTCAGATTTCTTAACTCGTTTAGCTTTCAGCTAATAAAACCAATTAAAATAAAAAACTTTCTTCTGAATTTTAACAACAATCTGCTATTCTTACAAAAAGAAGTCTCCACTGCTGGAAGGCTGAGTCACATAAGCTTGAACACTTTGCTTTACCCTCTATCTGCTTATCTTCTGTAAGCTGGTTTGCAAATGTATAAACTTTCTCCGGTACATAGTAAAAAACAGAGGTAAGTGATATTAAGTAGACTCATTATAAAACACATTCACTGATGCTGTGCATTTCTCAGAATTTAAACATGGACTGTTTCAATTTTCTCTGACTGCAGAGGCAAGTAATATTAGCCATGAGTCTCGTATTGGTCTAGCTGAGAGTCTGGAATCAGAGAAGAAGACAGTTATACCACTTGTGGTCGTATCAGCCCTGACTTTTATCTGTCTAGTGATTCTTGTGGGTATTCTCATTTATTGGAGGTAAGTTGTTTTTTGGTTGATCTTTTTTTTCAGTTCTAAAGAGCTCTGATTTGAAAAATGTGATAGGCATTATTGAGCTAGTTTACAGGAGGGAGACTGGATCTTGTCTCTTACCATGTCTTCTTATTTCTCATTGTCATAAAGGTGACAAAATAAGGTGGTTTCTGTCCAAAATACTCAATTGCAATCCTTTTTGGTGTTTTTGTTTGGGTTTTTTTGCGGAGGGTTTAGCCACTGCAAATAGTTATTGCCATATTGGGAGATCTTAGTGAACAATAACTTGTGGTTGATGCCAAGAAACCAAGTGACTTAACAGAGCACTGGGGAGAGTGAGAGGGAGAAGAAAAATAAATATCACTGCATCAGGTTATTTACTACCTTTCCAATCCTTTAACCATTAGAAAAAGTAGTTATCAAGTTAGAATGAGAATCTGTGGTCCTCAACAGGACTATGTGAATAAGCAATTCATATGGCACTGTAGGAGTATGCTGTAGCTGATGCTGTATGGAGGACAGAAGGGGAATAGTTTAGTGGTACTACAACAGTGTAACTCTTTGAAGATCACTTACTCAGTAGCATTTATGATGTTCTGTGATTAAAAAGTCATTCTTCTTTGTGATTCTGCCAAACCGAAATTGCCCCCCAGCCTTTTGAAGTTTTAGCAGAAAATTATGGATGTGTTTCATGTGCACACATGTGCTCAGGTTTCCTCACGGACATGTTGTTTTGTGACTTGATAAACTTACAATCCAGTAAGAAAATAATTAGGATAAAGAGAATTGATGGCTATAAGGAGTCATAATTACATAATTAATAAGAGCAAAAAACTGTGTCCACACTGTGAAATAAAACAGACCAGCTAGCATGGCACAGATCTCTTTCATGCAGCTGAGGTCACTTCCCTCACAGAGGATAAAAACAGAGTGGTTGCATTCACATCCGGTACCCCTGTGCTAACCCCAAACTGTGTCAAGCATTGTGTGAAATACTGCAAGTTGACCTGAACTGAAAATGTGCCAGGAACCTTGTCAGCCACATGGCAGTATGTGACAATGCTCAAGGCTTTGGCTCTCTTCCATTGGTTCTTGTTAAAGTCAGTCTTCCTAGGGACATGTCTGCTTAAGCTCTCAAAACCCTTGCACAGCCCTAAGACTTTCTCAAGTGTGCAGGTTGTCAGGGAGGAAATGCCATGGTGGGCCAGAAGGGGGAAATAAGTTGTAAAACCTTCTACTACTTCAGTGATTGCCATGAACCTGATCCTGTTACTGCTTCTGCTGTGCTAACACATAAACTGGCAGCCAGAAACAGGACCTTGCTTTTACGGGGACTGTACAAAGAAGTGGGAAGACAGGTCCAAACATCTGTTTCCAAGTGCCTCCAGAGCTTGTTTCTTCTTCCCTCAGCCCAAATAATCCTGCTTAATCTAAAATGCAATAAAAATGGTGGAGAATGAGTAACTAGATCACAGACTGCCCTTTCCAAGGTGCTGACTGCTCTAACCTCCAGGCTGTGATGTCAGAGTTGTGCTTACTGACCTCTTGTCAAGTCTCCTGACACTGATTTTCTGTCAGCCTCTCAGGGTGTGTCCCATGGGGACAGAACACATTCCATCCCTGAACAGACTAGGCTGGAGAATCTGAGTTCAAGCTTTCCTTTTTTCCAGGCAAGTGTGCTAGTGGGTCAGACACCCTTTGCCATGATTAAAGACATTTGAACAAGGAACCTTGAGAAAGGTTTCTTCTGCTTTTCAAAGTAGTAGATAATTGCCATAATTGCACAACTCATTTCTTAGTTTATGCTTAGTCGGATAACTGTATTCTCCATCCCAGGATTTGCAGCTAACCACTCGCATACAGAGAATCCTTTCCTGTTGTTCATGTTATGCAACATGATTGTTCATATTGATTTTCCAAAGGGTTTCATCCCTGATGCTAAACAATATTTGAAATCTCTTCCATTTGCCAAAGAACGTTTGCCACGCATTTAAAGACCCAGATTGTACAATGCAGTTCTAGTAATCCTACACGTTACAAGCTTGTTTTTGTCGAATAACATTGTGTTCATTTTGTATTCTTTCTCTGGGAAAGAACAATTCTGTAAAACAGGTCTTTCAAAATAAAAGAAAAATCTCATTAGTAATAATATCTTCTTGACTTGAATCTAATCTTTTTCTGTATTTCTTGTGTACTACAAAATAAAATATGGAGCTCTTTTATTGTTAATCCTCAGAATTCTCCTGGCATTATGATAACACCAGTAACTATTTCTTATTTCAGGGGAATGCAACATAAAGACTACACATTGTAGGTAGGACTTTGTGGCCTTCTTTCAAAGTTGCCAAAGCACGCACCTCTTTTTAAGCCTGGAAAAAATCAGAATATTAACTTCATTGCTATGCAGATTTTATTAAGCCTGGAAAATATTAGTAGAATGTCTGTAAGATTTTCTTAATAGTTAGATTTAGTTTGTTTTGAAGTAATTGCTATTATCTGTTAATGTTTCCTTTTAAAATGCACTTTTTTTTCCTAATTTGGGCCAATTATTTTCATTTATTAAAGTTCATAAAAACATTTAGGTTTACAAGAAGTTATTCTTTATTTCTTTTACAACAGTAGTCAGAAAAAAGGCATTGGTATATCTTAGCTGGTCATTTGAGTGAATAGTGCTTTGGGTTGCTTCCACTATTAGCTCCTTATTTGAATACGCAAAAGGTGTCTTTGTTTAAAAGGTGTCTTTAAAAAGCAAGTAACTACCAAGAACAACAAGTTCCAGTCTCTCAACGTTTAAAAAAAGGCAAAATTATTTTGTTCTTCACTTTAATGACTTGTATCAGAAAAATAATTCTGTACCATCTGTTGTTTGGGTTTTGGTTTTGGGGGTTTTTTTAAATGAAATTGTTAATCAGCACTTGAGGAAATTCCTCAATCTCTTCACTATCTCATTAGGCACAATTTCAATCTTTTTTTGAAAGATATTTATTTCTCTGACAGGGATGAAAACTTCTAATGGCAATATGGTCTAAAGATTGAATAACTACCAGTAGGAAAATACACAATTTTTAACTACTCTAGTTTTATGTATCCTTTGTAATTCAAGCAATTTTCAAGCAATGTCATTTTCCTTTCATTTCTTCAGCATGATTAAGATTACAGTAGAATAAACAAGGAGATTCTTTGGCCTGTTTAATGGCCTTGTTGTCCAGATAGACTTTTTTTAATAGCTTTAGAGAGAATTTTCTGTCCAAATCTAGAGTCTGTCCATATCTTTCAGTATCTGTCTACTTGCTTATTTCTTGCAGCAGAGATGCAGCAGGAATACCTGAATACACTTTCTCTGTTCTTTTCTGGACCGATTCATTATTACTATTTTGCTTAATTAATTGTTTGTGCAGATCATTTTTTGTAATGTTTATTGTAAGCAGAGCTGGGAGAATAGTAACAGTTATTAGTGGGGAGTTGTGCCATTCAAAATTATTTTTCAACAAACATATGTGAGTTGTAGTAAAAGACCAACTCTGATAACATGATCCACAAACTGCTAATGCACTTCCAGGTCCATTTGCATCTATAGACACCCTGAGTATCAGCTGGCTGTCATGCAGCCTGTTAGACATTTTGTGATAGCAGCACTTCAGAAATTACCAACCTGATGGCAGACAACACCCGGAGCAGTCATTTAAATTTTAATTTTCCTCTACCACCCTATACCTTTGAAACATACCTGTCAGAGAATGTTCATTTTCTTATCCGTGGTTTGAACTGATGCCTTGAGTCCTTTGATTTATGGGAACAGAGTTGAGAACCCTAAGGAACACCAAACTTGCACATGCAGAGACACTAAAACCAGATTAAAATACACAGAGGCCACACTCATCCATCCATAAAGGAAAAACTTCTCGACAGTGTGGCATCTTATAAATAAAAGTGTTAATAAAATCTGAAAACTAAAATTCCAGTTGACACATAAAAAATAATTGCAGCCGTTTAAAAATTGAATAATTGGCATCCATTGAGGATCCATGTAGAGATCCTTTGGCTTCATCAGATCTTTAAATTGTCTGAACATTTTTAAAAAATCTAGTAAGTGTTTGAGAATACTTACTGGCAGATAATCCTGTGAGCTCAAAAACACTGAAGTTCTCAGAGGGGGAAGTAATCATGCCTCTTAAGACCATTCTGCGTGAGCAGTGGATGTGCAAACACATCCTGTCACAGATGCGTGTGGCTTGCAGAGTTCTGCTCCCTTCCCGAGTCCCTGGGGCAGGAGCACTGCACACATGCACGGTGCCATGGGCACAGTGTGCTCTTTGCCTGCCTCAGTCCCTGCTCCAGGGCAAAGTAAGCACATATTCTCAGCCAAGGTGCAGAGGCCCAAATGCTGGAAAAGCAATGTCCTCCACAGTCTGAGGGTCTTGTAGTTCCAAGTAGTTCCCACTGAAGTGTTCATTTAGATCTAGTATCCCTCCTGTCAAACTGAGCTGCTGCTGCTGCTGCTGCTGTACAGATCCAGACACTGTAATTAATTCAATGGGTTAGCACTGGCCCCATATATAAAGTGTGTGTTTGAACAAGTGCAGTGTCTAAATTACAAATTACAGTTTTAGGTTGAAGATCTAAATGCTGTGATGAAAGGTGTAAATTAAATAATCAGGTTATTGAGTGATGGGACCTTTGTCTGGAACTTTGAAATAGTCATCACTTTTTTCATTAACAACAAGTGATAATTAATGAGATGTGAGTATTAACATTAGGTTTAGTCATGAAGGCTTTCAGTGCTGATGCAGAAGCAGATGGAGTGTCTGTTTATGAGTCTTATTACAGGTTAAGTCAACTGCTATGAATTTGTCTCCCAAATGTGCTAAGGGTGTAATTTATTTTCAGCCACAATTAAGTTGTTAAAGATTAAAAATACATTGGCTCAGTGAGGGATAATGACTGTATGGCATAATATGAGGACATTTTAAGTACAGCTTTAAATGTGAAAGCCAGTATGCTAATTAAATTCTTTATAGCTCAATCTTTTCTCAAGAAAATAGGTGACAATGTTACTCCATAAACCTTACGTATGATCGTCGTTCACAAGCAGTAGACTTTGGGGGGAGGACACTGGGTTTGGAGCTTTAGCATCAGACTAGTTGGCATGTTTGGTTGGTGCAGTTTTTAATAAACACAATACAGCATTCTCTGTGCCCAGCGGAAAGGGCCAGACTTTCCAAAGTGTTTAATGATTTGAGGACTTTGATACTTGCCTGCGTCTCACAGACATTTCACACATAGTTCTAACTCTTGAGTCTTATGCTAACATTGAAAGAGCCTCACTCCCCTCAGCAGCCACTAACTCTAATGCTAGAAACTCTTAAAGTATAGAAGGGTGTTCCCAGGTACCTCCTGAATGTGTTCTTGGTTTGCATCCAAAGTTGCCATTTCTAAGTCAAACCAAGTACATAACAGATAGTATTGCTCCAAATATCTCATGCAAAGCCAAAGCTTTGCTGTGAACATCACAAATTTGCTTTTAGAGGATTCTAGCTGGACTTCAGATTTAATTGTCATGTGAATTACCAGACCTATTTTGCATGCCTCAGTTTTCCCTTTTAGGTAGCTGTTGGTTTTTTCTTGTGTTTTAAGACTCTGTATTATACACTGATAGAAAATTTCCAACACATTCCAAGAATATGGGCATGTTTCCCAGAGGTTTAATTCAAATAAGCTTATCAAAGTATTTATTATCTACATTAATGTTTCTGGAAAGAATGACAACAACCACATATTCCCTATCTATTTCTCAAAGTGTCTTCAAAATTTATTTCTGTTTGTAACAATTATATGAGGGGTTTTATTACTGCAGTGATACAGGAACGGTACAGAATTTAAAATGACAGTGATTACACAAAGTAACAAACAATCATACAATTGCTTCAGCCAGCAGCTTTGAAGAACTAGAGTCTTGTAAATATAAAATGGAATTAGCATTTTCATCATGCATACATTTCTTTTTAAATGCAATGATTAGTGAATAATATTTCAGAGATTAAGTGACCCAAAGTTAAGATTGTTATTAGCATGTCTAATCATATGGAGATTTTTTAATTAAAGAGACTTTGCAGTGCTTACAGCAGCAGTTGGTTATTCATTCCTTTGAATAGCTTGGATTCTTAACAGATGCTATTCCTATTATCTTCACATCTGGATTACAGCACCGATACAAATAACATTGTGGGTCATAGTTAAGGTTGATTCCATTTGTATTCATACTTCAATGTTTTTGCAACAAAGCTAGCATCTCCTGGGGTTAGAAATTCCCATTTCTGTCTGTCAGCTTTGGGAAGTCCTCCTTGATTAAGGTGTCCCTGAGTGTTGCAAGTAAATTATGAAAAATGGTTTAGCCCCCAGTCGCAGTAGTTCTAGAGCCACTGTTTTGGCTGCTACAGGGAGTGTTGTCTTTTATTGCATTTCCATGTCTGCGGTGGTATCTATCAATGAATTAAGGGAACTGATCTCATACGCTGCTGCATCTTCAGGCTAGCATCATCACATGAAAGGGAGCAGTAATTATTTAAACAAATTTGGATAAGTAAGGAAGACAATGGCATCTTTTGTACTTGGAGTTGTGCAGCATCTGCAGTAGCTCCTGATGCAGAGTTTCCCTTTCAGCTGTCACTATGTCTGATGTGTGCTCTATCTTCTGCCTCTGGTATAGGTAAAGATGCATGAACTATGTATTATGCTGAGGTAATGTAGTATCTTCATGTTGTATGCATAATTCGGTGATGTCCTGGGGGAATATTTGTATTGTAGCAGTAGTATTTGACACTCCATGAAAATTGGTTTTCAAAATGATTTTTCTTTCTGACTCAATAATGCCAGAATTCCAAAATATCTCAGATGATGTTTTGGTAGGGTTTTGTTGGTTTCTTTTTTATTTTACTTTTTTTTTCGGTATTTATTTATATTTCTTCCTCTCTAGGAAATGTTTCCAGACTGCTCATTTTTATTTGGAAGATAATACATCACCTCGAGTGATTGCTGCTCCTCCAGCTCCAATCTTCCCAGTCTCAGGTATTTTTGGCAACTGTTGTGTGGATTGGTGTTAGCTGTTGGAAGATGCTGCTTTATATGTGTCAATATGAATTTTTCATATGCTCCAACATCTGTAAACCAGAGATTTGTAACCTTTTGTACAGATCTGTGTAAACAGGTACCCTTGACATCGGCAGAGACTGGTGTTTTGATTACTCTTTTCTGTAGGTAACACAGAAGAGGAATATCCTCAGCTCACAGAGGTGCCTCAGAGATATTGTGTCTTGTAGCCGTTTGAGGTGTATCCTCACGAGAGTGGCTGCTCGTGCAGGCATCTGAGCTACACTAAATAGCTCCACAGCATTACACCAGCAAAATGTTCTGTTGTGTTTCTGCCTTTAATTGGATGTGTCACCTGTCTATAGGACATGTCCTTTTTACCAGCAGGATGAGGATATGCCTCATCTGTCTGCATTTCACTTGCAGTTACGGCGTGTTCTTACACTTAGGTATTTTACTAGCATAATTACTATGGTAAAGTTCTGTGAGCCTGTCATGAAAGTAATGCAGAAGTTCAGAGTATTATTAGCATCTTCTGATTCTATATCCACCACATTTATTTGGAGAAACTGTTTCTTTTCTTTCCTCAAAGAGTATCAGAGGAGCACATGCAGCTTCCTAGCTTTTTCAGTCTGTGTAGAATGAAAAATACCCTAAATGGATTAATTCTGAAGCAGACCCTAAGTCATGTTCTCACCTATGAGACAATGATATCTTTTCCACAAGTAATGTTTTTGCAAACTGTGCTGTTACACAAGGGAATGGATTTCCATGGAATGTCTAAAGGAAGAAAATCAGCCCTTGTGTGAATAACTAGTAAACACAATTAATAAATCCCAAGCATTAGGCTTCCATTGTAATGGAATTGTAGACATCTTTAAATGCATCTTGTATGGATTGCCGTTGTTAGGGGATGCATAACCTTTTACTAAATGCTTAAAAAGCAGAGCTATAGCTTGATTTCAGAAAACACAATTATATATGAATGTCAAGTACAAATCATTATAGAAAATCTCTGCTTTAAGTCTCCATCATTAACTATATTGCACTACAATTGTATAATTTTCTGACAATTTTTCCTGACCTGCTCACCTCAGGGAGAAAGTGTTTTCCATTGCTGTAATTGCACTTACAGGTATTCTGAGTGCCTAAAATGTGTGTTTTGAAGCTGGAGGTTTTCCCTTCCGAAATACTGATAAATATTAAGGAGACAATTTTTTTGAAGTGACTGAAGATACACAAAATATTTCATGGAAAAATCTACAAGCACTGAGGATATAGTTTTATTTTGCATGCAACAGATATCAAATGAACAGTTACTGAGTTTTCTGTTGCACAAGTGTTTCAACAGTGTAATTTTACAATTGCATCTAATTATGATACAATACTAGAAAAGAGTGTAGGGCAGGAAGAGTGTTTTGCAGCTGCCAAGTTTAATTCTTATGGCTATGATCAAAAGCACACTCCACAGATCTCATTATATATTAAGTTTTCCTTCCATAGAGTTTCATTGGCAGAGATAGGAGATCTGCAGTTACTCACAGAAAATGCCATGGCACATCACAGCACAATTCAAAGATGCATTCAAATAATAATGAATTACAGGGTAGTATTCAGATTCACTATCAAACTGTAAGTAGTTTGAAGCGATACCTGCCATCCAGATAAAAAATACATTCCTGGATTCAGAAATGATTGAATTGGGAGATTTGCATGGGTGAAGAAACAAAACCTGAGATCTATTTCTCCATTATTTTACTCACTCTTTGTGTCATTTACCTTCCCTTCTGGATTTGTGTTTGCGTATCATTAGGATAAACACTTTATGCTGGGTTTCATCTCCAAAGTGTGAATATTGTGTTACACATTTGTTCAGCTCCTCTTAGGCTTCACTGGGTAAATTCACTTTTTGTATTCAGATCCAGTCATGTAAGTGGAAGACCAGATGGATCTTAGTACAAATCAACAAAGTCTTGGTAACTGAAAGCTAAAATTATTAGGTGGTCTAAATGCTGAACATCTGTTGATGTGAATAACAGGTCCTTGTTCAACATTTCTGACGTTTTGTTCTCATATGAAATAGTGATGAAATTACAGATTGTGAAATAAACATATTTTTAATCCATGAAAGGCTTTAAGAAAAAGCCCATAAAAGTATTCTTCAGAACCAAAACTAAGAGAAATAACGTCATCCTTTAGCAGTTAATTAGCAAACAGATGACTTTGTTTACACAGCATATTTGCAGTAAAGAGAAGATTAGAAGTCCCAAAGGTTTTTGATGTGATTCCTGGTGCATATTCTACACAAGTGGTTTTTTGTATTTGTCTAAAGTAAAATGGAGATGTTACATTAAACATATTAATTCCTCAAAAATGTAGTTTTTTTGTTCGTGGGTGTCCAGAATGACTTAAACATAAATCTTTCATTTAAAACTTGAAGTATGAAGCCTGATGTGAGAATCCACGGTCAGTACTGCCACAGGCAGACATAAGATTATTATCAATAGGTATTCATAGAATCGCAAGGAGAACGGGGAGAAGATCCCATATTGAAAGTAGTCACTAATGCAGTAAAGGATGAAAATTAATTGTTGTTTCTTTTGGATGCCAATGCAAACATGCAACTGTCAGTTAACATGAAACTGCTGACATAATGCTGCTTTAATTTAGTAGGCTTGGGACTATTCGGCTCATCCATGTACTGGACCGGAGTTCCAGTGCAAGGCTAAGCAGCCTGAAGCTCCCAGACAACTCTGCCTAATCATTCCTGCTTAATCAGTATTATCCAGAGCTCTGCTCCTATGCTCTCCTTTTGAACATTTTGTAGCAAAGAGCTAATCCTCCCATTTCTCCTTGACTTCACAGGGCATTATGTGTGTTCTTCTATTTACAGACAAGCTCAGCATCTTGCAGAATCAGCAACTTGATTTGGGGGCTTACAGACAGAGCAAGGCATTTTGTCTTCTTTCCAAATAACAATTTAGAAATGTACAAGTGTTAGGTAACTATTTTAGAAATGTTAACGGTGTCAAAGAATGTTGAATTTTTGTGGGAGTTGTATATCCGAAGTTCATGCCAAAAATTTTATTTCAGGATGTTTTGTGGTTTGCCTACATATAAACTTCACTATATGTCACTGGCTTTTTATTCTACATAAATATATTTTTTGTCTTTTCCCACCCCTAAGATGATGTTGGAGCAATTCCAATAAAGCATTTTCCAAAACATGTTGCAGATTTACATGCAAGTAATGGTTTTTCTGAAGAATTTGAGGTATGGCTCTATGACGTCATCTTTCTTCTTAGCACATACAAATAATGTTAAGTTTAAATGCCTGGAAACAAAAATGGGAGCATTACATATGACTTGGGCACCAATTTCATGGAAGCATGTAAATGTGAGTGCTTTGAGCCCAGTATAGAATTTGTGCATAAAGCTTTGGGAGATTCCTAAAAGCTAACAGGACTGGAATACAAATGGGAATGTTTTGTTATTGTTATAACATACTGAATGATTGTGTGAATAAACTATGCAAAGATAATGCAATGTATATGGCTTATCAGATATAGTGACAGATCTAAAGCTTTTCCAGTACTAATGACAGTTGAATTTTGCAGAAGCTACCCACATTTGCTTGTTCCATTTACACAGAAAATAAAATGGAAGTAATGAGTACACGTGGCAAGACTTCTGATTAACAGGGGAGTTAATGTAGTCTTCATATGTGGTAGTGAAAGCTTTACAATTCCTTTCCTAAAGTGTATGGTTCATAAGAGGTATTTCAAAATGTTGAAGCACATGCTCTAATCATATTAAGTTACTATCACCATCTGTAACTAATGATCTTCATTGTTTTTCACACTCACGTATTGCAATCAATTTAAAGATGGATATGCTCTAACTTAATTCACATAAACATTAAAACCCCAAATATTGTAATTAAAGCTGTGTCATTAACAATTTTTACAAGAGATTTCTAACAAAATCAGTCAGTTGGAATAGAAACAAGTGTTTTAACTGATCTATATTAACTTAAAATATGATTGTAATATTCCTGTTGCAAAAACAATAATGAAAGTAAAATACTCAGTTTTGCATCTTTAGGCTTTGTTTTTGTTTCCCTAGCCAATGTATTGTGATCTAGTGGACCAAAAATTCCATGTCCTTCAGATAACCTTCTTCATCAGCATTCCTTCTTCAATTCATTTAACTCAAATGTCCATTTGATTTTTGAACCAATTTTTTAAATACTTGTGAATGTCCACTACATATTCATACACTACACATATGCATATGCACTGATAGGACTGGGCTCCAGCTCTTAATAAGAGCAGATATTGAAGGACTGTATGTAAATACAATGGATACAAAGTTCTTTCACCATTAGGGAGAATGGCAATACAGAAATCAGATTGTTCATTCTAAATTGATATTTTCCTACAATTTTACTCTTCCTAAATTACAGCAGTGATCTAAAGACCAAATATTGTGGATGCCACTGAACTACAGGTGCACTATCTGAAATATTTCATGCTAGTTTTAACTATTAGTAAAAAAAATCAGTGTCCTCATCATTTCTTGGTGATCCTTCTTGGCTTTATGGACTACCCCAGAATTAGTGTTCAGTTCTTTTCTGTACTGATAGAGAACATGAAAATTGGGAAAAACTGAAATATAGTAATTGTCTTTGCAGAGTTATCATACATTTGAAGAGTACAAGGGTGGTTCAGATTGGGGGGAGGCTGGGGGGTGGGTAGTAATGTTTTTTTATATTACTATAAAAGAACTCATTTAAAATCTAATTTTTAGACTGGCAACCACTTAAGTAGATTAAGGTGATTTACATTAAAATGAATTATAAAGTGTTGGGAGGCATCATTATATTACTTTCAGTGGTGGCAATGTGACAGTGTGGACCTTATAAATGCTTGAGTTTCCTGTCAGCTAAAGTAATCAATAAAATGAATTAATTCTGTGAGGCTCACAGACTTTGTGCCTGTTTCCACAAGCCTGTGTCTCTCTTTACAAAATTGTTGGCTTCATTGTGCAACTGCTGGCAGCCTGAGTGAGGGCTGTAACTCCTGTTTTCCCCAGAGTGCTGTGAGGCTGAGCAGCACACAGCCCTGCTTCAGTGGAGCTTTTGCAGCTGAATGTAAAGAGAGCAAAAACATTTCCCAGAGAAACTAATGCAGTTATAAGGACCAATAAAAATTCCAATGAATTGTTAAATGTATAGATAATCTGGCTAAAGTCTATTATGCTGCTCATATGTACAAGCTTTCACTGGCCTAAGGTCTAACATTAAAGCTAAAGATAGGAAAAGAGATGCCAGCATTTTAACTGGGAAAATTGCCTCTTGTTTCCTTAAGGAGTTATGTCAAAATATTCAGTTTTGTTGTTATTATAGGTATATTGCATGACCATAACTGTTTTCCATATAGTAATTGTAATTTATATAAACACTTATCCATTTGTTCTGTGCTGTGGAATTTGATTTTTTTTACTTTTTTTGCATTCATTCCCTCATTAGACACTGAAAGAGTTTTATCAGGTAAGGAATTATTTCACTGCATTTTTTTTTTAGCAATGAAGTAGTTGTAAAATATCATAGATAATTGGGTATAAGGCTGTGGTTCTTTTCATGCTTACTTACTGTATTTAAAGACATTTTATGTATCTTAATACTTACTGAAGTATGACATACTTTCTTTTTTTCAGGAAATCCAGAGCTGTACTGTAGATCTAGGTATTACATCAGACAGCTCTAATCATCCTGACAACAAGAACAAGAATCGATACATAAACATTGTTGCTTGTAAGTAAAGGCATCACTTGGTGTTTTGTGTAAGAAATAATTATACACAAACACAGATTTATATGTTATTATAGGAGCAAAAGAAGGAGCAAAAATACTTCTACACTGAAACCTCCAGCTACTGTTCAGCAAAGTGCTCCTTGGAGAGGACTTAGCAAGAGATTTCACATCTCTTCAAGTCAGTCCTCTGACATTCTAGTGCTTTGATGAGCATGTGTTAGTAAGATATATTTATATCTTCTGCAATGACCCAAAGGGAGTTGGGAGATTTTATTATAATGGCATTAGAAACCCAAGGAAGCTGTATTTTGATTGTCAAAATTAATCCATCTTTTTTCTAGAATAATGGTGATTTATTGTCTCTATGAGCTTCAAAATCCCTGGATATATTTGTTGTCACATATAAACATAAATGTTCTGGTTTTATGTTGTATTGTGCCTGGCAACAATGTAATACAAGAGCCTCATTAGCCAGTACACTTGTTTTCCCATTGCATCACTCTCCCAGATTTTTCTTCTCTGGACCACATCTATTCAGTTTTGTTAATCTCTCTTTCAATCTATTGCCTCCCGATTTTTGACCATTTGGTGGCTCAATACATTTTCTTTAACTCTCTATAGCATTTCAATTTTGTTCTGATTACAGGGAGCTCTAAATTAAATATATCTTCAGCATACAGCATCACTAAAGCTCAATAGAAAAAGGAAGAGTCCGCTGTCTGGCAGAAGGCAACATAAACCAGCAACAAGAAATGCCAATCCCCGTGGCTAGAGATGTCTCTAAGGGGACAAAAACTCAGGGTTTTACCTCTGCCGCTCTGTGCTTGTACCTCATCATACAAGAAGTGCCAGCCCACGGGCCGTTCTGTTAAAGAACAGTGCAGAGGCAGCTTCGGACAGCTCAAGTGGCAAGAATTGTCCTCTGTAGGTGACTCAAGTGTAGTTCTTAGAATCAGTGCAGGGTGCAGAGTGCTTCAGCTCACCCTGAGGTAGCCGCTGCTGAGTCTTCAGATGACCAGCGTTTTCAAAGTTCCGTCGCTCTCCAGTGTCCACTCTTTTAACTTGGAATTAGAGTTCCTCAGCACTGGTGCCTACTGACATTTTGAGACATCTCACTGTGCAGATTTGGCAGTCATGACAGAGGACTTAGGGAAGACCTGTGCACCTCTACAAGCAGCAGCTAGAGGCTGTAGGGGAAATATGTCCTAGTGGCTAAAATGACCCCAGGTGCTGCTGTTCAGGCCACTACATTCTGACTCACTTCAAACTTTGGATTCATTATTTTTCTGCAAACTAGAATTTTCAATCTGATTCATACCTAAGGAGAGGATATTTATATATGTGACTGTTATTGTATTGGTCTTATGTATTGTAAAAATGCATTTCATTATTTTCACAAGAAAGAATATAATTATTACAAAAAATTGCTTATTTTCTCCCTTGTTTCACTACAGATGATCATACTAGAGTTAAATTAGCACAGCTTGCAGAAAAGGATGGAAAACTGACTGATTACATTAATGCCAACTATGTCGATGTAAGTGCCTTTTTCTATCTGCTGGCCTATTGATCTGCCAGCCTTTTCTGTAAAAAATGATGTATGGAGATTAATAGATTTAATTTAAAAAATTATCACAATATTACAGATTTTGTTAAATAACTTTTGAGGTCTAAGTTAAGCCTATGAAGCTAAAGCACAGGTAAAACACCAATTCTTGCTTGAATCCATCTTGATATTGTAGCAGCTGCAGCTTAATGAAGGACATTTTTAAAGACAAAATGCTCTGTCACATCTGAGTATATCTCATCTGAGTGGTTAATTCTCCTGTCTGAGGTAATCTCATGAGAGGAAGATGCCATTTGGCTGAGAGCCTCACCAAGGTACCAGTACCAGTTTTCATTACCTAGTTATTGACATGTGAATGATCATGATTCGTTTTTTAAACCACTTCCGTAACAGATGTCTGATAATCACTATCGTGTCAGCGTTCCGCCTGAACATGGGCAGTTGAATGTCCATATCCTGTTTATTGGAATGATAAACATTGACATAACAGTTGTATTCATATGTCAGCTGGTACCACAGGGTTTCTGCAATTTCAATAGTTACAGATCTAAAAGTGCTTAAAAACTTTTCAGAGTTTTTAAAAATAGGTACAGAAAATGTCATTTACACCTCCCAGCCTCCTTTTGTGCATAGACAGTGATTTGACAAGTGTCATTTCTTATATTTCAATTTAGGGCTACAACAAGCCAAAAGCCTACATTGCAGCTCAAGGGCCACTAAAATCAACAGCAGAAGATTTCTGGAGAATGATATGGGAACATAACGTAGAAGTTATTGTGATGATAACTAATCTCATTGAGAAAGGAAGGGTATGAGTACCTTTGTCTGTTATTTATTTCTCTGATGTTGGTAGAGCTACCTGTAGTAAACTCCTGTCTCTCTTAAAAATCTGCTTTAGTCATTTATTGAGCAAAAAGCAATAGTTTGTAGTACTTGCTTGTACTAGAATTAACTACAGAAGTATAAAGCTGAGAATTTGTAGTATGAAACTGAAGAAAATATTCAATAAGTCTTGGAAATACCATGTTCTAACCACAAAAAAAATCTTATATTGAAAAAGACTTCTTGTATTTAATATGAGTGGACAGACCATGGACCTTGTGCCACGTTCTGCTACCAATCTGCTTGGCATCATGCTCTTTGTCAGCGTTGCCTTGGGCCCTGGAAAGGAGAACATAGTTCAGATGAACTTTTCTGGATATTTTTCTGAACTTTTCTGGAACTTCTTTTCCTAACAGTTCCTTTCCTAACACATGGCTTGATACACCTTTGTCCAGTGACACAAAATGAGGTCAAACCCCATCACAGGGTGTGTGTTCCTCTAATTGGGAGTACATGTACCCTGGGGCCACATGAGGAGGCATTGCACCACAGGTGCCACACACTGGCAGCAATGCCTAAAATGAATGTAAACTTCATCCTATAACCTATAAAGCATCTCTCAGATGATAAAGACACAGCAACTGCAGATGAGGGCTGCACTGGGAGTGCTACTTTATTTGTGACACCATGCTCTAAACAAGCACTCTTCCAATACTCGTAGAGAAGGCCAAAAGGCTGGACACATCACAGCTCTCTACCGTGTGTTCTAGCCATACACAGGCTCACTCTTGCCCTCGCTGCCAGATATAAATATACTCTGCCCACACTATAATCAGAAGCCACATACAACTCTACTGACTTGGACGTATTCCTGTTTTTCCCATAGATTGTGTTATTTTCTTTAGTTTTTAGAGTGCCTATAGAAAGGAAAGTTCCACAATATCAGACCACTTAAACTCTGATAGTATGATTTAAACCTCTCTTTTATTGAGTATTCCAAATAAAGAGCATCTTTGCACAGCCATCTCTCTACAGCACAAAATAATTACATGTTTTTTGTTCTCCTGCACAGAAGATTATGTCTTTTATAAACTGGGTGTATTGCAGTCCCTGTATGGTTTTGTGCTTTGCTCTTAAATTTGAACATTCCAGCTTACTAATTTGACATTTTAGAGTTTTCTTCTCTATTTTTATTTGCTTTCTGACAGAGAAAATGTGACCAGTACTGGCCTGCCGAAGGTAGTGAAGAATATGGGAACTTCTTGGTTACTCAGAAGAGTGTTCATGTACTTGCCTATTACACTGTGAGGAATTTTACTCTTAGGAACACCAAGATCAAAAAGGTTTGTGGCAACCTGAAAACACAGGTGGGCAAAAGAAAGTGTTAAAAGATGCTCAGAATATTTTTAAGGCAGCTGACAGTGTTTGTCTGCTGTATATGTAAAGCCGAACCATATAGGCACAGCCAGCCAAGATGCTTGTAAACTCCAGTTAATTTGACCAGAAGACAAACTCAGAAAACTGTGGGACCATCAGGGAAAAAGGAGTGTTCACATTGGAGAGTTGATGTGGACTTTGCCTGCCTGGGTAGCAGGATGTTACATTTTCAGAAAGAGAGCAACTGGAAGAAATGTGGTATGAGTTAAATTATCCACCACAGCTTTCCATTTTCCTTTTTAAAGACAGGTGACTCCACCCTTTGTTTTTTTGTAACCAAAACCAGCATGCTCTCAGCTCAGCAGTGTGATGTTAGTTCCTTTGAGGAGAATTCTGAAAACTTAATTTATTCCAACCACATGGATGTCTGTGATGCCCAGTCTCTCACCCTGCCTGCATAATTAATACATAATGTACAGCATTTACTATCAATTAATTTATTGTGCCTATTTTAGGAACCAATCTTTGAATGAGATGACCTGCTTTCTGAAAGCATCCCTGCCTCTGAGTTGCCATGGAGGAAGGGAGCTTAGAAAAGCAGCCTAGACAAGGCTATTTGCCTTGTAGACCACTAAAGCTGGCTGAGGTGAATCCTACTCTCTGTTCACTCAACAGAGGAGCAGAGCTGGTGGCTCTTGAGAGCAGCTGTAATTTGTTATCCCTGCAGTGCTCTTAATCTTTCTCTATGGCTTCTAAGAGACAGTGTCAGGTCATTTTTCCACTCCGTGGGCAAGCTGCTGGGACAGAGGCACTGGCCCTTCCCTTTCTCTTTGAAGGCTGGAATATTCAGAGCCAGATGGGATGCTTTGAACCAAATAGGGATAGTACTAGTTCAATAACTATCAGGGATGGAAATAAAATAAATGAAGATGTGGGCTTCTTACATGTGGAATCATTTTTTTGTTGCAGGGTTCCCAGAAAGGGAGGTCTAGTGGACGCACAGTGACTCAGTACCATTACACCCAGTGGCCTGACATGGGTGTTCCAGAATATACACTGCCCGTGCTCACCTTCGTGCGGAAGGCGTCGCACGCGAAGCGCCATGCTGTGGGGCCCGTGGTGGTTCATTGCAGGTGTGCTTTTTAGTGCTGTAAGCTTCACTCCACTTTTGTTTTGCAGAGAAAAAGAATTTTTCAGTGGTGGGTTAAGCAAAATTTTACACTCGCATTTAAGAATTCCTGATGGAGTAAGATTAATTTCTTAGCTGATATTCTTATCTGGTATTTCTTCCTTCATAAGGCAAACTAATCGACTGTCTGTGCCACTTCTGTAAATCTCTGTAAACAAGATGATGCTGATCTGTACTATGTTCTTTTTCCTTTTTGTTTTTTTACAAAACTGCTTTTACTTCTTTTTATTCTTTCACATTTCTGTACTGCTCTCTTGAATGCTATGAGCTTACCAGATACATGTGTGGGGATAATCTTTCATTTCTGCAGATATATTGTTAGGATGCTTTAGGCTCATGCTTTCTTTGGTGCAGGGGTGCTAAGAGGATCTCTGTCCACAAGAGAAAACTCACTGTTCCTGGCTGATCTACAACTCTGCTGTTTTAACACTCTGGGCTCTAGCAGTCATTTGCAATGGAGGAGCATTCTGGGGAATGGTTTGAGGTCTGCATGTGCCACAGTGTGCAGGCAGGTGTTCTGTCAGTGCTCACTAAAACTGGCAGCTCAGGGAAAATTGGTTAAAAAGGGCTTGTAGGGCCTGGAATGACTTCACAATGCCCATGAAGGACCGGGTTATTGTAAAATATATAAGCAGGTTCTGGTTTTCCACTGTAGTACCTCACCTTTGATGGAACATTTGGAAAGAGAACCTCCTCATGAATTCTGTCCTTCTGGAGCTGACTCTGAGAAAGCCAACAGGTAAAGTTGCCTCACAAATCTGCAAATGAAGATATTTTATTTGTGGGATGGTCTAATCTGACTGACGTCTGCTTTTAGCTTGGAAACTGAAAATTCCATATCTTGTTGTTCTGATGCTATTTACATCCTGCCTTTTCTTGGAAAATTCAAAATGTTGCGTCTGAGATTGCTGAGATATCAACAATACATTATGATTCAATTAATTTGAGTTTTTAAAAAGTGAGCAGTGGTAAGCTGTGTGGCTTCAGTGAGATCTCTCCCTTGGGTCATATGTATAACTCACCTCTGTCTGTAGGCAGTTTTGTACAGTTTTTAGCCATTCCGACCACAAACACTATGGAATTTCAAAGGAATCATCTCATGTTAGAAATGTAATTTTTATTTATCTTTACAGGCTGTATGGAGGACACTGATGATGAGATCCATGAAACTTATTTTAGTTATTTTTATTTGGTATTTTCATGTTTTGTCTTTCATAACAAGTACAGATGGTATCTGGTAATCTTTGTACTTCTTTGTGTTTAACAGTGTATTAACAGCCTGGACCATTGAGTTTCATATCATGCTTATTTAGACAATTTATTACAGCAACCTGAGCTCACACTACCTGTGCTCTGTGCCCCCTCTGTGGCAGAAATGAGAAGACTGAATTAGCATGTATGGACAGAGCTGGATCTGCCCATAGTGGACCATGCAGACCCAGCACGGTGCTGCTCTCAAGCATAGTACATGTAATGTTCCTTCATAACCTAAAAGGGAATTACAAATATTTCCCAATATGACTAGATAACAAAAACTGACCTCTTGACCTTGGACTTCCTACCCAGATATTTTATGTAAGAAAAAGTTGTTCTTTAATCTTATGATGAGGCTGGTTTGCTGTTTTACACTACATTAATCAGAGTTCATAATAGGAATGAGCTGATTAACCTTTTCTTCTCCATCTTCTATTTTTAAGAAGGTTTTCAACAATTGCTTGCCATCTTAGCTGTATCTAAAGAGCACTAAGCTTTTTTCTTTTACAGATACACTCTCAATAGCTCTGCCATTTCCTGGGTTTTCCTCAGTTCAATATCTTTGAAATCTCTTATACTGTAGAGGGTGGCATAATGCAACTTTTGTTTTAAAGTGGGGTTTCAACATAGAAGAATTTGAACATATTAACTGTGGCCAAATGCTGACATATACCACCTTTTCTAGATAACTTGACAAAGTATCCTAAGGAATGTCAGAAGCCTGCAAATTGCAGACCTGCAGGAAACCCCTTAGTTCTATTTCAGCCAGTAGTTTAAAAATCATTTGAAAAAATGATCTTTAGGTCTATTCTTGCACAAAGATTACTATCAGCCTTGAGCAAAGTGTTTCATACAATAAATTCATTTGTAGTGGAAAATCTTCCCTATGCAGTTTGTTGAAAAAGCTATGTGTATGAAACAGTTCTTTCCATTAGTGTTTTAATTCAGGCTCAAGACTATTTTTTTGTTTTATAGTGCTGGTGTTGGAAGGACAGGCACATACATAGTGTTAGACAGCATGCTGCAGCAAATTCAGCATGAAGGGACTGTCAACATATTTGGATTCTTAAAACACATACGTACTCAAAGGAACTACTTGGTGCAGACTGAGGTAAGAATAAAATATAAATAGCATGAGACTATTACAAACTATTTCTATTTGCAGGTGGAGAGGTGATGCCAAACAGATGAAAACCAGTCACCAGACTGAAATTTCCCTTTTACTTCCCTTGGTTTTATAGAGACATCCTTCTAGGCATGCATAAAGCAGTGCACTGAAAATTACCCTTCTGTGGGCTCTTGTCTGTTTATTAAGGAGGACTCAGAAGGAAGTCTGTATAAATCACGCTTCCCACAGTAGTGCTTTCTTGGCAGGATTTGTATTTTTGTCATGGAGCTTTTGGAGGAAACACCATTGTAAGGCGTTCAGATCTTCACTGAACCCCATCAAACAGTTTTCATTAGGCAATAAAATATGGGGAAAAAAGCTGTTTCAGTCAGAAAATTATATATAGATACTTTAAGCTGAAGATTATATATGGAATATTGGAAGACCTAGAGAAAACAATAAGGGCAACAGCAGGGCATTTGAAAGTCTATTTCAGGTTTCAAGAACAGGTGGTTAGGTTCCCAGTGCCTTTCAATAGAAAAAAAGGTTAATCAACAGCTAGAGCATTTGTTCCAAAGGATGTGAGAGAGAAAATAGAGGATAGCAGTAGGACCAACAGGTAGGACTGGCTTGAAAATTTGACTCAAGGCTATGCTTGCATTTTTAACTCTTTACTGTTAACATGAGATATCAAAGGTGGTGGCGATTTGGTATTCATAGATATACATTTTTAATATATTTATATATATATATATGCATAACAACTGTATTTGTCTGTTGTGCTTGTAAAGGGGTACTGTCACTGCCTTCGCTGTAGAGGATCACATTTGAGAAAGCTCCCCTGTGTAGAAATACTGACCACATCAGAAGTGGCAGCTTAATCAGAGGTATCCAGGGGAATCTGAAAATCATGAGAGCTCAGAAGTTTGGGTTTTTTTTCCTAGGAGCAGTACATCTTCATTCATGATGCATTGGTCGAAGCGATACTCGGCAAAGAAACAGAAGTCCTTGAGACTCACATTCATGCCTACGTTAATGCTCTCTTGATACCTGGACCAACAGGAAAGACCAGACTGGAGAAACAATTCAAGGTGAGCTCTCTGAGACTGAGATAGTAGTGTGAAAATCTTGAGGTTTGTAAACCTGAATGACTTAAAAGTACGTATCTCAGCACAACTTTCATCATCTTTCTCCACCTAAAATCTAACTACTGAGCCTAAATTCAGATTAAACTTAACAAACGAATGCAGTCAGTTGGAACAGAATTATTTGCATACTCTTAAACAAGGAATCTACAAAAGAATTCACCAAAAAGAAAAAAATCATGAGAAATAGGACAGTAAGTAGGTTTTGGAAAATCTAACTACATGCCTTTGCAGGAAGATCTCAAAGGTAAAACAGCAGTCTGGAAAGATACCATTCTGGCAAAAATGTCGTGAGTTAGATTGATCGATCAGTGTATTCCCCTCAGTGTATAGCACTGGCTAGATGACAGACTTCACCTTCAAAGATACGCTTATTGATCTTAGGTTCAAGAATAATTTTAACTGCTAAGAACAATGGAGAAGACATATTCTGGTGACTTGCTAAGTAGTTTAGACAGATAACTAGATAACTAAAGAGAGGCAGCAAACCTGCAATATATGCACCCTTCTGTTTAATGCAGCTTATGAAGGAATGGCTTTTCTACAGTTACCTGACTTTTTTTTAACTTCATTGTTTCAGTTACTGAGCCAGTCTAACACACAGCAGTGTGATTATTCAACTGCACTCAAACAGTGTAACAGAGAAAAGAACCGAACCTCATCTATCATTCCTGGTAAGCTTGTTCAAATCCTCAACAAGAACTGAAGACATCTGCATTGGTTTGGAGCAATGATATGTGAAGTAGTTATAGTGGAGAAGCGATTTAAGAATTACACAGTGGAAAATAAAATAGATGTTGACTGGTTGGCACTTTATCCTGATTGATGGAGCTCAGTGTTATCATTACTGTGAGATGTGAGATAATTGCTACAATATTTTAAGAGTCATTGCAACATACTTATGAATTCATAACTTTTTTTACAGTAGAAAGATCTCGAGTGGGTATCTCATCACTGTCTGGTGAAGGCACAGACTACATCAATGCTTCCTATATTATGGTAAGTTAATGTATTGGTGAAAAACAATGCACAGCTGTTTTCAGAGCTGCCATATGTCCAAGTTAGGGTGACACAATCCTGATTTTGAAAACTCCTTTCTTCTATTATTCATTCTGCCTGGAACAGTTGCTTCCCCCAGGAAGTACTATTATTATTACTGATTTTAAGTTTGATTAGGTGCATTGCATTTTAACAATCTGTAGAAACAGAAATCACATCATAGTTCTAAAAACTGGTAAAGCTAAATAACACCTATGGAAAGATCTTCCGAGATGAACTAAAAGTGTTAACTAACAAGTCAGTTTTTAATGGCTGTACTGTGGTTTGCCTTCCTACCTGCTCCTCTTACAGAGCTTTTGCAACTGGCATAGTCTAAGATACCATAGTTCATCAGCTTCCCATTATCTTTTTGTTCTCTGAGTTTTTTCAAATCTTTCCCCCTTCAATAGCTGAGAGGGAGGAGTAAATGCCTCCTGGACATTCAGGAAGGAGATGGGAAAGCTCTCTGCAGTGGTATGTGTACATGATCCCTCAGGTACATTACTGCATAGGAGCTCTTTTTTGTGGTAAGAAGTTGATCTGAGATATCTGTACAAATTAAGAAACTGCTTGGGATTTTTGCATATTTTTCAAGTATTTTATTTGGTTCAGGTAGTCATCTCCTCTGGAATTCTGGATAATATATTTTTATTCTGAGTTTGAGTCTCCTCTGATCTCTTTTGTCCTTTTTTTATGAAATGTTTTTTTTTTTAAGTTTTAAACATTGTTTCAGTGTAATAGAATTTTTTTTCACATAGAAAATACTTCAATGGAAGTTTTATATTTTTCTAATATTTGCAGAAAGCTGAAGAAAGAACAAATGTGCAATGTATTTTCTAGGTTCTCGCTCTGTCCATTAGAAGCTTTCTTTAAGCATTAATACTTGGGCATCAGTTCTGAGTTTGTCAGGTTTTTTTTTGCAGGGTTATTATCAAAGTCATGAGTTCATTATTACTCAGCATCCGTTGCTACACACTATCAAGGATTTCTGGAGGATGATATGGGACCATAATGCCCAGTTAATAGTCATGCTTCCTGACAGCCAGAATATGGTGAGTTCTGTGGATGATGGTTATGAGTTTATGTATGAATTTTATTAGTATTGCCATTTTGAAATATGCAGGATATGAGAACATATCTTGGATCATTCAAAAAACAGCTAAAAATTAATAATACCAAACTGAGTGTAAAATCCCTGAGTCATCTAGCAGAAATCTAGAAATTGTTGTCTAGGCAGATTGCGATTGGAATGACAAAATATTGAATCAGTCCTGCGCAATTTACAGAAGGAGCCAAACAGTAGAAGCAACCATTATGCAAGGTTAGTTTTCTCTCTATGACTTCTTAGTTGTAATATGGCTTCTCCAGCCATGTTTATTAGGTCAGGGCAGAAGTGTGAGGTTGTTTCTCACATGGCAGCAGCTGGTGGGACCTGGGCAGGGCCAGGAGCACTGGTGGGCAAGCATTCCTCACATATAAAAGGAGCCCCTGGGGAGCACGAGTGCCAGGAGCAGTGCCAGCAGGGTGGGCACAGGGCGTGGGACAGCAGTTCCTGCAGAAGGGGGTGCAGGAAGGGCACTGAAGCCCTGCCACCTCGACCAGGGAGCAGTGCTACCCACCCAGCACGGCCTCGCTGAGCTCTGCATCCACCACAGCTGGAACCCACCCTACTTTCCCTGAAACACATCCAACAGGACACATGACAAAGAGGATTCCCTATCCATCTGACCATTTTGGTTATTCAAACTATTATAGGATTTTCTAAAAAAAAAAAAAAAAAAAATCTCTCTTCATTTCTGCTGTCAAACAGAAAAGATGTTCCCGTGGGAACTTTTTTCTGCACTTTTAGATAATCCCAAGACCACACATACATTACAACACACCAACTAAGTTTATCCTGACGGCCAGGCTGGATGTGTGGCACAATGTAACACTGCAGGTTTATTGCTATGTAGGTCCACAGGGTACAGTGTTCCTCTGGTCAGGATCACTACAGAGATGTTTGAAAATCATCATTTTGCCACTGTTATGCCACTCAAAATTTGATTTGTCAGTTTAAATCTAGCTGGCTGGATTGATTATATGTGACACATTATTTATTATGTTCAATTGTGTATTTTAAGAGCTCAACATTGCTTACTTTTATGGCTCCATTTTTTTTTTCCTGGAGGCTGAAGATGAATTTGTGTACTGGCCAAACAAAGATGAGCCTATAAACTGTGAGAGTTTCAAAGTCACTATGATTGCCGAAGAACACAAGTGTCTGTCTAATGAGGAGAAGCTCATAATCCAAGACTTTATTTTAGAAGCTACACAGGTAACACTGGCATAAACATATAACTCAGGGCTTGATTTGTTAAAAGTAGTGCCCACATTTTCTTACATTTTCAATGGTAAATGACTGATAAAAAAAATCTGTGCCTTAGAAACATCCATGGAGGGAGTAACCTCCATAAGGTAATATCATGACATGGGGAATAGGATAGTCCAACCTCCACAGCAGAGGGATTCTGCATCTGGAGGCCGGAGCTGGAGCAGGGTGAGGGAAAAGAATAAAGTCAATCTTTTATAAAATTGATTTATGGAGTTTTTTGTTTGTTTTTTTAAATCATTTAGGATGACTATGTACTTGAAGTGAGGCATTTTCAGTGTCCAAAGTGGCCAAATCCTGATAGTCCTATTAGTAAAACTTTTGAACTGATCAGCATCATCAAAGAGGAAGCTTCCAGCCGTGATGGGCCCATGATTGTACATGATGAGTAAGAACTGCACTTTTCTGCTTGTTTTGATGTTTTTCTGTAGAACCATCCTTTCACTGAGTGAAAGCTGCTGAAACAAGGCACAAACTCTGCACTTAACAGTAGTGGTGATGCTTCTGTTCCAGCTGCATCAACACGAAAAACACTTTTATTTTATCATACCTCATTTCAGTTTTATCATTTTGATACTCTAGATGGCTATCAGCTAGGTCACTGGAGAGGAATTCAGTTAAGACTTCATAGTCTTTTACGAAAGAATTAACCGCTTAGATGAGGCACCTTACCCTTCTCCAGCTGTTCAATAATGGCAAAAAATAACAAAATTTTGAAACGCTGAAGGACCCAAGGCCTTCAGGCTTTGGTTAGTAGAGGATTATGGAGAAATAACTCTTAGAAGTTGTAGCCAGGTGCAGTGAAAGTTTTTTTAAGCCAATGGTGGGCAGACCTGTTTCAGATATTGTAAAGATCACATGACACAAATTCAGCTTACCAGTTTGCTCCAGATTTTGTATTTTCTCCAACTATAAAACCTGATCCAGTTTCTAGAAGTTTTTTTGTTTTACTTTACAAAGGCATGGAGGGGTGACAGCAGGCACTTTCTGTGCATTAACGACTCTGATGCATCAACTGGAAAATGAGAATTCAGTGGATGTTTACCATGTCGCAAAGATGATAAATCTGATGAGGCCTGGAATATTTACAGACATTGTAAGTAATAAGCAAAATGTGTACTTTTTTCCCTATGTGTGACATCATTAGTGTGCTTAGATCTTAGGGCAACATTATTGAACTATTTGCTATTGAGCTATTAATTTCTGCATGAATTAATCAAAACTGTCTTCCAGAGGTACTGTAGAAAAGGAAATCTTCCTGGATAGAATTCAGGTGACAAAAAATGAAAAAAAAGCCAACAGACAAGCAGTAGCCCTAATGCTGTCCCCAGATTTGCAATTGACTTTAACAAGGATTGGATTCAGTATATAGTATTTCTTTTAAAATACAGTTTTCTCCCCTGCCTGTACTGTGTTCCCTAATGTTGTGCTTTACATCGTGTGCAGGGGGAGTCATTAGTCACAAAATCATCAACCTGCTAAGTAACGCAATAAATTCTGGAGCACAGTACATTAACAGACTGTCACATCAGCCATTAATTAATTTCAAGCAACGCTGTCACAAGATAACTATTTCTGCCAACATCCTGAGTGTATCCTCTTTTCTTCTCCAGGAGCAGTACCAGTTTCTGTACAAAGCTATCCTCAGCCTTGTCAGCACAAGACAAGAAGAGAACCCTTCAGCGTCTATGGACAGTAATGGCTCAGCTTTACCTGATGGAAATGCAGCTGAAAGTTTAGAATCTTTAGTTTAATTAACACATCAAATTAAACATACACATCGCTATATCACACCAATCACACCTGGAGTTTACCATTATTATTTTCAGTTTTATACTTTGGGTGGGGAAATCTGTCCAGTCACTATATATATAATCAGATCCCAACCGTTGCTCAAACCAACAGTCATTTCTGTTATATACGACTTTACTGTGGAACTTTTATCATTAACAATGTGTGCCTTTTCTTGAAAGATTTCTTGTAATACGTTGTTACATCTGGACTAACTTGATTGACTTTTACAGTGTTTCTAATAATTGAATTGTGGTATGTTTTTTCAGTATTAGTTTTTTGATTTATCTGGCTTTACTTTTAACTTAAAATTACCATATTTATAGATGTTAGGGAATCCTCAATTACAAACATGTCATGGGTTTAGTATTTGGTTTATTCGCTGTATTTATAACAATTTACATTTGCTAGAAATGCAACTTTTAATATAGTAGAATGTAAATAAAATACTGTTCTACATAACATTCAACATTTTAAGACTTCAATTAGGCATTTAGAATAGTAATCTGATACTTACTGTAAATACTGCTACTTCTGTAGTGATCCATGGACCAAATTTATATTTATAATTGTAGATTTTTATATTTTACTACAGAGTCAGTTTTCTAGTTCTGTGTAATTGCCTTGTTAAAATGATGTAGTCAGTATGTTTTTATTTTAACAAAGTCTTCTCATACATAATTGTGCATCTTAAGCAATTTACCTTCATATAGCTGCATGTGATTTTAACTTTTTGTGGGAACTAGAAATCATTTGTTTTGAAATGAAAAGTTTTTATGAGAATAACATGTACTTGGCATTGTTAAATTGTTTTTACCCTGGTATTGAAAAAATAAATATAAATATTCCAGTCTGTGCTTAACAGTCTTCCATGTACAGTAAACTGTCTTCACTGACATGCAGGAGCACTTTTGCTTACAAGAACGAGGACTTAAGGCTGATCTGCAGACAGCTGCTCTTCCCATGCAATCTGTGAGTTCAGGAGGCACTTACATATTTTTTAATCTCTGCTCCCCTCCCACCCGCACCTATAGTGTCCACATTAGCTCCTTTTTTAGCATCTCCTCCCACATCTCCCAGTTTGGTCACCCATGGGTGAATAGGCTGTCCCCAGTGTCCCAATTGCCTCCCTGCTGGCTTGGCTTCAGATCATTCACTCAGCCCTCTGCTGCCTCCTTTGCAAAGCAGCAGCCCAACTCTGGGAAGCAATAAAGCAAGCAATCTCTACAAGAACAAAACCAGAATAATTTTCTGAAACCTTCAGAACCGGCAAGAAAAGATACTGATTGTACCGAAGGTTGCGCTACCGAGGGGCTGGAGGAACCTGGAGCAGAGCAAGATATTTAAAACAAGCATGGGCAGTGAGACCAGCTATTTTCTCACTTTATACAGTATGTACAGTTGCTATTTAGAAATATTGAGAGCAGAAATACTGTTCTGGAGTAGAATGCACAGAAAATAATGGGCCCTATCTGAGATGAAAACTAAGCATGGGAAAAGATGGGCCTGATGTGGACTTGGAGATTTCAGTTGACTGATTCCTATTGTAGGGATGTGTGACGGAGCTCAGTGTGTCAGCAGATAGATCTAGAGCCCCTCAGCAGTGTGGGATCGAGGATAGGTGGAGCGGCAACAAAGCCAAAATAAATTTAGATTTGGAGAGATCTAAACAGCAGAATCTTTAAGGAATCCTCATACTGTTGTTACATGAATTGAGTGTGAAGGTCCTAGACCAGGAGACAGAATGGCACAGAATGTCAAAATAGCTAGCAGTAAGGTAGACTTTTTCATGCTCTTGTCCTCTTTTATTGGAAGAAAAATAATCATATAGACAAAACAGTGTATCACAGAATCACAGGGATGGTGTAAGGTTGGAAGGGACCACTGGAGGTCATCTAGTCCATGTAACATAGGGGGCTTTTGCAAAAGTGTTAAAATACTAATGTGCTTGAATCCTCCTTTGCCCTTGACCTCTTCTCTTTATAACCAGAGCAGTGCAGTCCCAGAGGTTATGGAGTTTATGGAGGTTATGGAGGAATCCATTGGACTCAGGACTCTGGAGGTTTCCCCTTCCCTGTCCACCAGAGCTGCATGCAGGATGATTCTCCTGTCAGCCCAATGGCCCTGTGCAGGTCCAGCCAGGGAACATGCAGTGCACATGTTCCACACAGGGAGACACACATGCTTGCACATGCACAGAATGATAGAAATAGGATTCATGACAGAGAATAGGACTAGGATTTAAGAAAGAGGCAGGACAGAGGGCTGTGGTCAGGCACAGGGCATGAATGGGTAAAGATACTGGCCAGCAGTCAGCACCTGCAAGCACCTCTTACCCCTCCTCTGTCCTTGCTCCTGTACTTATTTCCCTGTTCTCCTTAGTCCCTCTGTTTCTCCAACCTTTTCTATCTCTTTGCAGATAAAAATACTTCCTACCTAATTATTTTCATGGGTCTTAGCTTTGTTACCCCATACCCAAACATGAAACCTCAGATGCTGCCACTTAGATCATCTCAGCAGTAATGGTGTTACTGAGTTTCATGGTATTTCTCACCTCACAAACTTTTCTTTCCAAAAGGTCTCTCCCAGAGCTTGGCCTTCCCTTACATAACTCCCCATGAAGTGCCTGTGTAGCACCACCAGATTTCATGGCAAACTTCCTAACTCCTGCTGGCTGTTCACTCTTGCTGTCTCCAGCAACTTTCTCAGGATCTGTGCAGGTGGCTCAGCCTTGGGCCACGGGTGTCAGCCACGTGTCTGCAGATACCAGTATTCATCTCTTTAGTTCAAAGCCATAATTAGTAAATTAAATAATTCAGAGGGAACCTACTTTTCTGGGCAAAACATCTTTATTCAGGTTTTACACCTATTTTGGTTTTTTTATCCTTTGATCCTTTGCCGTGGTTGTGTAGTAGCTAATTCTCAAGTTTTGGAAGAACAGGACTGAGGACTCCTAAGTGTTAAATGCCTTTGAAGAATAGGATCTAGAAGTATTTTCTTAATAAATTTGTGGAGTTTGGGGGTTGACAGGAGTGAAAAATGTCCGTAACAGGCGCATTGCCCCAAATGATGCACATTTTTGTAAGAATTACACATGAACTTTTTTCACAGTGTTCAGGCACAAATTTGATGCATACAAAGGTGTGTAATGGTTGTGCTTTGAGAAAGGGATTATCTTCTTTTTCAGGTGGCCTGAGGGTTCCTTACTACTTCCTCTAAAGCCCTCAATTTGCTGACGCTCCATTTGAACATCTAGGCTAACAAAGCCAGCAATATTATATACTTGCCCTTCTCACTCAAACTATAGAAACAGTTTTTGATTTCTTAATCTCTAGGGGTGTAGGTAGCACAGAGGCTAATTGTGATCTTATGGCCATTTGTAAACCGTATTCCATAACCTTATTAAGCAGACACTGTACTTCTGCACTTCACCACATTAGCACAATAGAAACTTTGATGTTCTTGTGCTACTTCTTCAGCCTTTTCTTCTGGAAAACTGGCTTGTTGCCTCACATATCAAATAAAAAGCATGAAGTTGCCTTCCGCTAATGTATTTACAGTTTCTTGTAGCTGTATACACAAAGTAATATTTAGGCCAATTAATTCTATTTTGTTTTTCAAGCATCTATGGACCAAAAGAAAAAGAATCCTCCTTTCTAAAATCCCATCTTGATATAACTGTTCCTTTCAACCTAAATGTTTTGCAGACATTTTAAAATTGTAATCCAAGGAATCAGCTGTCATTCAGGGTTTCTTCTAGAGATGTTTGTAATCACATTCATCATCTTAGCATGCTGACAAGTTATTTAAAACATAAGTGCTTAAGATAATCTCTTTACTCACACATATTGGTTTTGATCTAGAAAAAAATAAGAATCATAAAAAAATCTTCTATAATCTTCAACCGTGATGGATTACAGATTTTAATAAATGCGTGTCAGTTCCTCTCTCAGACAAAGGCCATATTCTAATTAATTTTTTTCTTGTAATCCAAGCTACAGACTCAAAAGACATACAGCCTGCCTTTTCAAACTGGGTCAAGTGTGGAGAAGATGTTATGTATCTCTAGCAAGAAGTAAGATATTAATAAACAACGTCAGGTTAAGATTTTTTTTTTTACAAAGCTGTAAGTCATGTGTGACAAGGAAAACTTGATTAGTGATCTTCCTCCTAAGAAAACATAAAAGAGTTGAGAGTTTAAAAAAAAGGAAGAATACAAGTAATTTACTATCACCAACTTTTTAGTGATTGTGATGTGGAGATTTAATACCTATGGAAAAGCTTTACAAGAATCAGCAGTAAGTGATGGACAGAAGTCATAAAAACTCATCACTATCAGTTCAACAACAAATTAGCTAAAGACCTTAGTTCACAAAACTTGTTAGCAATGTTTTATCACAGTGCTTTACCTGGCTTTACAGTTCTTTGCTATGTCCTAGGATAATGTGTGTAATTTTAGACAGGTTGAAATTCTCTGTGATAAATGCTTACTTCAAGATGAGTTTAGCAAAATTAAACTTAATTTCTCTCTCATTCTGAAGCATAAACAAAGCAGGGCTGGGGAGGGGAGGAGCAATATTGTCTTGTTAGGGTTAAAAACAGAAACAAAAGCCCCACTGCTACTCTCTCTCTATGATACCCACGGGGGCATCATAGTTTACAGTCCTAGTTTTCACTACTTCCCTGCAGCAAGGCCCAGGTCTGACCATCCACAGCTCACAGGTTTGCTCTTTGGTGGATTAGGATCTTTCAAAGGTACAAGAGGGAAGAGAAGTCTCTCTTACAGTATTTGGGCCCATTATGTCTGACTCCCCTCCATTTCCAAATTGCATTCTTTCCTTTCGAAGCCAAAACAAGTGTGGGGGGAAATCCCTTCTGTCTTGTGGAATTAATTTTTTTTTTTTTCAGGAAAGTCACAACCTGTACACAGTGATTTAGTAAGATTGTATTTGAGGTGGTCTGATTTGCCTTGATAAATTCTGCTAGACACTCACACCTAGAATTCTCTTTCTTCTCCTCCTCCTCTTCTTAGTTTTCCAGCCTAATCACAACCACTAGAGCTGATTTTTTTTTCCCCCATGAACAGCTACTTTGCTATGAGCTTACATCCTTTTCTGGCAGTGCCACTTTTATACTGCAGTCCCTCAAAGGGATATAATTCTCACCTGCAGAAATACCTGGGGCTAAGAGAGTGTGAAACACAGAGGCAAAGAAGCCAGGCTGAGTATAACGGGGCTCAAGCACCTCCAACTCAGAAAGAAACTGTGATCTTACATGTCATGAAGATCTCCCAATAGCATAAATTCCAAAATGAAAAAATGAGAGACACACAGTGAAACAATCTGCTCCTTGCAGCCTGATGTGAACAAAGTTTAAGAGCCTTTCAGCCCAGGCAGGGATAGCAGAAGCCATGTATTCAGCTGAGCAAGGTCCTCAAGCTGAGACAGGCCGTGAGACTCCAATGTTTCATATCTTCCTGGGGCACAGGGAGATGTCATACACCTACTGTTCTGTAGCTTTCCACTGCAGTAGTTGTCCTTGTGCCCAAGAACAGAACGTGCTTAAAAAAAAAGTAATCTCTTAAGTATATAGCTGAAAATTATCTAGATACAGATATACCTATAGAGAGAGATGGGAATGTCTAAACAATTCTTGAAGAGTCTTCTCCCATGAGTCTAGCAAGAGGTGCGCAGAGGTATTTCACGCACATAGAAAAGTTCGTGTGTAGGCACCCTTTCAATAAAACCATCTATGCGAAAAACCAAATCCCATTCAGATACATATTATTAGAATGTAAAGATGACATGACAACAAAAAAGAGGATTTCAGATTTATTTTTCAAGCAATTTCATGTATAAGATACAATTATCTTTCCAATAATATGCAAAGACAACTGAGAAGTATAATCTTCATACAAAAAGATGAGCAATAAATTCATTTAAGTCTAAACATAGAAAACAAAATGCAGCATTGCACTGGGAAATAGAAATATATTCCGATATAAAATGTTTCAAAAATAGTAGCAGTGTTCTTGAAGAAAACACTGTAGTGCTCATTCTTTAGTGCTCCAAAAATACTAGATACTTTGAAAAAATTCTGATTTTCATCTCATACTGCATTTCCAAGGCAGAAAAGCAAGTACGGTGGATGCATATGTACAGAGGCCCAACTCCATGGCTCTGTATTTGTGGGCTAAGGGAGGGAACAGAGAATTCTCAAGCAAAATCCTGGTCTCACCAAGCACTGTACTGGAAGGGACCAGCAGAACCCTTAGTTGTAGGCCATTAATCTACGCGGAGAAGGAAGAGGCAGCAGAGAGTAGAACATTCATTGCAGGCTCCATCCTTACCCCAGCTGCCTAGACCACCCTGACAGCAGATCAACAGCCTGTAAGGGCAGTGGGAAGCAAAGCAACTTTGTGGAGCCAGGATTTTGTGTGATGTATGCATGGCACTGTAACAGAATCCAAACTTGGCGTTACATTACAATAGCATTGGTTTAGTACATAAAGGCCCTCTTTTTCACAGTAATACTCTGCCCTTCATTCTCCCTTCTCCCTTTGGCTCCTTTCACCTAAATGTTGCAGTTGCTACTTCATTGCATCTGCACAAAGAAAATCCAAATCCTGAGTAGCAAAACCTGGAGATCAAAACTTGAGTTACTGTTATGGCTGCTTTTCCTACCATGTGAAACAACACCTGGCATTCCAGCCCCTCAGAACTGTGATTACAGCACTGGTTCTCAGGAAGAAAAAGGCTGTGCGTTTATCAGCAAAGTGCATTTGTGAGCAAAGCTGAAAGCAGACAGCTTCCTGCATCAGTATTCAGCCTTAGAAAGGCGAAGCTCTAGGCAGCTGCACAGGTACCAGTGCAAATACAACCTGCCCACAGCATCACACCTCACCCACCTGACTGGTGAAGCCTTAGCCATGCTTTAATTAAAAGGTGGTATAGAAACCCCTAAGCAAAAGCCAGAGAAGCAGCCCTGAAATGGAAAGAGGCAATTGGTGCTTTGTTACAGAGAAGCTACACTCAGGCTAGAGTTCAGCCCTGGGCTGATGTGCCTAAACTGCAGCTAGAGCAGGTCTGGCACATCTGTCAGCACAGCCCTCAGCAGCAACACAGCTGGAATGCTGGCAAACTCCATCGGCCTAAAGTGGCACTGAGTAGCAGCCATGGGTTCCCAGGTTATTCAAAACCTGGATAGCAGAAGGACAGAAGCTGGCTCAAAAAGTGGCAATTTAAACCTCTAAGCCTATTGCATTTCAAAGCTGCATATACTACACAATGTATTCCCTTTGTAACAGTACTTAACCTGGATGAGGCACACAGTGTAAGTGGAAAGAGTAAACATGTCATTTGGAGCGTCTTCTAAGCACATTAACTGCATTGTATTTCAGATTGCCCTTCCCAGCTGCAGAGCTAAATGCTAATGTGCTCTCTCCACAGCACAAGGCAACACGTAACAGCAGGTATTTCAATATATTGCAACGAGGTTCCACTCTGTAACAAGAAAGGGCATGGGGGGAAGCTCACTTCAAACTTCTTCCTCTTCCAATTAATTATAAATTTACATTCATTATAAATTGATTAAAAATATTAAGATGTAGATTTCAGACATTTAAGAACTGAACATTTTCAAGATTTAACAGGATCTTATTTACTAGTAGTGCAGAATTTCTAAACTATTTTTTGCATATTGTTATTGTGAAAGCTTTCACAAAGACTGCTAAAGTGAAAGGGACAACCAGACTTAGAATTTAAGTATCATTTTCATCTCCATTTTTCTGAAAAATTATTTTTACCACATGAGAAATCAAACTTTATCAATGGTATTCATTAACCAGACTTTTCCACCACAAAATAATCCAGTAATAGATTTTTCTTTCAGATTAAATTTGTCACAATAATAACCCTGTACACTTAGAAGATAAACTTTAATAACAAAAAAACCCCATCTGAGATATTTTAGAAAAGCTATAAGGAAAAATCTGATTGGTGCTGAAACATGTACATGAAAGCTTAACAATTTTAAGAGGAAAATATCACAATTTGTGAGTATCTACAGTTTCCACGTCAAAGCCACGTGGCAGGTTTGACAGAAGGCAACATTTGTGTATGAAATGGCGGGGCTTGCCTTTAGCTGGTCCAAACTGAGATTCTAAAAGGGGAGGTAGGGGAACCAAAAAAGCCAAAACCTGATTAAATCCACTGCATTTGGTTACTGTTTGATGACGCTGCGAGTACTGTACATGATGCCTTCTGCCCGAACACGTTCAAGTATTGGCCCATAAACGTTCTTTGTCAAAGGTATGACCATGCCTTTGGCAGCTATTTCACCTGAAATAAAGGCATTAAAAAACAGTGTTAGTGCCCTACTGGGTTTGCTCGGAAAGGCTTTGGGAGCTGCAGAGTGGGGCTGCTGTGGGCAAGGTCAGGGCTGCTGTGCTGGACGTGGCCAGATCCAGGGGCAGGGCACTGCTCAGCCCCTCAGCCATGGGTGGGGCACCTCAGGGAATATTTATTTAAGAAAGAGCAAGGTGCTGAACAGCAGTGAGACAGGAAGTGTGAGAAGCTGCCCTGCAACACCAATGTCAGAGAAGAGGGGGGCGGATGTGCTTCAGGCACTGGAGCAGAGATTTCCCTGCAGCCCACGGTGGAGATCCAGCTGGAGGAGAGGAAAAGCATGAGGAAAGAGCATCAGAGAGAAGCTGCTATGAACTGACCACAGGCCCCCATTCTCCAGCTCCTCTTCCTGCTCAGGAGAGAGGGAAGAGTTTGAGAAGTGAACAGAGAGTGAATGCGAGCCTGGGAAAAGGGAGCAAGGAGGAAGGTGTTGGTTTAATTTATCTCTTTTTCGCATTATCCGAACCTGTTTTAATTGGAAATAAAGTAAATTAATTTTTCCCCCAAGCTGAGCCTGTTTTGCCTATGACAGTAACTGGAAAGTGATCTCCCTATCTTTATCTCAGTTTAGGAGCTTTTTCATCTTGTTTTCTCCCCCTGTTGAGGAGGAGTGAGAGAATAGCTGAGTGGACCTCTGGCAGCCAGCCAAGGGCAGCCCAGCACAAAGATCAATATGCAAATTATATAAATTTTCATTTTTTTAAATTTTTTGCATTTATTTACACATGCAGATTTAATAATCCTGGCATTCTGTTCTCAAACAGTATCAGTACTGTATCAAAAAATATGGAAAAAAAGTTTGAAACATAGTGGCATACACAGCTTGAACTTAATTCATAGAGCTGTGAAACTGCAGTTTGATGAAAAATATCTAAACTTCAAAAATTTCAGTTACTGGGTTTTTTTAAAATAGAACAACAATTAAAAATAAAACAACAAAAAAACAAAAAGCAAAGTTCTGCTCTTATCAGTTAACCAGGAAAACAAATTTCTAAAGATTAAGAGCAAGGAAGGGGAAATTACACTATTTCTTTTAACACAGTGATGAATAGGAGGAGTTTGACTGTTTATATAATAACAGGATTAGGTAATATGCTCTAAGCCTCAAAATTCATCAATCCAGAAAGTAGCAGTGGAAGTTGCTAGTTTATTCAGCACAGATATGCGTTAGCCTGTTTCACTGTGGCACAATCAATTATCATTTATCATGCTAAACATTTCCTCTAAGCTAGTGTAACATTTAAGATTAAATTATTTCAAAATCTTTGTGGATTAAGCAGTAGATTAAGAGTTGTCATTGAACATCTGAACATCCAAACATGCAGATTAAAAATTCCTATAAAGACAGAAGGAGTCTGCCAAATAAAATATATATATATACATAAATTCACTTCAGAAACACTATACATTTACTTTCTACAGGCAGGAAGACACAGAGGATTTAGGAAGATACAGAGGAATAGCCACTTACCATCTAGAACCATTTTAGCAGCAATAGCCGCGGGGTATCCTACTGTTTTAGCCATTGCAGAATATCCATTGTTATCCCCATAGACAACCAGATCAATAAATTTGTCTTCCAAATGACCAGAAGGATGCCTGAGACCTATTTCACTTCTCATAACAATCATATCTCTCTCTCCAGTGCCTAAGAGAAAAGCACACAAACTATTCATTACTTGTATTTCAGTCACATCAAGATGAGGTTCCTGAGGAGCTGGGCACTTCACATACACAGCATGTATATATATCAGGGAAGTGACTGAAGGCAAGGACTGTTAAGGAGGACAGAACACTAAGATCAAACTAAAAGTGCAAAAGGAAAAGAAAAGGATAAACTGGGGAAGTAGGGAACATCACAATACATTAAAAAACCTAACATGAAGGTTCATTAATGATGGTGAGGATACTAATCCAATTAAGGCTTGTAAAAGATATCGCCTTTTTCCATTCAAACCCATGAAAATGAATTTCTCACGTACCAAAGGGCAGCTTCATCTCCATGTGCTTTGCAAGAGCCCCTACAATGGAATCTGCTGCTGGAACTGGTTCATCTCCCAATAAACCTAACCTGGCAGACGAAATGAGAAAGTCTTATATCATTACCTATCAACAGTGTCATCTCAGTTTTGTAATTTCCAGTTGTTCAGCATACCAGTTTAATAGTCTCATCATGGATCAAAAATGGCTAGAATTGCAAACTTTTTTTTTTTAACTTTAAAAATCATTAGAACATTTTACCATTCCACTGCTTCCAGCTGACTTTTGTCCTCCAGTTTGCTAAATACAGCTTCTTTAAGAACATGGGGCTCAGCAGGTGACTTAATTCCAACCAGTTTGCACATGAGCTCTTTCTGTGTTAAGAGAAAAAAGGTTCATGAAGGCTTGACATCTGTTCCCACTCCATTTCAATCAAGGTTTTGAGAACCAACTGCTCCACTAAGATCAGTTAAAATTCAGAACTTCTGAGAAGACAGGTTATGTGTCCAGGGAAAGCGAGAAAGTTTGAGAATTTTAACCACAGCTGGTGAAAATAGGGCTCACCTTTTCTTAAAAGACTTTGTACCCCACCCCACAGCTGCTTCCCCCAAAATTTTAGTCTTATCCCTTCCTCCAGCAGTAAAGAAAGAACATAGAAACCCGCATAAACAAGGGACAATAGGAGAATGTTAAGATGAAAGAGAAGCCACCTGGAGACTGACAGAGTCAAAAACTTAGGATACCTTTCAGTTGGTCTAGAAATGGAGAATGTCCCTTTCAAAAATTACACACCTGCTAAAGAAAATCTTCCTAATTTCCAGGAAGTCAAAGTTCAGGATGCACTACAAGATTGCCCTTGCTAAGTAGACCCAAGTCTAGCAATAAGAAAACCATCAATAAAACAGAGAAAAGAAGGAAGAGTAATGAGAGTAACTCACCCAGGTTAGAGGTGGCGTAGTTGAGCTTAGCAAAGGAGAAGGATCTGGGTTAATTAATCCTAGTTTTATAAAGCCTCCCATAGTTCTGGAGTACCCCTGAAATAAAAGGGAAATAACACCATTAAATATAATAACTGCTTGAAATGGAGATATTTCTCCTCGGCTTGAATGTAGTGATAGACACAGCCATGGCACTGTTAAATATTATTCTCTTGGGAAGTCAGCCACAGTAACTTGATGTCAGTGAGGTTACTCCCACAGAGCAATGTCTTCCCCAGCCCCTCTCCACCCCTTCCCTACTTTTCAGTATCTTTTTTAATGACATATTCTGTCATCAATAATTCCATAGCAAGTACCATTGGCTCCTGAGATCAAAGGGAGCCAGCACTAGTTGAAACCCCAGCCCATCACTACAGACGGGGTGTATCAGCCAGCTGATACACCCCGTCAACAAACCATCAACAAACTATCAGACAGCTGATACACCCCGTCAACAAACCATCAACAAACTACTGAATACAAAGAGCACAATGGGAACTCTGCTACTCAGTTTCTTCCATGCCTTCATCTAAGCAAGCCTTCCTCCCTCCCAGAAATACAGAAAAAATTCTGTTGTATTGCAACAGAGGAATTAAGACAAGAAGGACCTACACCTTCCTCAGGCTATGGACAAATAAAAATAACTTAAACCCTGACATAAACTTCAACAGATTTAAACCCTGACGTAAACTTTAACAGACATATTACAACATCCATAAAAGCTTTTTCAAACCTTCAATATGGTTTTAGGTTTATTCCTTCTTAATGTATATTGACTGACAAAACAAAAAAAAAAGAAAATCTAAAAGAAAAAAATATTTTGTTTTGATTCTGCTTTGTACACCTAACAAATTGAAGGAAAAGAGTCAATCAGTTAGAAGGAAAACGCATTTATCTCTTAACATTTTATTTAGTTGATTAAAATTATAAAGCTTCTCAAATTTAAGATTTCTAGTTACTTAATGAAAACCTTTTACAGCCTGATGGAAAATCATCATTTTCTGTAAGATTTTTACATTATGTTTTTCATGGGAATATAAGAAAACTGAATTATTTAATTTTTCTTAAATCTCCTATAGAGCTGACACAAAATACAGAGCCATAACAAAAAAAAAGGAAACAGTCAGTGCACGACAACTGACCAATTGTCTAAAACAAGTTAAGCTATTTTTCTGTTTTGCAACAAATATCTGTTAAATACATCAAGTAAAGCTACATTTAAAAAGTTAGATAAGTGGTCTCAGTTATCTCTCAGCTGGGATAATGGGGAGGTCATAAATAACAAGAGCAGAGCTATAAAAGGCTGAGTTTTAAATATTCAGTTTTCTTGAAATTACAACATTCATCTCTTGAGGAAAACAATAATTATTAATAACAACACCAACAACTTACTTTGTATCTTAAGGTGCCTCTCAGTAAAGTGCGAGCTGTCTGAATACCATACGGCTCAGCATATTTTGTACTGTCTCTGTTAGGAAAAGCTTCAAGGTTTAGTCCTGGGAAAAAATCCATGGGAGTAACAGAATCCAGTAATGCTCCTCCAGGTGGAATATTGATAATCTAAAGTTTGTGAAAGAACAGCAAATATTATTTTCTGCAGTCCTATTCAACTTATTTTAGAACGGAAAAGATAAAGTGTGCTCAAAAACAGGAAAAACATGTTTGATGTTCCAAGAGCAAACACAGGCCCAAGCTAAATAAAGCAGTTGCCCAAGCCATTTAATCAAATCCGGTGCAGGAAGAGCAAGCATTGTGTCAGCCATTACTAATCAAAGGGCTAAAACAAGCCATGTTCTTCTCACACATACTGTTAATTCCTGTTGTAGTTATATTAAAGTAGCAGGTTCCCATCTCACATACATTAATGTAATTTTGGAGCATGTCCCAAACTGCACCAGTGTGAAGGGAGACTCTGCCCATGAGCTCCCTGCTTTTTGGTCAAATAATTTATTATCTTTTTTAGGTTTTGTTTGGGTTTTTTTATATGAGAGAGAAGGCAGATACCAACAGAATGATGGGCGTTTGTTCCTTTTTTTTAAAGATTAGAATAAATCAAGTGATATCACATGGTTATAAAAGTACTGCCCACGTGTATCGTTACTTAAGGTGACAAAGCACAGAGAGAATGCACCATTAAAGTAAAACAAAAAAGAGGTTTACTAGTTCTATTATCACTCCCAGCCACGGTCTTGAACTGTTTCCTTCAATCAGCTAAAGCCCAGATCTGCTATGCAGCACCAAACTAATTTTCTGACTTCTGAGCAAAGGGGCAAGGTTTACTTCTAGAAGAAATACTGAAGCAGCGAAGCCTGCAGTAATGCAAAAAGATCTTGTGTTTGCCAGGCAAGACAGGTGTGTGAAAGAATCCTAAACAGTGGTAAAAGACATAAGTATTTTGTGGCAAGGAGGAAAAATCGCAGAATTTATTGATCTCACCTAGTGCTCTCATAATGGGTGAACCAGATCAGAATTAAATCACATTTTTGCATTTTCCAAGAAACCCTTTCATCTGAAACTTATACATTGTTGCTTTTTAAACAGTAATCCAATATACAATCCCTAAATTTCTCCTTTCTTATTTCAATAAGAACAGTAGAGCACCATAATATTATGATAAAACATTTCTAAGTTTTGCAGATCAAAAAGTTGTAGGTAATTAGCTAAACATTGCAGTGGTTATACAAGGCAGTCTCCTTGACAATTGCAGTAACTACTCTGAGCAGGTGACGGTGGAAACAGATAGTCCTGGAAAGCAGAAATGTGATAATGGCTTGCAATAGCTTTGCACAAATCAATTACAATCTTTCCATAAAACAGAACCAGTGACATTTGTGAGGTTAAGTCTAACGACTCCTGCACAAACAGCAAAACAGAGGTTTTTTGTTTAAAATACACGAAAAAGTATTTCACAAAACCCACTCAGTGGATTATTGGTATTACAGATTGCAGTAAAAGGAATCAAGAGTTTTCTGTGCACTGTGCAAGTACGAAATAAAGCTGTTTGGTTTATGAACACAACTAGATAGAAAAGCACTCTCACCTTTGTTTCTCAGGGCCAAACACAAGGCAATAAAGTGGCAAAAGCAACCCCAAACAGGAATGAAAGTTGAATCGAGAGAAATCAACTCCAATCCAGCACTTCAGTAATTAGAACAAATTCCTCCCTGGCAATCCATTTCCACATAGTAAGTAAGAATTAAGCTGGCAGCGACCAGACATCATCATGCTCCAAACATAGTTTTAAGAGATTTATGCAGCTGGCTTAGGCAACTGACTGCCACTGCCTGAAAGTAAACACAGCATCTTGCAAGTCCCAATCACTTCCTCAGCCAAATACCACTTTTGTCTGGTTTTAAATGAAAATATTCACATTACGTCACCTCTCCATCTTTTAAATATGTAGCAGGCTGAACTGTATTCAGCAACACTCCTTGTGGACTCCAGCTGAACTTGTATCTCAGAGGATTGTCAGAATGCTCCGGAGCTGGTAGGCCACCGCAGAAAGAAGTGTATGATATAACCTGTCAGAATTATCCACAGGAAAGAAACAGTGAAGACAGATCAGGATGCATACAGATCTACCCTGCAGAATCCCCATCAGTTCTTAAAACTTCTGTTGACATTATCCCCCAAATAGACCAAATCAGAAGAGTCTACAGTCGGGAGGGGAAAACTGCAGGCACTGCCTATAAAGGAGAGGAAACTGAAAGACACACTGGGGCAAGCTCATCTCAGCTGATGGTCTCACCAGATGAATTGCTAACTATCAAATTCAACGCATCAGGAAAAGTAATATGTCGAGAGTCTGTTACACATCAGTGACATGCTCAAAATCTGCATGGTGTTAAAAGAACAACTTTACTAACATCATCTGTGCAGAATTATGCACTACCCGCTAACCTTACCGTAGCACCAACTTCTTTCGCCTTGTCGATACATTCCATCGCCAACATGTGGTCAAGACCAGGATCCAAGCCCATTTCACTGATAACTGTAATACCAGCAGCTTCTACACTAAAAATAACAGAAATACAGAGCCATCAGAACATTCAGTATTACTGGCCTTTTGTTCTGTAAATCTGTCCAAAGGCCCAGTGAACCTTCCCCAGCACAGTAAATTCTGGGCTCTGTCTGTAGCTTATGCAAAAAAAAGCAGCAGAAGCAGATGTTAAAACCTGAACAATGACAACCATCTAAGAGTCTTCTAACCTTTGTTCCTCTTAATTCTCTGCAACACCCAGGTTCTGGTGGAAAAAGAAATTCCTACCAGCTACCCCATATCCTGTAATATCTTGGACAGTGCTATAATGCAGGAAGGTAGTAATGCAGAGGGCAACACAGAGCTAGTCATAATTGCCCTAAAGATCTCCTACAAGGAAGAGAGATTAAAAGGCCTACTTTCCCAAACAACAAGTATTTGGGTTTTTCTCCTAATAGTTTCCTATAGTCCCAGAGGAGTTCACTTATCACCACAAACTGAGAATTTATTTTATTTTCAAAATCAGTTTGTCTTTTGACAAACTTTTAAAATTTTTTTTCCTGAGAGCATACTATGACCTCACTAAGAATGGCAAGAGAGGCCCCTAAATATCCCTCACTTTCTGCAACACTGGTTCTCTACCTGTCTAGCTTTTTCTGGTTTATCTTTTGTACAGACACAGCAAGTACAATTCTCACTTCACTTTAATGCACTTCAGATTTTCCAGTACTGTGACTGGGAGGAGCACCTAGATGAAGCTCCATGCTCAAAACAACTTCTAAGCAAATAATAAATAAGACAACAGAAACATTAGAGTAATTAGAGTTGTCACCAATTTGAAAATAATACAGTGGGTATATCCAAAAAAGAGCGTGAAGGAGGAGATTACTGTGGATACAATAGGCCAAGATTGAGTTTTTATTAGGGGAAGCAAAGGCTGACAAACAAGCTTGCTGGTAGAAGAGGACATCCCAGATGCTCAACTTGAATATCAGCCCAGCTCAAACATCTTAACAGATCTGAGGGGAGAGGAAAAGGCACATTAACATGAAATGGTATGATGCAGGCAGAAAAGTACATTCCATTATTTACAGCATTAGTCTAACCAGGTCGGGGTACACACTCATTGCTCCACTCTGCCACATGAGCCTTTTGGGAAAGTTACTAGTCCTCCATCACAGAAAGGGAAGGAGGAAAAAAGCAGAAACCAGTGATTCAAAGTAAGTGTTACAGGTGTAACAGACTGCAAAATATTCAGATAATGCACTAAAGAAGGAGCAACACCAGGGAGATGTTCCTTTCACACCTACCTCTCCTGAAGTTCTTTCATAGCTGGTGTTAAGTAGCTGGCTGTTACCAAGTTCACTTTGTTGTCAATACATTTCTTAGCAACAAAAGGATGGGCTGAATAAGGCAGCAAACTACAAATGAAGGAGAATTATTCAACATCAAAATTCTGTCACTAGAAAGACACTCAAATGTTTTCTGTATGCCTACAAAAGAGCTCAAGTAATAACTCAAAAAAGCAGTCACACATGCCTTGCCCTGAGCAGTTTCATACCTATGAAAGTGCTACACTGCCCTATCAGGACAGCATTGTTGTGTGCACTCAACAGGGCACTGAACAATAGGGGAGTCATCCTTGAGACAGCATCTTTTGTCACACTTGCCTGTAAAACACAAACCACGGACCTCTTTCCAAAGCCATCTTCTAAACAAGCATGCTAGAGGTTTAGAAGATGCAAAACTGCAAAATTGTCCTTGGGAAAGCTTGCATTACAAAGATCTTGGTGAAGTACTTCGTGAAAAGCATGCTCTCCATGGAATGTAAACAATACTCATGACACCCATGGCAAAAGAAACAAAACAGCAAGGACTGTGAAGTTCCTTCCCTGTATCAATATCTGGAATGAGTTCTTCCATTAATGGGATATTCAGGAGAAATTATCAGGATGTCAGAATTTTGCCTCCTCTTGTGAATATGCAAATTTGATCCCAGGGACACATATGCTTGTGGATGCAACTGGCCCTTCACACTAACAAGGGAGTCCACCTAACTGGTGAATGCTTCTGAAAAAGTCAAAACCCCATCTAAAGTTCTGATGCCCCACTGTATGAGAGGGGCGCTGCCAGTTGCAAATACTTACATATACATATCTGACCCCAATTCTCGGCCATTAAAGAAAAATATGTTGATTTAGGTCAATCAACTAGGAGAAAGAAGCAGCATGACAGGGTTGAGCCTATCATATTTTACACACAATTCTAACCTGATCACAAGGTCATGTTTCTTCACTAAAGAGGACAGCTTTTCCTCGTGCTTAAGGACATCCATATGAACTGGAGTAACATTTCTGTACTTTTTTGTCAGTTGTTCAAGTTGCTCCTTCATGACAGATACTGTTTTAAAAATAAAACATATAAACCATTACCTAAAGATGACACTAAGTCCAAAGCACACCCATGCATAATAGTGCTATATTTCCCTTAATAATATATATTGCTATATATGTTAAAGATAAACAGCTGCCTGCATGTATTCCTTCACTAATAGTTGAAGAAAAATCAGGCATTTAATAAACAAACACGTGTTCAGAAAAACTTACTCAATCCCTCCTTCCACATAGCTATACATTAATAGATAAATCTGGTTTTAAAAGTAGTATTTCAAAACTCTGTTTCAAAACACTTTAACAGAATTCCTATTTACAGTCAAGAACAGCTTAATAGTTTAAAGCAAAACCAATTCACATCAACCACCATTTTTAACATGACAAAGATAGAACCATTAAGCTTTAGCTCAGGTCAAGTGACACTAAAATGCCCAGATTCAATCTGACTAGTTTTAATATTTACCTATGGCTTAGTCCTACCAATCCCGAATATGATAACTAAATGGGATAAACTGACTCTCTGCCTGCCTTCACTTCACTACCATTTTCAAGAAAGCAGAACTGAAAGAAATCCACAATAACACAACCAGCATTTGCCGCCTCTGACTGGTTTCCTGTCCCAGTTCACCCTGCTGCCAGCCCAAGCCAGAGAGAGCAAAAAAGGAGCAGCCAAAGACGACAGTAGGTGGGGCACAGGATTCTGGGGAATGAAAGCCATCAGCACTTACCATTATAAGGAAAGCAGAATTGAAAAAGAGAACCACAGTAACATAACCAGTATTTGCTGCATCTGACTAATTTCCTTTCCCAGCTCACCATGCTGCCAGCACAAACCAGAGACTATAGCCAGGAAAAAGGAATGGTCAAACAAAGCAGCAGGCGGGGCAGAAGTTTAAGGAGAATTAAAAGCATCTGTGCCTCTAAGTTAGGGCCTTATTTCCTTATGACCTTCCCACAGTCAGTGGGAAACAAACATTACCAGAGGGTGATTCTCTATACCCTACTAATCAAATTGTGTTGGGGGGAAAAGAGCTGGGCAAAATCATCTACAAATTCAAACTAAAAAAAGTTGATTACATGAAGACTTCCCAATTAAAGTTTTCATCATTTGAATTTAAAGTAGTGTAGCCTAACAGTAGAATTTTGTGTTTTCTGCACCTACTTGCCTGCTGTCAAATACAAAAGTAATATCTTCGCGTCTCCTCCCTTCTGTGCTATTTGTGTGTGTGTTCTGTAGAAATTGCATGTTTTTAAAGCTACCCAGATAAGAAGCAATGTTTGCTCAGTGCTTGGCAAAACAGATCTTCCAGTTCACCTGGTTTCCCTTCCTGCTACTGCACTGCAGGGAGTGGATGCAGCCTCTGTAGTGACGAGGGGATGGGCACTGCACATTGCTGTAATCCTCCTCTCTTCACCACCTCAGGCTGTGCAGAGGTGCAGGGAGAAGCTTTCCTAGAGTTCCCCTCTTCTTCCTAGCAAATCTTTTCCCAAGGGTTAAAAGTACTATGGTTACCACCATGAAGGGTAGCAAAAGCAGCCAAGTATGAAAGTAACATGAAGGAAAAAAAATTCAAAGCAATAACAACAATCAACAGCAATACCACTGTAAGCTTTAAGGCAAACCACTTCCCAGCAAAGTATCTTTCAGGCAATAAGACAGTACAGCCTGAGTTTTAAATCTGAAGTCATAGAACCAGGGTAAAGTCATCATTAAGGATATACAAAAAGGATTATTGATATGCCCAGTCTGAAACAGGCTACAGCTAAAACCAAAGCAGAGGAATAAACAAGTAGGCATGTGGTGCTCATGGGAAGGTCAGGGTCTGCAGTTTTACCACCATGACACTGTTTTATAGCAACAGTAGATGCTTCACTCATACAGATATCTATGAAAACATTTTCACCTTGTCATGTGAACCTGACAACACAGTCAAGCAGCAACAAAGTGACTGCCTATCCACAAAACCAATCCCAAACCAGGTTAGGACAAATACCTCTAATGTCACTTTCTACAGGTGACACATGCAAACAGTTAACTTTTAACATGGCTGTGTCCTTTTCAAATCAATTTATATAAATTCAAAATGCTCACAAAGCTACAAAATCCTTTTCTGCTCTGCATAATATAGAAGACTTTCTTTATTATTTATGAGAAAGGTTCTGCCACAGGCTTCAGCAGGACATAATATTGAAAAGAAAACAAATTCTTACATACCAACTGTGATGCCAATGTTGGAATCTCTAGTGAGATATTCAAGTACAGGGCCAGAAACATAGCCAGATCCAAGCAATAAAACTTTCTTCTCATCACCCATCTTCAGAGACTGAGCCTGTTCCCTAGAAGGTATTAAAGGCAAAATTAAAAATTACACAGAAGGCAACTGTAAGCTCCCGAGGTTAACAGAAGTATGTTTTAGTAAGTTTACAAACCAAGAGCTCTGTCCAGACCAAGAGTCAAGTTCCTAGCTATCTGATCCAGGACTGTCCAGTACTGCTTCCATTCCTCTGCTGTATAACTTCTAGTTTCTTTCCTCTAACATAAACGTGATCAAATCCATCAGCATTCCCACTGCTTCTCCAATTGCTTTTACCAGTTCATCAAAACTTTCCTCAGTTGTATTTTCCTCAATGGACAAATTACTGTAAGCTGACCACTTGAGGACCACCAATGTTATGTTGGGCTGTCAGAAAGGGATTCCAGGCACTGCCTTGCTCCCTTTACATCACAGGCAACTTTTAAAGAATGCAAAATCCTGCAGGTGAAAGCGCATTTAGTGTAAATTATACTATGTTCATATTAGTCCATCACAAGAATATGTTAGTCAATAAAAGTCAAATAAAAGTTAATGCCCAACTAAGAAATCATCATTGCAGACAAGGACTCAGATTTGAAAATCATCGCAAAGTGTTTTAACCTAACTACTACTACTGTCATAAATAAATTTAAGTAGATCTCCTGTTGACTTTCAATATAAAATGTATTCACATCAGAGTTTGCATTTCTTTCTGCCAACTAGAATAATGCACTCAGCAGTTGTTTAAATATACTCTCAGAATTGCATAATTTATAGTAGCATAAAACCAAATATCTTGGTTGTTCAGAATTATTTTTCCTTTTAGCTTTTGCATTAAGTTGCAAAATCAGGACTGTGAAACTTTGTAGAACATATCATGACTACATAGGTAAAAACTATTTAGCAAATAAAAAAAAATTTAAAGCACATTTTATTTTTTAACAAAGCTGTTCACTGCCCTACTGTTTAATTTAATTAATGGAGAATGAGGTTTGGCTTTTCCTATCCCATACCCTGAAAATAAATTTCAAAAAATAGGTAGGACTTTCAAAGATACAGTCTCACGGGAATCTTTATAAGCACTTGGGCAAGATCCTCAGTTTCCCCTTTCTCCACTAAGAGTTTACACCAGCATTGCAGATTATGCCTCAGAAAGAATCCTGGCCTCCAGCTGACAAGATGATGTCCATTCTGTTAAAAGCTGCTGACCTTAGAAAAGGACTAACCACATGTCTACTAAATAACATTTGATTCAGATGTTTTTCAGGCTTCTCATGGCATCCAAAAGTCAATTTTTTGGTTGTATTTTTTCAGTTCAAAAATGATCATAAGAATGACGGATGATGTTGAAGCCTGCCAGAGCAATACCTAATAGCACAACAAGAAGAGCACTATTGCCCAACCTAAAGCATGGCAAGAAGTATCTGAGTACTTTTAGGGGCACAAGGCCTCAAACAATAGCATTGAAAGACTACTCTGAGTGAAGAGAGTTAAATCAATACCAAATACATCTATAACATCTGTCTGAAGCACATTCCAGCCTAGTTTATCAGTACTGAAAAGCTTTAATTACTCTCCAAAATTCCAGATGTTCCATCCTCCCTTCCTCCTATTTCAGAGCCATTTTTTAAAGCCCATTCTTTGCAAATCACTAAATCTGAATGGTATGTACCAATGTATCAACTCTCTAATCCATTTAAATTATTGCTATAGATCACTGAAAATTTTGACCTTCAAAAAAGTTTTACAGATTTAGTTTTTTTTAAAGGTTAAATAATGATTTAATACATTCACAGAAAGTCCCCTAAGCCCATCATATATCCTTTCCTATGGCAAATCCAAGAACTTTCCTCCTCCTCCTGTTCTTCCTATCAATTTTAATAGGACATCTTCCACAACTGTACCCTTATGGGTAGAGGAAGAGAAGAATTCCTCTCCCCACTTTAGGGAGCAGGAGTGGTAGGCAGCTTGGAGTGATGATGAAGGGGAGATTCCTATACGAAAGCGAGCTGGATTTGCAATCCAACTTGTCATATTTATTAAAAACTTTTCTAGTGCCGAGAATGAAGTCACACTTGGATTAAACACAGCATGTTTACTCTAGGACAGGCAAAAACATGAGCTGCCAAATGATCCATCAAGTATGGGAACAGAATGTACACAGCTCCAGATTATGCTTATTCTCCATAAATGAGTTTAAATAATTCAGTTACATTAATCTGTGTACAAATAGTATCTACACTGTTAATGTGATGAGCCATTGCAGCTGCGGATGAGACAATAGTAGCAGTTAAAAAGCAAGTAAGGGAGCAAAGATGTAAATGAGTTTGTTTGGTAAATCTGATGACACCCAAGACAGTTCAGCTCAAACAGTCTGGCTGTCCTATGTCTGAAATATTCACACACTTGAAGGAGTGTTAGCAATTAGTCTGAACAGAGCCCTCAGAAACTAAACTGGACACAGCATAATACCTTGTTAGAGTGGTAACAAGCCACATAATTCCTACAGGCTCTGATCAAGAGCAGATCTCTAGCTAAATCATCACCCCCTAAGCAGTAAGACCCTGCTTTCATTTGCATCACCTCTGAAGTTTGCAAAATAAAGGAGGGTATTGTTAGCAGGTCCTGCTTTTCTGACAGCTAAGTGAACAACACCAATGAACAAATGAGCATCACACACAGCACAGAGATCTGCAGAAATATCAAAAATCTACCCACAAAAACACCCTTGGGAATGAAGTCTCCAGATTCTCATGGTAGTTCACACAAGACCATGCAAATGATTATGGAGGATGCTAAAAAAAATTAGATCGCACTGTGTGAGGAATAAAAAAAATTGTTATTGAGACAGCCTCTTTAAGGGGTCTATCAAAGAGCACAGAACAAAAATCACTATGAGTTGAAGCCTTTGAGAAGCAAATAGCACATTACTTAGTGTGGTAAATGCACCTATAGTTCATCATGTACAAATACATAACCATAAATACCAAAGTTCCTAAAGGAAATTGGAGGGGTTTGAAATGGAGAAATCAACCCTCTGTGCTTTTACTGAATAGTGCATGCAGTGCTTATGGTCAGACCAATTAAAATTTTCATATGATGTACAGCGCAGCTGTCACTGACCATGAACATGAACCCACTTACTGTCAAACTAACATTTTTCATACATAAACTACAGATGTTTGTTAATAGTAAGGGGAGAAGAGAAGGGATGTCCAGGTTATTTATAATTTTGTTAGCTTAATTCAGTCAAGGCTACCACTGGCAGATAACTGCTGTGACAGGGTGTGGATGAAGTGGTAGCTAAAGCTCTAGGTACATAAATCTAGTGAAAAGTCTGAGAGTCTCAGAGTCTCCTCAATATATCCAGTCACAGAACAATGCTACACAGCGCTGCACTTGAGCCACACAAGTAGTAACTAGATCCAAGATATATTTGAGAGCCTTTTGCTTTCAGCCGTTCCTTTCAAATTACTCTGTGTTACATCCATTTCAAAAGGGCAAGGAGTAACAGAGTAAAACTAGCATGTGGCTGCTTTCTGCCTCTGGTAAAACAGTTTTCATAATGCAAGAAAGAGAAAAATGAACACTTTCTCAACTTCAATATAAGGTACTGACAATACATGTTAATGATTTAGGCAATGTGAATGAAGAAATAAGAAATCATCAAGCCAGAAGACATTCAGACACAGTGCAATATAGATGCATTCCACTGAGGCACAAGAATAAATGAAAGCAAAAGGGGAGACAGAATGCAGACAAGGTGGCTCTATACATTACCTGCTCTCTCTCAATTTCTGGATATATTGATACTTAGGTGTCAGTGAGCCATTGGATGCAATCACTGCCTGGAAACATATGAAATAAATTTTAAGGGCTTTATCTATCTGTATGTTTCAAAGCAGGGGAAGAGAAGAAGAGTGCTAAATTGCAAAACTTACATCTCGAACAACAGGGGAGTAATTCTGTTTTTCAAGAGGTTCTGAGCCTTCTGATACCAGCTGTAGAGATAAGTTATTTCAAATCAGGTCGTTTTATTACCCAATATTTCTCAAAGTAAAACATTCAGATTTTATGCAACATTGAAATGCATGCAACCATACCAATATCTTGTACATTTGAAATACTTCTGGCTGCAATCAGTGTCACTTGACTTTTAGGAAAATACAGGAATTCAAGCAGCAGTCTGATTGTGAGTGATTGTTGAGTGCCCAAGAAAATCAGATTTAGACATCTATTGCAGGGTCCAGAAGCAATGAACTACCTGCCAGAGCCTGTTTCCTGCCTACAGAAAGTGTTCTTGACAAATCCCTAAGACATCCAGGTCACTCATGTCTCATTCACATGTTGGCTTTTTAAAGGATTGCCTCAAAACTTCAAAAGCTTTTTTCTTTTTTTGAAGTACAAAGTCAGTTATGTTCTACAGCAGATTCCTTTTGAATGCATACAGGAGACCAGAAAAGCAACAAACAAGCAGACCAAATTCTAAGCCTTTTACCTTCTTGTCAGATACATAAGACCTTACCATCTCTTCAATATAAGGGAAAAGCATATCCCCAAAGTACTCTGTTGCTTCTATAGGAAGCTGAGCAGGCAGATTGTCAATGGAACACATCAGAATCCCCGAGCCTTCAACACTGCAAGAGAGAAAACAGCTCTTCTGAAGTACTTCTTAGTACCTGAAAGGTATCACCTTTCAGAAGTGTTTTAAATGCTTGATTTTTTCAATATAAGGTTTCACTCTACAAATTACAATGGAAAAAAAAAATGTAAGGGCTCTCCCACCTGTCATGAGTAATATGCTGGTCAGCATCATACATACAAAATGGGTTGTCAATTGTTGTACACTCAGTCATGAATTCTATAGATCCTCCAGTATCTGCTGAAATGTCACATATTGCCAGAAGTCTAAAACAATTCAAATAAAAAGACACTGAAACTGAGCATTTTACAAATTACTAGGAAACACAGGTATAAAAGGTCACAAGTGAACAGGAAATAAATGTGAGAAGATCTATCTGACTTGTAGCTTCCTTCATCTCAACCAATTTAGAAGTCAACAAATCACAAACAATGATATCCAGAAATATAATGGAAATTTGGCCCTATTGTAGTCATCACATTTGGATTCATATCAACAACATCCACTTTCATGGAGAGAAAGACTGGGAGAATCCATTCAGCCATGATCTTTTCTCTCTATGCCATGTGCTGCCAACACCTCTCATTCACTTTCCATCTTCCAATTCCCTCAAGCTGTGCCTGGGCAGTCCTGCATGAAACCAACTTCACCATCATAAAGGGAAGTCTAAAGAAGTGGCCAGTCACCAGCTCAGAGAGAGCAGGTGCAGGTGGAGCCTTCATTAGCCTAATGCCCAACCTCTGGCTCTGCTGAAGGTTAATACTTAAATTCTTTATTTGTCATGTGAGAGAAAGAAAGGTGTCAAGAGCTGGCAGAGAAGAGACAAAGATCTGACTTGTCACCAGGATACATTTTCATGTCCTCCCCAAATCTGTGACAGGGCTATTAGAGAAATGGTGGCTCCCACTCACACTGAAAGGAGACTAAGCCTTGACTTGCACCCCACATTCTATCCTTAAAACTATTCAGGTCTGTGAGGCATTTCAGCTCCCTGCTGCAGAAATAAGAGCTGTTAAGGAACAGTTATTGAGCTTGTACAAGTCAAATGACAGGGTAGGAAGAACTTTCCCAAAAACTCTGCTCAGGCACAGAAACTTCTACCAATATAGGTGCAGTAGGTACATTCCCAGATATCACACTGTTTGTATTGGATTCCGTACAAGGATCAATGGCAGAACTACCTCTGCAGAAAAACAGCTGAAACCTGTCAATCATTTGTACTGTGATGCTTTCAAGAACTCCAAAGTTTGAAAACAAAACTGCAAAGCACAAAAGAACAAGAGCAAAGCCAATGGGGCACTGTAAAACCCACAAGAGGAACAATGTAAGGGAAACAGAATCATTTACTAGATACTGTGGTGAAACTGCCTAACATTACAAGTTCATCATGGTGCTGCAACATTGCTACAAGTGAAAGGAGGTGTCTTACTTGTGTGGTAATTCGGGACAGCCGTCCGTGGCACCAGCAGCAGATTTAACTGGCACCAGCAGCTTCTGAGTGTCCTGCCGACTTAGCAAACGAGGAGTATTTTGTTCCCAGTATATGCCATTAATTAAACAAGTTGTGTAGGGTGCAACCTGCAAAGAAAGTTACAGATGCCTGATGTTCTCACTAGGACTTTAAGAAGCTGAAAGAAGCTGGGCTAGCATTTTAAGTTAACGCTCCCTCAAATGATGAATATGCAAGTGTAGTAACTACCAATGCTGCATGGAAAACCTTTAATAAAAGAACAGAAGGGATACTCACATCAATGGGAAAGCGAGACGTGTAATTTTCTGGATGTTTATCATAGTCTACTGGATCATATTGTCCATCATGCTTCCTTACAAGATGATGATGACGACTTAACACTGTCCCATAGACTTTTCTGAGGTCTGAAGTTTAAAAAAAAAAAAAAGCTCTTATACTTTGGCAAGAAGCGTTCCAGTGTTTTAAACCACTTTATTGTCAGAGCATACCTCCAGATCTGGAAACTTCCTTTAACTCGTGTGGTTCCACAAACTCACATGGGAGAGCACTGAACATTTCTTGAGCACCCTGAAACCATGAAATAGGATTTAGAATAAGCAGACCATAGATGTAATGCAATACAGCTCATTTGGTGTTTGAAAACAGATATAAAAATGCCACACACAGTTTGACAGCCCTGCCAGAGAACATCTTCAGAGATGTACACACTGTTTGACACATACCACTGCTTACCCAAAACTAAGCTGCCTGGGCATTATGTGCAAGGAACTGACATAATTTCCAACTACTGCAGAATGCCTAAACCACACTCCAATGCCTGGTTCTTATTTCTGATGCCTGAGTTGGGAGACCTCAACTCGTCCGCAATAGAGAGTTTTGCTGCCACTCTGAGGAGCTATTTCTCTTTAAGAAAGATCCCTGAAGCCATTCCTCATCAACCAGGCTGTTCTAAAGGCCAAGAACAAGAAGATGACTTCCCCAATGAGCTGTGATCACAACCAAAAGCTTTTCAGACACACTGTCCTTTTCTCTAGGAAGAACACATTTATGCAGGCAGTGATTTCACTTTATAGCTGGAGCCTTATAAACTGATCTTTGTTGCCAAAACCAGGGGTAAGCCTTTTCCCTACATCACAGAAAATAGCTCTGAAGTCCAGCACTTGTAAGCCAAGTCAATGCTATACAGATATAAAAACTCAGCAAGTATTGGCAAAAATAAGTCTTTCTCCCATACTTTAATGGAGTGATTCAACATACCTTGTGAGTACAGTCAAGAGTGGGGAGACATGGGGACAGAAATCATGCAGGTGGGAAAGGAGAGAGGAGCAGTAGGATTTAATCCATGTTTCATGATAAGAAGTTATCATGTCAGCCTTGTCAGCCATGATCTCATATTAAACATTTTAGTTTATGGTACTTAAAAATTGTTACTGGCAAAGGAAAATGCGAAGTCCAAGCAAACAAAATGAACCCATCAACCCGTTTAACCTGATACAGATCAAATGCCAAGAATTTCTATTAATAATATAGTATTTCATCTTGAAGACAATTCTTACCTTAGAAACATTACCAGTGCCTGTAAACACAAATGTTAAGGGCCCCACTGACTTTGGCATCAGTCCCAGTGAAATTTCATACCCGGCATCTCGGACTGCCTGCACAGCCTGACTGCTATTCCTGTAGTTATGAGCCATCCCAATGTGCTGAAATCAAAGGCACAGAACCATCAAGATATTTTCCGTATTCAAATACAGATAGTTAGCAGATGCCAAAATGTTATTTTGCTAAAGAAAAATACATACACACATACTCTTACCATGAAGGGAGTGTGATGACCCAGGGCTAAAAACCGTAAACCCAATCCATGCAGAATGTTGATCATTCCTGTTGTTAAAAAAAAAATAAAATCGGACCATCAGTGTTAATCACAAATATGCACAGTTAGAAACTGCAGAGACTGACTGAAGCCTCAAATCATCCTGGATATTTTCCCCATGGTTTTATATAATACTTTACTTCTAAAGAAAGTCTACATAAAACCAGAGGAGAAATTTAACAGCAGTCCATGACCTTAAACTTGCTCATTATGCATTTCAGCACTATTTAATATTCAGATATCCTTTTATGAGGTGTATCCACATCACCAGATTCCAAAGAAGGAAATAATAGAGTCTCCTGAAGAAAGAGTGTTGAAGTTCAGTAGAAAGGAATGAGAACCATGCCTCACAAAAATCAGATTAAATGCATAACGATGACAAACAGATGTTGTTCAAGCTCTCAGGACTGACAGCAGCCCTTTTTTTGTCAAAAGCCTAATCAGTTGATCTCTTGATATTTAGTCTGCTCCAGATTAGTTCAATGGACAAACGGGACTTCAAGCCGACAACATGAAATATTAGATTTGTCAGGAATCCACATGACTATTTGACATGTTGTCTCAGGAAAGTAGGAGGCACAAACCAGAATGGAAAAAGGCTGTTAAAAGCAAGAATTAAAAATGCAGTTAAAAACACATTGCAAGCCTCAACTTTCAGGAAGCACAGACAACCAGAAGTGTTACAGGAAGTCACTTGTTGCAAGCCTGCCTTTACTTTATGCACTATACCTGCTACACCAGCCCACTTTCCAAAGGCCACAACTCGCATTCCTTTATGATCAACCATTTTTTCATAGTCAAACAGTCGAATTTCCTGAAAATACATAGTAAACTGAGAATTAAAATTTTCAGTGAATGCAGTCTGTGGCACGTTGCTCTCCCAGGAGCTAACTTTTCACATGCCTTTGTCATTCTTCGTGACAGAGGCTGATGGGTAATATAAGAAAGGCAAATATATCGTAACAAGATTTAAGTATAAAAATAAAAACATGACAGTTGCACTGAATTTTTGTTTTAAGGAGTCTCTGCACTGCCCATGCCCTCTTGGCACAGAGCTCCCCAATGTGCCACACCAGCTGCTGCGGGCCCGTTCACATCTTCTGCCAAGAGGCTGCTCATTTCTCAGTGGACTGGCTGCCTTCCTCTGAAATGGCCAATACACACTCCAGTTTAGCAACTTCCCATCAACTCTTCATGCTCAGGCAGAAAGAGCCTCTCTTGAGCACACCATGCTCACAAAACATCTGCCTTATGCACGTGGAGAGAGTAACACAGCAAACACAAGATCCTCTGAACAAGAAATACTTGCTTCCAGGAGAGGATACTGAAGACTGTCCTCATTAGCCATCTACAAGTATCTGTGCTGGAAGTAACTGTGCTAGGCAGCAAGATTTTGATCACACTTAAACATTAAGTTCAGTTTCTACCCCATGTTAACTGACAGTGATCTTCAATATGACACAGTTTACCTGTCTTAAAATCTCATCCAAAAGGGGCATGTTTGCTTCTTGGGCTTTAATAGTGTGAGAGAAGAAGGCATAGTTCTTTTTAGGGATTAATTTGTCCTCCGGAGGTCTCTTCACACCTATTATCAGAGATGCCTCAGAAATATCTTCTTGAATAATGGCACCTGCTTTGATGTACTCCTATGAGTGAGAAAAATCAAAGAAATTTTTTCTGTATTTTTTCATATTCAAATCTCAGCATATAAGCAATAGAACAGAGGAAAAATAAATAGTTCTATCAAGCAGAAACAAGTTACTGCATGTGATACATTTACAAAATTCTTTGATAAAGAGGCATCAAGTATCAAATTGAATTACCATGCTATTATCCTATTATACAAGACCAAATTATAATTATGTGTTAGTAAAATCCTTCATCTAAAATTTACAGAGAACAAAAAGGGTATTTTACTAAATTTAAAGTATCCCACAGTAATGCAATAATGAACAGTCCTTTGTAAGGTGTTCAAATACTTGGAAATAAGTTTCGAGAAATATGACAAATTCAAAAATATGAAGACTGATGACATGTGGTTTTATAAAGTTGTATAAGAGTAAGTCCAAGTCAAAGAGCAGTTTCTAAAGAAATGTGTTTACATAGTATGATCTGTGCTTTGATGAAAACCGGCACTGTGCCTTAATTAAAAGGTGGTATGTGCAAGTGATTGCCAATTCCCCGCTTTTGTTTCAATTTTTATCTGTTTTCTCAGATATCTTACAGCAATGCATCACAGCTGCTACAAGAACTATAAAAGCTCTCTGTCCTGAAGCTCATGGCATTAGAGAAAAAAACCTCTCTCCTCATTTCACATGAAGAATGGGATTGAAGCAAGAGTGCAATTCACCAGATTTGTCCTTCCTGTCCTTATAAAAAGTACAGGGTTTTTTAGAGTTGTTGCTTTCATACAAACAGAAGACAAAAACACCAATGTTAAATGAATTCCCAAATTTCTACTTAAAGAGCACTTGGAACTTCTAGGGAGGGGGATGGCAGGACAAGAAATTAATAAAAACAACTCCAAAAACCCACCACGGTGCCAACATGACATTAAAAGTCTAAACAAACTACTCCTTTTCCTTTCCACTAGCACAGGACTCCTTGTTTAACAACCAAATTTACATGTTTCTGGGTGGGTTGGGTGTGTTTATATATTTTCTCATTAATAGCCTTTGAATATTATTTTTCCTGTACTATAGTTAACAACTGAACTATGGTTTTGCTTGTGCCTCTCAAAACAAGACCTTACCTTTTCATGGATGGCTCTCCGGTTTGACGGCTGCACCAAGACCTTGTATCCCATCTTTGTCAACTCCTTAACATGTTTTGGTGCTAGAGGTGCTCTTCTTTCCCATGCATTGACATCTTCCCTCCTGATTGCCAGCACAGATTTACGATGGTGCCAATGCTTAGTGTGGTGGAACACACACCTACCATTTGTGTGACTAAAGGCTCGGAGCATGGTAAAGCCTGATGGCAGCAAAGACAAAGTAATAAAATAATACATGTACATATATGATTTGGACATTGTTTGTGCAAAAAGTTCTGGTCTCCTTTAGCATCTGCTGTAAAACACAAACCAGATATTTGTACTCTAGTTACATCCTATTTTTATGAGACATGAATTCAACTTCAGTGAACTTTGTTGCATCTTGATCTGATGAGGTGTCCTTACAGACAAATTTTCAATTTTAATAATTGTTTTGAATACTGTAAAGGAAGACTTTTAATGAGTTCTATGCAGCAAGCTTTAAACTAGAAGGCTTAAAAGGAACTCTGGAAACTTAAATTTACCAATTATACTCATTTGCCACCATAAAAATGCAAAGACCAAGTACTTAGCAAAGATTGCATCAAGAACAGTCAGAAGTAACAAACACACAGAAAGAAAGCAGAACACAGGCTATATGGCAAGCAGTTGATTAAAAGAGAAAGCCCAATGCTAAGTATTTTTACATAACTAATCCTTACACAGGCCAAAACTGGAAGATAAGGTCAAGACCTTAACTACTGCTGGGCAGTCAGCATATGTGTGGCCAGGAACAGCAGGTTTTCTCCCTAGTACAAATTTTCTGCAAAATGGAAAAGCTTTGCTAGGACAGATTCCCAAAGCAGAGGAATATCCCTTCATTTTCTATCTCCTCCTCTTCACGCCCAGTAAAGCCCATGTACCACTGCTTATTTCTGCAGGGACACTGAGAGGTCCAGCAACAAGTACTCAGGAGCCTAAGGACTTCAGATACTTAAGCAATTAAAAGACGTGAATCTCAAAGATAGGCTTCAAAAATGTGAACTTTGTTTCCAACACGATTTTAACTGATAATTACATGAATCACTTGGAAAATCCTGTTTGTCCTCATGCCTCAAGCTTGTGAAATCTCTATACACCTAAAGACTTAAGAGGTCCTGTTTAACTCCAGCCTTGCTGAAACAGAGGGACTAGCACACAAAGGAAGGCATGAACAGAAGCACACAGCCATCTACAATGGCTCCAAGTGTGGTCTTCCTACCATCACTACATTTGTCCACCAGCAGAGGTTACAGTACTGAACCTCGAGGTATTTTGTGACACTTCTCTTCAGCATGCTAAGAGGGTTCTCAAGAGCATGATGATGCCTCTCAAAAAAGAGGAAGCCTTGTCACACCATGTCACCATCTCTGTACACTAAAATACAACGATGAGAGCAGTTCACACTAAAACACTGCACCTTATTCCCAAGCCTGCAGTGAAGCAAATTTCCCTCCCAGAGGACTTGCACAAGGAGAGAAGGCCACCTTCCAGCGGGAGTGCGCTGCCCTGCGCTGGGATCGTGGGAGTCAGGGCGCGGAGCTAAAAATCGAGTGACCTCTGGCAGGCCAAAAGTTCGTCTGCGTGCCTCCCTGTGTGTGCTCAGGCTCAGCCACAGCGATATCCACATCCCGTCGTAAAAGTGAAACTAACTTCAGCATTCCAAGCCTGCAGCGCCGGGAGCCCTCCCCGGCCTCCCCAGCGCGTCGAGCGCCCGCGGGGCCGCACCGCGCCGGTCCCGCACCGCCCGGGCTGCGAGCGGCTCACAGCACCCCGAGCATCACCGGCACCGAGACAGCGCCAACAGCACAGCGAGGGGCGACCCGCCAGCGGGGGCGACGCGAGGGAGGGAAAAGGAATCCCTGGAGGGCGGCAGGAAAGGCAGAGGGGCGGCGGGCAAGGGGAGAAGCGGTGCGAGCGAGCGGCACCGCGGCGAGAGGGCGGAGGGCGCCGGGCAGCGCTCGCCGGCAGCCGGGGCGCCGGGCAGCGCCGAACCTACCTCGGGCAGCGGGGCAGCGGGAGGCACGGCCGAGCGCCCGGTCCCTCCTCCGGCCGATGTCCAGCGGCGCCGCCGCCCCGCGCCGCAGCCAACCGCGAGGCGGCCGCGGGATACACCTCCCCGGCCGCCAATGGCGCCGCGCCCCGCCCGGCCCGCGCCGCCGGACGGCGCTGCGGGGAAACGCGCGCAGGAAGGCATTCGTGGGAGCCGGGCGGCGAACAGCCCGGCGGCTCGGCGGACCGTGTTAGGAGGAGCCACTGGCCTGAGCTTCATGCTGCTCGGAAAGGAGAGGACTTCCTTCGCTTCGCAGCTGTCAGCTGTGAATATTCCCTGGGAGCCCGGAACCTTTACCAGGCCACAAGCCTTTTCCAACGGGAATGTTACTCAGATAACATATGTGTCCCTCTGTCGCCTCCTGTGTCGCATGTTCTCCTTTGGCCGCCAGCCAAATATTTAGAGCACTCTACTCGAAAGCTGAGGGCTGTTTTCAAAGTTGCAGTGTCCTTCGAAACATTGATTTAAAAACATGTCGGAAGCACAAGCAGGAGCAAATTGGGGTTTCTAGGGTGAACCTCTTTCAGCTTTTTACATTGAAAGATACTATGTGTATATGACTCCTTGTAACAGAAGGGTCTCATATCTGAACCACCACTGAATGCCCTAACTACTGTGATGGTGATAAAGAACTTCTTAAAAGTTCCTGCTGTCCTTTGTGAGGCTCATGACATGATCTAGACACCTATAGAATAGGTTCCTGTAGATGAGGATAGGTTGATTCCTAATTATAGGGTGTTGATTAGATATGTGCAGGATTGAAGCTCCAGTCAGTTCTGCAAACTGGATTTCTAAAAACAGTGGCTAAAACCTTTTGTTAACACAAAAGCATTTTGTGTTCAACATATTTCTGTTGGCAATAACTTTTTATTTTGAGATTCCTTCATGTGTATAGAAAAGTGACTTCACTTTTAGCTAAAACTCCATATACACCACTTTACTTGGGGTCAAAGTATTTTTTGTGTAATTTGAAATTACTGAGCTTTGTATATTTTAGTTGACCGATGCTTTAAGAATGTTCTTCTAGGGAAATGAAGTTACAGGCTGGGCCAAAACAGTCAACAAACCAAAGATCATCCATCTTTAGTCACAGAGATAGTGACTCTGGCTTTATCCAGCAGCAAAACTCTAAGTGCAAGCAGGAGGAGCAGAACAAATAAAGACGTGACTGAGATACTGCCAAAATGCCATTTGGAGAGTTGATTCCTGCCACAGATTTGCCATCCCTCTGAAGGGAGAGCGAGAATTTTATCAGCACTGTTTGATTCTCTTCCTGTATCCAAAACAAACCAGGAGAGCTGCACTCCAAAAGTGCCTATTGTGTCTCAAAGAGAAAAAAGCAGCCTAAGGAACCAGCATGGACTCATGCTGTGACAAGGTAAAGCTGCGTAAGGTGAATCCCACCTGCATTGTACTGTGTTCCAGATAGGGAAGACTGAATGTCTTAAAAGGGATAAAACAAATCTGAAACTCAAATTTTACAAAACATGCTAATATGGTATTAGAGCTGTTTACTGTAATAAATTGCTTCTGGTCTGGGTGGGTTGTGATTCCATCTGTCTGAAAAACCTTAATTATAAGGTCTAATTCTTACTCAGCTGGAATGCTTTTTACTCAGCTCTGTGGGGGAAGTGCTGACTTCCATTATAGTAACAATAAATTCCCAGAACACATAGAGAGAGGTGGACTTCATAGATTTTTAGTCTTAGACTATCAAGTGTAAATCTTGAATCTGTTGAAGTCAATGAAAAATACACACCAGCTTCTGTTTGGGTAGGGTTTCTCCATAGGTCTCAAGTGAACAGGGGATTTGGTGCCCTGAAGAGATTTTTGCAGACTGTGTAGCTACCTCTCAAACTCTTGTTTCTCCTTTAATTCTGGTTTTATACTGCAGGATCAAGAAGTTCCAAGAAGCTTTCAGGCTTTCAGTCAGAATGAGGCTATTGAAAAACATGACCTTTTATTCAAAAGCCACTACCTGCAGTGGCTGTTGACTGCCACTGTGAATACTGACCTCACAGCAGAGTACTAGACATCACTGAACAGCACAGTGCTGTGTTCTCTACAATCGTGTAGAGAGTATATTTACATTCCTATTGCCCAGTGGGGAAAATTGCCTTCTCAGCATCTCCAAAGAAAGACCTTCTAATTTTAGTTACACCTAAGATGCAGGGTATTTCTGTTCACATTTGTGAACGCTAGAATTCTCAGTAGCATCATTTATGTACCTGTTCACTGTAAAACTTTCTACTTTTGCATTCAAAGTGCATACTCAGATTACTGCATCAAATTGAGGTGCCTTTTTAAGTCATCATTTAAGTCATTTTTATGTCATTAAGACCCGACATAAGTATTTTTAAATGGCTGTGTAAATAAACCTAAACACAGAAAATTGCAGTCTGTGATATCAAATTAGTGAATTGACTCATTAGAAGACAAGTACCAGGTTCACTGCAAAAAACCACAGCAGCTCAGCTAAAATAACCTGTCTGACATACTTTCATAAAAATCATCATTGAGTCTATTAATTAGGCTTACTGATGCTCACGCCAGTAGGGCTTTCAAGTCAATAACAATCTACCACTAAGTATGGATCCATGGCATGAATAAAATCAAAACTGGGGCCTTGTTTTGAGAGAATCAGGGGTTAGTGCTTAAAGAGACCATTAAAACAATTATGCTGTAGCTGCTTTAAAGGTGCAACCTTGCTTCTCAGGCTCCTTCAGCAAATAATGGCTTTCACTGCCACCGCTCCTGCAAGTGAGGTTTTTCAGAAAAAGCTGACCTTCTTCTGAAAAAAATCACAACAAACCCCAACATTTTTTCTGGTTTTGTACCATTAGTGTCTTTATCAATTTGGCAGTAGGAGAATGTGTATTGTTCACATTTTAAAGCTGACAAAAATGGCACAAAATTATGGTCCAGCCCACAATTCACATTCAGACCGGTGTCAGACCCGATGTTCAGGACTTCTTCACTAATATTTTTTTTGCAAGTGTTCATAATTCTTTATGGACCTTTAAAATCAGAGATATAAAATTATTTGAACAAAACCATGAAAATAGTAGAAAGTACATAACATGTATAGTGACAAGTTCTAGACCAGCAAAACTGTCTCTAAACAATGACATAAACCAGAACTGAGCTGCCTAAAAAAAAAAAGCTATTTCTTTAATAAGCATACTTCTCATTCTTCAGTACAACTCAGTAGACATAAACAACTGAAGGTGTGTGCAGGCACAAGAACAAAGTGGGATAGGGACAGGAAAAGGAAAAGGAGATGTCTGTTTAAGCCACAATTGCTGATTTAAAAAAACAAAAAGCATGTTAGACTATTGTCTCAGTATGATGGGTTTTGGCATCCATTGAGAAATAAATGTTGGAGCACGTCCTGAAACACAGGAATGTAAGCAAAATTTCACCCAAGAGCAACAACTAGATGTCCCAAACTAGATCCTCAATGTGCTCCTGCATGTGATCAGAGTGACAGTACATCCAAGAGCCAGCTGGCTTTCTAATCACTTCTGGGTGACTTCTGGGTGTTACAGTAAGTGTTCTTACATGATTGTTAACTGTAAACTAATACACATTAGGGTAAGATCTTGAGTAGTCATGTAAGTGCAACAAAGCTTGCTTTGCCTTCCCATCAAGGTATGTATACAGATTCCTTTCACTCCACCATCTGGAACAGTGCAGGGGAGATGAAAAACAGCTTTCCACAGAGGGATATGAGGGCCATAAAGATACGTAAAAAGTGTCATGCCAAGAAGATTTTCCTATTTTTTTAGTCCACCTGTTTTACTATGTGAATTTTATGACCTGGTTCCTTTTCCCTTGCAGCCAATTCCACCTGCACAGGAATCTGCCCAGGAGCCTGAGACAAAAACTGCTTCTTTTGTGCTGCCCATTAAAAATTACTTTTCTATGACATAAATACATCATAAAACACACCATTAGCCACAGCACACTATCTTTCTGTGTAATTTTCAATAGTTAGACTTTAAATCTGGTGTGGTTAAAAACACTATAGGAAAAATATTAGACACACCACTTGACTTTGTGTGAACACCTTTATATGCACATACAACCACATGCATGTATACATACTCATTCTCTGTGTCCTCATCTTCTTTGGGAAAACATTTAAATAGTGGATGCACTTGGAGAATAAAAAATGTGCTGAAAGCTAGTGTGCCACGCAAGTAATAAGAATGAAAGGATTAAAAGATTTATAATGTGTTTATGAAATCAAATCTTTGTGTCTTGACTCTGTACATACCATATCATAAGATAACAAATGAGTCAATAGGTCCATAGCAATAAAAGTTTACCATTAAACCATTACTTGATCTCAGTTCCTGAACAGAAACAATAAACCAAACCAAACCAAAAAAAGATAAACCCACAAAAACACCCCAAATCAAACCAAACCAAAACAAAAAATGCCCACAACCAAACAAAAACAAACACACAAAAAAACCCCAAAATAAGCAAACAAAACAAAAAAAAAATGAAACAAAAAAAAGTGCAATCAAAAACCCCAAACCAAACCAAATATCAGCCCTTGAGGTAGCAGCAATTACTTGAATAGTTTGGTTCTGAATAGCTCTTTGATGAGAAAATGTAAATGCTTGTCATTTTATCATTTGAAAGAAGGACATGAGAGTGGATCAAATACGGCTGCCTTTGAGTTCACAAAATAAATATTGTTTATGCAATTATAAAATCTTTGAGTGACCTCAGCAATTTTTAGTGATCGGGGTATTGTTTCAACATTGATATAGAATTCAAATTACTAATGGCTCTGACTTTATTTGGCGAAATAGAAGAAAACATTCACCTATTATGGAGATCAAGATGGAGAACAGTACCATGAATTAACTGACTTAAAAGGAAATGGTTTTGCCACTAAAAGAGATTCTACTAAACAGTCATAATCAAGGTAGAGGATGCAACTCCTTTTGTTATTGGGCAATAACAAAGTTTAAAAAAAATCACAAGAACCATTTTCTCATTCTTTCTCAAATATTAGAAACCCAACCACATTTCCAAAGACTTAAACAACAAACTACACCATCCTTTTAATGAGAGTGCATTGCTCTTCTGATGGGAGGACTTAAAGTTTACGTATTCATTACTACATGCATAAAAACCCTACATGCTTTCCTTACAGCAATATCCCTGCAGACTTCAATCTGTAAGACACTAAAGGCAAGCATTTACAACAGATACATGGTTAAACATACTTCATATGAGCTCTTTGAAGCATTTAACCATGTCCTGTCTGCTCTTTTTCCTAAAATATCTACAGACATGTTATAGTTAGTCTCTCCTCCAGATGCAACACTCGAAAATGCTCAAGTAAATTAGTGTTTCAAGTACAGTCATATTGTTCCCTTGAGATCCAAGGGACCCAATTCTCAGTTATATCTGCATCCTTTTAACCACTTTGCAATGTAGTGGGCTTCTAAAACCCTTCAAATATCTAGAAACAGCCCCTCTGAATTTAACCTTTGTTTAAGGAGTTTCTTTTTCTGATACAGTTCCACGCTAGGGCTCCAGAGCATCCCTCTCTGCAGAGCCCTGTGCCAGGAGACAGAGCAGCAGGTCTGTCAGGTGGGTGGCACAGGAGCATGCCAGGGCCTTATTTGGCATCTGGTGATCCAGAGCTCTGCTCTGGTTTGCAGGCCGCATGCAAAGTGCTTTATACATTCACATAATGACCATGGAGAATTTTTCCATTTCTCCTTAACGATCACGGAGGAAAAAAAAAAGCAGGAGCCAAACCTTACAGTGACAAAAGTAACAGTGACAACTTATATATCTGTGGGACTGTTTCACTATGTACCTGAAGGGATGAAAGCATGGCACACTAGAGTTTGCTTTCCAAAAGTATAATGCTTCAGGAGAGTACTTTGCCAGACTTGAGAAGCTGTGGAGAGAATTTATTTTTTATAAATGCATGCATATGTGTTTATATATATAGTGTGTGCATAGAGAGAGACTGTCTTCTGAATTTCATCAAAGTAACACAATCCACCAACTTTGCATTCCTGGAGGAAATCGTGCTAGTTGATAATAGAATCAAAGAATCAGTTAGGTTAGAAAAGACCATTAATATCTTCAAGTCCATTATTAATACATTATATGTCTATCACATTTATATGTAATAACTGACAAAAGTGTTCTTCCTGAATATAACAGAAAGAAAATTACTTTGGTGTAATAAGGTTCAGAAATGGAACAGAAAAAAAAAAATTGCCAGAGTGAAGGGTTTTTCCAATATATTTTTCCAGTATTTCTCAACAAAATAGCTCAAAGATTTTGATCATCAGTTCGAAATAATCTTGGTTCAGCGAAAATGAAACCTTCTTTTAAATCATGAATTATTATTATTACTGTTCCAAAATAAAATTATTCATTTTATAAATAAAATTTTTTGAATCATAAATATCTAAACATTTGTGTTTTAAATAATTTGGGATAGGCATGGAAAAACTCAGTAAAAATAACACTATGTCTGAGTTATTCAGGTTAATCTAGATGTCTTGATATTGAAAAAGAAGTCTCCAGAGGGCATGAAATATATTTTTTAAGTGATGGGTCTCTGAAACCTCCAACTATATTGAAAGGAAATTTATTCCGTGCAATTCCTCCCTAGCACAAAGCCAAGGGATTTCACTGGCATTCAGTGAACAAGCAGCTGAGGCAGTGTTGAACATTACACATCTCCAAGGGATGTTATGCTCTGCCAATTCCAGTGTGAAAGCAGGATACTCCCAGAACCGCAGTAAAATACAAAGAGCTGCTGCAAGAGAACTTGTCAGAGTGAGTTTCAGTTCTGTCAGGTTATCCTGCATTAAAAAAAAAAAAAAAAGTTCCTTGAGAAATTTAGAAATACAAAGGAATGTGGCTTTCATTCCCCGAGCGTTGGAACAAATTCAACACATAGCATTGACTGCTGGCTGGCTCTGGTGAAGAGCTCCCTCAGAGGAACCACTGTGCTCTGGAATGAGGGTCTGGCAATAGGCAACATTCTTGCCAGCAGCACGCAGCTGCATCACTAGCAGTGCTACAAAACCAGAGAGGAATAGTCATTAGTGACAGCCATAAATAGGATTTGTCAAAAAACTAGAAATTTTTGGCATGTGTGAGAGAGAAGGATGCTAGTTCTCCAAACATATGAACAAGTGGGATTTCTTGCCAGTTTTCAACCAGAATGTAATATATGTGATGGGGAAAACATTTCCCAGTTGTTTAAAGTGCTGGTATGTATATCTAATGAAATCCATGTGCTGCCACTTTCCCAGCTCTTCTCAGCAATACAGAATATTTCCACTTGATGGCACCAAATTTTATATTTTTTTTTTTAGCCTCAGCTCAATATAATTCTCTAACAAGATGTTGAATTCTGAGGAGATAATCAGGAAAAAATACGCTTTATTCTGAGCACATTTATTTTCTTAAAATCTGGACTTGTTTGTAAGAGTTAGAGTGAATATCTTCCAGTGCCTTGGTCTCTTCTATTTGACCCATGACAGTTATTCAAACTAACTATATTTTTCCAATGCTTGAAGAGTATCTTCTTTCAGTGAAGAAAAGGTTATGTTATCATATTGCTATGAGCCAGCTCCTAAATGTGGATGAATAACGCACTTTAAGATAATTTTTTTTTTCTGTCCCAAGCCTGGAAGTTCCATATGCATTTGCTTTTTTTTTAAAAAAAAAGGCACCCATACATATCATAGCAAAATAGGAAATTTTTTAAGGGCTGAGTACCAGCTTTGATTCTCACCCTAAATTATCTGTTGCTTATTACTAGTAATTACTGACTACTGATTTTCCAATAGACTTAAGTACTTTCAAAATAACTTTTAAACTCTGCTTTGTTGTTTTATTTAGGCACTAGGAGTGTAAACAAACAAAGCTGTAGTTTCAATAGTTGTCCAGTTCTTGGAGATTTCACAAGCTTCAGACAATGGTCAGAATCATGTACGATGTACCAGATAACAATAGATTGTGTGCTGGATAACATTAGATTACAGTAAATATCCATTTCCTGTTTCTCATCTCCTCGTACAACAGGGAAGGGCTGTGTCTGTGCAATACCTGCACGGGGAAGGGAGGATGGTGTGGTTTGTGACTAAACCTTCTGGGTATTACAGTGACATGAATGACATACAGAACCATCCATTCAGGTTCTACAACTGCAAACAAGCATTTCAGACACATACCATGATATCTGTAAGGTTTCTGTCTATAAAATAGAGAATGTGGTGCAGCATTGGGGTTTTTCCAAATAGTTCTCTCCAGGGAGAGGATTGGGAAGCAGGGACAGAACAGCTTTGTGCGTGTCCTCATCCAAAATTCGGGTACTAGTTAAGGGGTTTCAAGGCAAAAGGTAAAACAGAGTTCTTTTTCCAGAGGTTGCATTTTTGGATATTGTAGGAGTAGACTCTGCAATGTGTGCTCTGCACAGACATTGTGTGTATGTGCAGTAGAAGAGCCCTCAGGATGTGCTGTATTTATTATGCAGGTGCAAATCAACTGCTTATGGTGTGAAGCAGGGCTGACACTTCCCAGATACAGCACATTTACTGAGTGCCCGTGACAGAGCTTCTCTGTGCATACACATGTATGTGCTGTCACTTCGATGTTCAGGTATGCGGCATGACTGAAGCTACTGTCACTGCCATGAACAGGCTGCTGGATATCCAAAGGTCTCACTTAACTTATAGGAAAGAGTACTTCTTTGGAAAAGCCTGGGTAGAGGTTGCTTTCATCTACCAATCTTCCTTCCCTTCTGCTGCCTGCTCTCTTTTCCTGCTCTCAAGGTCCAAACTTCTCAGCTGAGTCCTGAGGTGACTTCTAAAGGACTCTTCTGATCCATAAGATTTAAAGGATTATCCAATACAACTTGTTCATCTACTGCCAGTTCACAAATCTGTAATGAGACTGATTTCCTATCTTCTTCAGAAGTATCTTTCAACTCTAATTTCCACAAGATTTCTTTCTCTTCTGTGAGAAAGTAGGCCACTTGCCCAGTCGTGAATGTCAAGACTGCCTCACAATCTTAGCTTCTTTTGAGACCTGATTTTGAGGTCAAATCCCTCTCTTTGAGGAAATGAACATTTCAGGTAACTGAGGCTTTTGGACCAGGAACTAAACCCAGTCATTAAGAGAAATATCTGTCATGGACTGGTTTTCCTCCTTTCCATTCTAGAAGAACAGCATGGAAGAAAGCTCAGTCTTACAAACATGTAAGGACAGCACTATTCATTAACATTCAGTTATTATTTTAAGCAAGTGATCTTTTATAATTTCTGTCTAATAACATCAGTCATTGCAACTAACTACCAAAAAAAAACCCTTTTCACTTTTTCATTTTACTTTATGGTCTTCTGTCACTTCTTCCCTGCACATTACTGCTACTTGATTACTACATGACATTTCTGGTGTTTCATTTTCTGTTAGAACCTGAAAAAATTTGGTGAGGAAATCCTAGAGCCTATGAAAAGAGCATGAGCCTCCTTTCTGGCTCCAGAAAATACAAAGAGCAATCATTACTAGCTAGAGCTTTATTAGAGATGAAAAATAACAGCTGAGAGCAATATTTCTCTTTTCCTCACCCAGAGGAAGAAAACTCCTGGCACCAAAACATCTTTCCAAGCCACTTCAGCTATCTAGCATCCCGCCCAAAGCAGCTTCTCTGGGAGCAGAGAACCTGCCAAGGCACATCAGCCCCAGCACACACTCCAGTACTGCTGCTCTGATGATGTTTAATTAACAGATGTACTTCCCCTAGGACAGAGGTCTGACAGCCAAACTAATTTTCCACTGGAAAATTAATCTCACTTAAACCCTTCTTTTTCCCTGTTTAATAGAAGTTAGTCATGTTAGTCTTAACTCACAGTTACTAATGTCACACAAAAAGAAACCAAACTGAAAATTACTCTTTTGCTTCCCATATTCTGACAGCGACATTTGCCTGAGTAGCGTCCTGACAACATACCCATGATTTACCAATCATTTACTCCTGCTCCACACAAATTCTGCATCATGTCATTTTTATCACTGAAAAGTATTTGAAATTAGAAATGGAGTGATGGAGCAAACAGAAAAATTGCATGCCAATGTCAAATAATTCTGCAAGCATCTTATGCATAAACCTCCATAGCCTCTCTTTTTTTTTGTCACAAAGACTTTGTGTTTAATTGTCATTATGAAGATAGTAGGAAATTACTAATTAAGATTTCTGCACAATCTTAGCTCCATTTGAGACCTGATTTTGAGGTCAAATCCCTCTCTTTGAGGATATGAACATTTCAAGTAACTGAGGCTTTTGGACCAGGAACTAAACCTAGTCACTAAGAGAGCTCTTAGATTCTGTACTATTCTGGCTGTAAGACACTGCTTTGCTCACTTTTTGTTAAAGGGTATTTCTGATATAGAATTCGTAACCACGCTCAAATCTAGGTGCCACATGCTAGTCTAAGTTTATAGATGTGGTCTGGGCCATTTTGCATCCATATTAACTCTAGTGGAAAAGCTCAATAGTGACCAGGATCCCCCCATGTTTTGATTTTACTGGATGGGAAGCTAGCTGACCCTCTCCAAGGCAAGCATAGAAGATGCCCAACATGTGAGCAGTAGGGATAAGCTGAGACTTTGGGCTCCAGAGAAGTTTAAGCCCTGAAGTGCCATGACGGGCATGAACCAAGGTCCAAGAAAAAATATTGTAATTGTTGGACTCAGTGATCTTACAGATCTTTCCAACCTTAATGGATCTACAGTTCTATGATACTCAAATGGCTGTTTATTCACAGGCCTTTCAGATTATCTGTTTACAATTCTCCATTGCTCTAAGTGATCTCATCAAGATGTCATAGTATCAGTAGAAAAATAAATTAACTAACCATGGCTCTTGTGCAGACTAGTGCCAGAAATGTGTTCTTCAAGGACTTAAGAAAACATAAGATGCTGAAGAGAGATGAATTGGAAAGAGTTAATGATGTTAATCTGTGCAGGATCTGAAGCAACTAAGTGGTCTTCAGTCCAGGAGGCTGCTCATTTCTGAAGGGTATTGGGCAGAAAGACAGAGATACCGGCAGAGCAAGGGTCTCAAGTAGCAAACTCGCTGTAGCAGAGAGGAAAAAAATCAGATAAGTTGTTTATGCCATTTGAGTCTTATTGTTTTGTCAAGAAAACAGCCCTTCATACAAAGAAGTTTGTTCTGTGAGAGAAACAGGAACCCACAGCAGCAGCTAGTGAGTGGGTAACACAGTTATACCTACTAATACAAGATAGCTATGCCACTGATAAATGTGACATGGTCACAGGAGGATGACACTCAAAAGAAATACAAAAGAAATCACTCTCATAGGATAACTTCATATTAGAAAAAATAATCATTGGAAAGCTGTAACAAGCTATTCAGAAGAGCAGAGAGAAATACTCACTAGGACCAGTTGAATACTTAGCATAAAACAGAAAAGTAGTACCTGCAAATAATTATGTACACACAAAATGCAGCACTATGCCACCAGACACTTCAATTTAGAACCAAGTAGCAAAGGCAAAGACCTTGCACATTTTTAGCAGATGTGTATTATATCATGGAGGAAAGAAACATGTATCATTAGGGAAGCTATGCACAAAGTGATACAAAGCAAAACACTTTACATTAGCACCCAGTGCAGACAAACAGAAAAACAGCCCATGCAGGGCGTAAAGCTGAAGAACTTCTCAAAAAAAAAAAAAAAAAAGGAGTGTAGAAGCAGTGCATCTTCCTTTTGGCTACTATAGAAACTAGGAACTGCTTTGTGGTAAAGCATATGCAAATATCTGAGCAGATCTAGGGGAAAAAAAGACATTTAAAATAGATTTTCAAATTAAAATAAGATGCATCTGTTGAGAAATAAGGTAAAGTTTAGCTCATACCATGGGACTATTGTATTTTGGAAAGTTTGATTAAGAGGGTGTAAAACACAGAAGGCACAGAAAGAAAATACTACCTAGGGAAAAGTCTGGTTTTCTATGCAGGAGGACATGCTTGCAAACAGAGCACGTGAAGGCTGATGTGCTTGCTAAAACACCTAATGGCAAAGGACATCTCACAGCTGGGAAAAAAAAATTAAATGGAGGGTATTGGTGTTATTAGCAAGAATAATTAGTCATAGCATTTCTGATTAACATCTGCTTTCTGAAGAATGCATAGGATGTGGGTGGAATTAGGTAACTGGTGCGTGTGACCACGTGCCTACCACGGATGCACAGGAAGGTGTTATTCGACCAGTTTAGCATTGCATTCTTTCAACTATAGGCATATAACCCAAGTGATTATCACTACTCCTTCTATACACAATTGGTTTGTTTTTTTAAAGGGAAAAAGCACATCTTAAGGCAAGTCCATGAAATCAGTTGTAGTGGAGATGGATCATGCTCTGGAAATGTTTATTTCTCTTCAGTGACTTTAAGAGGAGTCTGGAAAATTAGACTATGAACAGTTTCTATTAAGAAAGATTAATGTCAGACAAAGCAGAAGAAATGCTTTCAAATTATTTTTGGTATCTCTTGGACAAAATACCTGGAAATAATTAATGTATTTTTTAGTCTTTCCTGTAACACTTGTTTAGTTTGAATATTTCTAAATTGTTTTCCCTTGCTGCAAGCACTTTGACCCAGGACAGAATGTCAAGTCAGGCTCATCACTTTTTATAGAATTAGCAACACTAAATACTGAGAAGCGAAGACACTGAAAAATAAAACAATCTTTTAAGGCCTGTGTTATCACACCAGACAGCAGCAAGAACATTGTCCCATGTCTGAGTGGACTGTACTGCTGAAGATGTCCTAGCTGCTTGCTACTTCTCAAAGTTTCCATTCTCTTCAGCTCTCCTCAGAAAAACAGGGAGTGGATTGCAGCCTTGGGCATGCTCTATATGCCCAACACAGGATTTTTTCCTGTAGTTGTGCAATACATCCAACCCTTCCATGCAAACACCACCTAAATTGCATAAGCACAAGCATGCACACTACCTATCTCTATATTAGTAAATAAAACATGCACTGGATTGGTTTGCAAGCACTTAAGCTAGCTGGCAAAAAAACCCACAAAAAACAGTCTGTATTCATATTGTTCAATTTTCTTACTCTCCAAAAATAGAGTAGCTGCATCCAACATGCCCAGTGGGAATGGTCTCCAATCAATACTAATCCTTAACTGTGTTTGGGAATTGTTTGTCTGGCCCTCACTAAACCATGCTGGTGACTGAGCTCACAACTGTGTTTCAGTGCCCAAGAGGGTTCTATTAGATCTATTTAACTGAGTGTTTTGAAACTAGCCAACACATGATTGTGTGCAAAACCTGCAGTTTTCCTTCTGCTAAAGGAGGATCTATGGCTCCATGACAGTGTTATTTATGAACAGTTTCCATTCTGGTGCTGCACTGAGAAGGAGAACTTCATACAAGCCTGGGGCTCATGTGCAAGAGTACCTGTGAGAACCAGGGACTCAGGCTGGATGGTAATGCACAGGTACCTGCTGTCTGCAGGAATGCACAAAGCTCCAGACCAAAATGACTGTATGGCTACAGACCCGAATGCATATAAACAAAGCACTTTTTTCCTCTAAATGTGTGTGTGAGGGAAAAAGGGGGTGGGGAGTAAAAATTACCTACTTATGTAAAGGGAAATTATGAGAAAAACAAGTTTGTAATCTTGGGTTTTCCCAAAAACCTCCTGCTGAATTTCCACTGCTTGCTTTTAATTACCAGCCACAGAAAACAATTGCTTAAATCTCTACCCTTCACATATAAATCATCAAGCAAAGATTTAGTTCAATTGGATTTCACAGAGATGACAGGATCTGTCAGTAACTTTAACAATGAAGATTTTCTCCTGTGTCTAGTTTTACATGCCAAGTTTCTTTCTGCTTAGCTACAGTCTTAGACATGATCAGTGTAATTCCAGAGCAAAAGCCTAACACAGGCTGTTCCTTCAAAGCAGGGAGGGGGTCTGTTTTGTATTCCAGTTTTATAGCTAGAACAGGTGTTCTAGTCACCCAGCTCATCATCATGAGGAGCATGCTCCTCTTAATTAAGAGGGTCTATCATTCAAGGATATCTTGTTATGACCCACTTTTGTCTTTAATATGGACAAATAGGAAATGATAGCTTTAGTGGTCAGATTGGGATTTAAAAATCAACCCACAGTGTTGGATTCCATCTGTCTTCCTTGACAACAGGTTCCTTCACTGGTGTGATGAGGGTTCAGGTCAGAAGGAGCCAATAACAAAATACCTTCTCAACTCATAGATACTGAATCCTTGCATATTTCCATGTGTCAAAGACCAGGAAAATCTCCTGGCTTGGGAAAGCAAAGAAACAAAACAAACAGAAATGATACTCACTCCCAAAGATCACATGGGGGCTCAGTCTTGACAGCGCACACCAAAAAACCTGAATACTGAGGAATCTGTCAGCAGAAAGCTCCAAGGAGACCTGAGTTAGATTCCTAAGGATCAAGTCACATTTCAAACACTCCTTTTTACTGGATAATAGCATGTACAGTATATCCCAAGAAAATTAACAATTCCTTTAAAGTGTTATAAGTGTTAATCGCTAATGAACTATAAAAGCAACAGACAGTTATGGTGTTAGGTTTTTTCTGATTGATTAATTTAAATTTAATCTTAATTTGTTTCTGTTTCACTGAGAAGCTGCTACCTTATTCTGAGCTACAACTATGGCAATTAGCAGCAGTATCCCACTGTGAGTATGAGGCTGATTGCATGGTACATCTGCAGTGGGATGACATCGCCCATATATCTGTTGAAGAGATGGGACTACTAACCCCAAAAATGTAGGATTATCCATAAATATTTATTCAGAAGGACATTCTGAAATAGACAATAGCATGGTAACATTTCATGGGCAGGAAATACTGCATGCCTTACTTATTACACCCACAGTTGTTGATGCCCAAACATTTTCGCTCAACTGCTCAGAACACAGTGCTAATAACACCAAGGGTGAGAGTTCAACCACCACGTGGACCATTCACTTAAGACTTGGTCTTTGTGATCCTTGTGGGTCCCTTCCAGCTCAAATTATTCTGTGATTCTGTGATTTTTACCAATATAAATGGAATATTTAGATTTTGGGGACACATTTTCATCTTTCTCTCTTTCTATCTTCAGAGTGCTTATGTTTGGATTTTAACATAAAATCTTCCCAAAACAATTACATACCAAATTGGATAATATTTCAGCATATCCATATTATCTTCTTGCAAATACCCATGTCTTATACTGATTCTACTGAAGTTGGTGGCAAAATCTAAGTTCCATGAAGCTTTTGTCTGAACTTTTAATAAAAGCAAGTTATTTTATTAAAAACTGCAGAGCAATTTTCAGTACTATATAAAACTTGAGAAGTGGATTAAAAAAATCTGTGTCTAAATGGTGAAGATTTTCTGCTAGTCATACTGAATAATTCATTTTACAATAACACAGAATACTATGGTGCGTCAAAACATTTTTAGAAGGAGTTACAGAGTAAAATGGTAAGATACTTGAGAACATCCAGATCAATTCAGATATGGTGTCCCTGACAGCTTGGAAAGCCTTTGTAAACGGAAAATTATTAGTTACAAACTGAGGTACCATAAACCATTTTTTTATTTTTTTAGATTGCTGATAACACAGGATAATTATCTTTCAAAATTTTTTTTTATCTGACTAGTTGAGCTCGAAGGAGAGAAGGGTTTGGGTTTTGGTTTGTTTTTTTCATTCCATTTAATAGGATTTAAATTCCAATCTCAGGGGAAAAAAAAAAAAAAAAAAAAGAAAAGCCAATCTTCAACACATAAAAATCCCCTCTCCCAAGCTGCAGAAACCATCAGTGGGATCAGCACAATATAATTTTACATTGTGGTACTTTTCAGTACCACAGCCTGGCAGAAGCCTCAGTGCTTGAGGTCAAGGGTCTCCAAATACAGTTCTTCATTGCAAAGGGAGCACACAGTCTCCGAGTGAGGCTGCCACACTGGGGAGGTGTCAAATGACTTACAGTAAGTTTACCCTGGCCCAGGGGCTGCCAGTTAATTCGGGTGCCCAGTGCAGGGAAGAGACAAGAAAGCAGGAGTGTGTCTGCAGCCATCACCACCTGCTCATCTCTCTCTCAGCTTCCCATCTGAGCCAGCCCCAACAGTCTTGAGACCACCATGGGACTCCTCTTGGCTTCCCAGGGATGGGTGTAAGGTGTGGGTATGATGGCTCTCAAACATTTGAAGAAATGGATTGGTATCCATCAAGATTGCTCTCTGCACTTGTTGCAAATGTTTCATGTGCAAAGCAAGAAGCATTCCCTTATATGGGAATTCATAAAATCCAAAGTATTATGCATTGAGTGGAAAATATGGGGAAGTTTATATGGTCACGTTTTCTTACGCTAGCCTCCACTCGGTAAATACACCTATATTGCAGTGCTATTATTTTCAAATACTACTTTTCTGTTGGAAAGGTACAGGTATCCAAAAGAAATTTCTCTCCAAGGAAGATACATTTTCAAAAGCAAACCAAAAACTGGTTTTCTGATTATCCCAAATAGTTATAATATTTTAACAATTCAATAAAATCAAATGAATTTTTGGATATTTCTTAAAGAGACAGGATAAGTCTCCTATGCATTTAATTTTTCTGCACTGAAGAATCCAGAATTTTTTGTTCCCTCAGCTGTGCTAGCTATTCGAAATAGCAACTGCTTTGACATTACCTGCAGCGGTTACAGCCTATGCTAGGCTGGAATGTCTTCACAGTTGAATATAGCCACAACCATGAGCTCCAGAAAGAGTCATTCCAGCCTGCACCGATGGGAGCTGAAGGTTTCTTAAAATCTACCAGGTGCAACCAAGAGTCTCATTTGACAACGAAATCTAACATTTGTCAGAATTCAGCTCATCCAGCAGGAAAAAGTCCTTAGTCTGCACAACCCAAGATGGACTATACTCAGATTCAAGGGAAAGCTGAAGATAAGAAAGCCACACAATATTTTACTGAGTCTCTTTTTCGTGCTGCTAGAGGCACCTGTGTTTCTCCATTGATGGTATAGAAAATAGAGATATTTATGTTCATTTACTTCCTGTTAAGATGCCCAAAGTCATAAGCATTGCCCAAGGTAGACAGGCTGGTTCGACTCATACCTTTCGAATTGAACTTTGCTAACAAGATTGTTTTGAACTGAACTTCGCTAACAAGAAAACAAAAATCTGGAAAATAAATTATTTCATAATGTAATTACTCCATGTGGCATGTAGCAACCACTTAATGATAAAAAAGGGTGAGGCAGTAACTATATCTAGACCTTGGGTGAGACAGTGGAACACTTTACAAGTTGGTACTTCACGCTCCTTAGGAAATGAAAACAAAAAGGATAAGAGACCTGTAAAAGAAGCAGATGGCTTGTACAAAGAGCATGACCAACAAAGCTGGCTGGGAAAGCAGGAATGCCGGTTAGCAAATAATCTCATAATTCCAGAAATTATCTTCATTTGTGCACTAGGGTGAAACCAAGATCTTTCAAAAACATTACAGTGCCACTCTGAGTAACCAACAGTCCCTTTCTGAAATTTTATTCCCAGAATCTGGAATATCAAAAACAGGGGACTGGAGAATGCTTCTGGGATGCCTGACATAAACGTGAAATTAAATTAAATTATCTATATCTGCCTATGAGATACTTCAGCATAGTAAGATAATTTTTAATTAATCCACTTTTAAAAAAACGTTTCTCTTGCAAACTAGGTACTGAATATATGTCACAGGACCAATCACAAGCTGCAGATTTGGGACCCCCAACCAATCTCCTACTCCTTCTCTGATCTCATGACTTTTCAACATTCATGCAAAGAGAAGCAGCCCAAGGAAAGCAGGGATTGATGCTCTGATTCTGTAATATGGGGCAGGTGCTCCTGAAGTGCTTGAAAGCACGTGAAGAGGAAGGGGTGGTTGAATGTGAACACGACATCCCACAGGGAAGAACCCAATCCAGCAGACTCTTCCTTGCTCTTAAGCTGATTATCTCTGGTTTGAAGAAAATTCCTTCCAATAGACCAAGTTTTTATATTAATGTTTTGTCAACATCTACTTGTAAACTTTTACAGCGATTTATAAATGCTGACTTGTCAAAGTAATTTCTACAAAAATTATTCAGAAAAAAGATCTTATCAAGTAACATCTGTAATTAGTATAGAGAGAGATGTAAGTCAAATATAGTAAATGCAACTTGGCTGTGTTGTACTCCTTTGCTTGCATAAATTAAAATAGCTCTTTGCACACTGTAACTTTCACAAGTCAATCTGCAGTGCAATAACATTCAGCATCAGGAAGGATTTAGAACAATTGCTGATTTCCTTTTCAAGAAACGTGAGTTTTGCATTGATGAGAACTCAGCTGCCTGTCTTGTGGCAGATCTGTTTTGGGGTAACTCAGTCTCTGCTCTGTATAATCCTTATGTAGTTTACTATTTTCACAAAGAAAATGTAACTGCACACCGCATTTCTAAAGGTATGTGAGAAGAACGGAAGAAACCCTCTTTGTAGGGAAGGGTGTCTCCGCTTCTTAGAACTTGCAAATCAAAACAATCCATGACTTAATTATATGAAACCATAATAATTACACATTGCTCACAAAAGTAATTATGAATTTGTTTTGGTCTTTACCCAAAAGTTCTGGCCAATGCTACTGCAGCTTTTCAAATGGGATAAATTTGAAATGTATGCTATGAATTTGAAAATGTCATCTAAATTAAATTCGCTGTATCCCTTGCACTGCTTCATGCAATGCAGTAACATTACCGGACATAAGCAATCGTTGGACCTCAGCTTTTAGTATTCAGTTAAAGCAGCCCAAAACGGTTTTAAAAAATGTATTCTTATTTATGATATGCAGATTAATGTATTTGCTGGCAAACAAAAGAACAAATGGTTATGTGATTCCTGCATTCCTCATTTTAGGAGGAAATATATTGTTTCCTCTAAATACAGTAGGTTAAGAAGTAAGATTTCCATTTCTTTTTTTATTTTCTGGTGAACACAGGAAAAAAGCGCAATATATCAAGATGTTTCCTACATAAAGCTGAATATTTTTCTAAAGGCATTGTGGTTCAGATTTTAACTACTTCAGCAAACATTGCTTGACAAATTCTTGCTCGTTCAGAAAAAAAAAAAAAAAATCATCTGAACTTATTTAGTATCCAAGAGTTTTAAATTACTTTTATTTAGAAAGAAAGTTCTTGTTCAAGATTATTTCTATAAAATCTGAGTTAGGAAAGATTTTTAAGTGGGGGTATACACTCTTCAGTTGTTTCATAGTACTATCAAGAGGTTAACAGGTGGTTTAGAAATATTTTGAAAAAGTTTCTTTTTGTGCTATCTGTTGTATTTAATCCCTATAAGCTAAATAATTGTGAATCAAGGTTTCTCTCGCATGTTGCATCAGTCTGCAACTGAGTTTTATAGTCCCATCCCTGAAAATAAATACTTAACTTACCTGTACTGTTGCAGATAAGTTGCTCATGCTTTCATTTGCAAAGTATTATTCTTCCATTTTCCACACAAAATAAAACTTACTATGTATTCATTTGTCTCAGAAAAAAAAAATCAGAAAAGTAGTTTTCTATGTGTTTTAATTGATTGATAACTGAAGATGATTTTTCAGAAGTCACATAATAATGGTGGTGAAATATGAGCCATCTCAAACACAGAAAGGGAGGAGTTTTTGTATTTCCATGGGCATGGTTATTGGATTTAATACTGTGCCTAATCAAATATGCAAGGATTTGACTACAAAAGAGTGACTGAACAGTGGAGCCATTAAATAACATCCATGGAAGCTTCAAAAGAGGACCAAAAATAGCCACAGCCTTTACTTCATAATACAACCAGAAGTTTTAAAAAGAGAAGTTTTGTATAGTTTCAAGAGTTGCAGATTACTGAAGCAAAAAGGCTCTCTGCAAACTCACGGGACTAAGGGTGGGTCCAGCCATCTGTTGCAGAGGGTCCCAGTGTGCTGTGCAGCCCCTAAGTGGTCATCCAAAAGTCATCCAGCCTGTTCCTTGGGCCAGGGAGAGAAGGGGGACCCAGCACGGAGTGGAGCTGGAGCTATCACTAGTTTTATGGGAGAGGCGGGAGTTGCTGCTAAATAGTTACTACTAGAGATGCCAGCAGGGTACAACACAACTCTCCCTCCGTAAGGATGGCGCCTGCGCAAACCAGCAGCTAAACAGCCAGTGGGTGGGGAGATTTACATAATTAAAGAGATATAATTATTTGATATTAGCATGTGACAATCCCAGGGGCAAATTAGGGCCCTGTTTTTCTTTACCAGCCTCCAATGAACAAAACAGTGACTGTCCCATTCTAAGTATGGCAGAGGAGGTATAGAGTAGGAGCATTTTCTCACTGATAGTTTTCAAGCACTGTCCAAATAAGACGTTCTGGTACTAAGCTGTGACCAACATGCTTTCATTTGGGATGGCTCCAGATGAATTTGTTGAACTTTGTTTGATATCTCTATTTTCACCACTGTAGTTATAAAGACTGGGAATAAAAAAATATAGTGATTAAAAATCATAATAAAAATTATTATTAAAATTCTTCCTTGACTGAATACTGTCCAATATTCATTTTGTGTACCTTGAAATATGCTGGATTTCTATATAACTTCCCGTGAAGTAGAGAATGATTTTGGAAACTATTAAAAAGCTGTGGGTTTAGTTTACATTTTGGGATTCATGGTTTTATTTTTTGAAACAAAACAAACACCCACACACACACAACAACAACAAAAAACCCCAAACAGTATTATTAGTATCTTTGTCTTTTTTTCCCCTTCTCTTTTTTTGGGAGGGGGGTGGGTGGGGATGACAATGATTTTTTTCCTGTTGCTGAGGAGTGTCTGATCATGAATAAAGCACTAGCAAAACTAAGTCAGTACCATTTCAGCTTCAGAAGGAACTTTATATCTGATGCTGTGAGAAGATCCTGCTGTGCTGTATTTTATTTCTACAACAATATACAACAGCTTTGGTAATTCTGGTAGCTCTTTCAGATACATGGCTCTTTCAGTATTGACACATGTTAACAGAACTAGCATCTGACAAGCACAGAAGAAATTTAGTCCCATCTGAGAAAACCTGGGTGGGGATGGGGATGTAGGGCAACAGTTCCTCCTTTACAAGGGCTCTCTGCTCCAGGCTCCCACAGGCATCAGGTTTGTGTCCCTTTCATTCAGCACTGAAGTGAAGCTGTTGTGATTTGTGGGGGGTGGGCTGCACTTTTGTCAGGATGGTAATGCTCAGCTCTGCAGCTCTGGATTTTAGCAGATCCAGACACACCACAGCCCTTCTCCTCTCAGCCCCCATGAAGGTAGAATGAAACCGACCAGTTGTCACAGAGAATATGGATAATACTGTAATCATGCTGACTGGCACACAGAAATGAGAACATATAACCTTTCCTTTAGGTACAGATGGCTCAATTTCTCTTATCAAAATTATTCACATTTTTAAAAACTTAAAATTATTAATCTTGTCTGTTGTAAGAAGAGCTGTTAATATTCTACACTTTGGATATACATCAAATTGTAGCTTTTGTCTCTCATGAAGATTTCACCAGCTTTGAATTGCCTCTGACCATTAACTAGAAATTCACTTGACCTGAGATTAATCTTGAAAGACAGGAAATGAAAGGTAATTATGTGCAGGCCTTCCAAGACATGAATTAATACAAGTCTTTGACACAAACATGGTTTTATATAGTGAAATAACAAATGAGCTATCCTCACCTCCCTGAGAAGTCCCACATCTGTAGTGTTTACCTTAAGAAATCTAGGAAGAGAAATGCTTATCCATGCTCATCACTGACTTTCTCTGCTTCACCTTGGAATAAAGCTAGAGTGCCTCATTTCCTGTCCATATCAAAACATGGTCAGCCCTGCATGCACGTTCCTTAGCAAAATATTGTTCTTCATCAGGAAGACACAGAAGAATCCAGATTATGCAGCGATTGCAAATCTTTTACAGGAGGAAAGGCAAAAAACCTCTTATTGTTTATAAACCTGTAAATGGTCTGTGGTCAAGCAACATGGGAAATTCTCTCTACCTGTGAAAAAGGGAGAAATCACAGCTTCAGCATGGGGAGGACTGATCCCAAAGAAACAAAATTGAGCAAAGGACTGACACACATCTGGGTAACCAGCGTACATAATCTCAGTAGTATCTTCAGGCTTCGTGTATGTGTTTGATTTGAAACTGACGTTATGTGCTCATCACAAGGTGGCCCGATTATATATCCCTTTTGTTTCACCACATATTTACATTCACATCCTTTTGTCATGATATAGAATACTTTTATGAGTGTTCCAGTATTCCTAGAGTGCTTGAAATTTTTGAACGGGTTAAAATAGTTGCAAAATTAAGATACTTAGCAAGACCAAGTATAGCTGCAGTACCTTGTACTATCACACTTGCCCAGCAATAGGAAAAGCAAGTTGGACATCTGCTTCAATAAGAAAGTAAATTGGACTTCTGTTTTAAATTATTTCTCTCAAGCAGAGGCTTAGAGGAATGGCACACCCACATCAATTCAGTGGGATCTTTTGGACATCTTACCTTTCATTACGTGTTGCAAAAGTTTTCCTTTTAACTGCAGCCATCTGATTTGGGAGAAATTTATCTGTGTGGAGGCTGGAATGACACTCTTCTAGTCCCAGGATCCGAGCAGAGCTGAAGTGCCCATAGGGATGTATCCTCAAAGGACACCTGCTCTGTTCTCACAGCTCGACAGGAGCCTCTCTTTCCTACTCCTCTTCATCCCTACTTCCAGCTTACCTGGAGTCACTTGAGGAGTGTCTCACCTCCCCTTCGTGCTGGCGCTGCTGCCGCAGTCCCCCCGGGAAAAGTGGGGAGAGGCTCCCGGTTTCCCCGAGGTCTCCAAAGGGGAGACCCGCTCCAGAAGGAGGCCCCATGGAGCTGCACAGCCAGCGCGTCAGCGGGTGCACGGACATCCCTCATCCAAATTATCGGCCACTTTTCTTTCCCCTGGAGCAAGGGAAAAGCGGCCTCCCGAAGGGCTGAGCCCTGCCGGGGTGCCGTGGGGTCTTCCCGAGCTGTGGATCTGACCTGTTGCTTTGCTTCTTACACGCAGAGCCTGCTCAGGAGATTACCGCTGTAATCCGAGGCGTGCGAAAGGAGAGATGCGCTTCTCCTCTCAGCCGCTTTCAAAGGCGCACGGTGGAGACCAGAGCCGCCGGCCGCAGCTTGAGGACCACACCTGCTGGTTGCGGGCACCCCCGGGAGGGGGCCAGGAGGGGCGGCGGGAGAGCCGCCTGCAAGGGGATATCCCTCTCTCGGGTGGAACGCGGTAGCTACGATTGTAACCTCGGCGCCTCGGCAAAAGCCAAAACCCTGGGAGGGCTTCGGGTGCTGCAAGACCTGGGATGTCACACCACCCGTTCTTGCACGGCTCACGCTGGGACAGACCCACACTCGCTCCTGGCGAGTGCCCCGAGTGGGGCAAACACCCAGAGCCCGTGGGGCACTCTCCGCTTCTCCCCGGACCACCCCGCGCCGCCGTCCTCGGGCCCTACCCCGGAGTGATGCCGGGCGCGGCCCCCCATCCGGGAAGAGCCGCCGAGCTTGAGGGGGGCTGGGGGCACAGTCCTGAGAGAGTAGAGGGAGGTGAGCGGGCCCACCTGCCCTTCCCGAGGGGCAGCACCCGTCTGCAATGCCTGGCTCTGTTAGCCCGGGAGCGGTGTAACTCCAGACACCCCCTCCCGCCGCTCCTCAGGCGCCCACCGACGGGCGGGCTTCTCTTTCAAGGCTCGGCTTGGCAGAGTCTGCCGAGCAGCTAATAACATAACAACCCTGCTTTGATCAATTCGAACTAATTACCCCTCTTAATTAAAGTCTTTAGCGGTTGTTTCAGTGTTTTGGCAAGGACGAGGAAGAGCTTGCCGTGCGGCAGCGCCAACGCCGCACTCCCCGCCCGCCCGTCCGCGCCGCAGCCCCTGCCGCCGCAGTCACTCCTTGGCAAAGGTTTATTTTCACCAGCTCAACGAATTCTTTTTTTTTTTTTTTTTTCTCTCCACGTGCAAGAATCAATGCAAAATTTAAATCCGTACATAGAGAACAGTTCTGTCCATATAGATACGATATTCAGGGGGAGAGGGAGAGGAGGAAACCAAGAAGGGTGGGATAACCAGCAGGCAGCGGAGGCAGGGCAGGATCAACACAAGGGGAATATATATACATCGAAATAATTAAAGTGGTGCAGCGTTCCCGGCTCGGGTAATACAGATTCCCAAATAAATACAGCAGAAATTGGCTTGGCGCTTTTTTCTTTTTTTTTTAACCATCTCTCCACCTGAGATGCAACGACAACCAAAAAAATAGTCTTTAAAGAACAAAGGAAAAATTAAAAAAAAAAATAGGAAACAACCAGTCCCATTAACGTTAGTGGCAATATAGAGCATAATACACAAAACCGCTTAATAGGTGCATGCAAAGAGGCGGTGGGGCTCGCACCGGCGGTGCCGGCGGCTGCCCCTCACGGCTGGAGCGGTGGCGGGCCCTGCAGCAGCGACCCGGGCGGGGGCGGCGGGTCGGGCCCCCCCAGCTCGGCGGGGGGCCGGGGCAGTCCCAGGGCGCTGTCATGCAGCTTACGGACGTGCTTCTTGAGGTCAAAGTTCCTGCAGAAGCCTTTGCCGCAGGTGGGGCAGGTGAAGGGCTTCTTGTCGTTGTGGGTGTGCATGTGGAAGGTCAGATTGTACACCTGGTGAAAAGCCTTGTTGCAGATATTGCACTTGAACTGCTTCTCCCCGCTGTGAGTCAGCTTGTGGTTTTTGTAATTGCCTGGGAACGAGACAAGAAGGGCAAAGGGACGTGGGTTTGAAAGACGGACACCGCAAAGAGGAGAAAAATATAAAAATTCCCCAAACCCCAGAGCTCGGCTTTAGCTAAAACGACTGCAAACATACCTTCTCCCCATCATCCCTGCGGCTGCTACTCTTAACAGACAGCAAGGAAAGAATCGAATAAACCAAAATCACGACAGTTGCAGAAATAAAACCCCTGGATTTGGACTTCACAGCAACGCGTAAAGAAAAAGTAGCTAAATTCTTGTATTTAGAGCGGAAAATTAGAGGCGAATTCGTTTGCCGAACCGCGCTGGAAGCTGGATGTCGCGGTGCGGGGAGAACGGGCGCTTCCCGCGGAACCACTGCCCCGCGCTCCCCCCGGAACGAGACCCCTGCCCCGCGCCGTGGGCCAGGGCATGCGTCGGAGCTAACCGTACTTAAAATTAACCTAAATATCTAATAATAAAAATTGAAACCAAAATTAACTCCCCACCACCCTCCCTGTCGCAAGTTGTCCCGACTTCGCCTGGGTAAGGGGAAACCGGGCAAGAGAGAGGGCGCTGGAGACTGGTACCTTTCTGGTGAAATCCTTTGCCACAAAATTCACAGACAAATGGTTTGTAGCCGGCGTGTATTCGCGTGTGTGTGTTCAGGGTCGAGCTCCTGTTAAAAGCTTTGCCGCACTGGTTGCACTTGTGAGGCTTTTCCTGGAAGGAAACAAACATCAAGTCACGGCTCGTTGGCTGTCTTGAGGGGTCTGTGCTCTGTTTTGCGGGGTTTAGGAGCTGGTTTGTGGCGTCTATGTGTTTAACTGACGGCTGGCGTCTGCCGGTGCTGGACACCCCGTGGAACTTTACCGAGTTTGGGGCAAACGAAATCTCCCCGCGGCTGCGGACTGGCCGCCCCCCTCCCCACGCCGCTGTCTCGGAGCGGCCGGACAGCTCCGAGCTCCCCTAAAAACGTGAGCGGAGGGTCTTGGGCAGGGAGGAAGGGGCAGAAGATGGGCTCACCTGGGTGTGGATGATCTTGTGCCGGCAGAGCGTGCTCGCCTGTCTGAAGCCCTTCCCGCAAACTTTGCAAACAAAGGGTCTGGCTCCCGTGTGCACCGGCATATGGCGCGTTAGGTTATAATGTGCATTAAATACCTTGAAAGAGAAATCAGACAATAAAATAAAATAGCGATTAGAAGGTGAGGATGCCGAGGGAGAGCCGTCGTTTAAAAACCAAGCAAGCGAGCGACCGACAGCCGGCGGAGAGTCGGCCGGGGACAGGAGGCTGGGGAAGGGAGGCGGGCTACGGCGCTACTTGCCTTTCCACAAACTTCACACGTGAAAACTTTGGGCTTGCTGCTCGGGGAGCCGCGGCTGAACTCCGACGTCTTATAGGCGATTTTTTCCGAGAGGATCTGAGCACTTTCTTTCATGTAGTGCTGCAACTGAGCCTGCGATAAGTCCTTGAAGGCTACCCCCGCCGGATACTTGTCCACGGTCGGCAGCACCAGCTTGTTCCGCTCCGCCAGGTAAGCCTTGGGCTGCGGGTGCAAGGGAGAGCTGAGGAAATAAGAAGCCACCGGGTGGATGTTGACACTGGAGGACGGGTGACAGGGGCTGTCGCCTCGGTTGAAATAGCACAGGGCTCCCATGGCGTGGAAGGAGGAGTGATTGACCACTCGGGGTCTTACCAGTTTGTACTGCTGCAAGGGCAGGGCATCGCGGGGGAAATCTCCTTTCAAGCTCAGGGCACAGTTCAAGAGATCGCCGCAGTTAAAGGAGGGCGAGGAAGAGGAATCTAAGTGAGCCTTCCTGGGTTCCGCTCCGGCCACCGCCGCTTTGGGCAGGGTGTCGTACGCCACCGGGACAAAGGGGATCATGCAGGGGATGGAGGAGTTGAGGTGCAGCGGGTGCTTGGGGTCGCCTTTGGCCACGGAGCCATGGAGGAGCTGCGGGACAGGGATGGAGCGGGGCTCTGGAGTCCGCGCCATGATGCGCTCAATGGAGAAGGCGAGTGGCTTGGGCGTGCTGATCATGTTGCTCCTGGCAGACAGGCTTTCTCTGGACGGAGGAGTCGCTAGGATTTTGGTCGCCGTGTGGTTGCCACTATTGTCCATGGCTGAATTGCATTTGTTCTCCCGGTTTGAGCCGCTGTGGTAGACGCCTCTTTTTTTTTTTTTTTTCTTTTTTTTTTTTTCCTGTCCCCTCTCTCTCTCTTTCACTTTCTCTGTCCCTTTTCTTGTTACTGATCTGCGAGGAGGGAGACCAGCATCGTCGCTGCCACCATCACCACAGCCTCCGCCGGCGGAACCAGCCTTCTCAGTCCAGTGGACTCATGCCAGCCCATCACAGTTTACTTTGGCGCACCAATGACTCGGGACAATCGCTACTTATTTCTATCAATAGAAAGTGTTGTGTCAATAACGCAGCCAAGATCTCGCCAATCGTTAACTTCCAAGAGGAGAAGGTAAACTAGATAATTGCTCAATTCGCTTCCAACAGTCAACAGGAAAAGTTTTCCCCCCACCAGCAAGAGGCTACTTTTCATTGGCGCCCGCGCCTCCCCCGCCCAGGGAAGGAGGTGGGTCTCCCTCCTTCTCGCTTCTCTCCCCTCTGCCTCCCTCCCTCTCTTTTTTTATTATTATTATTTGCAATCTGCTTAACCAGGCTTTAGAGGCCAAGCAAATCCGAGATCAATTTTCTTGTTTGGCTTTAAATGACATCATCTAAAATCATTGTCCAAGTGCTAAATAGGGATGTGAAACCCAATTCAAGGGCAAGCGCCGGGGTGTTTGTCAAACAAGGTGCTGCAGAAGAAGCGGCTGGAGGGGAAGCTGTTTGTTTCCTTGCCACTTTCCAGCCCGAGCTCTCTTTGTGCGTGCGTACGTGTGTGTGTCTGAGGGAGGGAGGGAAATGGCTGCTCTGCTCCTGGGACTGCTCCTGGGACTGCTCACTGCTTTAAAGAACAAGGTCAGGTGGCGGAGAGCTTTTGGAAAACACAGTAGACAAGTAAGATGGGGACTTGCAACGAGCAGACGGCGACACCAGCGCGTGGGGATGCAGGAGCCTCCCGGGCCAAATCGAACAAGTGCTTGGGAGCAAAAGGATGGCTCAAAACCTGGGGCAGGGGAAGAGAAGCAAAATGAGGTAGGAAGAAGGAGTGTCTTTTAAATCGGAGGTATTATTTATATATAGATATATATAGTATATATATACATATGTAGCTTGCACATACACTAAGTATAGCTTCTGTGTCCTTATACAATACATGCACAACACAAATAGCAAAACCTCAAGGTTGGTGTAGATACACGAAGGATTATACAGCTCGCACACTGTTTATAGGTATATATGCACCTAAAGAGATGCGATCCCCACGTATTTAATAGAAGCTTGACTGTCTTGTTCGGGGCGGGCAGCTCCAGCAGATGTTCGTCCTTACAGCGAAGCGGGGGTGGTCGGGGAGATGAGAGGGGCAGCGGTGAGTACAGAACTTTCTGTGTTCCCGCCCAACCCACCATCCGACACTTCGGGTTCAGGACAAGATCCCGTTCCTCCCGCCGGCCTGGGGCTCACTCGACTGGTAACTGAGAGGCCCCTACCGAAATAATGCCCAGGAAAAGCCAAGGGTCCCTCCGTCCCTACCATCCCCTAGAGCGAGCGGCCAGGCCGTGTCCCTCAGCGGAGGGACCCATGCCGCAGCTTCCATTCCGGAGGTCCGGCACTGCCCTTCTCCGAGGCAAGGGGAGAGAGGCAGGAGGTCTCGGGTTTGCTAATGGAGAGAAGCCTCCAGCGAGGCAGGGAGGTCCTGCCCCCACTGCTCGGGTACCAGCCGAGGAACCGGCAAATGGCAGCGTCTCCCCCCGCAGCCCCCGGCCCAGGACAACCCACTTGTGGGGAAGAGAGAGCAGTGAGGAAGTGCTGGAGGTCCTGACAGAAAGGGAGGGAGGGAGGCAGGGAGGGCGGGAGGGATGGAGGGAGGCATCATTGCCCCTGGCGCTGTGACCTGGCTGACGCGGCCTCAAGCCACTGCGGCTCCTTTTGAGACGAGCAAGGCAGCGGCTGTTCCACGACGGTACCTCCGCGGCCGGCAGCTCCATGCGAGCAACATGGAGGAAGAGAATGTCCTGCGGTCCCCAGGACGGGCGTCGAACGACGGGCGGTGGCCCGGGCACCCCTCTCTGCAGAGGATGTGCCCCGGCACGACCTGCGACCTCCGTGTCAGCCCCGTCCCTCCAGTGTCCCGGAGCACAGGCGGGCCACAAGAGCTGGGCCTGGCCTCGGGACGTGTCGGGGTGGACACAGCAGTGCGTGAGGTGGCAAGCGTGAGGTGGAGGAAGGATGGGGGCCGTGCTGGGCCGTGCTGGGCTGTGAGGGGTCTCTGGCCGCGATGCCTCGCTCCAGCCCTGCTCCCTGTTTCCCCCTGATCTGGGTGGGAGGCCGCCAACCGGGGCTGCACCGCTCACCTGCTTCCTCCCCGCAATTCCCCACGGCAGATGGGTCGGGGCGTTAAGACCATAATTGCTGTCCCGGATCTGGTTGCTGCAGCCGCCCGCCTCTTACCTGCTGCTTCCCGCACCGGCACCGCCATCCCCGGCTGGGGGCCGGGGGCGAGGGATCGTGGATTCGCGGGGGCCGGAGCCGGGTCCCCCCAGCGCCGTGGGGGCAGCTGCCCCGGGCTGCCCGCTTCTCCGTAGTGTCGGTGTCTTTCTCGTACTTTGTGTCCGCCAGAGGAGAGTTTCCTCCTTCAGAGCAATTTACATTTAATTCAATCTAGGCAAATTTCCTCTTGATTGGTGCTGAAGAAGGGAATTATTGTTGAGTGGGTTTTAGAGGCTTCAAATCCCATATACTTAATATGTTAACAGCTTGCTCTTAACTGGTCTTTTTGGGATTGACTTTTTGACATGTGTTTGAAAGTAAAATATGTAGTGTCATTTGAGCAGGGTAAATATCCCAAAGCAGCAATTACAGCCCTGCCATTGCAATTATACTGGTCTTCTCAATGGTGAGATACACTCTGGGAGAAGCGGTAGCTTTATTTTTCGTTACTTCCTTATGGATATACCTCCCTTTCTTTCAATACCTCACAAGAAAACTTATATTAATGCCTAATTTTTCAGTAGCGACCTAAAAGCAATTTTTTTTTGTGAGGGGGACGTCGTCCTGTTCTGTCTCAGCGATGGAACCTTCCTAGGTGCTGGAGCTGCCCTCAATATAGATAGAGTTATTGAAATAAACCTCGACATATGCTTTTCGTCCTGTCCTGAGCTTTGCCTTGCTCTCGGACCGCATCTTTGTATAAGTTTTACACATCTGCCGAGCTGCAAATACCCTGCAGTCGTGCTGGTGCAGGATTGTTTTTCCCGAGGCAGAGAGATTTACAGGCTCTGAGGCTGGCAATAAGGAACCTCTTGGCCGGTTTCTTTTTGGGGGGCACGGCGGGCCAGGCTCTCTCCAGGCTGGAGGCACGTACCGAGTCCCAGCAGAAGGGGCCGGCGGGGGAAGGAGCAGGCTCGCCGGCCTCCCAGAATTACAAACCGTCGCAGAAATCAAGGGCAAAAGTTTTGCTTTGAGTTGATTTCGTGGTCTGCCCGGGAAAGCTGCTGTTCTCTTTTTCCCAGTAATCGGCTTTGTGTTTCATTCGTTCCTAAGCTATGTTCTTGATATTGCTCACTTGCATTATTATCATAACGTATCTCTACATGCACTCAAAATCCCAGTCACCGGCGAATTCATCTCGTCGTCAGGATTACTCCAATCCGATCCCAGAGGCGATTAGAGGGAGGTAAAATACCGCCTTAGAGCCTAATCTTTAATTTCTTCCTCCTGAATAAAATGAATAATTCCATTGCGTTTTTAACTAAAAAATGAATTGAAAAGGATAATAACTCCGTTAACCTTCTGTTGCGTGTATTAATATTTTCCTGGGAGTGTTTTACCGGAACGCTCCCGTCCGACGGGGCTGCTCCCGGAGCCGGCTCCCCACGACCGGGTAAGGGCAGGGATGGCAACGTCCCGCCTGGCTCCGGGACGCCTCTGGGCAAACCGAGCGCTGAGGGAGCCAGGGAGGTTACAAAAAACCCTTCTGGCCGCGACACCGGCCGACCCGACGGCGGCTGGACAGACCCTGATTACTATTATTACTGTTGTAATAGCTGTCATTAATAGTGACACTACCGGGATTCGCTGCTAAAGCTCAGGTTTGCCCTCCCTACACATCAGTCCGAGACGTTCCCTCCTGAGCCGCCGGATTTGTGAAGAGGCGATTTACCCCTCTACGGACCAGGAGCGCCGTGCTCCCCTCAGCCGCACCGCCGCAGTGCACTGCCCGCGTCCCACCGCCGCCCGCCCGCCCGCGAACCCGGCGGAACGCGTTGGCCCTGGCTTGTAACAATTCGGAATTAGCCAAAGTAAAAATATAAACGGGGGAGTTACATCAGGGGGAAGTGGACCAGCCGCCGTCACGGTTTATCAGCCGGCGCTGGGGGAGGTCCCGCGCCGCCGTCCTTTTCGGTGGGAACCTGCGGCTACCGCCACCCGCCCGGCTGCTGGGGCGGCGGACGCGGCTCCCTGGAGCACCCGACCCCCACCCCGGCCCCGGCTCGGCTCGGCGGGGGACGGCCTCAGAGCCCGGGTACACCTCTCATCAGCCTCGGGCTCTGCTATTTCTGGAGCGTGGGCAAAGGCACTTGGCCTTTCCCAGGTAACACTTCGGCGTTTACTCCACTGATAATTTCTCCGGTGGAAGAAAATAATATAAATATGTGTGTGCGCGTGTATATACCTTCGGAGACTATGTGTAGTCTTCCCATACGGTGAGGGTGTGTTGGCATCCTTCTATAGCAGTTCCACAGCAAGCAAAAGAATAAACTATTGCTATTTGTAACCGAATCCATCACAAAAGAAAAACAGTTGACACTGACCGGCCAAACACAAGTGTTCCCGGAGGTAAAACGAAGTTTGGCAGTACAGTACATTCAGCACAGACCCCCCTAAACCGAAAACCAAACTGGTGCAAATTAAGCCTTTTCACGTATAAAGCCTTTAATCGCATATAAACGAAATTACAAGTGACCCTCTAAAGCAGCGCTTCCGGCCCTCCCGTAATTCATGCGAGCGATTTGGCTAAGTGTGCCAGCTCCGAACGTGGACTGCAGCTATCACGTCTAATCTAATCAGTCCGCCTGTGAGGGGACCCAGCGGTGTCATCAACTCCAAAGGGCCCTTGGTGGAAGTGGCTGGGAGAGGCCAGCGGCAGCTGGAGCCATGAATGACACTTTCTCATTTGTTCCTTTCCCAGTTCAACAAATGTTTAGCCCCGTTACTGCTAAATGAACGCCTCGCGCTCTTTGGCTGGGGGAAGCTATTTATTTTTAAGATTCCTGAATAGGATCAGGAGCAATTAACTTATTTTTTTGTTTCCATTTTCTGTCCGTGTATTGGGAGGTAACCTGGAGCAAAGCAAAGAACTGGTCGCTGTGTGGGCGCCTGTGTGCTGTATTCCCGGCACCGGGGTATGCCGGCCTCGCCATGGCGACAGGAAGGTGTCCGCCGGACACGGAGCGGGACAAAACCCTCTTGTTTATGGCGGAGCCCGTTTCGATGTGCCGCTGCTGAGAGAGGGAGAAGCCGAGTGAAAAACGTGAAAATAAGAACAAAAGTAGGAGTCGTGCCCCGTCGCAGCCGCTGCTGGACGGAGCCCGGGGAGGGTTCCCCACCTTCTCGGCTGCTCGCTCAGGGCCCCTACCCGGGCACAGACACAGGGGAGCACTGAGCAGCACTCGGAACGGAGCGGGGAGGTCGGGGAGGGGGGCACGACACGACAGTACACCTGCTAAGGCCGAAAACATAAACTTTTTGTGCGTGTGTGATTGATTTTTTTGTTTGTTTGTCTGGCTGCACCTTTTCCCCCCCGCTCCCTGTTAAGACAAAGCTTGCCCGTGCCGGAGGGAGGCCGGCGGTGGTGTCTCTGCGGGTCTCACGGGCATCCCGGGGTCCGTTTCGCACACAAGGAGCCCCGCTCCCCGCCGGCTCCCCGCCCGCCCCGCCGCTGCCGTGCGGCTCCCGCCGGCTGCTCCGCGCTCCCTTGCCCACAGTCAAACATCTGATGCAAGCCCTTCGGCAGGTGCCTGAGGGGCACTCTCTGTGGGGACCCCGCCTCACACTCCCTCCCCGGCCCCCGCGCTCATCTCGCGGAGCCGCACTTGCTGCCCACTCCGGAGCTGGCACTGGTGCCCCGCCCGCCCTGCGCGCCCGGGAGTGTGGCGTGTCCCAGGAGGAGTTTCCCAAAGCCGGGAAACATCCGGCACCTGGCCCGAGATCCCCCCGGGAACCCAGGAAGCGTTTTGTGGGTCCCGTGTCCCCAGGACCAACGAGGGAGAGAAACTGCTCCTCTGGGCGCCTTTGATGAGCGGCCGATGCCCCTGAGCCGCTCGGCCTCTGAGTCTGGCTGCTCCTCCGAAGCTGCGCCGGCTCCTGCCCCCCAGGGCGGGTTCCAGGTCGGGTTTTAAGGGAGGGGCGGCTCTACAAACACTGGTCTCGGCGGCCGCGGGACCCTCCGGTGCGGACTCAAAGGGCACGGCCTGAGCCGGCCGCCCGGGGCGGAGGCTTTGCTTGTCTGGAGGTGGAAAGCTCAGTGCCCTAAAGTCGCCCTGTCGCGCGGTGGTTCCCCCAGCCGCTGCCTTGCCTTGCCCATCGCCTCCTTGTCCGGGGTAAGCGACAACCGAGGGGAGAGAGCTCTTGGCTCCAGGCATCCTTTGCCCGGCGGCGGGAGAACTGTGGGCGCCGCTTTCCTCCCCCGGCCCCGAGCACCGCTCGCAGTCACTGGTCGTGACTTCTGGTTCGGCTTCTAAAGCCCCCTTTATACCACTAAGAGTCAGGGGGAATGAGTTAAACGAGACCACTCCTGTCCCCTTCCTGAGGGCTCTCTGCACTCCCGGCCAGCCTAGGAAAAGTGGAGGTCTCCGCGGAGACCCTTGAGAGCCAGGAGAGCGCGGCGGGCTGCCTCGCACGGCGGCGTTCAGCGAGCGGCGATGTGTCCGCTCGGGACGGGCACACAGCTCCGCTCAAACACCTGAGTTCAGGTGTAGAGCACTGCGCCCTCCCCCACGGAGCACTGCCCTGGCTGCTGGAGGCGACGGTGCCTGACGCCGCAGCTGTCACGCAGGTACTCACTGGCCTTGTCAAGCTTCATGTTGGTTCACGGTTTCACAAATCTAGGTACTAAAAAAATACTTGCATTTGGAAGAAACTGAAGGACCTTTGAAACACTGTCGTTTCTATACCTGCCTTCCATTGATGTCTGCTGTGCTGTCTCTTTAACAATGATTTGTCACATGCTTTGTGTCTGAGTTCATTTCTCTTTCCCAAACATCTTGGAACTTCTTCATGATTACATCATCTGTGGCCTTTGTTGTTTTTGGTTTTGGTTTTTTTTTTTTTTTTACTATTTCCTTATTCTTGTCATTTTTGGTTTGGGTTTTTGTTCGTTTGTTTAGTATTTCCTCACTCATCTCCATCTTGCTGACAAATATATCTTGCAAGGACTGCGTGCAGAAGAAATTGTATAGCAAAGTGCTCGACCTATGGGGTATATGTATATAATGATTTGTGAAATTTGAGTAACTTGGGCCCACTTCAAGTCACAGAAAGTCATAGTTTTGTGCGGGTGGGTTTTTTCTTAATTTAAAAAAAAAAAAAAATTGTCAGGATGTAGACAGGGTTGACTGCTCCCTAAGGCACAGGGAGCAGGGGGGCTCCCCCAGCTGCTGGGACGGGGCCCAACAAATCAGGGCCAGTCCCACCACACCCAGCCAGGGAGCAGTGCAGGGGAAGAGGTGGTGGCAACCCAGAGACCAGATCACTGTCATGTTTGTGATGGTCAGAAAGCTCTGAAGTCAATCCATGGCTCAGGGTCTGGACAAACAGGGCCCATAAACAAGCACATGTGGGGCTGCAGCTGAGGTGAGAATCCAGCACTCCTCTTCCATCCCTGGGGCTCAGGCTGGCAGCCTGGACAGAGGTGAGGTTGAGTCCCTGGACAGAGGCTGTGGGTGGGGGTCCCAGGTGACATCCATCAGGACCATGATGGCCTACAGTCTCTTGAGGTCCTAACAGGTGAAATTACTATTACCTACTCTGTAATTGTCCAAATTGATAGGGAGAGTTGCTTGCCTCACCAGGAAATCCTTCTTGCCATGGGGGCAGCTTGGGACAGAGGAAAAGTCCAGAGGAGAGGTGAGTGCAAATCACCATTTCCCACAGGGCTTTTGGATTGCAGGGCTGGGCAGAGCGGCTAATGCCAGATCAGTCTCTGCTGAAGGAGATAGAACCATCACTTACCATCTGGGCTGTGCTGATGACAAGTACTTCTGTCCTGGTGTTTCTAGGTCCCACTCCAGCTCCCTACACTTTTAGTGGCTTGCTAGGTATAGTGTCCAATTTTAATACTGCTTCCTACTCTTGTGTCACCTTGGAACCTTTAAAATCTAATGCCTTCTGGTGAAAGCCCTGCACAGACATGGCACAACCCTGCACTAGGAAGCCTTGGCAAGCACCGCAGGACCACTGCAGTGATGCCTGCCTTCACCTCTTTAAAACTGCTGCTTCACAGGCACCTCTGCAGGGTCTCAGGAATGTAAAGATGGTGGAGAGAAGGGAAGCAGGGAGACTTTTGCAGACAAAGCTGCCTCTGTGCCTGACTGACACTGATCTCTTGCCTCGTTGAGTTTGGGAGATGCATGTTACACTGGATGGCCTGGCTTCTTCTGCACCCTGCTGTCTGCCACAGCCAGACTGGGGCTGAGGCTGCTGCTCCTGCCCAGGCAGGTTATCCCTTACCAAGCCTGGGTTTCAGCCAGAGTCCCAAATGGCCCTTCAAGCATCATCAGCTTCCACACATCAGCACAACGAGGCCAAATGGCAGGAAAGGAATATGCAATTCTTTTACTGCCATCAAAACCTTAATCAGCAAACCCATCTAGGAGCCCCTGGTAATGGAAAATACTGCTGAGGATCCCTGTGCTTGCCAGCCCAGCAGAGATGGTGCTGAAAAGCTGAGCAGAATGGTCTTCCTTACCAGCTCCCAGTTCTTCCTTTTAGCTGAATTAATCTCATCTCTCGTGCAGATGATTAGGCTGGTTTGCCACAGAAAAAATTGCCACTTAGGATTTCTTAGACACCTAGGAGAAGTGTAACTTGCCCTTCTCTGCTTGGCTGAGCTTCCAAGTGTGCTGAAAGCCACTTTCCCTGCAGCTCTCATTCTCAGTTCCTGCAGCCCTGCATGCTTGCAATAGACCCCTGAAGTCCTACAGACTGTTCTTGCAGGGAAACCTCACAGCAGCCTTGTAAACCCTCAAAAGTCCCTCAGTAAAGCCCCTCAAGTATAGTGCTATGGCTCAACAAGAACCTCAGCAACCTTCATTACTTCTTTGGGTGTCATCTGTGTTCTTTCTGATTTTGTGTACATAAGCTCAGGAATTAGCCATGCTCCCCACCCCCCCCCCCCAAAAAAAAAAAAAAGAAAAAAAGCAGCTGTATTTCTTGTAAGCTATGAGTTTTGACTGATGAAAATTTGTATTCTTTCCAGTTCATACTGAGGGCATAAAAAAATAGGCAGTGGGCCCTGTCCATCTGCTACCGAGGGGTTTTTGTTTGCTTTTTTCCTTTATCAAGGCATTGTGTCCTTGGGTACTTGTTTGCTATATATAACTGCTCTATAAATGACACATATTTGCTATAAATCACTATATAAATGAAATAGAATAATCTTTAAAAAAAACTTGTTCTCATGAGGAATCATACAGTGGTTCAAATAATTTGAAATATTGAAAACATCTTTTAATTGTAGAATTCTATACAAACTTGGGTAGATACATAAATGGCCACGACAAAATGAGTTCTTATTGCCTGAAAATTTTCACAGAAATACAAACATAGACAGCAAGCTTACTGACATCCAACAGGATGAGATATCTTTAAACTTGCAAAATGAATAGACACAACACTCCTAAGCAGTTTGTGTGTGTTTGACTGTCCTTGAAGTTCTTCTACTTATATACCAACCTCAATATACAAAGAACCAAGATTAAAATTTTTAATGCACATCACATAATAATGTAAAATTAAGCACAAAAAAAAGATAAACAAATTGTAATCCTGAAAATACACTATTTTTTTAGCTAGGGCATTGATTCATTCCAAGGATGATTTCCTGTATAGTTGTGTTTTAAGTGAGACACACATCTTGTTTCTGCACAGGACATCAATATCAGATGGAGATACAAGAACAAATGGTAGCAAACAAAAGGGAAAAAAACATAATCACAAGTGGAACTCAAACTCCATGCCAGTGTTCTTGCAGCCCTAAGCAAAGCTATACATAAAAATATGCTACAACCATTATTCTCAAAAAGTCCTTGGCACTTTTCCTCTGATAATCTTACTTTCTTTTTTAATGGAGCAAATTACATTTCTGCACCAATATCATAAGGCAAAACTATAAATGCAATTACAAGGACAAGTTACCAAAAAACCCCAAGGCAAAGATAAACCCCACCCTCGGACCATCACCCCCAGCTTCGGATTCTTTGTGAAATAATATCATCCTTCCTCCTCATCACTGTCTTTCATTGTAATGCCCTGAAGTCCTCCTGCATCCGTGACTGAGACTGTGGCTTCCTCTACAGTCAGACGGCTGTGCACGGTGTCGTAGGTTTTACTGTTCAGCGTCCCTTCCAGCACGCCTTGCAACCTGAAGTCTCGGTAGGTTTTCTGTGGCAAAAGTAAAACATCCTGAATTGGACTCCAGCAAGTCTGAGTAGTCTTTCACTATACACTGGCCATTTCTAGCATGCCAGGGGCACAGCTTTATTCCTCCTGCAGTTAGGGGTTTATCACCTTGATAAAGACTTTGTGCTTAGATTTTGGTCTGCATGAGATTGCTACAGACTCTAGAGATTCTAATTTGATGGTCATTCCTATAAGAGATTGTATTTTGTGCTACAGCATACTCTAACTACTGAATTCTTAGTGACTTCCAGTTGTTTAATTTATTCAATAAGAAATCAGCTGAGAACTTTTCTAAATACCTGTTGAAATGTGGCTACAGGTAGTTCAGTTCTGTCATTTCATAGAAAATGTAAATACCTGACTTTTTTCCCATAGTGTATTTTTATTTACATTTATATTTACATTTATAAGACAAATGCAGAAAAATTATTATATTATATATTATAATATATACATAGTACATATAGTATATATTAGAGAATATATTATAATATATACTCTATTGATGAATATCAATTATGACCTATACTATATAGTGTCAGAATTTCTTAGGTCACTACTGAGTTAATTTATATTCTAAGTCTTTACATTTTGATTCACATCTACTTTTTTTCACTTCAGAAGACTTTTTTTCCCTGGTATTCATCCTTCCTGTGAACCAGCAGATACTACTTTTTTCTTTGATTTTCCATCATGTAAAAATTCTGACTGGAATTGTTTTATTCATCAATTCTATGTTCAAGTAATCACATGGAAAAATCACCTACGTACTTTATTTTTAAGTTATAACACATTTGAAATAATCTTTCCTGATGTTACCCTTAAAGGCTTAAAAAGGACAAGTTGATCTAGGTAGTTTCTTATTTTGTGTACACTATCACTACAAATTCTGAATGTTTTGGAAGAGAATATGAGGAATGGAAAATGGAAGATAATTGAGGGTTATCAGGCCCATTCCCCTGCCTGAGGAGGAGACCATGTACAACCCTTAGAGAAAGAAAAGGGCTGATCTTGTTTCACTCAATACTTCAGAGAACTGCAAAAGACCACTCTTAAAATGGGTAACATTCAATTCAGTTGGGAGATTCTTTTTCTGCCACTATGATGATTATTTAAACTTGTTTGAATCACTGCAACTGAGATTTATTTGACTTTCACAGGTCAATGTCAGAGTCAATGGATGCAGCTTATGTTTTACTCACACACTTCTGCGAGTACCCCGCCTGGTCTTTTTCAAGTATCACCACTGCATTCCCTTTTCATAACACTGTGCATTCAAATTGCTTTGATGCTGTTAACGGGTCCTACAGCAATTTCCTTCAGTTTTACATTGTATTCTTTCCATTCTCAGACCAGCACTCTGGGGTTCAGACATTGCTCTTCTCTTGACATAGTTTTGCAGGATAATAATGTTCCCTTCCAAGCTTAATTTTTCATTTCTCCCTAACTTTCTTGATCCTTGACCCTTCTTTAGTCACATCCCTCTGCATGTGTCTCAGACATCTAATGAAACCTTTATGCCACCATAAGCCTTTAAAGAGAATAAAGGGAACCATGTTTGTTCTTCTAGTCTTTCTTAATAATGGCACTACTCTTGTTGCATCCAAATGAATTATATTTCTTTTACTCATCCCATGTCCTTCAAAAATGACCTCCTATTTATTTGTGTGTGTAGGTTGGTTTTTTGTGTTTTTTTTTTTTTGTTTTTTTTTTTTTTTTTTTGTTTTTTTTTTTGTTGTTTTTTTAAAAATATATCTCAAGAGATGACAGGAGCAATACAGCTTCCCAGTTTTGGTTTTTCCAAAAGCAAACAGAAAAGTGCCTTCATTCACTCTAGTATAGAGGAACTGTGTCTCCCCACATATCTCCCCCCAGCTGGGCTTCAGCAGGAAAAATTTCTTATGATACTCCAACCATTGTTTCATATTTCTCAGCAGCCTCCTGTCTGCTGAGTTCCTGTTTTACCAGTTCTATCTTCTTCACCCACCAAAAACAAGGTCCACAAAATTTTCTGTTTTCCAGAATCAATATGATTGACAACATCTTCTTCAATTTTTAATATCCACAGAAAATGCCATGGAATAACACAGCTGGAATTTACACATACAACCAGGTATATGGGCAGAGAAAGGCTGCTGCCAGAAGCACCCCCAGGAGGAGCCTCCTGCCTTTGAACAAGGCTAACCAGTGTGCCAGGTGGCAGAGGGAAGGTGGGTTGGCAGTGCTGCTCATTCACCTGAAATTCAATTTTTAAGAGCTTCCTTTAATCTCCCTGATGATATTTGTCTTGTACAATTTAGCCTGCCCATTCTTAGATCTCACAGGGCACAGGTTTTAGATCTTCTAAGACCTATCTTTTTCCCAGAGGATGATGACTGCTGTGGAAAGGGACTTTTTACAACACCATGTAGTGATAGAACAAAGGGGAATGGGTTGAAACTGAGAGTAGGTTTAGATTAGGTATTCAGAAAAAAGTCTTTGCTGTGAGGGTGGTGAGGCACTGGCACAGGTTGCCCAGGTAAACTGGGGATGCCTCATCCCTGGAAGTCTTCAGGGCCAGGCTGGATGGAGCTCTGAGCAGCCTGGTCTAGTGGAAGTTGTCCCTGCCCATGGCAGAGGGCTTGGAACTAGATGATATTTAAGGTCCCTTCCAACCCAAAGCATTTTATGACTCTATGATTCGCTTGAGAATAGCTTTAAACCTTTCACAAGAGCCACTCATTTCAACAAGGAATGGAAAGCTGCTTTTGCCATTTGGGCATACAGTCTAGTGGAGAGCCAAATCCTGTTCCCAGAGAAATCATTTAAGGTAAAAAATTGCAAACCTAAGCTTGGATGTTTCAGAGAGCCACAATGCCATCGTTATTATGATTGTTTTCTTGTATTTCTCTCTGTTCTGTACCTTTGTGCTAGTGAATCCTGAAAGTTGCAGCTGCAATTCCGGTGACCATGAGTTAAAATGCTTCTGACTTTATAATTTTGCATGAACTTAATGAGAAAATATTTTGAAGAAATCAAGGTCACCACTGACAACAGGTGTTTCTTACTCCACATTTGTACAGATAACAAGAATGCCCAAAGTTAAACAAAACAGAATTAAAATGAAAAAATCTGAAATGGTTTTCTCTCTCTTGCCTGAGGGTATCAACTAAGAAAGGGAGTTAGAAGGAAACTTTTTTTAATGGTAGGTTAACCCATAATTGCCTATTGCAAGGCAAATTTCACTTTGCTCGGAAGCAGTTGACATTGGCCTATATAAAATACTGAGGACTGAAATGGAAGGATTGGTATTTCCATTGATACTTATCCCTGAGTATGAAAGATTAGAAAATGTTATCTAACACATTGAATACTGTATTCATTTAAACCTAGTAATTACATGTGCATAAAAGACAAAATACCTTTTTTTAGGAGAAGGGGGAAAATGGAGAAGGAACGCTATTGAAACTAGTCAGGTAAAACAAAAAAATCAGTAACAAGACAAACAATAATTTAGTAAGAATAATCATATAGCAGTGCTGTACAGCTAGCAGTAAAATTCCTTGGAATGATCTTAATTGTCCCCAAGTCCAGAATATATGACAAATACTACTGCACATATAATTAACATTAAGGGGTTTAATAAGTTATTTTACTTCTGGAATTTGCTAGAACTGTGGGGAAAAAAAAATCCCAGCCTAAAACTACCTAAGTTTACAACTTTATTCCACATTTTTTAACTTTTAGGATGATCATCCATGTCATTACTTTATTACTTTTCTCCCTTTGCTATGCAGTCTAATGCAAACACATTTTATTTACCTTTACTATCTTGATGAGAGTCTTCAGCTGGTAGATGTGAAGCTGAACGTCTAATCTATCAGCCAACCACACGCTTATGACTTTCATGGAGTTGCTATACCATTGCTGAAAAGAAGGATGAAAAAAACCAACAACAAACACCACCAAATAGCCCTGTAGTATTCATTTAACAGATTTGGTAATGAGAGGTAATGAAACACTTTGAAATGATCACAGATCAGCACTTGAAGTCAACAAGGATATAATTTCCTGTTATGAGAATTGCATGGGTCAGTAGGAAATCAAATAACTTGACCCAGACCGTTCTTTACATGAATTAGCACCTGCCATTTTATCTCTCAGTTACAACATGTTCAAGCAAAATAGCGTTATGCGCTTTGTTATCTGTCAGTGAGAATGGATATTAAAGATACAATTACATGAGAGAATTGACAGCTTAAACAGCAAGGATAGAAACAGGAAGAGTATTTTGAGAGAGAATTTACAATAACTAGATTTTTCAATCCAAACAGAAAAACAGCATCAGAGAATAAGGAATTTGTCTTTTTATTTTTATTTTTTTAATCACTTCATCATTAAGTAAAAAAAAAAATCAGAAATCCCTGAAAACTGTATTTAAGTATGATAAAAACAGCACTCCACCCTTCCCAAAATAACCACATTAAAGTTTTGGTTTACGTTAATTACTAATTATAATTACAGCCTACCTTACTTCCTCTTTATGTCTTAGGCAGAGGTATGTTTTCACTCAACACTTCACAGACGGGTGAGTTAAGAATAAGACCTCTGGTGTTGGTGTCTATGTTACTGTAAAAAAATGCTCAGTTCCAAATAGCTACTGTAATAGTTCTTTCACATTAACTGGATTAGAAGAGATTTTACTAAATACAGTTGTGGCATTTTTCTTCCCCCTCCTGTAAAATCACAACCAGATGTCATTTAGTCAAACTGTAAAAAGGAAGGGATTTTTTTTTTTCATTTTAACAGTGAGAGATTAAAAGAGTTTGTGTCATAGCTCTGTTTCTAGTCTCTTTCCCCACAGGAAAGAGGCTTAAATTATTTTCTAATACAGTTTCCTGTGTCTTTGCAAAATACAGAAATATGCAAAGAGAGGAAATCATGTGCATATTTTAAAATGCAGCATGTTATATTTTATGAAAGCAATTCAAAGGAAGTATCTAACATATCTCATTAGCCACCTACACATTAACAAACAAAATATATACTGAAAAAATGAAAACAAAGTACTTGCTACTAGATGCAACAAAAGAAAAAATAGAATTCTTCCATCAAAATGTAAGCTTTCTGTAAAAAGCTTGAAAGACATAGAGTAAATAACTACAACTACCTTTTCCTTACAGGGAACAGTCTCGTCACATTATAACTATCAGTTTTAAGATAAGTTTGAAATTAGATATTCATATAATAATTATTCTGTTTATTTTTTGAATGTGTTAAATATTTCAATTATAAATCACAGTAAAGAAATAAATCTTACTTTTTTAGAGTTTCTGCTATTACTTTACTATTTTACAAAAGTGAACAAATGCACCACAAAAAAGGCAGCTACAAATTTCATAAAAGTAGTTTGATGTTTTCACTAAATTGTGGGACTGATTAGATATCCATAAAAGACTATTTTTAAAATCACTGAATCACATTCTTATCCTATTTACATTATTTCACCCTGAACATGCATGCTGGTATTGATTTCCTTTGTAAGTTCCTGTATATTTTTAATGTGACACAGTTGCTACTAAGTAGCAGCTGTAAATTTTGACAGGTGTTATATGTATACAGACATCAAGAAAATAAAATACAATAAGCTGATTAACTGGGGAACTTTATTGATCTACACAAACATAAAAATTCCTACATCAAACATTCTACCCAAATATATGATAAGCTCAATTACCATATTATCACTCAGACTCCACTGTTTTCAATTGTAAACAAAACCCTGGTAAAGAGAACTGTTTTAGTAGTGGAGCTTTTTGAAAACTGATATTCTTCCATAAGAAAAATCCAGTAATGCATTCATGATGAATTTTGTTTGTATCAAGGAGTAAGCAGAATGGGCTCAAACTTGCTCAGACAAACAAACTAAAGACTGGATTGAAAATTCTGAGACTGATTCTCCCATGCAGCAATACTGAACAGTGACTGATTACTGAGAATAGACTGTTCCAGGTTTCTGGAAAAATGTGTTTTAAAGCCCAGCCAGGTAATCTATTTAAGATGGATGCAGTATAACTTCAATTCTCCCTACAAACCTGTGATATTCTTACATGCAATGAAAACAAAGCTAAGACATTGGAGGAAATTCATTTTCTATTCCGTTTTATGAATGAAAGCAATAAAATATTTTTTCCTGACTAGCTTTGATGCATTAAACTTTCACTACAAATGTTTAATTTGGTGGTTGTGAAATGATACTACAGTACTTGCTCTTCTGTCAACATACCTTATTCAGAAAAAATATGACTGCTATTTTATTGGGAAAAAGAAGTATTTTGAATTGTTACAGTATTTTTAATAAAAATCACATCCACTATATTTTTAGAATCCTCCCAGAGGTACTTGTAGGTAGGATTCTTATTAATGGCTGGTCTTATATCCACTAGTTTTGAGGATTTAGTATAGGCTGAAGCTGCATAAATATAAATCTGCTGGACTTCATAACAAGAAAATAAATATTTCCCTGTAACTTCTTTTTGAGTCTGTTAAAAAGCACAGCACTGCAAATTCCTCTCAGAGAATCCAAGGCCACACATTTTGACAACCATGAGCATGTTATAGAGGCAGGGATGGATCTAGTATGACTGATGGGAATTCATTGCAAACCCAAAAACTGCAGTGATTAGATAATTGTCCTGAGATTACCCAGTTACAACAACAACAACAACAACAACAACAATCACTTCTAACTGGTTTTAAGAAAAAGTAACTTTCCCATTAGTAACAATAGCAGTGAAAGGACAATGCATCTCTTGCAGATGTTCATTGTATGGTACCACTGCCACATTCTTTGCTGTTGTCTATGCAAGAGTAAAGCACTAAGTGCTTATTATATATTTTTTCCAAATCAGCAACTAACAGCAGCCAACCACTTTAACAAAACTGTTTGCCTCGCTATTTCCTCCTCTCTTCTTATTCATAGCCCATCCAGCTCCTGTAAGGGCATGCATTACTCACTTCATTTTCCTGAGATACCTCTTTCAAAGTAAAAAATAAGAGAAAAGGAAAGGCTAGGGTTGACTCTGTGAGACCCTTGTATTTATTCACACTTATTGTGCATGACTGTACACTGGTAAATCATATTAGCAGCCCGTCTCCCCATCAAGCTGCTACTTGCTTTCCAGCCCTGGGAAGGTTCAACAAATCAACAGGAGCACGGAAAACAGAACATCAGTCTAATCTAGTGTTTAAGGTGAAGTTTTCAAACCCAATCTAAGAAGATCTTTAGAGCAAGCAACAAGCTGAAGGGCTCAGAAGGTGGTATTGACAATGAAAGAGTGTTGAAATATTGAGAAGCGCAGCACTTGTGCATTTTTAATAACAAGAGGGTCAACAAGGACACAGCTCCCCCAGTGCCAATAGTTGCCACACCAGGGCTATAAACGCTCTCAGTTCATCAGATTTCTTAAACAGTTCATCAGCTTTCTTAAACACCCTAAACCCCCTCAGCGGACCTTTAGTCTTAAATTAACAAACCAAAGCAATGAAAGAGGGTGCAGCTTGAATGGCCAGCATTGATCCCCAACGGGGCTCGGCACAGCTACAGGCACTGAAAAACTCGTTCCATTGTCAGGAGGAATTGACAAACCTCCTCGCCTAAATAGTCCAGCTCAGGCGGGCTGGAGGCACGCAGCTGTAAAGGGCTCCCCTCGCCCCGCTCCCAGCGCTCACAATGCGCCAGGCATGAGCTCTTTGTCAGGCCCAGACTCTGCAATTTTCTAACAAGGATTAAAGTTGTTTCTCGGCAGGGCTAGTGAAAAGCGATTTAGCAACATAGCGTGCTTTCTTCAGGCAAGTTAAAGAGAAGTAGTTAAGGAATTTCATTATTCTGCTGACCGGTGGAAATACAAAACAAATATATTAAATATTCACCATCTTTCTGGGTGCCTGAGCTATAACATTCACAGAATGGTTCAATTAAATATAACACTTATAGGCTGAAAGCAAGCACTTCAAGTTTATTTTTGAAGTTTTCTAAAAAGGTGCAGCTGTTTGCCACCTGGAAGGAGGCTCAATACATAGCAATACACAATGGTTTAGTCCTTCTAGGGCTGGTATCCCTAACGCCTAAGACACAAGACCCCGTTGAGTTTCTATACCTTGACCGCTCTTGATAAATGGGCATCGTCATAATGCTTTCTCTGCCGAGTATGGTGGGGGAACAGCTTTTCTAGGAGCTGCATTTTATGTTCCTGCAGAAGTCTTTATCACACTATTGATCAGGAATTGAGTCACTCAGACAACAACGGGACATTTCTACTTCCTTCAGCTTTACTTGCCCTACCAGAAACAGTAAGAAAAAGTATACTTTTGACTGAAGACATTGTACACTAAATGCAGCAGAAGCTAAAATGAGAAAATAATAACGAGCTAAAATAAGAAATAACATGAACATGTTAAAATTTAAGTGTTAAAATGCCTAGTTTTTATTAAAAGGCAATGTTATTATATTGCTTCAAATTTATGACAGTGTACTAGTAGCATGCCAAGGAACTTCTAGGACATTAAAAAACGTTAAATGGTGAAAAATAAATAAGTTATTCCTTAAAAACGCAAACAGTAAAAGTTAAAAAAAGGTCTTGATTTAAGTTTCATAATTTATTTCCCTTTTTGCAAAATATGAATAGTCATACTGACTTCCTTTGTTGAATGTTAAAGATAATGAGGGACACAAATGTAATTTGTATTTTTGAAAATACTCTGAGGTTTAGAAGGTATAGCTGTATTTTCAAGTTTAGGTGTAGATTTCATCTGCTTAAATGAGCATTTTTACCTGGGCAATGATGAGTTCATACACTCTTCTGAAAGCTGGAAAGTCTTGTTAACTCTGAAAACACCTTCCCCCTAACCTGGGGAAGGATTTTTCAGCCTGTGGGCCACCATAATACATCAGAAGGTATGTATACACAGGAATACCGAAACAAGAAAGGAAATAAGAAGATGTAATTAACATTCAAAATATCTTTAAGTGTTTTTCAGAAATGAAAAATATTTAGTTGCAAGCTAAAGCAACAAGGAAGCAAATTTGCATAAGGCATTTATGCTTTTCCCTGAGGCTTAGGTAGCCTTTTGGTTAAGAAAGCCTGAGAAACCTTTGAAGAATGAAGTAACTGTAGGGAGAGAGAAAATTCAGTGCATCAAAATGTAGAAATTTTGTTTGTTTTCCCAGCCTGTCAGCTCTGATTCCTGACACATACAATTTATGAACTGTTTAGAATATCAATTTCTTCTAATGGAGGGAGACCAGAACTTGCTGACTAGTGATGTACTGCTCTCCCACCAGTTCCCTGGGAGGAACTAATTATCTCCCCAGTGTCTTTTCTTTTCTAGATGGCACTGGTCATAGATGTGCACCACTCTGTGAGGCACTTGCAGTCACATTTCCTATGAGAAAAACTCTGTCAGTGACCAGGGAAATGAAAGAACAGAGGCTGGGAAACCTGAGAGACGAGAAAGCTTTAATGCAAGAGCTTTCCCATCCCACTCTTAGATCCACATGGCTTCCCAGTGACAGCCACTGCCACTCTGTGTGACACATTACCCAGCCCCACAAGGACGTGGTTTCTCATTATACCTGGCCTCACAGTGCCACAACACAAAGTGTTGAGCGACTTTTGGGTCTTTGAGAACCCAAGTTTATGGTGTCAGCCCTGAAAAAAATCCAGAATTTTGCCTTCAGGGGAAGTCCATGCAAAGGTGATTTTCTTTTTTTTGTCATGTGTCTGTGAGTTTAATCTATATTGTTCTCAATCTACAGAGATTTCTGTTTTTGAGATGTTCTTCTACAGTAGTGTCAGTAAGAGACAGCTGGCAAAAATGGCCAATTAGCTGGCCTCTGACTGCAGGAATAAAAATTATAACATCTCCAGATACAACAAAATTTTCAAGTACACCTGTAGCCTGGTTATGCTTATAGCTACCCTAATGCTGTTTGGTTTTTGTTTGGGTGTTTGTTTGTTTTTGTTTTGTTGTTGTTGTTGTTGGTTTTTTGGTTTTTTTTGTGAGACCAATCTTCCTGTGTAAGACATCAAAGAAGTTTGTATTATTTCTCTGAAACATGAAAAAAATTCTCCACCTTTTGTTTCAATGCACAGCTATGACTGGAGAAAAAAAAATTACATGGCATAAATTTCATAGCAAAGGGACTATGGGGGAAACAGCTGATATTAAGACTGTGCTGATACTGAACTGTAACTCCTTTTAATGGACACTGACCAAACACTGCTTCACTTACGCATTCACTTCATGTATATTTCCACAGGATACATTACTTTTACTGTTATTTTAAACATAAAAATACAATCAATACAACTATTGAAGCTGAAACTGTATTTTAGTATACTTTGACTTCCATCCAGTAATAATATAAATCCTATAGTAGGCAGATATCAGACCTGGAAGGCTTGGGAAGCTTACTTCTGCTGAAAAACAAATGTTCACAGAAGAGAATACTATTGGTTTGAGGGGTCATCATGATGCCACCACATGTATTCCTTTTGCACCCTTTTTCCCCCCTATGAACTTCTATTTGAGATAAACTGAAAGAAATTAAGATTAAACTAAGCACGAGTGGAAAATTCACGGAGTTGGCCTTATTGGAACCACAGGATTAGCAGGCAGGACAAACAAATGAAGCATTTTCCCTAGACAAAAAAAAAAGTCACATATTTAAAAGTCCTTTTGTATCAAATGCAAAAAACTCTATCTCTACTCCCCATTTCACTACATTTTCATTCAAAGACTTGTCCAGAAGTCCTCCCACTGCCGTGTCACTTATTTCTGCTGTAATGCTCCTCTGTTCCCTCAGGAGCTCCTACTTTGTGCAGAGCCCCTGACACAGACTTCTTTCACCTCACCAGTGTCTCACACTCCTAATGCTTGGCACCATTTATCTAGGCATCTTCCTGGAAACATCTCAGGTTTCCATCCACCTTCCTCTGGGCCTGAAATGCTAAGCAAAGTCTTGAACTTTGTCTTAGGAATGTGCAAAAATGCTGACAGCCTAAATTACAGGTATATGTATCAGGAAACGAGAAGTGAGAAAGAAATCAGACACCACCATCTGCTTCAACACTCATACTTCTTCTGATACAGGAATCAGGACCAAGATTTTAGTTTAGCAATTTGAAATTACAAACTCAAATTACAACACCCCATTTTTTTTATTTTTTCCTACCCTCCCCATGCTCCAGCCCCCAGCTTTTTAAAAAAACAACCTGATTGTAGCTGATTTAAGAACTTGCCTCTTGCACTCTTCTTGGCCAAGGAGGAAAGTTTTTCTTTCTTCCAGTGGGATGCTTCCTTTGGCTTTTGTCTGCCTTTTTTTTTTTTTTTTTTTTTTTAAATGAAGCTCAGAAAGCATTTTGTTTTTCTTAAGAACAAATACTTTAATCTCTAGTCAGTCTCTTTCTCGCCTGTTTGAGTGAAGGATTCCCACTGCCACTCCCAAACCAATCAGGGGAAAAGGGGAAGGAGCTCAACAGAAGAAGGAACCCAAACCTTGACAGAAAGACCTTGTTCAGAAAGACTTATGGTGACAAAAAAGTAAAGAGTTCTTGGATGGGATATCTTGGTGACATAAGGAAACAAAACTAGTTCTTGGAAATCAGTAACGAGGAGAAAAGAAAAGCCATGGCTCATTTAAAAGTATATTAAGCATCTTTGAAATTCCTGATCAAAAAGGATATAGTCCTGAAATAAAAAAGAACATCCAACATATGAAAAGCTTATCTTTTAGAAGGAAAGTAATTCTTTCATATTTTTGGCTGGATGGCTAGTTGCTATGGAACTGCTGCCAATTTACAAATAAATACACACTTCTGATGCAAAATATACAGTACTCATCTGTATTGCATATTGGTTGCTAAACAGCAATTTACAATATTTATGCTACTTTATAATGTTTGTGACCTTCAGTTTTTTCCGGCTTCTTCACATATGGCAAATAAGCTGGGAAACTGGAAGTTTGCAAAATTAAACAATTAAACACAACTTTGTTCCATATCTGGACATATGTAATGTTACTGTTCTGATTTTAAACAGTAGGTACTAACATGATGCTCCTGACTGTGAGAGCATAAACAGCATAAACAGTTTCTCTGTTCCACTCTGGATACACACTGCATCTGTGAATGGAACTTCCATAGGTTATTCTGGTGGTAAAACTCTCTGGAGCAAACACTGTCAGTCTTGCTACACTCCATGTGGTGCTGCAATTTGGATGTATCTGCAAACATCCTCCAAGGCACAGAACAGGGAACATCACTTGAGTGACCCTGAAATAAAAGCCAGCTTGGATCCTCAAAATAAACAAATTAACATAATGCAAAATGACCAAGTCATTACTCGTATTAACACTTGTCTCTTGCTATCAGGCTCTAGTTTTAAAAGCCCTACAAATGTACTCAGCTGTGCAAATGCTAAGCAGTCTTCCTAAACGCATGCCTAACATTACAGAATCACAGAATCATAGAACGGTTTGAGTTGGAAGGTTCATTAAAGATCATCCAGCTCCAACCCTCCTGCCATGGCGGGGCTGCCACCCACCAGACCGGGTTGCCCAAGGTCCCCTGCAACCTGACCTTCAGCACTTCCAGGGATGGGGCATCTCCAGCCTCTCTGGGCAACCTGTTCCAGTGCCTCACCACCCTCTGAGTAAGGACTTTCTTTCTAACATCTAATCTAAACCTGTGCTTTTCAGTTTACAACAGTTGTCTCTTGTCATGTCCCTACATGCCCATATGACAAGTCCCTCTTCCTCCTTTTTATGAGCCCCCTTATGGTACTGGAAGGTTGCTCTAAGGTCTCCCTGGAGCCTTCTCTTCTCCAGGCTGAACAAGCCCAGCTCTCTCAGCCTGTCTACACAGGAGAAGTGCTCCAGCCCTTGGATCATCTTTGCAGCCCCTCAGCAAGGTTAAAGGTCTGGGCTCACTCTGCCTGTAAGATATGTTATCAAGGCACCTGTCTCTGCTTTTGCCCACTCATCCAGAACTCCCTGGGGACTTCTCACTCCCTGGAGTGAGATATCATCAAAGGGACCACAGGAGGAGATCTCCTGTTAGCTGCATCCCTCCCTTAAAGTAAGAATATTCTTCATCTCAGTACCAAAAGGGAGATAGGTTGAAGTTGGCTCAGCATCTGTGTTGTAGCTTTTACACCCACATTAGTAGTTTTTGTCCTAGAATCTTCTACTTAGACTCGCTGCGTCCTGTGGAGTGAGGTCAAGTACATATTTTTATTACAGTATTTAAACCATCCTGAGTTCTTCTGAGCGAACATTTACAGGCAGCTCATTTCTTTCCACCTCATCAACCTTGACTCATGCCTTTACTCTTTATGTTACTGCAGTGCCATGTGACAGGGCTGGATGGAGCAGTGAGGCTGACAGGACATGCACACTGCTGGAGCTACTCCTCTCACACCACATCGATTGGGCACTACACTGAGCTGCCCTAAGGTGGAGCTGAGGTCCGGCCTCCTGCCTCCCTCTTGTTTCTCTCCTCCCCTCTCTCTTTGGACTGTGTCCTCGGACTGGGCAGGTACCTGGTTTGCTCCTTTCCATCCCTGACCCTGCTGCCTGTGAACACTCTTTCAGCTATGGAGATTTTACAGCTGTGTGGCTTCTTTTTTTTTTTTCCCCTTTTTTTTCTTTTTAATGCAGTGTAATGCAAAGGAAAGTCAATGCAATGTAAATCAAGAAAATATACAGTGAAACTCCTGAAAATCATCTAAAGGAAATAATCTCTATATAGTTCAACAGTTCTGCACATTTAAATCAGCACTAAAGGTTCAGTTTCCCATGATCAAACAGGTGAAGAAGCTCTTTCCACTGACAAATCTGTGCTAGAGCACTCTGAAGCATCCTTACCTGGTACTATTTTGATTTGCAACATAACAACCTCTTGCTGTTATGCCTGACTCATTAGAGTAAAACCAGATTATTCTTATCATTTCTGGCACTACTTTTCGTGTAATATGATCAACAATCTGGTTGTATGTCTATTTGTGAACACTTTGGCAGAATTTTGTTTTATTTTCCTTTTTCAACTAAGCTTGACCCAAATGAAATACAAGTATAAATATCAAACCTGCAAGTAAGGTTTGAGAAGCCACAAGGTTCTCCTGCTGTTTATATGTGTGTGAATTACAGTACATCAAGAAATCAATATTCCGTAGATGGTGCTTGTGCCTGGCACTTCATGGTGAACAAACATTAGGTAAGACAATATAAATGGTACAATCCTTATTGATTTCTGTTGACTGTGTAGAATGTGAAAGCTGCAGCCACAGTTAACACTTACTGACAGACTCATCTAAAGTTTCAGTGCTATTTTATGTTTTTACAGTTGTCCACGCTCAATTGATTCTATTAAGTTGCTAGACACATTTCAAGCCATCTAGATAAGAAGAAAAAGTGCAGTGCCTGGAATGAGATGCTGTTACTTTACGCCTAGCAGGATAAAAAGGTTAAAGGACTAAATTGTGCCTGGATGTTGGAAGGAGTTCTCTTTTATTAAATAGAATTGTTATTGTTTTTAGTGAATGGATATTGTGAGTGATGGATAGATGCATTTAACTAAGTTAATAAATGAATGAAGAGTATATACCAGAAACACCTATGAAGAAACTGTACTGGAAGCTCTCAGTATTATAGCCCCTCCCCAAACAAACGAGTAAAAATCCCTCATAGTTCTATTTGATTGAAAAATTGCTTCTTAAGAGCAATTTACACATTGTTCTTTTTTTTTTTTTTCTTTCCAAAGAAGTAAGTTTCTCACACAGGTCGGGGAAATTAGGGGATAGGACAGTATAAGGAATTCTGAATACAAGGCTATGAATTGTAGTGCTCTAACAAATGATTTTTTATTTTGCTTTTATTCCCAGAGAGCACTTTTAGCAAGATATCAGAATACCTATTTCATAGTTTCTTACTCCCTTGCTGGAAAAATTTAAGTAATATGATTGAATTGGTGTGGAAAAGGTGTCAGACATCCATTCCATGAATATTAAATACAGACCGGACTGTGGGATATTTAATGTCTTGAGAAAATAATTTTTATGTCTTTTTGGGTTGTGTTGTAAACAACAAGATGGAAATTCAGAAATTAAAAATGGCATAGAAAATGAAGATGTGAAAGTGTATCATATAAAAATAATATAAAAGACATTGTGTTATGTCATTGTGTTTTTCTAGGAACAACACTATCAGCTACAGTATAAAAGAGCTTACAAAGTGCTGAATATTCTGATCCTGAAGCAGCAAACTCTGAAGCACATGCTTTGCTTTAAGTGTGTTGTGGTCCTATTGATTTCAACAGTACTGAGCTTTGCTGCAGTCATAGAGCATAATCAGCACCCTCCAAGTGTGGGCACTCTTTTTCTCAGCATAACCCAGAAAAAAAAAAAAATCAAAATTTCTACACTATATGAAATCAGATGGAGGTTACATTTTTCAGATTTCAAATTAACTACTTTTATAGATATTGCTACCTTGAAAAATGAGGTGAATCTATTTGAAAACAACAGGAATAACGTAGTGAACTTTAAAAATACTTTGAACAGTAAATTTGCAAGATGCTGCTTCCATCTTGCAGAAGAGTTTCCTATATTTGAGCATGTCAGTGTAATTCATTTTTTCAGTGACACTGCCTACAGTTTTCTTTAAAATTCTTTTACCAAAAAAGACACAACTGTTTCAAAATTACAAAAAATTCTGTTAGATCATGAGACAACTGCAGAGTGGTTCTCATATCACGAGCTTTCTATTTCCCCTATAAAATAAGAGACATAATTAAAGATGAGTTAAGACTTTGGTGAAAATCTAAAGAGCATCGGCAAATCTGAGCACTGCTCAGCTTTTCAATTGCTTTTCTACTTCTCAGTTCTTTTAAATGGTTTTCTATGGCAGGAACATTTTTCTTAATTAGTCACAGCTAATTACTGTTCTGGCATAGACAAGTAATCAGAAATGTCAGAGCTGCAAGGCTACATCTCCCTAATCCTTTGATAATAATTTAGCCTCCTGGGAGGGCCTCAAGCTGCGGTAAGTAGTGGCTGACAATAAGGCAAAATTAGGTGGGCAGCAGACCATTAGGATAGAAAAATAAAAAGCACTACCAAATCCTGCTGAGCACCATCAGGCAACTAACTACACTGCCAGATGAGGTGCCTGTTTAAGCCTGTGTTGTTAATTAGCTGATTCTACCAGACCTGCCACATATGTCCAGGTGCATCATGCAAAGATGTGTATTTCTGGGTTTGCGCCAAAGGACAATTTTGCACTGTGATCAAATTTCAAGAATCTGAGAAAGAAGCCCACATATTTCTTGAAGATTACTCTGAGTTATCAAAGAAATAAGAAGATCAACAAGCTACAATCCATTTTTGTTGAGTATTTTTTTAAGTAATTAGGCACGGTCCTCTCATGTTTCTTGGAGGTTAATACAAACACAGCTTTTGATTCAAATGTGGCCTTTAACCAAGTAGACCTTTTGTCAAATCGCACACTTGCAAATAATTACATAACAACAAAAGTGAAGATTACTTATTAAAATTAGCATGACAGGAAGTAATTTGAGAATAAGGAAAAAAAATCACAATTGAAGTTTTCTAGAAAACCATTGTTGAATACTAAATACTACAAAAATGGTGCTTTTGAGGTAGACATAGACAGCACAGGGAGTTGGTACTATTGAAAACTCAATTTAAATGAAGTGTTCCTCTTAGCTGTGTAACACCAGGATTTGCACATATTTAAACACATTTTTTTTGTAAAAGGTCAGAAAACCTTTAGAAACTAAACAATTGAATAAAGCATTTCCTAAATATATAGTTGTAGATATGATGACAAACAGAAATTAATCAGATGAGAACTTCATATCTCCATTTAGCCATAGAGAAAAGTACGTGACATAATAATCTTTGAAGAATAATTAAGACCTCAAATAATCTCAAGTACATCATTGAACTTGAATTGTCCATCCCTGATACTAATGGAAAATGAAAATAATGGTTGGAATATGGGAATACCACTAGCATTTAATAAACATTCCAGACAAAATACAAGCAATTTTTCAAGAGAAAAAGAATATCACATTAAATCTGAACTTTTGAAATACGAAAGCCAAAACCAGCCATGTAAATCTGGAGTGCTTAAGCTTTTAAACTGTTCATAAAGATGTTCAGTCTTTCTGCACTCCAAAGACAGTTGGAGGAGTTCCCTACCATTTCCATCTCTCACATTGCTTGTTGAATTTTTACTATGCATGGGGCCACAGCCTCTAGGAAGCTCTCCTGTATGGGCAGTCCCTGCAGTCAACACGAATATGCATCACACCACACCAGTGCAGCACCCAGAAGAGATGGGCAGTCAGGGCCAAAGCCAACATCTGCTCACAAGTGCCATCTTGTACATGGTAAGTTAGGGGACCTCTTTGCTAACGCTGACCTTTCTTGGATGTGCACTCTGACTATTCTGTGCATTTTATGGTACACTTGGGAACAGGTTTCCCAGAAATTAAAGCCTAAAAAAATTGGAAAACTTTTCAGTTGTATCAATGGCTGAACTCTGATGTATTAAAGCTGTTCTCTGAAACCATTACTTATTTCTCAGAGCAGCAATCACTTATTGCACAGAGATTTCATTGCATATGTAATAAAACCAGAATCATACATCTGTTTACACCATAAGTTTTCCACAACAGATCCATCACAAATATAACCTGTTAGATAATGCTCTTAATGGCAAATACACCAAGAAGGGATCTGAAGCAAAAATGTCCGGAACGATTTTTTTCTGAGTTCAAAAAAGAATATCCATACTTCATGTGCAATTCACAGGTATAAGAAAGTGAGAATCTACCCATGTGGCACTTAGGAACTACACAATATTGCAGAAAGTAAGTATTGCATCGATGTTTTAACAGAGCTGTATGCAAAATTTAAACAATGCTTTGAGGTTGTCAACAAAATCCAGTTAAAAGGAAATAGTTTTTAATTTAAAAGTCTAACGCATATTAAAATGCTCAAGAGTTCAAGATTTATTAGTTCCATCTTAAAAATTCTAGTAGAAACATGAATCTATGTCTAGTCAATGAGAATAACCTGGCACGTTTATGGACACAGCACTGAATTTATTGAAGTTAATGGTAAAATGCCTACTGATTTTGAGAAGGTAGAATCAGATCCTACAGGAATCTCATAGCTGTATATTTTTAAAATCTGATAATTTTGGGATCAGATGCACAGCAGTGTTTTTTGAAAGGCTGTACAGATGCTCTTACATCATCCATCAAACAGATGTTTATAAATAAGAGAAGTGTTAATAACAATTAGGAATATTTTCTATTTATTCAAGATTTGTGTAATTATATTCTAAATATTTAATTTTTCCATTTGCCAACTTGTTTTACTGTCTTTTCTGAAAACAAGTATTTTAAAACTGTTTTCAAAAAAATAAAATTAAAGTAAAATACTGTTTCTAAAACACTAACCCAGAGCTACTACAGAGCATAATCATGTGCAATATGTTACAAAATATTTCAAGTGCTCTTTAAGAAATGTGATGTTAAAAACAAACAGTACTCTCCATCCGCCCTGCGCCCTCAACTATAAGCTGTTACTGCATGGGAGTAGGAGATAAATGTCTTGAGTCCCTGTGACAGAAGGAATTTGACAAGTAAAATTCCCAGCTGATTTTAGGAAGAAGACCATGTCCCATACTGCAAAAGAAGACAAAAATTCCCTAGCGTCTCTGATAAACTGACCAAGTGAAAAATCTTTGTCACTTCAAACTTGGTGACTAGTTTTGAGAACAAGAAGAAGGCACACTGACCTGGGAGAGACCAGTGCTATGAGGAGCACCTAGACATATTGCTCTGCCTGCTGTCTATAGCCCTTCTGGAGGAGGTAATAATGAAATGTATCCAGAAGCTGAGTTTTTCAGAGGAAATTAAGGAAAAAAAATCCACCTTGGTTCTGCAGCATGATCAGCAGATGTACTGAAGCACAAGATTTAAATGGTTTAAAAATAGTGCAGAAAAAACTACCAGCACAGTCTTCTTCCAAAGTTGCTGGAGATTTGAACCTCTTTAAGGATTCATATCACAAGCTTAAATTCCATTCTCCTTATTTTTGTGTTTTGTATAGCACAGCACTGCTTTTCCAGGCTTACCAAGCATCACCACAAAACACCACATATTTTTTTGTCTTCTCTCCAGTTTGAGACTTCTCAGGCAGATTAAAAATTTTACAACTCCTAGCTTTAGCATATTGTGACTCACTGGCAGGTATTTATACTTGTATCAATACTATTCTTAAATTCAAATGATCTTCTTTGTTATGTACATAACTTTGTGTGATAGACATGCTATTCGCTTGATCACTCTAATAGCTGTTAGCAGATAGCAGCCCTGGATCAAGGCAGTGAAATCTGTGCATAAATAGTTTGCAATTATACATTTTTGGGGGGTTAAAATAGTGCCTGAGGCCTGATCTTGCCTATATTTATAACTAAGACCTCTAGCACACAGGACAATCAGGTTTTTGTTATTCTAGATGAGGTGTTTCCTGAAGCACAGGAAAATGTACTTTTCCTCTTTCACTTGACTGATGATAACGTAGCTGATAATAATACTATGTGTTTTAAGAGGAAAGTGAGCAACTGTGATCTACAACTCTAGCCAGCAGAATGGCTTGAAGTATATTTACCTAAAATGTAAATATATTTTATTCTTTCTATTGAAAAGAATATGATAGATTTGAATTTATAAAAAGACTACCTAGGTTTTGTTAAAGCACTAATTTTAAAAAACCCTTCCAAAAATCATGTACAAAATTTTGCTTAGCCATGATGTTCTAAATCTGAATCAATGTAAGCAAAGGTGAATTAACAGAGGGAGATGACTTTGTTTTAAATTTCTGCATGCTATGAGCTTCCATATTTGCTAATGCTTTTATTTGCCTCTGTCCAATCAGTTATATCTCCCAGTATGATGTTACATAGAAAGGTGATACCACCCTATACAAAGAAAAATAGACACAAATAGATATTTGATACACAAAATACATATCATGTACATATTTTTTCTTTTCTTACAGATACAAGCATTGGTCATGACGGCATACAATGTATTCTGCTGAGTAAAAGGGGACAGAAATGGGTTTGCAAACTCAAAGGCAAGTGCTGTATCAGAACTTGCATCCCTACAGAAGATGTTTTCTTGTGCTCAAAAACTTAATTGCTGAAATGAAATTCAGAAAAGGCCCTTAACCCATGCTAATCCAGCCCTACTGAAGCCTTATCCTAGTGTTAGTGCTAAACCAAAGTCATGCCAAGAACTGTGCTGGTGACTTAATGGTGTGGAGGATCCCTTGACAGTTCTCAGGCCCGTGCCCAGACTCTGGCCAGTGCCCCACGGGAACACAGTCTGAGACTCGGTCCCATCCCACTACATCAAAAAAATCAACATGGTCTCTCCAGTGAGAGTTAGACTTGGCCTTAGGCTGATAATTTTATTAACATTAAAAAATGACAACATAAGCAAAAATAACCCCAAAGAAAATTAAAAAAATAGAAACTTGAAAATGAAACATATGCTTGCAGATTCATTGCAAAAGCAAACTGAAGCAGAAGTTGCTAATATGGTTTTAGTACTTTGTGAAGGTGCCAGCTGGATGGATGATAATTTTTCTACCCCTGCAGGGCATCAAAGCTTTTATAAAATCATTCTTTTCACACATATTAGCACTTAGCTTATTAAAACAGATGATACTTTTTTTTTTTTTTTTTTTGGTAAAGCTGCCTGAGAGTGTCTGGAAATATAAAATCTGAGAGATAAGGCTTATTTTGACCACCCAGTCTAACAAACAACAAACACTGACATGACATACCATGGCTGAGAGTCTATGTTATGGGACCTTCTGTGACTGCCACAACTGCAGTGTCACAGTAAAGGCTGTGAATTGCTGTTATGAAAACATTTGCTGTAACTTGCATAATTAAATGAAACTGCCAGCAAAGCTTTCTAAAATACTTAGGAGATGACACAAATAAATATATTTCAAAGTCTATATTACATTCCAGAATTAGTTTTGTAATAAATTCCATTTCACAGTGCCAGAAATGACTTCTTTTCCTGTTCAAATTCCTATATAATTGTGACTGAGATAATTGTCACGTAACCTGATGCAAGTTTATAGTCAAATAACTTTTATTTCAAATATGTTTTACATATGTAGTGCTTTAAATTTATACAGAAGGTACAATTTCAGCTGCCTAGAGCTTCTCCTTCAGGCAACTCAGAAAAGGACATACCAGACACAAATTAGTGGTCAGAACTTGAGCAAACTGAAATGTGATCATTTCTAACAAAAAGATGAGGAATCAGGGCAAAGGAATGAATGAAGGAAGGCTGCAGAAGTTATTATCAAAGCTGAGGGAAATTACTGTGTGCACCTTGAGGATGAGGATTACTCTGAACTTGGATTAGAATTTTGAAAATGATTCTGACAATTTAATAAATGTTTATAAATGTCAACTTTAAAAAATTAGAAGTCTTAAAATGAAAATCCATAAAACAAAATTCTAAAAGTCATTCCACAGAAGTGCTAGTCAAGCCCACAGATGTACCTGGCATCTGTATACTCTTTCTGTATACAAGCAGGCAGTGATATTTAAAAGTTCCTAATTTAGGGAAATTAAGTCTGCAATGGAATCCACAAACCACACTAATCCAATTCTCTCCATTAACAAATTCAAAATCAAAAGATGGAATATAATGGGACTACCCACAGTGGAAAAAATTACTATTTCAAATAATAACCTTCTACCAATTTTATTTCTGCCTTCTAGCACTTAAAAGTTTCATGCAGAAAATATTTAAAGAAAGGCCACCCTTGACAGCTGAAGCAAAAGAAAAAATTATCATCAGAGAAGAATAACTAAACAGCTTGTTGAACACAATCAAAGTGCAGCTTATCCCTTCTGATGTAAAAGTGATAGCAGTGATATTTGCAAGGGTAGGTACTTACATCAAATAACTTCTCTATGTACATTTCCTCATTGACCTTTTCTCGAAGGATATCCTGGTTTTGCCGAACAAACATAATGTAGGTGTCTGCTAGATCCATCCCTGGTTTCTGTGAAGACAAAAAGTGAGGGGAGAAAGTAATGGGAAGGGAAAGACAGACTCCTCAACAACTGAGACTTAAAAGAAGTAAAACATAATGAAAACAAATGTTACAATGCTCACACATGTACAAACTGTATTAACAAAATCTTCTGCGAATTCTGGGTTAGTTAACATGTTCAGGAGGTTTCACTATCAATGAAGTTCTCTGTGTTTTAATTCATGGATGCTTTGAGTAATAAATCTACATTACCATATGCAATTAAATGAAGTCTTTGCTCTGGTAACATCAATGGCAAACTTGGACATCTTCCCCCCTTTTTTTTTAGTGAGGCTTTCATAGATAGCCACTTCAACCTGAGTGTGGAGTTCCAAATCCTGCTGTCATGTCCAGAAAAAGCTTATAAAACCATTCAGTTCCTTTTCATTGCCTAAGATTTCTTGTAATTTGCTTCCAATGTATAGCTGAATTTTGCGTTTGAGGTTTGCTTCAACTAACTGCAATTCAAGCTAAGTTCAAGCACTTCCCTGAGAGCAGCAGTATAAAAAGGCTGAATTGACTGCAGTCCTGTACCCTTGTATTTTGTAAACTGTTGCACTGTTGCAGTCAGCCCAGAGGATGGCTATGAGAAGAGCAAGGATGAAATTTTCCCCTTCTTGTACTGATATATGTTCTGTATGAATAGCAGAGTAGGCATAAATTTTATACCACAGTCCAAAACATGAGACAGGCTAGGATATGCTGTGCATATGTGATACCACATCTGGACAGGCACAGTGGTGGCTGAAACTGCTCTCTCCTGTCTAGCTGTGACTTCTGGATCTCTGTAGTCACAAAATGTTGTTTCACTAACACTCCTAACAGCCTGCAACATGCCCTTTACTGGCAGTGTATGCAGAGCTGGCAAGAAGTTCACTTTTTTCTAACAGGAACTAAAAATGCACACAGGCACTTTGGAAAGTCTTCTGCAAGTGCCCTCTGTGTGGGCAAGTTTGTAAAAGTATTACTTACTCCCAAATAACAGCTTATAATGTTCCTGGCATGCAAAAGAACACAGTTTTATAATACTTTATAGTAAGCCTTAATGCAGGCCTTAACATTTATAAAGGATCCAGATTTTGCTAAGACTCCATACCAAATAATTAATAGTTCTAGGGAAAGATGACAAAAGCAGCTATACCCAGCCCCTGAATTCCCATGCATAAGACATCTGTTTCTCAGAAACTGTTATTGTCTGAAAACAGCATACAACAACACTGTAAAATATTTAGCATATTTTAAAAGCCTGCAAGGATGAACATGCTCATATAGTTAAAATATTAACATATAATTTCATATTAAGGTTTCCTTTCTAGTCTGCAAGTGAATAAATTTTCCTCATTTCTTGTTGTATGTAATATTTTGTAATGTATATGAACAGGTCCGAGCACAAGAAGGAAGGAGAGGTGCAATATGCCCATATTAAAACTAGTCCAGAAACTGCTGGCATCCTGTTACAGTAATAGTATGACAGCCTTCTCTCCTCAAAGTTGCAGTGAGTGCAACTCTTTTTATCCTTAATCTACCACAGAGATATAGAGGAATATGTTCCAAAATAAAAAGGTTTTCTTTTTCATTTATACATGTGCATATATGGCAGTTTAATTTTTTAAAAGTAACCATTAAATGCTGAATAATGGCCAGATTTAAACACTTGTAGCATCTCCAAAATTCACCGTGAAAAACTGTAATACCTCCTGGTATTACAAATGGCACATTTGGATTGGTCATTCCAGAGGCAATGAAAGCTCATTGCAAAAAGTTATCCATCTACATATGCTTAGATGAAACTCTTAAAAGGAAAGCAGGATCATTGATATTTACATCTGCATCACACACCTCAATCCTAAGCATAGAATAAAAATGTGAGATTTCAACAGATAAAACATTTTTCTGTTGGAAAACCTGATTGACAGAAAGCAATATATTTCCTTCATAAAAATGTACCTACACTAAAATGTGATAGAAATGCTTTTATATTAAGACAAATCACAAAATGAAGCAAATTTAAAACAGAAAATTCCATATTTTAACTTAGTATCCTCATATGTGATGTCACAAGAGAATACAATCAGCATTGAAACCTTATGTACATTCTAAAACCTGATACACAGTCTACAGGAATTGGACTAGAGTTAACTTGGAGGAATAATGGAAACATATTTTGAAATCTCCAGAGGTTAATAAAGGACATAATCTAGCAAATGAAAGGCTGTTTATAGTTCTTGGAGACATAAATTCAAATTTATTAATGAATCTTCAACTGAATTCTAAAATATAGTGGTTCTCCAATTAATGTAATTTTTTCTTTTAGTAAGTTCAATAAAAAATGTTAATCTTGTGGATAGCCAAAGCTAGAAAAATAACATTTCCCATCAGCATTAACTCTCCCCTTATCTCTGAGATGTTTACCTAGTCTTGAAGCTGTGACATATGGGAATTTCACACCCAGTGAATATATTTTCATGTAGCTTGTGGCACAGGAATGTAATCATTAAAAGAATATACACAAGTAAGAGTAACTGCAACAGCTGGTGACATTTACCAATTAGAATTACAGTTCTTTAAAACACTTCATCCTTCTTAATGTGTGCAGGATAATTATCTTTGAAATTGCCATGGAAAAAAAATTAATTTTCCTTTTAAACAGTGAGTCACTACAGTAGAAATAAATCTGGTTAAGGCAGATTATCAATACCCTGAAGTATGACTGTTTTAAAACCTCACCAAAATCATTGAAGGTTAACCATCTTTGCTCATGGTGGGCAAAGCACACATTAAACATTGAATGAACCAACAGTGTATCAAATACTTCATTATCTCTCCTTATAGCATGTATTGAATTCATTTGTTTTCTCCAAACATGAGGAAGAAGAAAGCAATTATAAGCATCAAAACAGCCTTAATGTTGTATATTTAATGTTTTAACTTTTTTAAAATAGGGATTATATATTATTTGGAAACTTCTGATTACATGATCCTCTATTGATCTGTTTTAAATTATTAAGCATCAGAAAAACCCCAAGTTAATACAGAATTAAACAAACCAACAACAACTAAGAAATTTCATGTACCTTAGAAGACAAATAGAAACTGAAATCTATTTTAAATAACTGTCGCAGGAGATATTTAATTTGAAAGACTAAAGCATTCCAGTCTCCGTGCTGAAGTTAATGAGAATTATTTGCACATCTTTGGGAGTAGAACTTAACCTGGTATATTATCCAGATAAGTATAAAAAAAGATTGTCTGAAAGTTTCCCCAAGAAAAAAGGTGAGTTTTTTAATGATAGATAGAAAGTTATTTTAAGTTTGTTTTATTCAGAACAGCAGACAAGATGTTTTGCCTATCTGAAAATGAAAGAGAACCAGACAAAGAGATGAATAGAGAACCTGGAAACACAAAGACATCAAATAAAATACCAGGAAATTAAGAGTTGTAAATAGGGTTACTTTGTCGCTGGTTACACAAGTAACTGAATACACTGGCGAGTGAATGAGTTTAAACAAGGGTGTAGGCCTCAGCACATTCTTTTTTAGGGTTAATCACTAGTTAACCTGGCAAGATGAAAATGCTGTTTGGGAGAAAAAATTAAAAATCCATGTTAATTATATACTGCAAGTGCTCTTACTTCCTGCTGCTGCACCTAATCCCACAGGTGCAGGTTGCCTCTTTTACTATTCACTGGTAGGTGGGTCCTGACTGCCAGGCACTTTTTCATAGCAATAAATACAGATAAAGAAGAAATAGCCTAATTTTCCCTGTTTTAACAGGAAAACAGTATCATAGTGTCTATTTAACAAGGAGGCAAATATTAAAGCACATTATTTCAGTTTCCAAGATGTTGTAGAAGCTGTTCTATGATTGACATGCATGGCTCTCACTGGCAATATTTGCCTGAAGCACCTAGTGAAAAGTAATGTTTCATTGCCTTAGTTTCCAGACATTTAAGTATTTTGCTGCTGAAAGATTGCAATGGGCTTAATGCTGCCACAAATATTAGGCATTTTCCTATAGGAGATGTACACCTAAGTTTCTGAACAACATTTTGCAATAATTGGCATAAATCTCAATGAAATTCATGTGCATTTGTAATACTTGAGTTATGTTTATTCTCAGTTTGGCATTTGTCATAGAACATTTCTTAGTATCAGAGGGTATTAAACAAACTTGTATTACCAAGAAACTAGTTTTATTGAGTTGCTATCCTGCCAAAGCATTAATGTTTCAAAGATGAGAACAGATGCTAGAGACTAACTATACAATAACAAACTTCATCCAGTTTTGTGTTTGCTCTCCTCTCCACCTCTTTCCCCTCCCCTGCATCCTGGAGGGAGTCATTTTAACTACAACGTGGATGTAACAATGAAATGAAAAGGAGAGATGAGCTGGAGGGGGCTATTGTGAGGAACACAGGAGCTCCTTATTCAGTGTCCACCACTAAATGAAAGAGCATGTTGGAAAATTTCACTGCCTGAAAGTTCTTCTCTAAATACTGCAAGGCTCATCACTTGGGCTTTGGAATAACAGAATTAAAATATCATTAAAATATTTCTGGAATAAAAACTACTTGCATGTGTGGCTTGATCATTATCCCCTTAATTTCTTACAAAATGAAATACATAATCCAGGCAGGAAGGTGCACCATTTGCATAACGAGTATATTATAAAGGTATCTTTTAATTTCACATGGTAATGAAAGAAATTGCTTTGTTTAAATGAAAAAATGCAATGCATTTTCTCTCTCTTGAAAACATCTTGAAAAGGAAAAGCAACTTTGGCAAAGAGGAAAGGTGTGTATTTTGAGAACTGTCATACGAAATTTAAATTGTGATTTACATGAACACCTTTTCACATACATGTAGTTTCATTGCATTCATGGGACAACACAGGCATGCAGATGTCTGCACCAGGATTTTGATTCTTAATGCAAAAGGTCTTCAAAACACTACAGCCCCTATAAAAAATTGGGTATTAAAATACGCTTTCTTTTCCCCAAAAATGTTATATTTTACTATGCAATTTTATCTTTCCTACTGATTAGTAGTCATCCTTCTGATTGCCATTTAAGAGGTATCTCAAAAATACAGCGGACTTAAAACAAATGCTGCAGGGCTTTCCCTCCAATTCTACAATAGCTTGTTTTCACAGATCGGAAAACAGAAGGGCCAGCTCCCAGATCTGCGTATACAGAGGAAGAGGAAGCCAGGAGAAGCCCTTTGCATAAGGATAACGACTCTTCTGCAGTCATTATTTTAAAATAGAGTTCTCCAAGAAAATCCTGCTTAAAAATGACTAGCAGAGTATGGCCACATCTGAATAAACAGTAATTTCTCTCAAAAAATTGCTTCTAAATGAGGCCATGCAGTACAAGTGCAATATTTGAAAATGAAGGTATCTGGAAGGTCCCCATGTGTATCTGCCTGGTAGGAGGCAGAGTTCCTTCTTTGGCCTCTACAAGACCCCGTAAGTCAAATGCTGGCACATGTGTGAGGCCCCTTTTCATACCTTTGATCCCCACATAAAGGCAAGAGCAGAGCGAGAGGGCTGGCATTGTGCGAGCTGTGCACTGCTGTCAGCCCTGGGCCCTTCAAATGGCCTCTCTGCACTTGGTATGACAGGTGGCCCATGTGAAGGGAGGGAGGATTAGGTTCCTTCTGTGCCCTCTAAGTGACTGGCATAGATTACTGGCTCCTACAAAGGGATTTAAACATACCTTTCTGAACAAAAAGCAGTATATACATAAGCATGTAACTAGATGCTCAATTGGTATGGGTAATTGCTCTGGTTGTATTTGTCAATGCAGCAAACGTGTGTAGAAATGACCAGCTAGAGACACAATTATTTGTGTGCAAAACTGACTCACATGATGAGAAATTGAACACAATGAAATTATCTACATGATTAATAATCATTTGAGATTAACAACATACATTTTTTTAACCTCAATTCTACTGCATTCTTTCCCTGTTCTCATTAATTAACTGGCTTTGTGAACAGAATAATATATAAAAGGAAAAATATTAGGTTGTTCTTCTACATCTCCTATGGATTGTTTGGATTTCAAGAGAAACTAACCAAGGGTTATAGTGGATTTGGATGAGTTGTTTATTCAAATCAGCTTCTGCATTCCCAATCATCAAAACATAGCATTAACAATAGAACCAATGTCATCTTTCACGCACTACTTGTAACATTTGTGTTATTTTCCTCCAAACATTTGGTTTCTTTCACGAGCACAGCAGACACAATTTTTTACACTGCAGAGCCTTGTGTACTGTGACAATTAACAATAAAAAGAGCATAAAAGCAACTAGATTTTTTAATTATTATGTTTAGGAAATCACAAGACATCATTGTTGTTATTCTTCTGAGGCTGGGTAATTTTGCACTCTTGCTAATATTTCTGTTGGGGTTTCTATCACCAAGCATACACAGTGTCCATTTAGCCCTCTATACATATCTGGGGAAAGCAATGAGATCTCCTTGTGACTGCACACATTCCACTTCTTAAAGGGCATTCTGAAAAATTGAGGCTTATGTCAGTTAAAAACCCCACAAAAACACCTTTTATTTTTTTTCTTCTTTTGGACGTAATTAATCATAAATCTCTGGCAAGATTAATGAATAGGGTAGACAGCAACATTTTTACTAACCTGTCTGCCAAATGAACCACAAGTCTGTGTCTATCTTTCCCACTCCGGTCCTGAGAAATCAAGGAATGCCTTCTAGGAGTGTGTACCTTCATGTCCAACTATTTATTGTTTAAACCCTCTCTCAATATTAATAGAGTTAAAATTTTCCACAAATTGACCAAGAATCATCCAAGAACGTCTTCCTTATTTTCGAATAATTTACTATTTATATATTTATTTACCTTTTATTTAACTTTTTTATCCACTTTACCTCTTATCCCCTCTCTAAAACGTTGTGCTCAGTACTACCTTCATTTTCTTCTAACATCTTTTTTGTCTAGTTAGTTTCTTTTCATTTACACTACAAACCACCATATTTTTCACTCCTTGCCAAATCCTTGCAATCAAAGATCAAAAACTCTGTCAAATTCACAGACTCAAAAAAACCCCACAACCCTCTACCCCCCTTCCTTCTCCCCTAGATGCACCAAGTGATCTCACTCAGATGGAGGTGGGGCACAGGGGCACAATGCCATTGTCTAACACAGTGCAAGTCTGCACATATTTGCAACTACATCAAAAGAAAGGGCCGACTGTAGTCACTTTTAGGTAACTTCCACATACATAGCTATATGGTAAAGAGGGACAAGAAGAGATTTTAATACATAGCAGGTCAAAATAAAACCATGCCACATTTAATCAGCTTCAGTGCAGGCTTCCTAGGTTACCCTCACACTACCAAGAGCTCATTGGACATTCCTCCCTGTGTGCTGCCCCTCACTCCCCTTCTCACTTCAGCTGTGAGGCCAGGTGATGACCTTGTGATGTGATGATTTTCATCCTCCTCTTGCAGCTGCAATTTTTTACTTTGATATCTGGTGATTTTAGGCCCTATGGCTGGATAGCGGCTGTCAGCTGTGACAGTAAGGGCTCTTCTTGCCCTCAACTGCAACTTCACAACAAGGGAAAGAATGTGAAGAAGCAAAATCAAACCCCAGCCTATGAAAATCATTCAATCCAGGTAAAAAGTCCTCAAGAATTTGGAAAATCTTTGTCTATTCAGATCCACAGCCTCTCTGAAGCACAGTTTATATTTGTAGTTTACAACTGTGGAACTACAGTCCAGTTTAAATTGGTCTGTGTGAATGGTGTGGGGGAAAGTTGGAAAGTGAAGACATTTTAATAATGCAAGGATCCTGACAGCCTGTCTATAATCTGGTCCTTTCTTCAAGCCAAGCGCCACCATTCAGTGAGTGTGAGAAGAAGTGGGGCTCCAGCAACCATCTCCCCGTTTTGCCTCTGTCTTTCTCTGGAACAGTGAGTGCATCCCTGTGAGACCTGATTGGCAATATTCCCCACAGCTTGTAGTAAAGGTATTTTTCAGTCTCATTTTTTTGTGAACTTTAACATCAATATATCCAGGCCAATGGTAAAAGACTTTGATGGCTCGTCCTCATAGATACCCTCTGCAATTTGGAGAGTTTTCCATATTACCTGAAAGAAGTCAATGCATTTCTAGTTCGTCCACTAATTTTTTCTTTAGCAAGAGGTATACTAAATTAACTGGATTTGATATGAGGTTCTTCCTTTGAATGAAAGACTGAGTTTGGTTTTTTATAAAACACAAGAGCATTTATAATGGTAAAAAAACCCCAGGCAACAGAGTAAGACAAAAATCTTATCATCTGTAAACAACAGGAATGTTACAATTTATCTTATGAATAAAACAAATATAAAACAAGCAAAATAACAAATTCCAGAAACAGAGATTTTTCCTTTAATTTAGCATGCATGGATTGAAAAAAATTAATTTAAGCTTGCATTTTTTCAGGATAGAACTGCTAAAAGTTTTCCTGGACACCACACAGTCTAGCATATACGGCACTCATTTATTTTTTTTTTAATTTACATAGAAATTATCACATCATAATTGCAGTCTTTTTTTGCTATGGTTGGAAAATAGAATTTTTTTAGAATTGCATTATAACGGGATGAGAATGCAGACTTAGGAGAGAACAAGGGATATTAACAGTGAAAATGACAGTATTACATAACTTATTCTTTGCTTATTTAAAGAGAAGATATTCTACTATCATACTCTAATAAAAATATTTTAACAGCTGAATTTTGCCTTTATGTATAAAAAAACTCCAACAGTTACCCTTTTTTTTTATTTATAGCCCACAAACATTGCACAAACAATGGTAAATGAAATGGAGACTGAGCAAGCAAGACGTTAAATAAGAAAGGTTGAGTCCTGAAGAACTCAAGAAATAATGGATATTCAAGTATGATGCTTTTACTTGTTGCTTATACTGCACATTTGAACAATTTATCCAAATTATGGAAAGACCCCCACAAAAGAGTATCTAACTTACAATTCTCACTCCTCCACAACTGAAAAAGTGCACTGAGAATAACCTTTCCATATTTTGCTTTGAGAGTTACTTATTGCAGAAGGGAAATGAAACGTCCTCTCAGGGTTGTAGTGGCTGTTTAAACACTCTATGTAAAGCTATAATGAATCTCTGTAGGAAAGCAAAATGTCAACAGTAAAAAATATGAGCTAAAGCCCCCCAAATTTCTGAATTATAATGAACACTAGAATAAATAAATAAAAAAGGGTTATACTTACTGGAACATCAACATATTTGGCAGCTGCTTTCACCTTTAGAAAATTAAGCATAAAACACACAGTAAGTTTTTATTACTACACAATTTCAGAATTATGCACAGAAGGAAGAACAGAACCTTTGTGAACCCACATACTTACAGTGAATGAAACTAACGATGAGAAGAAAGTGCCTTCATCATATCTTGACAATTTAGACAGCATACCTTCTAACACTGAAACAAACTGGAGAAAAGCAGAGAGAAAAACCTAAATGCACAGCATGAAAATTAAATATTTGGAATGAGAATGCAATTTTTATTCCTCATATTTATTGTTCAGAAGGGCAATGCTAACTGTAAATCTGATCACTTTCTCCATCTCACAAAGTGCTGAAAACAAGGACAACCTTCTTTTTACAGCTTCACTTATTGTTTAAATATATGGAAGCTGCTGAACCACTGCAGAAATAGAAACCAACCCAAAGTTTCTCCTGAGGTGGGCCTGCTTCCAACACAACACTGTTGCCTCTGGAATGTGGTTGAATATAGCAGTGTGTGTAGCCAGTATGTATTTTGGGTAGAAATTACATGTTATTTTCTAGGACCACAGCTTCAAAGATGATGGAGCACAATTGCTAAAGATGGTGATCTTGATATCATGTTTCTCTTATCTTTGCTATTGAATTGAAAACCAGCTCTGATTTCACCTAAGAGTGTAATAGCTCTGGTTTTCTGTCAGCAGCATGTGCTGTTGAGCTGCTACTCTATGGCCAGGAAGGAGATAAGAAAATGTGTGCCCAAAGTCTCTAGTATGGTGTGGTTTCTCTCCCCTGTACTTTCACCTGTGATTCTCTGAGTAGTGTGACTCCTCACTATGAGGCATGAACAGGTATTTTTGCCATAATTTCTTTCTGACAAAAATAAAAATCTTACTAGCTGCATTAATTACAGCTTTAAACTGCCCCAAATTTGCCTTAAAGCAAACAAGTTCCCTTCTCACATCCCTTTGTGATGTTATGCTGCTGAACCAATTCACAGTATATAACATAAAATATCTGTCAGTCATTGCATTCATGCACATTTATTTTACACATATAAATTGCTTTCCAGTTTATATAAAGACTGTTTTAAAAGTCATCCCTTGCTCCCAACACAGTCATTCCCACAACCAAGAGTATCATTTTATGAGTGTGAGGACAGAACAAAATTCCATCTGGCATGCTGTTAATGGGCCCTGTAACAGTGTCACAACAGTGTCACCTCCAGAGGAACTGAGATCATCACTTTACAATAAGCCCTGCTCTTAACAGTTCAAGGAGCAGGAACAAGTGAAAACCTACATTTGTCATTTATCAATCTAACCTGTCATATTTACAGTGATTAATTAAGACATCGGTACATAGGTGACAATCAAAGAATAAAGCCACATCACGAGAGAGAGTGGCAGTTGTTTCTGCACCCCTTTTATTAGAGCAAATACCAGCTCTCTGCTTTGCAGTTTCATGCCTCTGAGAAGCTGCTGTTCATACTTTAACTCATTTTATCTGATTGACAAGGTTTCTTTCTGCAGAAAAGCATTCAACTTTATTGTGCAAAAATCTGCTGTGGAAAAGGCTGATCTCATAAACAACGTGGTGTCCGCAGTGCCAACACATGAATCCAATACGAGTGGCACACAAAATAACAGAGAGCAAAACACTCCAGTGCCAAGGATGTCTGTTTAAACAAAAGGCTTACTTATGTAGCTGGAAACTTGTTTTCTGAGATGTCAGTGTGTGGACTTGTGATGCTCTAAAAGCATTTCTGCACATACCTCACATTCTACGAATAGGTTACCCTGAGACACACTGTGCTTTGTTTCACGGTTTTGTGATCTTCCTGTGATTTGTTAAATGCTTTAGACTGGTACATCTTCAGTAAAAAATGCTCAGTATAGCTCTTAACAAGTAAAACCTCACTGAAGTGAAAGTATTATTTTCAGTTTAATAAATGACTTGCATCTAAAAACGACGATTGAAACACTTATTCCACTGGGACACCAAGGAGATAATACAGAGAAAAAGGCTAAAAAATTATGAAAATACATTAGATGCAAAAAAGGAATACATGCGGATATCACGCACACTGATGGACATTTTTTCTGGCCAAAACTAGGAGTGAAATATTAGCCTTCCTCTGTACCCTCAGAAACTTTCTGCTTTGAAACAGAAACTATCAGGATGTCATTGGTATTTCACATCTCAATTGAGGAGCCACTGGTTAAGCTTCTAATGCTCAGCCAATGACATGGAATATTTGCTTCCTGTTCTGAGATTTCAACCTCTGGTAATACTGCGATTACTAATAATGCAAATCCCTCTGTATCGACAGCAGTAGTCTCTAGAATTTCTTGTACATATGTCCAGACTGTGTCATAAATATGACTATTTTCTTCCTTTTTTGTAATCTCAGATATTAAAAAAACTTGAAAAAGTTCAATCTTTAATAGATGATTTGTTCTGATTAAATTCCTCTTTCTTCCTCTTCCTTTTCAATAACACTAAAACCATAATCTGGAAGGTTAGTTAGGAGCAACAACAGGCAACGTGTAAAACTCGAAACTGTTGAGTTGAATTGCTTGTAGTTATGTTTACATCAAAACTTCACTTTAGACAAAAAATGTGTGGTTTTCACACAGTCAATAAGTGGGCACATTTTGCTTAAACTTCTATAATGATTCTACAAAGCCTTCCTCTTCAACTGATGGGTGTCAATCCAAAAGCAGTTTCCCATCCCCCATTCCCCTCCCAGCAAGCTGTGACAAGCCAAAATGAAGGCATGATGAAAATATGACCAGAGTCTTACTTTTTGTCACTACCTCACAAATTGTAAATACATGGCTTATTTATCCTACTTTGAAAATTAGATATTTCTGGGTAGTTTGCAATGCATAGATAACAAATCTTCTTACAAAATCTTTCTTTTCTGACATTATTTGCTGCGTCCTTCAAACCATTAGGGACAGAAACCTTTTTTTTTATATCAATCACTTAAGACTTTTACTGGAGTAGAGGTACTACAGAAAGACAAGACATTGTGTTAAGTTTTCTTCACTTATCCTCCTTATGTCAAAACATATTTTCTTTTTAAATATAAAAGCCTACAAAATCAATTTCAAGAAACAACATCTTATAAAATATTTTTAATTAAACAGTTTGTGGACCAAAATCTCAACAAAATGTTAAACTGAATCTCTGGACATTGTCCACCTCTAAATATAAAATTTAAACACTAAGTGATAGGAAGAAAGTTCTCATGTAAAAAATTAAACAAAAAATAACAGATGGTATTACATAAGACAATATTAACAAAATTTAGTCCTACCAGTTCTACTAGCTGCTAGCAAGTCCTATCTACAACAGAAATACAGAAGACAAACTTATCTGAATAGCAGGTTGCACACAAATTGTTTACTCAATGTGTTATAGAATTTAATTTTGTAAATTCAGTGTTATTTGCACAAGTATTATTTACAAATCATGTCATCCCCCCAATCTTCCTGTGTACAGAAGAAGTGTGTGATATTTAAAGACATCTCCAAAGTTCAACCATTTTCTGCTGTATCATAAATTAAAATGTAAATAGTTTTACCTTTGAAACAAGAAGTGAAATAATTTCTTTAACAGTTTCTTCAATCAAGTCATCTATTTTTGAATGGTATTGTTGCTGTATTTCAAAAGATGAAAAAGCATTAGCATGTATATGAACAAACACTTTTGTCATAAGTCATAAATGATGCAAAGCTGATAACCCTGCCAGATCAGATTTACTTAAAATTATCATTTTGAACATCAGAAGAACAAACCCTTGAAAATGATCCACCCAATCAACACTTGCTTACATTCTGTGTTGAAAATTTTCCCATGTACACTGTTGAGTTAAGCAGCTAATGGGGTTATTATTTAGATGAATTGAGTTCTTATACTTATTCAGGCGAAGGAATGTGAAGGATACTTTTTGTCTTCTCCTATATAATTAAGGTGGCCATGTATTTTTTTCTAAAGGGTTGGTTTAGCTGGAGAAGCAAAAAGACTAGAATAAGATTTAATTAATACAGCATTTCATGTCTGACAACTCTCATTCATAAGTTATTTTAAATGTCCTCTAGAAATAAAATGAGCTCCAATTGTTTATCCTGAAAGAGCCTTTCTGTCAGCACAGTGAGCTTCAGTTTATACAAATCTTACAATATGCTCAAGCAAGGGCAAAATTAAAATTTCATCAACAAAGCAGAATAGATGGTAACAAATTAATAGGCTATAGAAGGCATAATAAAACAGACTTCATTCTCCATAGACCTTTTCTTTTGCTTTTTCATAAAGAAGGTGCCTTTAAGTAAATGCTTTTAAAATAAATCCGAAAGACTTTTTAGATAATCCTACCGAGTTCCCTTCTGAAATTAACGGGAACTAGGGATCCCATTCTGTCAAGGAGGCACATCAATTTAAACAGTAATTCTTCCTTTAGAAACATTTATCTGACAGCAAAGATTGTCCCCAATAGCCACTTCACAGAAAATGTGACTTGTAAAGACTAACCCTATCTTCATAGTTCAAGGCTACTTGGAACAGCTAACAGCATAATGCTTGGAGTAAAAGTACTGAGGTCAGTGTAAACATTAGCCTAACTTAGCAGCTGCCAGCTGAATAGTTTTCAGGGTTCTAAATTTTTAAAGGCTGTTTTTCATCCGTCTCAGAGTTGCTATACAAACCAAAACATTAAATCTGATCTGCTGAATATTTTAGGAAATATTTTCTAAACAGCACAGATATTGCTGTTTGGAAAGAGGTTTGAATTAGAATAAAACTACGTGATGTGTTTGCCCACATAGACATGTGCCCACAGGTGCCACACGTATGTTGGTACCTGCTACAGGTACCAACATCAAACATCCGTTTTTGGTTTGAATTCCTTTTACAGTTTAAAAACACTTGGAAAATGTGAATACACAACTCAGACAAACAGTTGCGATCACATTGGAACAGTAAAAGAGCATATTAGAAATACATCAAAGAACATTCTACATTTTCATATGTATTATATTCCAACCATATTAATGTCTTGACCAATATAATATTTTCTTGATCTGCTAAGGACTCTAATCACCCCAAACAGCGTGAGACGTCTGTTGCTTACACGTCTTCAGAAGACAATGGTTTCTTACTCTCTGGAAATCATAAACAATTATTCTCCCACTGATGCATGTCAAAACTATACATACTCCTATGATCCATGATCCAGTTTTTCCTCCCAGAAAATGCCTGCAACTTTATTTCCATCATACATTAAATTAATGGATCTATGTATGTAAGATCAGTTCCTATATTTTTCCATTTTTTTCTTGTATTTTTTTTCTCTTTTTTTCTCACCACAAAGCAAATATAATTATTTAGAAATGGAGTTTAAACAGTAACGTCACTTCTGAACTATGAAAATAAAGAACTGAGTCAAGCTATTCAAAAACTACAAGGTTCCAAAATAATTTCTTTAGAAATAGGTTTTTAATTATGTTAACCTGATCTTTTTTTATTATTTATTTTGAAAACCATTAGACCATAAATATTCTAACCCACTCCTTCCCAGTGTTAACTTCTACTAAAACAGTCATCCTCAGCAAAACAAAACTTCAGTTCCATATGGAAGATGATTTGACTTCAGGCTTTAACATGTCTGAACTTTGGCTCCTATCGAACTGGCTGACAGTGCAGGAGGCATCACCCAGAGCAGGCAAGAGGAATGGCCCAGCTGTGGAGAATGGGGTTATGGCATCTGTCTGCAGGTTGTTACAGAGGTGCTGCCTGTCCCCAAAGCCCCATGTGCACTTGTGTGCTTGCAGGTTACTGCTGGTGCACTGCGTGAAAGATGAAATAGCAGCAGCACCTCAAAGAGTTGTTATTTGTGGTTTACTTCCAATGAGCCCCACTGAGAGAGAATGAGTCCAAAACTTTGTGACCTGCTAAGACAGGACACTGGGTCTGAAAAGAAAAAAAGTGAAGACTTCATCTGGAATCACCTTAGAAGATAAACAAGGAAAGAACTGAGAAGCTGATAATCAGTCTGTTGCAAGGTCAGACTGTGAAGGAATTCTGAGAGTCTGGCTTACAAATTAACATGAAAAAATAAAATACTTAAAATAAAAAGTGGCTGTTAATATTTAAGGAAAAAAAAAGTAAATTAAAAAACAATGAAAAGACACTTACCCATTGACTAGCAAACTGGTTGATGTCACAGAAAACCAAAAGGAAAAATAAAGATGACAGGGTATAACAGGAAAATGATGAATGTCTCATTGAATTAGAAAAAAAAAGACAATTACATTGAACATGCTAACTTGAAAAAATCAGTCAATGAAATGCAGAACACAGTAGAGAAATGCAAAAATCAACTGAAATAAATATGACCAAATAATATAATTGCGAAGCTGCCGAAAGGAGACATACATTTTTTCTTGCCCAATTCTGAAATTGTTTTTACCCTCTCTCCAAAACCAAATCAAACAAATTACAAACCAAATTACATGCTGATGCATTAGCACAGAAAGAACAGTTTTAATTTTTTGCTGGTGGTCTCATCAGTCTACAAAGCATATCCTTTTCATTTTACAGGTTATTCCTGCTGAGAGTGACAACATGGGAAGGACAGAAGTCAGTTAAGTTTACATATCCTTCAAAAGCACATCAGTGTTCCATTGTGAAGTATCTACAGTCCTGGCAGCAGACTACTGCCAAAATGGTCCCTGTCCTTGGAGACCAAAAAAAACCCAAAAAAACCGCCCATTAAATTACCTGATTATTTCCTTCCTCTATTTTCAGCATATTCCCAGGCATGAATGCTGGGTCTATGAGTCATTGAAAACCAAACCTTACTCATTTAAAACCTGGCTGCCAAGGACAATATTTTGGCTCTATTTTATTATTACAAAAGGGTCCTGAAGTGGGCTCTTTTTCTCTTGCAACCCAAGAGAAATTCCTGGAGGGGCTGTGAGTCAAGAAATCCTCTGAATGTTCAACAGACTCACAGGTCAAAGCAAACAAATTACAGAAGCACTCTGTGTTCTCTGATGGAAGATGAGGGGTTGTGTCTTACATGATGCTTCTAGGGAGCAGCTGATGCACACTTCTGTACAAACAGAGCTATGTGACACACCTCAGTTAGTTTGAAATGAACCTAAGGATGGTCTGCAGTGCGAGATGTTACACATTAACCATACACAGGAATTAAACATGAAATTCCACCTACCTCTTGCCCCCCATCCAGTATGCAGAGTTTAGCTGTCTGTTTTTTGGCGTCAACTAAGACGTTAAACATTGTACACAGAGAGGAAGGGATACGCAAGTCTGTGGATTTGTTTGTCTTTTGCAGCTTGAGTTCAAATGCAATTCTTGTTCTGTTTATTAAAACACAATTTGTAATATGAGTATCCCTGATAATTCTGAACAACCACTGTAAACATGTACAGATCTTACTGAATATGTTGGCTTAACAATGTACATATTCATGAGAATGTTTTAGAATTAAAATTCTGTAAATTCAGAATATCACCTTTTCAATAAACAATTGTATTGATGGTAATCTCAAGGCTCTGCATGGGTTCAGTGAATTCAGTTGAACAAGTACTATCTTCATGCCTTCTAGATAACAATATGTTTCCTTGTGTGATGACTAAGAACAATTAAGAGCAATGAAAATACCTCCTCATCTTCCAGCTCTTCTATGCTAAAATGGAGTCAATTGTATTACATCCTTATGTCTAAGAAATATAATGAAAAAATCCTCCTCTGGTTTTAATGGAAATAGAATTTTAATAAAGAAAATGAGTTTACTATTAAGAAAATATTAATATTTATATAGAAAATTAAGACATATGATGAGATACCTAACACAACCCCCCTAATTTCTTCTCACATCAGTGTAAATAAGGAGCACTCTCACTGAAATAAACTGTAATTCAGGATACCTAAATACAAAAATGTTTTATCTCCACCCTTATTTTTAAATGAGGGTACCAGAAAGTCACAAAATACTTTCAGAAGATGGGACCAGAAGCATCCTATTTCCATTTTAAAAATGCGTAAAGTCATACTAGTATCACAAGAAGAGTGTCATCATTTTTTTCTGAGTTGCTACTCTAATCCTAATTACCTGACATACAGTATCTCTGACCACACTAAAACATAATTAGTGTATTAAATCTACTATGTTATGTATTAATTCTAAAATATTAACACATTTTATAGTCCGGTTGACAAGACTGCAAAGATTTCTTTCATCTTTTTTCAGGCTCAAAATCAATATAACCCATATATTAGTAGCACTGAATCTCTTTGCTACTCTATTTTTTTTTAGACTAAGATTACACTGATAGTCTTCCAGTCCTTTAAGATTTCACCATTTTTCTAAGATTTGTTAGATAACTATAGCTGACCGAGCTTCTATGCCAAATTCTTTAAAACAGATGGATTGCCTTAATTTTAGTGTTTCCTATCTTTCTTAGTTAGAACTTCAACTTTTATTCCATTCCCTGTATCACTCCCCTTTCATAACCAAATAGAAATGTTCTTTTAAATGTTTCTGGTTTTTTTAATCTTGATTTCCATCACTGTAGCTCTAGCAACAGGCTCATATCCTAAAACTGAGGTTCTCTTTTTTCTACAATGTTTACAGAAAATAATGCAATACTATGTCATCTGTAAAGGTTCTCTGTTTCTTTAGCCTTTCTTATCAACATTGTATATTTTATGATTAACACAATTAAATTATCTGCAAACTTTATTTTTCCCCATTCTATTATTTTTTTTAAATCCCTGTTTTTATATGTCCAGATTAAGCTTTCTGAAACAGCTAATAGTAGATCTCTGTAAATTTTCTAGCCATACAGATATTTCTTCTAAACTGAATATTTACTAAAAGCTATGACAGAGAATTTTTAGATCACCTATACTTAATTTAAAAGAATATACCAATAATGCTAACATACAGCTCAAGGAAAAAAAAAAAAAAACCCACTACATTTTCTGTAATTTCCAGAAGTTTAGCACCATAAAACCTAATTTCAGTTGGATGACGACTGGCCAGCCTTCTTTGGTTTGTTGTATAAATGCAGAAATAATGTACACTCTATAGTTTGTAATATATTTCCCAGAGACAGTAATCTAAAATGGACGAATTAAGTAATACCATTAACTGAACACAAAGAATAATGTAGTAAAGGTGGAGGGAAATGTACAGAAAGAAAAAGGATTTCTTCTGGAAGAATTCCAAGTTCTGTTAATATTTGCCACAAATACGGGATAGAAAAAACCAAACTTGGTTTATTCACTTCCAAGGGTCTATTCACAAAAGATACAGAAATTCTCCTTGGTATTTCCTAGATGTTCCCAAATTGCTGATTGCCAGATGCTGGGAAATAAACACAAGTCATGATCTCTTTAGAGTTGCCCTGATTCCTGAGGCAGGGTTCTGGTATAGATACACCTCTGCAAGCCAGCACGACTCCTCCTGTATTAATTTTCAAATCTCTCCCAATTTTAAGTGATCATTTCAGCTGTACCTTTTAACGCAGGCTTCTATCATGTCAGTGGCCATGAGTTTAAGTCTCTGCTCTAAGTGGTGGGCAAATTCTGGTTCTGGCCAATGAAGATCAAAAACAAACATCTGCAGAGCATCCAGTTTCCAGAAAAGATCTTCTGATGTAGCTGATCCATTGCTATAAGAAACAAAATAAAACAATGCCTCCAAGAAACAGAAGATAAATGTATGGATGATGCCACATGATTAAGGTTAAAAGATTTCCTTATCACACCCTCTTCCTCCTTCATTTCCCTGTATCTTTTAGTACACTTGCTCTTATTTAAAAATGTGAAAACGGTAGTGGGAATCTTAATATAATTCTCATTAGGGTGAAAAATGTAAAGCATTTCTCATTTGTTAGCTGAGAAATATGGCAGGCTAGGGAGGTAGATAGGATGTTGGGGAGCATGGAAAATGAAGTAGCTCAATTTTCAGATCAATACAGAAAAAATATAGGGTACATGAATATTAAGGAACTTCTCAATATAGTGATTTTGTGCTCATATTTTCTTGTCTTCATAACTCTGGTAGGTAAGTCTACCAAAGAAATGAGGATGCTAGCAGTAATATTGTACAAGAGATAACCAGACATAGTCCCTTGATAAATGCTCATTAATTTTAACTGAGGGAATAGCATCAGATCTGGGTGGAAAAAAAAGAGAAGAGAAACTATTTAAAGAAATTTGTGTCAAACAACACCAGGGGATTAATGTGACTCTATGTCATCTCAGACCATCTATAACATTTTAAAGTTCTTCTATCCTAAATTGATTGTTAAATTTAAATACAATTGCTTGCGATAAAATACAATTTAAGGCTAAATTTAGCAGTAAGTCCATTTACACTTGCACTGTCAATGCAGATTAATTACATTTTCATGACGTGTTGTACTTCAATGCCTGAGTTACTATTCAAGATTAGTGCAGACTATGCAGCATTGAATTCCAGGATATGAGTGACACAAGTGACCAAAACTCAGCCTGACAGTCCCAGTTCAGATCCAAATAGCTTAAATATATCACTACTATCACTTTGTTTCTTCTGCCTCATGACAAAAGAACAGAATTATCAAAGTGTTAAGTGAACCCAGCTCTCATGGAAGGAATCGGTGAGCACTGATTGTGCTCAGGACAGAGCAGGGTCTGATTCAAAACCAAATGAAACCAGAAAGGACCTCTAATATCTGAGCACCTAATGCAGCCCTCAGACAGTAGCACCACCACTGGGTCACACCAGGTTAGCTGAGGCAATGGGCAGTGAGGTGAATTAAAGCACAGCTCATGTTCAGGCTCTGAAGGGCAGCAGGGATGCGGTAGGAGCACCGCTTTGGTCTCACAGCATCCACCACCTTCCAGACACACCCATGTGCCCCTTGCTCCACTGCCTTTACGCTAGCAGCGCCAGCACTGCCTTCTGCAATGTCGCTTCAGTGCCCAAGGGGGCTCCGGGCCAGGTGAAGGGACAGCCAGGCAGGGACAAGCAGGGAGCAGGGGCTCCTGCCTTAGGGAAAGGCTGCCTCTGAGCCACCAGCTCTGCTTCTGGTTTTAAATGGTGCAGGTTTTGATATCCTCATGACGCATAGCAGGATATTCCACAGTTTCAGAGTCAGCAGACTCTTTAGTTTAGGGCTTTTTTGATATTATGCGTATTTTCTCAATGTATTTCACACAGTAATTGTTAACTTTGGTCCTGAAAGAAAACAGCAGAAACAGGAAAAAGACCCATGGGACTGCCAAGGTTACAACTTGCACAGGGATGCTACATGTTAAGGGACCATTTTATACATCACTAAGTTTAATTAAGGAATAGAAACAAAAAACAACCAAAACTTCTGGAAAATTTATAATTCTGTTAGACTGTTTTTAAAGTCATATGACAAGCAAATATTGAAGATGCTGTTGCATCTGCTGTGTACATGTGCAGTGAGTGAAGGTGTAGATGCTATGTTATACACCTTATCTGATTAAAAGGTGACTAAATCAATTTTTGAGATGATTGGGGTAAAAGAATAAGAGAAATAATATAAGAACAGAAATGGGACAATCTCAGTATTTATGTAACTGTCGATAAAACCACATATTTTCTAGAACACAAACCATACTTTCTCAAGAAACAAAATGAACCATTTCCATCATGAGATCAGATAATTCAACCATTTTTTATTCTTCCATAGTTGTTTGTTTTTTGCCTGATGGAATTTCAAAGCAAATTCTTTAGGGCTCAGAAGGACTAATTATTCCTAATAGCATAAATGTGTTCTTATGCACATTTACTACTTTGTTGTAGAAGCCACTTAATTTTATTTCATTAGTCTACCAAATAAAGTTTCACAATTATAATAAATGTAATGACAGAGACAGGTTCATAGAAGACTAATTCATTCTGTGAGAAACACTAATTCATTCATTCTCTTTTCATATAATTTTGAGCTTCTATTCTTCAATTTTTTATTCAGCATTGTCCAATGATGCTTGAATTCGACTAATGTACTATGCTAATAAGACGGGGAAGGAAAATATAGTGCTAGAACAGAAACTGTTTGTTCCTGGGTCATACATCCAGACACAAATGTCTGATTTGTTTGCTAAATGCTGCTGAAGAGCTAAACTCAGATTTTACTTCTTCCTGGCACAGGAGTAATTCCTGGATTCAAATCAAGCCTGAATCCATATCCATAATTTCAGTTGTTTTTTTTTTTTCTTTTTTTTTTTTTTTTTTTGTAAAGGGGCAGGACACATTCTTGACTATTGAAAAGTTTTTATTTCAATGTATATGATAAAGCTACTTCAGCCTAATGAAGGGAATAATATTGCTTTACCAGGCAACTGAACTATCTATAGTTTTAAAATTTATCACAAACTCTACTGCTTCGCTGGTCAAACTTAACCTTGGAGGTACCATCAAGTTGTCCATTCTTATTAATCAGGTCATGGCAGTAAGAAAAGAGTACCAGTGATTAAAAGAGGCAAATATTATGCATGTCCTGTTAAATTCCCACTTTTTCTAATGGGAATTTTACTTTGCATTTGGTCACATTTTGACTGGGAGTGTGGACCAGGTATCTCCAGAGGTCCCTTTTAACCTAAATTATTTTATGTCTTTATGCCTTGCATCATACTGAACACAGCAAAAAAAGATCCAAGACATAATGTTTCTCGAAGAACCTGCAACATATCAAATCTAGGAGTTGCATGCAGCCTCCTAGGCATGCAGCCTCAACTCTCCTATCCACTGACAGCTACAAGAGACAGTTTCCCACTGCACTTGCCAGGTACCTAAGCAGTTGCAATTAGCCAAACAGTCCACTAATAAAGTACACTGGTTGCAAGATATGCCCACGCATGACTCCAGAGTAGATACAGAATAAATAATTTCTCGCCGACATATGAAACTCCATAGGATAGCTTGGGATATGAAAATATAAATATTAAATATTTAATAATATTATCAATCAACTAAAAGATTCAAAAGCAGCTGGCTTCAATTCTTCTGTAATTTACCAAGGGCAGTGATGGTAATTTAACAAATTACTGCAATTATTTTTTTTTTTTAAGGTTACTACTGAGATACTACCCACTAGTGTTTTGTGAGGACCACTTATGAAACATGGCACAAGCCCTACACCCTTTGTGAGTCCCCAGCTTGTGAACTGCAGCTTTACATTTTTTATTCTGCCTCAAGATATATGTTCAGGGCTCAGAAGGTCAATTGAGAATTTCTTCAAGAGAACAGGATTTTCACTAATTTCAGTGTCAGTTGTATTCAGCCCCATCTCTCTACTTTTCATCAGCAGATGAGGGCAAAGGATGGAGCAGAACTTTTGCAAGTATCAGTTTGTGTAAAGTCCCTCAAAGACATTAGGGACGGAGTTACCCCATTATTTCATTTAATTTAAGATTGAAGCAACCTAAGGATCAAGCAACCAAAACAAGTTTCTTGAGTCTTCTTTCTTACTGCATATCAGTATTTTTCAAAAGAAAGAAATTTGCCCCACAATATACATTTGCAGAATGCTTAATAGGACCTAGCTATATTTAAAACTCCTTATTCCATCGAAAGCAGATCAGCCTGATTTCACTATTCCATGAGTCCTTTGGCTATACTTCTAAATACCCATCCTTAAAGATAGAGGCTATGGCCTCCTACCACTTTACTGAAGGTAAGCTCTATGACAGGAATGTACGTGGCACTGCAGATGCAACCCCTCAAAGCCGAGGTGAAACATGGTCTCCTGGCTCATTCAGCATTCACAAACACACAGAGAAGTCAGCACGAGAGCTCACACACATTCAGACCAGCTCCCTCTATACCACAATTGGAGCACTGGGACTGCTCCAGCCTTGTCTCTCATCACTCATTATAGCTGAGCCATAGCAGGAAGAATATAGATGACACATTTCCTTTGATATCGCCTCTTCTGGGTGGAAGACAAGACAGGACTATGCTCTTATAACTATGTATCTCATTCCAGGTTTCTCCAGCCTTGACTTCTCCTGAAGCTGATGTTCTAGACTGGTGTCAGGTAGCAACTGACAACTTTAGGTCAGTATCTACAATATTTTGGGTCAGTGAAACAATGTCACATCTGCACTGAAAAGACTAATCTATAATTTAAACCATAACCATAATCATCCACAAATCTAACTTAAAAGCCAGGTCCACAAGATGCAGAAAAATTGTATTTAAAATATGAAAAGCAATTTAAAATAGTATATTTGAATTAATGAATAAGTAAGGAAAAACTCCTCATTGTGGCTGATTGAAAACTTCTACAGAATATTCAAACATTTTTGCTCTTTAAGATTATCTGCAGCCAAATGGAAGAGTAATTCACAGTGCTCTGCATGTCTAGTCAATGTGTCCTCTGAGCTGTCTTCTCCAGAGATCAATCAAGACTACTACTCACAACAATTTTCCCTTTTCATATCGCACTTTCCAAAAAGAACTGAAAAAAAAGGTAATGATCTTTCTAAACGCTGTTATAAGGAGCATATATTTACTGCTCCAAAACATGTGATCAAGGGGAAAAAAGAATTAAATAATATAAACAATCTTCGCTAGTAATGTTCAAGAGAATTGTAGCATCTTCAAAGCAAAAGTGGAGGAAATCTCTTTTTATCAATAAAGCACAAAAAGGGATGTCCAACTGTGAATATATTTTCACTTCATTGTCTTCACCAAAAATTCTTAGGTAGGCACATAACAGCTCTCTTGAATGTGAAGGTACTTAAATGGGAACTTGAGAGCATGGATACAAACATTAGTAAAGTTTGGAGAATATTAAATCTCCTTCTACTATAGATAAAAGAGACATAGGACTCCAGCAAACCTTTAATTATAATGCAGCTGGTTCACAGACTGCTCATTCTCATTCTTTTTGACTGTAGATTCTTCATAGTGTAATTCAAATAGATAATGACTAACTGGCCAAAATCATCACTTTCAAAGAGAAAGACAATGGTCCAGAAGAACTCTGTGATACACATTGTCATCTTCTTGCCAAATCATCAGCTTTCTGGCCAGGAGGAAGGAGCACAGTGAGTTGGGAAAGAAAAACTTGGAGGAGTCAGTGGAGAGAAGGAGTCCACCTGGACTCTTCAATTTAGATGTCTGTATAATTCAGTGTGCCCCTCTAGTCCATCTAAGCTAAGGTGTTCATCACATTGAAAGGAAAAGCTGTCAGGAAACACTGGGTTTTGCTTAGCAAGTATTGGAGCACAGGTATTGGGTTACTCCCTGTTGAAGAACTTACCTAATAAGTGTGTTCTCCCTGAAGAAGATGGGATGGGAGAAGAGGGAGAAAATAAAATCCTCCTCCTTTCTTTCACATAATAGTGAAAGTAAACCACTTCCTGTGCCAGAAGCTGAGCCACCATTACCAGCAGGAAAAAGGAAACTCCTTAGCACGGAGGAACAAGTGGCTTGCAGTTCTTTTGCCTTTTTTTGGACCCAAACACATGGACATTCTGAGAATTTACTTGGCTCTTCAGTAGAATGCAGATAGGCTGATTCTTAAAATACTGCCTGAATACCAGTGTATTACAAATGTAACTTAAGGCTACCTGCAATTGAGACTGTCAGTTCATACACATTTTATAAAATACAACCTCAAAGCTCTATGTTTTGGGGAAAGAACATGAAGACATGCCTACATGAGAGCCACCACCGTGGTGGATCTCTTCTTGAATGCTGTTTGGGGTGGCTGAAAGGGGGTGATGGCCTTACAAAGGTCACAAACGCAGTAGAGAAACCACTCATCCCCACTTCTCTTGAAAAGCAGCAGAATGACAGCTCGTTCTGGCCAGTGTTTACAGCACATCAACCTCACTGTTCAGCAAACACTATGAAAACCTCACAGGTTAGTCTAGGATTTTATGCATACCATGTCATACATATCATGAAACCAAATATAGGCACATGTGCAAGGGGGATCAGCCCACGGCTGAATTTCACTACACTTGCATGTATTATGACAATACAGTTTGGGAACCTACCACTGCACCAGACCCTTCACTTAGGGAAGATCTACCACAATCCGCCAACCAGAATCTGTATTAATTATAAATTCAATATTGAAAACACATAAATTTTCATCTATAGAAGTTATTCTTACTGGATGTGGCTGCTAGAAAACAGGCTGCAGGAAGAGCACATCCAAGATTAGCAACACTTAAGACTTAAAGCTACTCTTTAAAAGAACAGTGACCTTTGAAAACCTGCAGATAACAGAAAGGAATTTGGGTTGCAGAAGGCCAATTAGTTTGTATTCAAAGCTGAAATGACTTGCATGAGCACATCAGGAGAAATCTAGCATTACTATAGTAAACACAAAAGGTACCAAAGTCAAGGATTAAGAGGAATTCTGTCACTTTTTAGGGGAATTAACAGCAGAACAACAATCCTAATACTCCCTTTTTACAACGAGTCATATGGAAAAGACAAGGGATAATGGGTTCAAGTTAGTTCTGGGGAGTTTCTGATTAGAAAGAAGAGGAAATTTTTCACAGTGAGGGCAATGAGCCATTGGAACAAACTCCCCCAGTGGAAATGGTGGATTCCCCAACACTGGACATTTTAAAAATTCACCTGGATGGCGTGCTGGGCCATCCTAGACCATGCTTTTACCAGGAAAAGTTGGATGAGATGATCCTTGAGGTCCCTTTCAACATGGTACTCTATGGTTGTTTGAACTCTTGCAGAAAGACATCTACTGCTCCTTGGGAGTCTGTCATGAAACTTGAAGAGACACTTGTCCTGAGATGATATTATCAACCTATGTGTCTTGAATGTGTTTTTTGAAGACTTTCACATTCATGCTTTCCAAATGCAACTTTTGCTAAAATAAGGTTCTTCTTGAGCCTTTCTCTAACATATATGAATGTGTCTTCACACAGAAATCTGGCCTGTAACTATGGGAATATTTCCACAGAGCAGGGTACATATACTCTATTTATTTATTTATTATAGCATTTAATTCGAATTGGGGAAAAATCAGAAAGAATTTTTTTTTTCAAACAGTCAAAGAAATGGATGTATTTCTATTCTTGGTGCTTATTAATATTTTACAGTTTTTCTGTAACATAGATATTTAATCAAATGACAATATTTGCAATCAATGATTTTCAGAACCAATATGAGTTAATCAAACCCATGCAAAAATGTAATGGCTCATTTTGCAACACCACAATCTAAAATCAATTATCCAAAAGGTCCCCCACTGCTTACTAATTCAGAAGAGTCATTAGGTTGTTTAGAGTATGAAACATCATTCCTACTATGACAGACATTTGCCAAGTTGATTTTCTAAGTTATCGGGTTTAAGGCTGCTACATTTTACTGCACTAGAAAGCTCAACTCACTAACAGTCCATGCTTGGCTCAATCCCAAGAAACAGCAGTTTCCAGCTAAGAGATGATAAACACCATGCAATCCAAATACAGCTGCACAGAACACTAGCAAGGCCATGCAGAGCTGACATACAGTCAGAAAGTTATTGAAGAATACACACGTGGAGTCATACAAAGAAGTCATCCAGGTTGGTGTAGTAAAGCTAGGTATTTGTGGAAGATTAAGAGGCAAACTTGGAACTTTTGGAAGAGCTACATTAGGAAGACTGTTGGTGATGCTCCTGTGAAGAAATAAACAATGTAGGAATACAATAAAAAATAGAATATTTAGAGGAAAACAGGGGAGACCCCCTTATTAGACAGAAAGCTATAGGCAGGTGCTTTGTTTAGATTTTGTAAAAAGCACTTACTTGACAGGTTGCCATGACTCTTGCTCAAGACCTCTGTGAATGGATTGGGCAATTGATGATTCCATGAGATCAATGTAGCGAACCACCATGGGAACAAAAATTTCTTGCAAGTGCTTGTGAAACTTTCCATTACACAACAATGCTTTAAAAACAAACAAAGCAAAATAAAAATGTCAGACCTTTTGTTATAGGAAAAAGTGTATCTTAAAATGTTTTAGTACACAAAGGCATTATAAGAATAAAATCCAGCTTGTGTACAAAATACAGTTCAGAAATTATAAATGAAGTGTTCCACAAGGGACAGTGCAGCGCATTTCAAACTATCAGTGTAATGAAAACTAGGTACATACTGAAGTTTTTCACTGAGCCAGAACATTTTTGCATCTTCTTAACATGAATAATATGCTTTGCTGAATCTAAACAATAGCAATTTTGTTTACTACTTCTACACCAAGACAGGAGAAAAAATACCCAAACAAGCACAAAAAAGAAGTATTTGAATGTCATTCATAAGCACTAGAATATTACCTACTTCAGAGATGGGATTTACTACATGAAAAACTGTATACACATGCAAAGTGAACATGCTTAAAACCTGAAAATTAGTCAGCCTCCACTATTGCTTGTCCCTGTATTCCCTGAAGTGTTCTCTTAGCAAATGCTAACTCTTAGCACACTAATGTCCTGTCCCACCAAGGGAATATATGTTTCATGTTTTGAATGTGTCTGTGTTCACCCATTAATCTAGCGTTGTTATTAGGACCTTTAAGAATATTCCCATGTGCGTACAGAAATCATAGAGGCTCAGCCACAGAGAGAAATTTTCATGACATTGGCCACCCTTGTTTTCTCTCACCCATATTCTGTTTTTTAAAATTCTTTTGTGGGTTTCTCCTCCCACCTATTCCTGCATCCAGGCTTGTATAACTGGATGGGTGCCAAAACCACATTTTGAAGAGGCTTCCTCCTTTACCTAAGGAGAAAAGCCTGGATCACAGGGCTCACCCTGGACACCATCTCATAAAATTACAATCCCTTTTGTTCTACTACAAATGCCACTCCATGTGTAACATGTAAAAATAATTTCTATAACTTCCAGAAACTACTTTGCCTTCCATTCCTGAATGATGTCCAGCCCAAACTGAACCTGGGAGAAACGGAAACTATGGGGAAAACACACCATCAAGTTTCAGTCCCCTGTTGTTACTTATATTGCAAGGAAGTGCCCTTGTTGCTGAATGCCTGGGCACTATGTTATTTATTTTTCTTGAATACAGTGATTTGAAAGCATAAACTATTTTCTTGAAAACATCCTTGTAGAGTAATAGGAAATTCTATATCAATCACCTTTACCTAATGAAACAATATTATGTGATCAGCTCTCTCTGGTTTTGTGTAACTGCCTTTCTTGCTAAGAATTTTGAAACTTTCAGCTAATTTCAACCAGTTTAGACATGGGATGGAGATATCAGACGTCTGAAGTTTCATAAAAACAGGCAGCTAGGTAGTAGGCAGAGATTATTAGGGTTTCCACTGAGAAAAAGGCAGAGGTGTAGGATCTCCTCTTTATTAAACACTTGAGAATCCACCCTTGAGAGCACCTATGAGTCCATTACAAACATGATCCATTATTTACACTGCTCCTCAAAATAATTGTTAACTACTTATCTCTGCCTTATTATTTATATATCAGGAGTTCAAAACAGTGTTATTTTTCTCTATTTATAATTATTTTATATTTCTTATAACTACAGTACCTTCTGCCAGCAACAAAAATTACTGAGGAGGATTTGGATATTGGTAGAAATGTTGCACAGTAAATAGCTGATGAACATTGCCTCTGAGAGACAAAACGGTTGCTGGTATCCATTTGTATATTAGGCTGAGTTTTCAAGGCAACTTTGAGCTGAAAAATAACAACAAGAATACAACTGTGCCAATTAAATCAATCTTGTTGCTTTATAGTGAACCAGTGCAGGACTGTAATTAATCAGGCAATCACAATTACTTGAAGGGATAGGCTTGTAGTTTAGTCTTCTGAGCACACCGCAGAAATGCTCTGCTACAAGCCCTGCTCTGGGAATTACAGTAATGAAGCCTCATGAGCAGGAGAGTGACTCTTCTTATTTAGAAGTCAGCATGAAATCTTAAGAAGTCGCAAGCAATAAGGGTGTTCAACTTTAAAAAGCTGAATCATTTTCCTAACATCGTGACACCAGTCTTTACAGGGAAGTGAAATTTTCCAAAATTATGCCAAGACGTACGGTCAGTTCACTTCCACAGAAATCCCTCTGTATGTGGGTACACTCACAAGAGAACTGTCTCGGATCAACAATTCCATGAGCATTCATAGAACCCTGTTTTCCCAGGGTTCAGGACATGGCAGATCTGATTTACCCATCTGGAGATCTCCACCAAGGATTAATACAGGACAGGGAAAGAACTCAGAGGACAGGGATAAGTGATATAGCTGAGTATCATCATCATACTCATGGCACTCTACCCTATGATTAAAATTGATCTTGCCAAAAGGTACCACCTGTGCATCAAAGAAGATGGGAAACAAGAGATCCTTGAAGAAATGCCACACTTCAAATCCCTCAACTACCACTTGTCTTCAAAGATATGTAACTTAATTCTCCATTGTCTTTTCAATATAGACATCCCACACCCTCTTCATATGAGCCATCTCATATTCACACAAGCAACAATAAAACGAAAGCTTATGCCAGGGCAAGATAATACATAGGCAGTATTAAAGGAAAACACATTACAGGAACAGAAACAGATCCCCAAAGGAGATATTCTTGAAATATTGAAGGAGAAAATTATTAAATTTTTTCCATATTAGGAAATACATTAGCTGAAATATATTGAAACATGACAAGAAAATATCAGAGATGAAAACTAAAGTCTAGTTATCCAGTACTGGAATGAAGTTTCATCTCTAATAGTAGGAAAAGAATCTATTTTGCCTGTGTACAACAGAAGCTGTGGGGCTTCTATTGCTTTTACTTATACAGGCACATTTTAGGAGTAATCTTGGAGTAATCCTGGAGTAAGCAGGTTATGATGTCCTCAAGAGCATCTTCCTTTGCAGAATCAGAGTAAAGGAAGAATAACATGAGTCGCTTTTCTCCTGACAAAATTAGCACTCTGTCAGAGAGTCTCTAATTATCCCGATCTTCAAAGGATTCTCAGGAAAACATCACTTGAATTTTCTGGCATATTTTTAAATCCAAAATAAGAAAGAGCAAATTGCAAGGAAATATCCTTGAGGGCCCAGAGTATATTTTTGTAGCAATTAAAACTCAACCACTGTCATGTTAAAAGGAAGTTTATATTCCCATTCATTTGCTGTTTATACTACATTCTACCTCCACAGAGAATTTCTTAATCAGTTAGTTAAATTTTAGTGGAAATAGCAGTGTCCCAATTTATACAGAAATTATCTTGTATTTTTACATATAAGACATATTTTAAAAGTGAATTTTATAGGTTTACTTTGTGCGAGAAAGGTTAAAATTCATTTAATCCTTATAAGAGAGAGTGACATAAACAGGTTATTGCACAATTTGCTGTTGTCTAAAAGTCCCATTAGGAAAAAAAGGTTATTGCATATTCTGGTAGGGAATAAGGCAGCTTGAGTTAACTCTCAGTATCAGTTACCAAGACATGTAGCTCTTATCTGAAGGCAGGTTATGATTTCAAAGCAGCTTCTAATAGGACTGAGTCCCTGACCTAAGAATAGATTCCCACTACAAGGAATGAGAAATGTTAGGTTTGAGGAGAGGTATTGGCGTGGATATAAAGATTGCTCTGATTACCTTAAATCCAAGTTGCTTTCTAACTCTACCCTGTAGTTTAAGATAGGGTACAATGTTATACATAAATTCTAGTACAAAAGTGGTACACAGTGGTACACACAAAGCAAGAAGGTCATTCTGTCTTTGGTGGTGTTTGCCACCCCACTACTAGCAACAGCAATAGTGGAAAAAAGGTATCAGAGAGTTCCTGTTTGAAGTCGATAACCATAATTATGGCAATGGTTTTCAAAAGGCTAACACACAACATGCTGTTTTTTCTAAATCAGCTTCATCAGACTGTCTGCAGGTTAGAGCAGACTGTGGCAGAGTTAGAGCAGGTGCACAGACATTCCTCTGAGTAATACTTGATGGAGAATGAAGATTATGAGTTAACTTTATAAAACTCCTAGTTTTGACCAGTCTGTGCCAATGTAGCAATGCAATAATGCTGAGCAGTAGCACAGTACAAAGTGTCAGTGACACTTGGGGAGAAAACTTGCCAAGAAAAGGACCAGAATACTGAATATGGAGTTGGAAAACCTCTAAATTAAGCTAAATATATACACACTTCATCTAAGTGGGCTTATGCCACTAAAAGATCTCTCTCACACCATGTTAAATGAAGAAGAATTAATAGATATCTGTCTTTTGGCACTAAAGACCAGATTAATCTGAATAATTAAACAACTACAGAAAGCAAACTGCCCTCTAAAGCAGGCCCCTTCACAACATAATTTATAGGCTCTGCGGACAAAAAGTAACATGGTCATTACAGAAAACAAGACACAATCCTGGGATAACTATGTTCTTCACTCTGTGAATACGTAATTCTGGAAAAAATAATTATGCTATCATAGACAGATGTTGAGTACTTTTATCACCATACAATCTGCAAAGATTTAGAGTCAGGCATAACGGTGTATGAACAAGAGCAACTCTGGAGATCATTAAAATGTGTATTGTATTTTTTCAATTATTTACTTTTTGAAAAATCACAACAGATTTATCTACCATCTATTATACAACTCCACAGTAAATGTAATTTTTTAAATCACTTTTTTTAGTTAGGTCTCATGAGAAAAGCTGAAATATTTTACAAGATGGGAAGACCATCCTCCTCCCTCCATTTTTTAAAGTAGTTGTTCAGTTAGACTAAATGGGATTGCAATCACTGATGTACTCTTCCTTATGGAATAGGTCAGAAAAAAATGGAGAACCTTAAGGTGACACAAAATGGAGTCCTTCATGAAAGAAAGGAGAAGCTTCAGTCAGGACTTCCTCAACCTCCTCCCTCTTCACGAAAAATTATACACCACATTGGAAAATGCATTGTTAATTGAATATTGACTTTGAAGTATTTGCCTTGAATCTCATACAATGTTTTTTACACGGTTTAAAATAGCACATTCACTACTATTTGAATAGCCATGAATATGAATTTTCATTAACTCAGAGTTTTTCTAATATATTTTATTGGCAAAGTTATAAAAATAGTTTTACATGTAAGTTTTTTTTTAATGCTGTAAATATAAGATTGTTTCTTTATTGTTAGGAGTTCTCTCATGTCAGGTTTATGTGAAAACTGATTCATGCACCAAAGATTTAGAGCTCATTTAATGCTCTTGAGATAGAATAACATGCAGGTGTCAGTCCTCCAAATTTCAGGGAAGATTAACCTAATATGCAATATGGTGACCTAACAGTTCTTCATTTGAAAGAAGTCTGAAAAGTAATCTCTGATATAGCCAGAGAGTGAGAATAACCCAGTGGGATTTCCACCTCTTCATTTCCTAATGAGTTTTTTGATAATGAGAGGTGACTTTGCCAGTCACTGTGGGCTCTATTATGGCTAATTTACTCCACTTCACTCTCCTTGTTAATTATTAACACTAGCCTTTTTATCCTCATGAGACCACATTCCAGTTTTTCCCTTTTCAGATTTTTTTTTTCTAAATATATCTTTATGAAGGTGATAGTTTTCAGGAAAAGATTTTTCACTTAGGGTAAAGGCAGAATTATTTATTTTACCTTGGAAGATTGTAAAATTGATTATAAAAGCATGGGAAGCTCTTGCTAATGCTTTTAATGCAGTTACAAGGTGAAAAGGCTGGTAATTAAAGAACAACACTGAGGTATGTTCCACTTGGGAATCAGTTCTTGGTAGAACGGTCACTTGCCACTTGCTAACCTGTCCACTGATTAATAGGTGACTAATTTCCATGGTTGTTTTCCAGTAGTTCTGGGGAAAGAAAAAGTGTATAATTTTCCAGGTGGCTTTCACTTGTCAAAAACTGTCATTTACTATATCTCTTACCATTGGGGAATTACTGAAATCAGTATACAGGTGTGATATTTCATACAACAGTTGTTTCGCATCCTTCAGTTAAAGTTCTACAATATTTATAATAATTGCTTTAACATGGAAGTTTTAATAAAATGTCTTTCTTAAGACTATTCTAATAATTTATCATTATTATCCATTTGATCTTCTAAGGAAAGAAAAATTAGTAGCCTATCAGCAATCTCTTGCATGTGAGGACAACTCTTGTTTGATTCTACCACTTCTCTCAGGTTGGAACAAAAGCTCAAAGGATCCCAAATGACACAACAATAAAGTTAAAACTGGTGTCACAAATCCTTCTTGTAAGACTTCTGTAAAATACGGACACAGGTTTCAGAAAACAAGGAATTGTTTTAAGTGCACGTAACATCACAAGTAGAGATGTGCTTCCTAAACTGAACATGTAAGATGGTAGGAAAATAGGCTGAATATCACATCTGATCACAGGCTTCAGATTTTTTTAGATGATCAGACACCACTTACAGTAGTGCACAATCCACCTTTCACGAGTCTAGCTCTGCTGAGATCCGCACTATGATCGAACAATTCCTGCACCCTTTTTGGCAACCTTCTGTGTTGCCGTATGGCAATAAGTTTCTGAAGTTGCAGTTGGCCCAACAAAGGATCCAAACAGAACATTTGTTGCATGTATTTTATTCTATTCATGCTAAGCCTATTATAGCTTTATAGACATAACTAGTGTGAAAGTAGTTTAGAAAGCATAGAAGGAAATATAAACTACAACTTTATTTACGCAGTATGGATTAAATGTGAATACCTCTTGTACATAATTGATTCAAAACTGAGAAATTTGTGAATATCAAATGGTTAACGCATTGCCAGAATAAGGACTGAAACAGTGCAAGGATAGAAAGAAACTGCTCAACTTGCAGGAAATGGAGCACCAGGGTATGTATCAAAACCAGGCATTATCACTTTTATTTTGAGCGTTATATTATTTAGAAACACATTTATAAGTTGTGGGCACATTGAAAAATCTTATGCAAGCAGTATGTGAAAAAAATTAAGATCTTACTGTCATTTCTGAGGGCATTATTCAGCAGCTGGAAAAGTGGGAAGCTGTCCCAGGAGTCCTGTGGCTGTGCCTCAAGTGCTGAATCCATATCAACAGAATACAGAGACAAAAACTTCTCTGCGTGCTCAGCCAACAATTCTGGCCACCAAGCAAATGCCTGCAAACGTGACAAAATAGAATTACTAAACAGGAGTCTAAGCAAAGAGATGTGCTCTATCTATAGCAGAATACATCTGGGTATGTCACATCATGTCCTGTCTCATTTGGGGAGGAAGAATGGGACAAGTGAAAAATGTGAAAATATTTTTTAAAGCTTTGCATCAAAAGATGTAAGAAATCAAACAGATTATTTTGAGAAAGATGATATAATCAGAATAAAAACATAACACAAAAAAAATCCAGAAAAGGAGTATAAACATCTGCAACTTTTTGTCAGAGAGCAAAGAAAAGCATGAAGGCCTCATCCTTGAAAAAATTACTGTATATGCTTCTTTTGACTTCATTAAATTCTAAAGCAGATGAATTAAATTTTAAAATAAGTCCTTATGAATATGTTTTGCATTCATTTGCTAATCAGAAAAGATGGTTTTAGTGTGAAATTTTATTCCTTGAAATATGAGGGTTTTTTTTAACAGCTAGAGAGTGATTTTAATTCTTATTTTTGCCTTAAAGATGTTGGCTTCTTCTGAGGAAAATATCCAGTTTTCCTTCTGAAAATGCTATAAATACATCTTTAGAAGTTCACTAATGTCTGTACTCATTTTCAGTAACTTTACATGTTGGAACAGTTTTCTCTGGCAAAAATTTATATTCTTAGGTAATCCTAGCCTTAAAGAGAAGAAATCTGTGAAAAATATTGTCAGCAAGTAAAGCCAGCTCTGCATTAAAGATGTATAACTATTTTACCTTTTTAGTGTCTCATAAATCTAGGCTTTTAAAGGTCAGCATTGGAGCTGATCAGGGGGAGCTATATGATCCTTGAATTAAAAATGAAGGTGAAGTGAGTTTAGGAAATAGGATGAATATTAAATACTGCTGAGAGTGTTTTGCTCAGAGTTTATAAAAATATCTAACAGAGAGAAATACCTACACACACTACATAGGAAAATGTCCTTGCTTTTAAACTTATGTCACTCATTTTGAATATATAATTTTGAATATTTTTGAGTTACCAGCATGCAACATATGTAGCTTGATCTACACAAGAGCTGAGCTCCCACAACTTCAAATAAATTCACAGAAACCTTTGCTTGCGTTTCTGAAATGTAGGCCCTGGGTAGTGTGGAATTATGTACTGAGGTCTAAAAGGCATCAAATAAAAGACAACTTCTGGTAAGTGGTCTAAAAATGTGGTTTTGCACTGTGGACTTTCTGATAACTGCCTGTAGTTCTTTCTGACATGGGGCAAATGGGGAAATGATGAATTGGCAAAAGGTTTCAAAGAAATGCTGGGCATCCTCTGCTGTTACTGAAAAGTACTTTGTGTGTTGCAGTGTCAGGATTGAAGGATGCCAACAGGCACCAGAGTGTGGAGGACAGATGAGGCTTCAAAAACTTTGGCAAGAGTTTGAAATGTCTTTTTCATCAAACTGGAAGAAGTTTCTTATTAATAAACCCTGTTAAAATAGGAGTTCATTAAAGGAACAGACTCCTTAATAGAAAATAACTTTATGAAAAAAAAATTGTATACAGGCACTGGCAGGTGTCCCTTCTAAGCAAGCAGAACTCTTTTCAGAAAATATTGCCAAAATTTTAAAACACAGCAAAACCAAAATTAGAAAATAAGCACATTTTCTCTCAGTTTTCTTCCCCTTTTTAAATGACACTTTGAACCCAGACAGAAATTCTTCTGACTCTCTCAAGAGTATGCACCATTACTTAGGCAGCAAGAAAGAAGAATAGAAAAAAAAAGTTACAGCTAAATGTAACAGCATGGTTGTTATGGATAATAATAGGCTAAAAGCAATTAGCAATTGGTGATATACATTCCAGGAGAACACAAACACTGACTGGATTAAAGGAAGAATGGAGTTTCTAGATTCTAGAAAGATACACAAATATGGCTTTACAACACCAGAAATCATAAAACAGTTTATGGTACATGTTCAACACACAGTTCCATGCTATAAGCAGAGAAAAACAATGCTTAGTTCATCAGGAATCACATACCTCTCTTCCCTTTGGGAATCCCCGAAATTTGTAAATGTTATGAATTAAAAAAAAGAAAAAAAATCTAGTATTAAAAAGATTATATATCATTTTACAGATCACTGATCCTCTTCATCAACTGTACCATCAAACACTGAATATTTGCATAACATTATGATGTGAAGTCACCACACATAATATTCAGTTTTGAGTAGGGAATGTATAATTTTGTGATCTTTTCCTCAGATATATTTTAATAATGAAATTCTGTATGCTCCACAAATTTCACATTGAAATTGAACACTTATTACATGAATGAAGGGGAAAATAATCTTAGCATTATCTTTATTCTTTTCAAAGTACCTTAGATTAGATTACAAACTTCTGCTGAATAAATTTTTCTGAAGGTATATGCAATATATTTACCCTTCTGAAAAACACCACATCTCTGACTGCAAACAAGTAGTATAGAAAGCAATCTTTGAACAGAAATGTTTAATCATAAATGTATTATTTTATCTGGGTTTTGTTTCTGTGTTCTTTTCCACAGAAGTCTAATATTCTTACAGTCATGCAGGTCTTCAAAAGACAAAGACCACAATATATACATTAAGTAATCATTACAGTGTATCACAGTGGCAACAGTAGTGTAGAACAAGACCTCCAGGGAATTAATTTCAAATCATCAAAACAGCTGCTTCTTCAGTATAAGATAAAACATCTATAACAAGTTCACACATGACAGATGTAAGCTAAAACCCAGATTCCATAGTGTGATATAAAACCAGATGTTTTGAATGATCATATTTCATAACTATATATACTAAATAATGTTTATTTCTTTGCATATTTCCCAAAAAAATATTTATTGAGTTTTTTGAGAACATTTTAGAAACAATTTTCTGAACCTTAGAAAACTGTATTTATTAATTAAATTTAAATAATATATACAAGTGTATCTGGCCAAGTTAATTTTTGTAATTCCTTGATATAGGAGGTGCTAGAATTCTATCTATTATGGTTTCTGTATCATGAAGCAAAAGATGTGAAAATAAGAAACAAAAATTGCTCTATATAATTTCTTCTACCTTACAATGTCATTTTTAAAAGTACAAGTTTAAAAGCACACTTTTCAAATCAACAGAAGAGTAATGAGAATGAGATTATTATAGCTATCATTATTTTTATATCTATAATCTAGATCTATACAGCATGATGTAAACCAGTATTCAGTTATATTCATTTTCTATTTTGAACGAGAGGTGAAAAGTTGGAAGGAACAACTATAAGGCTATGAATGTTTTCCATACCATTTCACCACCTCCAGCACAAAAATGCTTTCTCTTTTTTATGCTCTTTAATTTTCATTTCTAAACCTACAGTTCATTCAAGCGAATTCAAGTAGAGTTTTATTTCACTTCACCTTTCATAAGCTTCAATTCTCTTATTCCTCTGTAAATGTGAACTGCCTTAAACATATGTCAGAAAGTAAAGCTAAAATGTTTCTTGACAGACATGCTTCGCATCAGGGGAGAGAAAATCTAGGAACAAACCATTCTCTACTGCAAATGCAATTACAGCCTCACCTCTGAATGATGCTCTTCATTTTGCTGCAATACTTCGATACAGAGTTCTGCAAGGTGAAGAACCTCTTCCAGTTTTCTAGCAGGTGTTGCTTGATTCATGGTTTCTATATGAATACAAAATGTAAACCAAAATTGTTTTAGCTACAAGTATGATTCACAGTAAGAGAAAATGATGTCAGAAATTAATGCGAATGGTGCAAACTGACGAATTTCTAAATAAGAAATTTCAGGTGTTAAGGATAATCATTTAATACACATAAACTGAGCTGAATATCCAGATCACTAAAACCAGAAAATATTTAATTCACAAAAGCATCACTGATCACGGTAAACATTATCTATTTAATATGTGAGAAATAACAGGTGCATCAGTGTATTAGATGCTCAACTTTTGCAGTAAGGAAGTCCTTTTTCTCTCCAAGGCCATATATACAAAGACAGCAGATAGAGAAGACCTTTTCTGTTATTGTCAGTACAATGCCATTCTCACCAGATGACTCATTACTGTCATCAGCAAAATTAATGAATTTTGCAGCAGTCAAAAATTCCAAATGTTTCATCAAAATAAGACATTCAATTTTAGGCATATTTAAAAATAAGCAAAGTGCAAACCACAATAATTCATACAACTAATTTCTAATAACTAATTATTCAAATACCTAATTTTCTACCTGCTGTTTGTCAATAATGGTGAATCTGCATTCTTTTCATTACCATAGTGAAAAGTAGCATTACGAAATAAGGATCTTATAACACAATTAACACAAGCCTACTAAAAATTTCACCTCAAAGAAGCACAAATGCATTACAAATGCATATTACAAATGCATTTGTGCATACAAAGGCTCTCTCATTCTACCCAGTAGACTTCAAAAAGAAAGGAACAACAAAGGTAAACCAAATGTAACTAAAATACTTACAGGAAAATGAAACAATGATTAGTTTGCAATTAAAAAAAAAAAATCATAGCACTAGATTCCAGAAAGAGTCACAGGAGATGAGGGAAAAGCCCAACAGATTTTTTTGCAAACATATTTTAATCAGTAAAAGTAATTCGTTCAACTACATAATTTGCATTGTTAGGGATAACTTCAGCATTAGCTATTAGAGCTTGTTTACTTTACAAAGCTCTTGTTGCTAAGCATAAATCATGGGATGATAGAAATTATGTACAATATGATCAGATATAAAGTATGGTCACATTAACCAGGTTTGCAGAGAATTTATAAAGCTGATAACACAAGGTCAGTGAGGGTTTCAGGAATTGTATCTTCTCATTTTTTGTGAATGTTCATGGACCACATGGATAGCAAATCACATGAATACACATCTTCATATGCAGAAAATTATGCTGACAATTCTTTCTCCCTTTGCATTCATTGTGACATAGAACATTAGCAGATTAATTAAACAATTTATATAATCTCCTTGGTGTTAGTAAGAATATCAACATGCATGCAATAGAGATTTTTAACACTTAACATTTCTAGCAAGTCAAAGCAACTTTCCAGACATTTTAAAGGCAGATGACCTTGTCCAGTTCTCCAGCACTAACACACTAATGCATATTACAGTTAAGAAATACATAGCTTTGGTGCAATTTTTGAAGAAACAGTGGACTAGAATCTCCAGCAAACATCCATTTCAAAGTGACTAAAAACCCACACCGTTTTCATGCAAAACCAAAGCAGGCAAATTAGTTATTGGAGAACTACAAAGAATTTTTTCAAATCTTACTAGAAGAGACTACATAACCAGACATCAAAATAATTTTTTTTCCAAAACCAGAATTTAACTCAAGAAAGAGTTAGTGTAGAAACACGGGTCAAGCACAAAGCACACACCAGGACACAAAACTACATTCATAATGCCAAGATCACTGTTACCAATGTGGTACTGTATTGCATTTACAATTTTTATACTGTAGAATGATAAAAGGAATATAACAACAACCATGCTGAATCAAGTGATATTAGAAAGGATTCGCCAAGTGCCTGTTATTTAGATTATATTATAAAGATTACTATCAGATTCAGACTAAACCATTGGTTTCTACACTTATCCTGGCCTGAAACTCCTCTTTTGTCTAGTGGTCAGTGTCCTCCCCTCCCTGAACACACAGCAAGTAGAATTCCTACAGATGATATACATCACTAGCAGTGTCACTGATGTTAATGAGTCTTAGGAATAAACCAGTGATATTAATACTGAGCATGACTGGAACATCTGATTTCAACATAAACAACTCATTTTATTACAAATTCAGCCTGATCTTCATTACCTTACCACTAACCAAGGAAACAAAATAATTGCATTCCTAATTGCATACATTACTAATGGAAATAAATAAGCTGGTAAACTATTAAAAATTATATCCTAGAAGGGCTCCTCTAAATTATTAAGAAAGTAATTCTAATGATTATATTGAATGTCACGTTGCATTTTTGCATTGGAATAAATTCATTTATTCCACACCTGCAATTAGCTTAAGATGGCCTAAAAATGGCCATTGAACAGATATAATTATCACCAGGAAGAGCAGGAGAAAAAGGATTTACTACCTAACTGTGAGATTACCTTGCTCCACCACTGTGATAAGACCATGATGAAGAGAAATATGGTCTCAGACAATTACATTGAACAAAGCATTAAGGAAATGCAGTTCTGGTTATCTGTGCTGAAGTGATAGATTTTTATCAGAAATGGAGAAGAATGGCGTGTTTTTGTTGTGTTTATCTGAAATTCATCATAAGCCTAATAAAATGAAGGATGAAAGAGTGGATCAGAAATGATGCCATACAGGCAATGTCAGAATACAGCGTTCCCAAAGTAGGAACACTTAGGAAGGAGAAGGCCTACTTATGGTCAGGGATGATGCTGGCATAAGAATAAATCAGTCATGATAAATGATTTAAACTAGTTGTTGTAAAGTTTTCAGTCATTGTGGGATTAATGTTCAGGAACAGCTTTTTCAATAGGATTAGCATGTTTAGGAGGAAAAAGAGTATGAAAACTGTAAATACACCTCTAAGTTGAGTATGGCAGGTTTCCAAATGATGTTTCATGGCAGGAATGATTAAAAGTGTGGGACATGTTTGTCTGAATAAATTCCAATTTCATGTTTCCATGAAACTCACCATGCTATTTACTAGCTCACACTGAAACTATTTATTACTAGCTAAAATCATGCAAATTACTCTTAATGTTTCTAGTTTTTCAAAATATTTCTAAAATCATTATTATCCTACAAGATTTGTTCATAAGAAAAGGTGGCAGAGAATAGCACTCAGCCTGCATCCTTGGACAAATTTCTAATTTTTTTTGTTTACTTATTCACAGAATAAATCAGTACATGCAATTTCTTTTGCACAATATAGACTTCCCTACATTTCACTCAAGCTTCATTTAAAGCTTCCTTTTCCATCTGTAAGCTACCACATCAGCTAGCCATTTTTCTCTCTAACTAAACACCTTTCACTTTCAAATTCTAGGGAATGTGTCTTGTGGATTGGATATCCACTATTTACATATGTAAATACACAAGAGACTATGAAGTAATTTGAGAGATGAAAAATGATTTTTTCTTTTAACCAAGCAGGCAGTGAATTTGAAATATGAGTAGCAATAAATTTTTATCTGGAAGTTTTAGAACCTCCAAAACACCTAAGCAAAATACTGTGCTTGTCTTTGTAAGCATAAAAGAATTACAGGAAAGGAAATCAGTGCTGTCAGTTTTCATTATATTTATGATGTCTTTCTTCCCACAATTACTGAAGGTTGTTAAGATGTGTTTACACTGCTCAAACTAACAAGTTGCAGCAGGAGTCGAGTCAGTAAATATGCTGCTTGACATCTTTTAGAAAATAAACAGAAAAAGCCATCAATCATCTGTTTTCAGCTTCATGTTCTGCCAAAATGAAAAAGCAAACCAGGCTTTGCAAATAATGGATGCTTTCTCAAGTATGCATTACCAGTGAGTCACAAAGGTACCGAGAAAATATTGTTAAATGAGCTAAGTTAACTGAGTGAACTGCTACTGAAATGAGAAAGTGACTGCTTCATGAACCAATGGAGCCTCAGGCCACAAAGGACTGTCAGATTATCCAGTCTCACCTCCTGTGTCACACAGGTCAGGGAACGTCTCCCCAGTCGTCCTTTCTTGAGACAATCATGATGTCTAAAACCTAATAGCAGTGTCTGAAACCGAGCTTAAGTTTGCTTTCCACAAGAGAGTTTATCTTTGAAGACAAATGCACAGTTCACCTCTTTCATTTTCCCCCCAGCACATAAACTGCTAAACATGTCTGGTTAATTTCTTATTGACATTTGCTGAGCAGAGGAATCTGCTGATTAAAGAGGCATTTTTTTCTTGGTTATGAATACAGTGCAACTAGGAGACTCCGGTCTCTGGCCTGCCAGTCTGCTCCCAGTGACATAGCATATATCCCTTACTGGTTTTTCCCTGCCATGTATTTCGTCCTTTTCTTCAAACAAGCACATCCAGAACAAGACACTCAGGAAAGCCTACCTGTCTCCAGGCAGAGGTATTAGAAAAAAGGAAAGTATGCTGAGAAGCCCCCAAGTTCACAGCCTCAGTGGGCTCACAGTAAAGCAGGACATTTTGTAATTGATAATACAGACACATCATAATTTGAACTTTACGGATCCAACTCTGCTCCAGCAGGGCCCATTCATTTGGCCTTTTTAACACATGAAACCTGCATGACTGCTTTTAGGCTTGTATTAAAATTAGTACAAACAATACTAAACTGAAGCTAGTATGTTTCTAAACCTGAACTGACTGAAGAGTTAACCCAAAACTGATATAATCCACCCACAGATAATTTAGATTTGACTGTACTGAATTTTCGTGCAATTTCTCACAGAATTAATTCTGCATGAAAAAGTAAGGAGGTAGATCTGGAAGGACACTCTATCTCATTCTTCTAAAGAAAAAAAAAATCTAGCCCCATATAAATAGTGGAATTTAGCTTTAATTATGAAGTGGAAACCAGTCTTTCCATAATTGCTTTCTACAATTTCAAGAGCATTTTAAATTCTAGGGGAAAAAATAGAATTAATTACCATTATTAGCTAAGTACAGAGAGATTATGAGATCTGTAGAAAGTTAAGAGTTTACTTGTCCTAGACCACGACCTACCATTTTACAAAGTGAGTCACACTACAATATTTTCAGGTTTTTAAAATTTATCAATTTATCACAGTATTCAATGAAATTACCTTCATGAGGGAATCACAGGTTGTTTTTGGGTTTTTTGGGGGTTTTTTTGGTTGGTTTTTTTGGTTTTTTGGGGGTTTTTTTGTGTTTTTTTTTTTTCTTTGTTTTTTTTTGGTTTTTTAAAGGGAATCTTGGCTCATGGAAAAACATAAAAATAATGAAATAAAAAAGGTAAAAGGGGGAGAAAAAATCTAATTTTTCAAAGATGATCATCAAGGTACTTAATATATGATTCTTCGTATTCTGCTTTTGGCAACACAGACACAAGCAGTTGGCATTTTCCTTCTTCACTTCTAATTTTCCTTCAAAGGGGGAAAGAACTAATGTTATCAGCAGTTCCTGATACTGTGGAATAAAACTCAGAGATATCAAACATGGCAAACTGCAAGGTTTCATGAATAAAGAGACCTGAATAACTCATATATTAGATGGAGAGAAAACTGGCACATGCAAATGCAGACTAATTAAAAAGTATTCTCAAAAAACCCAGAATAATTTTAAGACTCTAAATTTTAGAGACTTACTGAAAAATGATAAGAAATCTAATGCTGGCAGTTAGGAGAAGGGAAAAGAGATGTTGAAAATTATTAATTGAAACAAAATTTGAAGAAATTGCTGATTGAAGACATAAAATGAACAGAAAATAGAAGAAAATGTAACAGATTTGCAACGGTAGGTTGAACTAGATTTGTGCAGTAGCTTTTCTAGATAGGATATTTTTGCATAAAAGAAATTCAGTAGATCTCATCTATTCTGACTTCAATAAAACATTTGATACTGTCCCTCATGGGAAAACTACCATTTTTTCTTAAGCTGAAGAAAATGAGGATTAAAAAAGAAACTGTGTGGGGGATAAAGAAGATGCCTCAAGTGAAAGGCAATAAGCAGTGCTGAGAAAGAGTAAAAAAAGGATTCTTGAGAGATTCCTTGAAGATTCATTTTAGCTTCCTTATTATTTTCACCAGGGACTTTAGAATAAATATTAGGAGCACAATGACAATGATGTAAAACACAGGTAATAGACAGATTCAGTAACAAAAATCAGATAATTCCAAAGAATAGGAGAGAGAAACATATTAAAATACCTTAAAGAGTTAAAGAAAAACATATTAAAATACTTTAAGAAGGGGCAATACTTTTTGACAATGAACAGCAGTAAATATTTCCTATAACCTGTAACTATGTCAGCTCAAAATAATTGAAACTCTGAAGACTGGGTTGAATTAACTTTTCACAGAAGGGCTGTGTGACACAAGCATGGTACAGACACCAGAACTCATGTTCCTTGAATATATTAGATAAAATGTTTCTGGTACAACAGTACTGCTAGTACTGAGCAAGGCCTCTCACGGGGATGACTTTGAACAGTTCTTGTCACCAATGTTAAGAAGGTGAAATTCAAAGTTTAATAGAGAAAGATTCCTGAAATGATAAAAATGAAGAGCAGGAGGCTACTCTGAGACAAGGTGATCAAAGCCTAGGTAGCAGGAGTATAAAAGTCTTGTCTAAAAATGCATCATAGAGCACGGAGGATCTGGAGATGATAAAATGCTAACGAAGGATGGAACTATCCTTCCATCATTTGGGATACAGGACAAGGTTAGCATGCTAAAATTTGGGAACTAATTTTACTGTAAGGTGATGATACACCTGTAGAGCAAACAGGACTTGAAATGACCTACTTGTGGGTGAAGCAGGGGACTGAAAAGGGAAGCACAGTGACAAAAATGACAGCCCTACTGTTAAAGGAGGATGTAGGTGTGTTTACAAAGGAGCATCAGGATGTGAACCTAACAATCCAGGGATTCTTTTACAGACCTCTGCTCCAAAACTGAAATCAGGGATATTTGCCTATATCCTCATTTTCATTTAGCTGCACAACAGAGACCAAGAAGGTGCTATGCTGCTGTGCAACTCACTCACTTTTGTTTGTTCGGTGAAATGAACATGCATGGAGAGCTTTAATCAAGTCCTCTCCAGGTACAATGACTCTCTCCACTTGCCTTCTCAGCTTCAATAATGTTTGTAGTGTTCTTTTAAAGCCAGACAGATCCTTCTGAGCCTTGATGGCATTTACATACTACCCTTCCTTTAGAAACTTGTATGTAATGACTATGTTAACGAGCAATGCCTTAAAACCCAGGAAACTGTTGAGTTCCTTCCGACCTTCTCTTGTATGGAGTTAACATTTATTCAGCCTTTGGCAGTTTTACGATAGAAACAAATATTGGGATGACAACTGATTTGTCTTTGTGCAATTGTACACTACACAGTAACTATTTGCTCCAATTTTAATGGAATTTATTCTCATTCCTTTTATTCAAACTGTGTGGCAGAAGGAGCCCAGTATACCGAGTTACTGCAGTCTTTCTAAAAAAATGAGTTAAAAGAAAACTGCGTAATAATTCAAATCTTTATAATCTGTCTATTCCCTCAGAAATGAATATCCAGGGACAATGACAGACACTGCGCTGTTTGCTTTACAGCCATTTACCGCTTTAATCCCTAACCCATCCTTTTATATCTGCACAGCAAGGTAATGCCCCTGTGATGAAAAATGTATTTATGTCTAAATTTCTGTCTTTCCTCAGCCAATAACAGCAGCAATAGCAGAGTTAATTAGTCCTCAGCCATTCAGATTCCAAATAAATTTAAATGGGGAAAAGCATTAATTACTGAGAAGGAATAAATACTGCATTTTATTACTCTCTGTGTGTATGGATGTGTATAAAACATAAATAAAAAATAAAAAGCCTGTATAAGAAAGGCCATCTTTTTTGTAGGGGAGAAAACAGGTGAGGGAGCCATACAAATTTCTATAGGCTCTTCACCAGAAGTATGCAAAATGCATATGAAGAATGCTGTTTGTCTCTGACCTCAGAATCTGTCAGGTCCATGTATGTTCAAAATTATCTATGGGAGGAGTTAATGTAAGTTAAATACTGAATAAGACAGGAATACATGCCATACACAAAACAATTTAAAAAATACTTTCAGGTAGTGAAGTCTCAAAGGCAGCATATGCTTAAATGAAAATGGGTCATACTTACAAAGAGATTTTCATATATTGATGCTGTGATTTATATCCTTGACAAATTATAAATCCTTGTAGCAAACTACAAGGGCATTATATGAGAGTTCTTAGATATAGTTCAAAATTATAATAGTAGGTTTCCTGCTATTCTCTTCATAATGGTAATTACACTGACTGAGCAGATTAGCTACTCCACGAAAAATTCAGCTGTACATGTAATAAGGAATGACATGCTGAACCCTGTATAACTGCCATGGCACATGCCATTTTTGTTAAAAAAATCTGTTCTACACTCGTAACAGTATGGAGGAGTGCTAAATAAAACGTCATCCTGACTGTAAACAAATACTGTTGATGGAAGTGCTGCTTATACCACCATGTTTGCTATTAAGAAAGTAACCACTGTCTTTGGGAAAACATCCAGAGTCTTGTTCAATTGAGACTGTGAAAATGAGAGCACTTGGGGAATAGACCTGGGAACCTGGCAACCACACTGCTGAGAAAGGATTCTCACAATAAAAAGAATTTACATATTCACCTCTCTATTACCTTACAAGGACACTCCTGTAATTCAAGATTCATTTTACAGTTTCTAGTGCACAAGTTAAAGGGTATATTATAGTTATCTAGAAATAGTTTTTCCTTATTTTCCACAAAAATACAATATATGGTACTAGGGCTAAGCATATTGTACATCAAGTTTATGATGAAATCTGTAGGAGTTCAGATAGAGACACCAACAGGAGCAAGATTGGGCCCTGTTCGCAATGTTAAAATGTCATTTTATTGAGATTCCTCTCAGTGGCTTTATCTTTTGCATCAGAGAAATGTGTTCAGTGATACACAAAATTCCAGTGGACACATTCTTTTTACTCCTTTTAATAAAATATTTTTTCTGAGTTTCTGATTATTTTCAGTTGCATTTTTAGTCAAAACTGGTATTTAATTATGCAACAAAATTATAAACATAGCCTATAAACCTCTAATTCCAGCTATCTCACACAGTGAATTTCCATTTACTCACTATATGTGATAGGCTTTCCTCTCATCCATTCTCTAATCTAGTTATTTGCCAGGTCACTTAAGGGACAGCTTTGCTATCCTGTCTTAAGAAGGGCAATGGTTTCTTTCAAAGCATGCATAAACCTAAAGTAAAATGACTAAAATCAGGTACAGTCCTTTTTCTTTTTATTTCTCTTTTTTTTTTCCTGTGCCTGTAACTATGTCATCTGTGCTTAATGATCTGGGTTTCTGACATAAAGCGCCTGAGAAAACCTGAGAATAGCAAGGGTGTGGCACAAGGAAGATTTGTATTTGAGATGATACACATTGTATAAAAGTGTACACATTGTATAAAAGTGCACAGGTGAGGTCTTATAGTGCAAAGGTCAAAGGAAACAATCTCTAAAATTTTCTCATTTCACATTTAATGAATTATTTTCAATTAATTTCAGTTAATTGCTTCTGAATTTCTAATTTGAAGAGATATTTTCTTTAATACCTACAGGTGTAAAAATATTAAATGGAATATTGTGCTATCTAGCTTTAGGTATCTTACCTTCACGGGAAACTGTCTTGAGGGTGTTTTGTATTTGATGGTGTGAGGTCCTTTCACAGAGAAATTGTTGAAAGATCCTCAGAGCTGTCTGAGTCCCCTGCTAAAGGAACCTCTCCCTATTGATCAGTGGGGTCAGCAGATCATCTGAGCATCATGAGCTCCCATCAACTCATCCTAACAGACTGCGGCACGAATATCCATACCACTAGCGCATTGCCTGTTCTCTTTTAAAAAAATTCCAAATAGATCTCCTATTTACAGGGCATTTAAAACTTTTAAACAAAAAACAGTGGAATCCTTGGAAATCAGCGGATTTTTTTGACTCTTCAGTTATGAACACAGTTGTTAGAAAAAGTAGTTTTAATAATTTGTTAGTAATTTTCAAGCCCCTCATTGGCAAGGGGCTCCTCTTTGGACTACATTCATGCAACCTTTGTAGTCATCACTCCAGTGTGTCTTTCTGGATGGAAATTCATCACAAGAGCGCTACCAGCCCAATGCCCCTTCCCATAACTGTGGCTGGTATTACTTGTGAAACCCCACAAAACATCTCAATCAATCTTCCTTTGGGAATGTGTATCAGGTAAGACAAAGCAGAGCACAGATCTACTTCACAGTATATATATATATGCACAACCCCTCATGCTTCTATGCAGCCAGTTCTACTCAGCTGCAAATACTGCTTCAGCTGTGCCCTTTGTATGATGATTTTGAAATATTGGGATAGAAGAACTCAAAACCCCCTCCCTATACTACTGGAGAATATACACCATATCAGTTTCATGAAATTAGGAACACAAAGAACTACCATCCTTGTAACCCTCAGCTGTAACTAGAAAAATAAACATATCACTAAACAAAGCCATATGAGACAAATGTAAAATCAGTTTTCCAAGATTAGTCATCCTAGCAAGATTTTAATTAATAAATCGAGCCCTCCTGGTATGAAAAAGATACAATTTTTGCAGAAGAGTATGAAATTATATTTCTCTGAATACACAAATTGATTTTGAAATTAACAAAATCAAAGTTTTCTGCATCATTTACTTATTCCCCTTTCACAGAAACTGCAATTTCATCATATTCTGAAACAGAAAGTTAGGTAAACTGCTAATAAATAGGTATATCATAGTTAAATATCAGTGTAAATACATGGGCTATACTACATCAAAATTTTAATGTTCACAAATGTTCACATCAGTATCTTGGTATTGTTCAAACCAAGAAAAATAATAAAATAATAAAACAACAGACACAACACACTACATATGTAATACATGCAGACATGCACATAAATAGTAATCACCTGAGTCCTTTTCCACTGGTGCTATATAAAAAAAAATTGGGAAAGAAAAATGTCATTACAGAAATAAAACTAATGGAATTTAATTAGGGAAGAATAAATACCACATAAGGAGTTAAAATAATCTTCAAATCCTGAGTACATAACACAAGGGATGGATTTTGTCATATGAGGGAGAAATGGTGCATGATTTTAAGTAATATATTTGCATTTACTAGTCCCATATAGTCTTTATTTCAGGCTCAGGCACTGAGCTTGCATCCATATCATGCCCGGGAATTTAGAAACCCATATAATATTAAAAGAATACAACAAAGTAAGAATATGAGAATATTATTTGTATTAGAACCTTCTTGTATTTCTAATTTTTAGGTACTTGCTATTGGTCTACAGCTGACATTATCTCGTAATCATTGCATTTTGAATGACTGATACGTTGTTCACTAAAGAAATGTTCAAAGGACAAAAATCTCCAAAATGCGTGACAGCCACATTTGAGGACATAAGTAATATTATAAAGATAAGAACTGTATGCTTTCTGTATGCAATTTGTGGAGTAAGCATTTAATGCAAACACTGACATAAATTCCTTTCAAGAGAAGAATATAATTTCAGTGAACAGATACAATAATGCTCCTATAAACCTAAAGAAGCAGAATGGAACCTATTGCTGAAAAATATTACATTTATATTGGTAAAGAGGTAGGATGTTTGTAATGATCAGAGTATCAAAAGAGATCACCACAGGTCTCATTGCTACTGAAATCCAGTGCATTAACCTTTCAGATGTTATGATGCTGGAGCCCTTCACTTCCAAACACTACTTTATTCTCAGAAATGTACTGCACCTTTCTCTCATTAGATATGCAATTATCTATTGTGCTTTAAGTTTACAACTACATGAAGGTAAAACTACTTAATTAAATCAAGTTATGTTCCAACCAAAAGGCAATAAATCCAAAAAGAAATCAGCAAGTTGAAATATGGGCACTAGTTTCATGTGGCTGTTCCAACTTACTGAGTGGTAACAGTGTGAATATTCTAAAGTGCAAACTTTGCCACTTGCAGTGGAAGTCCCACAATTCTGTAGGATATAGTAAAAAATCTTGGGAAAAGATGTATTTACATCACAGCAAAAAACTTTTGCAATCCATTTTATTGTCAGTGAGTTCAGAAATCTTTCGCAAGCTTTTGTCATATTATAAAAAATCTTCTATTTTTATACTCATTTTTTCAACAGGTTTGATACAAGACTTAAATACTGAACATTAAAATTTCCCTTCATTAACACAGAAAGATAAAAACTAAGGAAAATGAAGGTTTTTTAAAAAATTATTTTCCAGAATAGATTTAATATTCATCTTTCTTTTTCTTTAACACAACATGATATCATAATTAATTATGATAAACTGGTTACTAGGATGGTTTCATGTTGTTATTTCCATGATATAATACTGGTTGCTATAGTGATGAGATGGGTCTTTTGTTAATCACTTGTGAGATCGGTTAACTCATGTTTTTCAGAGAATTTGAGCAGAAATAAAAAATGGGGAAAAAGTTGGCTTTACAATATTGCTAAATATATGAGGCTTCTTCATTTTACTCTTATGCTAACTCTGTTTCTTCTGGTGTACTGCTAGAAATACATGGAATTAAAAAATTAATATGTATAAAATTTGTATTTTTTAAAACAGAATTCATCCTTCAATATTTCCCTGTAACTAAATCTAGTTCCAAAAATCCAGTGCACACTGCTTTCTAACCTTGAATATATCTGAACAGGAGTATCTCAATCTTTTTGTACTTTATGGAGAATAAAAGTCTGTCTTGACAAGGTATTTGACTATTATGACTGCCTTTTTGTTGTACATAAGGTTTACAAATACTATAATGACATTGTGCATCCTGGCCATTTTTTAGCAAAATTTTAGTTAATTTCATTATATACTTTATAGAACATACCAAACTTTCAGAAACCCTTCTGCTTCTCTTCAAAGCTAGTATTTTGTCCCATTAATCCATTCAATCAGGTGTAATTAGGGTTTTAATCATCAGACTATTATTACACATCTGACAACATGGTAGCAAAAATAAACAGCCTTTATCTATTTGTCTGCCTTATAAATACTTCAGAAAATAATCTATACACAGAGTTTTCAAATTTCAAGGTAGTGACACTGCTATTAAGGAAAGAATTTCCTTTCAGTAGTTTAATCACTGGAAATAGTTAGAGAAATAAAAAATAACCCATAAACAGTCTCTTAAGATTTATGAAGAACTCAAAAGTAAGAACAAAGGGCAACTTAAATTAGGAAGTCCTAGTCTTTCATTCAAACAGGGTCCCAGGAGGCATATTAAAGCAATGAATAGGAAAAAGCTCCACACTTCACCAGCTGAGATTTTAATGAGACATTTCCCCTTGCTGTGGAAGGGGTTTGCTCTGGAAAGGGAAAAGGCTGCTCACGGAATATGCAGTTAATAGGCATTGTTGGCTTTTACAGCCACTTTGGCACTTGATTGCTGTACTAACCTTCTATTTTGGCATATTCTGTAAGTCGAGTGTAATTGATCAAGGCAGCCTTCTCCAGACATTTTCTAACCACTTTCTTCACCTCTTCTGCTGGTATGGGAGTGGCAATATCTTTCATTAAAACCTGTGTCAGAGACAATTACACCACTTCATTACAATCATTACCCAAACCCCACAGGAAAAGGATAAAAGTATCCTGAAGTTAATACAGATCTGATAATGATTAAAGGCAGCAGTCAAAAAGGAACTGTTTCAGCTGGTGGAGCTGGATATTCAGCTTTAGAGGCTGCTGTTCAACCTGGTTTGACTGTTTATACTGTATTTGTCCCCATTGTTTGGTGTCTTGCAATCAGTCTTTGGGTGACATCAAGACCAGTAAAACAAGAGCATTCCGTGGACAGGCTGAATCATGGTTATCACTAAAGCTGAGGTTGTGGAAATTTGCTTGGTTCTCACCTGGGGAAAAGCTTCCACCACTGCATACCCTTGGACTCTTTAACAGGGCAAAGTTATTCAAATTCAACATGTCCTTGCTGTGAAAAAAATGTCGTCTATAGTGGACAGGGAAAACACTGAACTTCAAGCAGAATATTTTATTATGAACAAGTAGCAGAACAGACCATATGAAGGTTTTCAAAACATGTGAGTTGTTACCTCACCTATTGCGAGTGAGGTAAACCAAGAATCTATACCTCTTTATATGAATGCAGCATTATATACTCTGGATTACTATATTTAAAAAAAATACTGTTAATAATTCGCTTGCATTTTTACTTTAATTCTGTAGTCCATTAACTTTCAACAGCAAGCTGTAAACAAAACTCAATATATTTTTATCACATTTTGATGTAAACAATAAAATTTCAGATAACTCACAACCTTTAAAAAACTCTTCTCATGTGGATCCCCTGACAGGCTACACTCTTTTGTATCTTAAAATTACTGTTAAAAAGATGGAGCAAGAGATATAGTCTGGGGAAGGATGTGGTAGAAAAGAAACAGGTTCAGCAACAAAGAAGATCTTAGGAAGATATTGCTGCAAAGCAGACTTCTACAATACTTTCACACAAATATGACTTACCCACCTGTGTTAACTTGTTTTTTTTTTAAATTTATAACTTCTGGGTTATCAACAAGTGAATATACAGCATTCAAAAACTTTTGTTCTGTGTCTGATTTTTAAAAAAAAATTTCAAAGACAGGTAAAGTAAAATGGTTCTAACCCATTCTGCATCCACAGATGTCGGAAAGCACATTTATTCCAGAGGTGTTGCTTGAGCACCAGTTAGAGCACCATTGCCATTTGTAACAGCAGGAAGGGGGAGAGGAAATGGATGTTTCATAAAGCACAAAGGAACCGACACAGCACTACAATCACTGAGGTTGTAAGTGAAATAAAACATATACTCAGACTCCCTATGTGTTTTCTGAACATGGCAGAGGTTTTTTACAACAAAATCTCTATCCATGAATACAGATTCATTATATCCATAAAATATCATATCCATGAATCTAATATTTGCCAGGACCAAACCTCTGAGATTTTGGCAAAGCAACAGAGCCTGGGATCTAAGCTTTTTTAGAATTCATACTTTCATCAGACTCCTGCTGATACAATCCCTTTGGAATCTTTGCTGGAATTTAAAGTCCTCTTTCCACAGAGTTGACTGGGACGCTTTTATCATTATGAGGTATTCTCCTTTGCAGTCAATACAAGAGGATTTGCTGGGCAGGAGTTTACATTTGTTGTGGCCCATGTCAGATTTGCCGTGTATAGCTTTTGCTTCCTAAATTGACTCAGATTATGCATTTATGGAATATTATTTGAATTACATAGAAGGTTTTTAATATTTCATATTAGTATAGAAAATATCATCAGCATAGAAGGCATAAACAGCAGGAAAGGGCGGCTGTAGAGTAGATTTGTACTACTCTAGAGGTAATGCTGGGTAAGTGTTAAATTAAAATGGAACAGAGTCACTGACAAGTCAGTGGCTTGAAGAGAGAGTCCAGTAAATAAGACCTACAGAAAACAGCTGTTTGCCTCTGTGGAAGACTATGAGGAAAAGAAAGAAAAAACCAACCAACTTTCCAGTGAGCAGTTAAAACCAGTAGCAAAATACCTGAGAAGACATAAGTCTGCTTGAAGCAGCCTGAAGGCAAAAGAAAAATGAAGGCTCAGTAGTTACACAGAATTTAAAATATGTTCTCAAACTTACCCTTTCAAGTAATGAAAGTGTGGCTTTTAAAGCTCCTTCAGGACGTCCAAAAGGGAAACAGTATCTTAAACAGTAAAAAAAAAAAAAAGGAACATAAGATTTCCAGAATTATAAAAGCTGCTTTATGAATTTACTTTAAGATGTATCTGTATAAAACTTGCATTAAATCATTAAATTATGTTACCAGAAGACTCCCATACCCAAAGTACTAATAAAAGCAGAAAGCCCCTTCAGTAATCTAGCACGGAGTACACACATATCACAGCAGTACCAGCCTATCTGTATAAAACTTGCATTAAATCATTAAATTATGTTACCAGAAGACTCCCATACCCAAAGTACTAATAAAAGCAGAAAGCCCCTTCAGTAATCTAGCACAGAGTACACACATATCACAGCAGTATCAGCCTACCAGCATCTCAGCCCTAAACGCAGGAAAAAAGCCTAAATGGCATAAAGCATCACTTCCAATTTATCAGCTATGAAGGATATTTAAAGGTCTCTGATGAGTTTAATTGTCATCTTCCTAGAAAGAGGTACTGTTTCTCATGTAGCCATGACAGCTACTGGAGCTGTGAAGAAGCATTCTGTATGTTGTTTTTCATTTTAAAATTGGATTAAGACAAGGATAAAAGGTCAGATATTTTAATTTCTAGAGATATAAATGCTGGCAGACATTCCATATTTTTTCTATAACATTGAAAATACTTAAAGAATTTATCTTACATTTTATCATCTACAACTTAAACCATACACACTTCTAAAATAATATAAATTAAAAAGTGATTACGTTAATAGCGTTTTTTTTATTTTTGTCTACTGAATGATGTAATATAGCAGGTCAATGAGACTACAGTTTTCAGGCAACTGTAACCTCTCTTAATCCTGTCTATAAAATCTTACTGGGATATCCCCAACTGGAAAAAGGATTTTTTACTTTGCTGAGATTAGTTTTTTCTTATTATTACTCACTGAGAATGGTAGCCTCCTACACTAATATTTTCCACTGGTCAAATCTTCTCTAATGATAAAAGGATTCAGAACAGTGAATTTTAGATATATATTTTGGTCAGCCAAAATAAAGTCTTATAAATGAGGTCAAAACAGGATTTCCTGCAGCGAGAATTCCAGTATTTGCTTTTATCTCCAGAAAGACTCCAGAGATAAAATTCACAAAGCCAGGCAAGAGGTTAAAGTCCAAGATCTTCATGATAGCTTTCTCAGAAATATTGTCTCTTCCACATTTGATGCTTGAGAGGCAGGCAGAGCTCTGAAGTCTCAGTGGATAGACAAGGTGACGGAGAGGAAAGGTGTAAGTACCTTAAGAACTACTTTAGATGACAGCCACTAGCACGGGATGGGCTGACTGCATCTTAATCATAATGGAACCAGGCTGATAGCAGTGGAAATGAAAATTAGAAAGGTCATAGGTGAACATTAAAACTGGAAGCTGTGAGTCAGTTGGCAGGCAAGCGAGAGCGTCTTTTTCAGATGGGTGTGACCTGGTGACTTAGGAGGACACAGCAAACGTTCAGTGCTGCTCTGAACCGGCAGGAAGAGACAGGCACTCTTCAGTTAAACTGCCCATGACAGCTGACCAGTGCACACAACACTAAGCAGTGGAGAGAGGGCAAAGCTTAGAAAAATACCAGTGTATTACAGGGAAAAGTGCTGATGATCCTTGAAAGTCTGTACCGCTGATCCCCTAATTATAATGATTAGTGTGATTACAAAATGTTAAGTGAGATTAAAAGAGCTGCAAATTCAAGATTCCAACTCTAGACATATACTCTTGACTGATGTCTCATTAGGACAAGGTATAATGACAGTATTTTGAGACACAGGTTTGAATTGCTTCCTTGAACAACTAATTTGAGACCGAAAGAAAAAGATGTTATTCTGGATTCGGTCTTGATGGACCATTTGGGAGGACATGGTTTGAGAGGTGCAGAGCAGAAGAGGTGTTCCATAGTAATAATCATAACAAAATGCAATGTAATAATGCAGCAAGAGAGAAAAGGCCAAGAAAATTCAGAACATGTGTATTTAGTACATGTATATACAATTTCAAGAATGGGATCTATGAAAAAATGAAGAACTTGAAAAATGAAAGCAAAAACCTTAAAGATACAATCAACAAAAAGCAAGAAACCTACAAGCAGCCTGAGGCAAAATTCAAAAAAGTAGGAGCCAAATGCATGCCACAATTAAGAAACCAAAGTAGTAACAAACACCCTCTCTGGGATTCCATAAAGAAGATAAAGAGGTTGCTGTAGAGAATCTGGCATTTAAAAATTATAAAACTTATCTGAATAGGGAGGACATTAATGCCTCTGAAATATTCTAAGGAATATAACAAACAACATTCACGCTCAAACTGACAATAGAAAGGATAGTGGAAGCAGGAAACCAGCCTGGGAGATGGTGGGACTACCTGATGGCAAGGGACATAGCAATTCAAGGACAGCAAGGCCAAAGCAGAGAAATTCAGTGCATACTTTGCACATGTCTTTACTGTTGAATGGATTTTTCAAAATATTCTGCATTTCACAGTTATGACAATTTTGATGGACTGAAATATGAAGTTGTTTTAATGCCATGTTTTCCTAAGAAAGCAAACTGACAGCCAAGGCTGTTCTTTGTTAATTGATAGTGATGATTTTTATACATGTCTTGAGTCAAGGTTTTATTTAAAATGTTACTTCCAATACTTTGTCAGGATGTCCTACATTGTGACTTAATATGCTTAATAAAATGAGATTCTAAGGCACTATCTATTCTTCTTTCTTCCAGTATTATGCCAGTATTCTTGTTTAAATCCAGACATTTCACCTATTTTTTTTTTATTTCTAATATTTGTTCACAGTAAGAAGTAGTAATTACTCCTCACCTGGCAGAGCAGAGTTTGCCTGCATTGATTAAATAGGATTTTAAAGCAAACCTTACAGTCCTCTGAAGGATGAAGTTCTTTATGTTTTAATGACACATTTAATTGCTCTCAAGGAGGAGTTTCTAATGCTGTTTAAATTTGCTCAAAATCCACCAAGACAGAGGCAGAAAGATTCTATGGCCAGTGATGTAGCCTGAGCTCACTGACAAAACTCCAATGTGTAGGTTAGCAGACATGATGGGGTTTTTAATTTGTTCCACCTCAAAAGATAAATTATACATTTATACACTTATACACTTTGTAATTAGTCTCATGCATATGATGGCCTGAAAGTAGGAAGCACTCTGTTCTATGCTGCTCTGTATCATTTCTCTTGCAAGAGCTCTTTATTCTCATAGTAGGCAGGAAAGAGGAAATGTGTCAGGGAAGACTCTTTAAAGGAAAGGAAGGATCTTTTTTTTTTTTTGCCTGAAAGGAATACTCTCCAAGGAGAACCCTAGCTCTCTTTAGTTTAATATAGATATGAAGTCCCAAGTGAAGACTGCTATGTCCTCTATGCTAAAAAAAATCCCCAATGACCTATGACGCCAGTGAATGCCAGACATTAACCTCATCAAACCAGAGAGGCATTCAACAAACTCATAGTCAACCCTGCAAGATAAAAGTTCTGTTTCACACAGAACTATTTAAACTGTGGAACTGGCTGTTACAAGGTCATACAGAAACAAAAAATTCTATAAATACAGTCTAAAAGGATTAGATTCATAGAATAGCAACAGATAGGTTGGCTTAGTGTGACAAAGTAACAGGTTTGGCAGCCTATATGCCATTTTTATACTAAGTTTCATAAACCATCAATTGCTACAAAATAGCAGGAAATCCCACATTTCCTGTTTCTTGTTCTTCTTCTCTAAACATCTTCTACTGGTACTGACAGTCCTTAATATGACAAACTCTTTATTGAGCATGATGGCCCTTAGCTTATTTAGGGAAGATAAATATATAATGAGACCAAGAAAATTACATTAAACATCAAGAAAAGTTTAGCTGCCATCTATCAAAGATATTCTTTATTCATATGATTTTACGGATCCATAGTAATCTAGAAATAGTTACAGCTCAGACACTTTCATTCAGACAATTTTCTTGGTCAGAGTTATACAAAGCTTGAATTTTAAAAAAATCAATAAAAACAAGGCCTATATTCTTGCACAATCTTTTTTGGCATAGAAAAATACAACACACATATTACACAAATAAACTTTTAAGTACAACGACCTGTGTAAATAAATTATTCCATATTTAAGCTATTGAAAATTCCTTTGCATGTAGACCATCTAATTTTCACTCTACTTGTTCAAAACCAAAATTAAATACCACGAGAAAATTTTTACAGAAAAAATTTAGCATTCGTTAAATAAATTATGCACTCACCTGAAATGGCTTATTTGGTTTTCTAAAAGGGAGGAAAGTCTGTCCTTAATTTCCTCAAACCTTTCTTTCTCTTCAACAGATACTGTTCCAATTCCATCTGGCCTGGAATATTAAATATTTAATAATGGTTTATATCTCTTCATGCTGATTCCTCTTTGGAGAATGATCTTTATTTCTAAAGTTTTCATTTAACATGCATGTTAACTCCCCTTTCCCCTTTCTCATTGCCTCAAAGGATAAACAGTTACTTGTGAATATAGTTAATGAACAGGCTGCAAATGGACAAAGAATTGAACTTTTGAGCTGAACTTTTCAATTGAAGTCTGAAGTTTCTATATGATCTCAATATGAACACAAGCTAGCATATAACTCTCCCAAATCCTTCCAAAAGGTAGACAATATCTTTTCTCAAGAAAATTAGTACTATTGTTATAGTAGAGAGGCCTACTCAAATCTTGTTAAATTTCAACACCTTGAACTAGCTATTTATTTTCCCAGAAGCACAGTATGGCTAAAAGTGATTTTAAAGTAAAGGTGGGAGTGAAACTACTGTGAGAAAAGCCACAGCAGGCAAAACCTAGGAATTATGCATAGTGAGGACAGAGTTTGATTCCCCATCCTATACTGACAAACAGTGCAATGTAATCAAGACTTCCATATAGGCACAGCATTTAAGATGAAAAGAATTAGTCTTTAAAAAAACAGAAGCACTGGCATTTTTTAAACGTCAAATTTAAGTCACAATAATTAATAATAAACTTCTATGATAAGCAAACACTTAGCCTAAAATCTTAGTCTAAGGGTGTTACCAATGTATTTATAATAAAATGATGACAAAAGTAAAAGAAATTAAATACACAGTCCCCAAATACTATTTTTGCCATGCAGTCACAACTTCCCCACACACAACATATTTTAAAAAGAAGTGTATGAAAACTTCCTGTTACTTTCTTAACTTCCAGCTCCAAGGTAACAAGTCAGCTACTGCTTCTCACCTGAGTTTCTGAACCTGACGCTATGTGTGGCTCTGCCCTGTATGTTCTCTAGAGCCTCTAAAACTATCTCAATGCTTCTAGAACTGAGAAAATTGTAGTAAAATGACATGACGAAAGACAACATTCTTTCTTGGAACATTCTGAATGTTTCAAAAATCATTCTAGGATTCTATGAACATTTTTCTCCTAAATTGTTACTTTTACTTTCTGCACTATACCTAAATCTAGGAGGGATAAGTCACTACCTGATCATGACATAAACAATACTCTTACCCTTTAAATCACTTATATTTGTGACCTGTCAAATCAAGGTGGAAAGAATGCCTGAATTCCTTAAATTATTGTGAAGACAACAATAAAAAATCAGATATGGTGGGGATAGGAGTAGTCAGGCACATCAATATACCATTGTATAAATTTGATGTGAAAGAGCAAAAAACTTATCTTCTCTCTTTTGATGGATGCCAGGATACTTTACCTCAGCCTTCTGACAGATGGAATGAGCTCAAATTTAAGTAAATTGCACTGTCTGATTTCATTGTCAAGAGAGATTGCACTCTGGACTGAAAAAGTAAATAGTTCTGTCATATTAAGCCTCACTGAGGCATGTCATATATATGTCAGAAAGGACCTAGGGGTCCAGATAACAGTAAGTGAAAAAGGTGAGCCAGTAGGATGTCATATCTGTCAACCTGCACTAAGGCTAGGATCGCTATGTACCAGGGACCTGTCACTTCACCGGGTTTGCTGTCATAAGGAACCTCGTTGACAACTAAAATTTTCAGATCTGCTAAATACATGTTTGCATAGAAGCAGGTGTCCCAGAAGGAGGAGTGCACAAAAGGGTGTTGGAAAACTACCATCTATAGACTGAAAAACTCATCTCTTGAAAATACGCTTTAGGAAATAGCACAAAGTCTGAATCATGATTTTGTTTCTTCTTGTTGCAAACCTTATTGCAACAAGAAGAACATAAAAATGCATTTTTGAAACACAGTTCTGAGACATATTGTGCTGGTGATAGTTTTTTTCTACTTTAGGGAATATATACCTATCACTGATAAAAAAAGAATCCATGGAAGAAAAGAATCTGACTCTGAGATGAGCTGAAATAGAAAAAATAGATAAATGGCTTCAAAATTTCCACTCATTAATTCTTCTAGATTTTTTAAAATTACTTTGAAGACTGAATAAAATACATAGCACTGTCTTGAGCTGGTTATTTTTATTTATGAATGACTGTGCCTGCCAAGAAAATCAGACTTTAGTTTTGAAAGGTTTAGGTCATCCATAAACAATGCGAGAACTATTTTGCAACTAAAAGCAAAAACAAATGTGTCTTTCCTACTATCTCAAATGTTATGTGGTTTGGATTTGACTTTTTTTGAACTCAAAACCAGTACTAAGCTTTGTCATTGCAGCCTGGGATCTCTCTTACAAGAACTTGGCCAAGAAAAGTGATGGACTGCCTTAAGAAGAGGCATTTTAGCATCATCTCCTCAAGAAGGTAATGGAGAGTGAATTTTCCTTTCCTCCATGCTCTTTTCCCTCCTTATTGTTCACAACAATTTTTTAGAATTAGAGAACTAGGTGAAAGAGTGAACACTCAAAACCTGAGTAGCCTTCTCTCTCTACTTATATTAGTTTCCCATTTTTTGAGAACTCTGTCAATTGGATTTGGATTGGCCTGTCTTATCTGTTTAGATCACAGTCTAACTGGCACTGATATAATGTTATCTCTGGTCACAAGTCAAATTGTTTAATTCACTCAGACTTAGATATCAAAAGAGATATGAAATAAATACTTCATGAACTACAGCTAGTAAATTGCAGTGGAAAATAGCTGTTTGACCATAAACCACTTAAATAATGAACCAAAAATAAAGGTTGACAGAATTTTAAAACTTTACTGTAAAAATCTTGCTAGATTGTTGGCCTGACAGCAGTTACTTGAGAGAAGCTGATTGATTAGGTGGTGGATTTCAGTTTTCCTGTTGGAATGGACTGTTTTTCCTCAGTTGATATAATCCTTTAAAGCTTGGAGTACCCTCTAGAATTATTTTTGATCTCTAGAGGTCTTAAAACCTGCAATAATTTGCAGAGGTCGCTTGATGAATTGTAGGATTAAGATTATTGTGAATACCTATGGCACACGAGATCAAATCGTATTCTAGTTCCAATGGGAATTAGATATGATGGACGCTGGGGTGACTGTAGATTGTTTCCAGCCCTCAACTTTGGAAACAGCTTCTCCTAGTGGCCTCCCAGAGAGTGAATTGTTACCTTAAGCAAGACTGCTTTGCTAAGACAGCCTTGGAAGTGCTAACTGAATATGGCTGACTTTTTCCCTCTGGAATATCATTGATACTGGTGCTTTTTTGTATCTTTATGGATTTTTAAAATGTTAAAAATTCTTTCAGTGAACTTTCCTCATTAAAAACATAAACCAACACTTTGGTCTGTCATGAAAAGAAAAATCACGAGGAGAATAATGCACATATCAATATTCTAACATACAGGTATCAACAGTAAGGCTGACCAGAAAGAATTTGCCAGAGAAAGATGAGAAATTATGATGAAAAATAAAATTTAAAACAAATATTTCAGCTAAGGTCTTTAAGACATTTCTATAATAAACTACATTTCAAGGACATAGAAAAACAAACCCAAACTTAAGTGGAATCTTTTCCTCTAGAAGCCAATTGTTTTAGAAGACTCCAGTGCTTTCTAAGTGCACTTGTTTTTATATTCAGCAGGACACACAATCAAATAAAAGAACAGTGACAAGTTTCAAATTAGCAAGATAAAAGTTTGACTGCTTTTTCTTAGTAAACCAAAGATTTAATTATTTAGAATTTTGACGTAGAGTTTTTATTATCTATTTATAGGACCTAATATTCAAGAATTTAAATATCCAGATTTGCCTTTAAAATTCAACTGTATTAAGGCTTTTGAAGAGACTATGGTTTATATTAAAGAAATCTAAGAACAATGATTTCCACTATCAGCTTAGCAGCAGAGAGAGCAGACATCTTTTTATTAACAGAAAATGAAGACAGTGCATCACCACATGGCATTCAAACATAGCTTTAACCAGAAGACACTTGAAGACTGAGCATTTTGTTGTTTATATTAACTATTCTTCAAATATTCTGACATAAAACTGGCACAATAGGGCCTTCTGCTATATGCATTTCCCAGGCTGCTCCAACATCTGCTTACAGGTCATGCCCTTTTTTCACAACTGAATGAAAAAGACCAATTCTGAAGGTCACTAAAACAGATTAAGATGATAAATTGGGTTCATTTTAATAATCTTTTATGCAGTTTTATTTTAGGTGAGATCCATTAATGCCCTTCTACTGAAAAGTAAAGCATCTATTAATATAGTATAATTTTACCTAACATATAAGGCTATGTAAAGGCAGTAATCAGTTAAAATTAATGACAAAATATGTTTAGGGAAGGTAAGTGTATGTAATAACATTCCTTCATTACCTAAGATGGCAAGTATAACCCTAAATACACAGAACTTTGTTCTGATATTTCTTAATAATGCATTAATTATGTTTAATTTTCTGTTGACATTTTCTCTGAGGCTTTTCAGCAGCAGATTTGTTTTGAGCGAAGGGAAGATGTGCCTCTGTTAAAAATGTAGTGAGGACGCACTTTGTTATCATTATAACATTATTATAGCTAGGAACACTTTCCAACACAGGACAGTAGCCTTCTTTTAAACAAAGGCGAAGACAACATGGCTTCAGTTGGCACCTGCAACAAGCTGAAGTTCTTTGCTTCTAGCTTTGAACACAGGAGAACCCCACTGACAACTTTTTTGTGGCTATTTACAAGAGTAATATATAGAAAACTGTGTCACTAATTGAATAACATATATCAAAAATAGATATAGAAACTAAACCAGTTACTCCAAATGTAACTATTTAGAGAGGTCTCCAAAAAGAGGCTTGGGGTGTGATGCTCATAAGCAATCCACTTAAAAAGGAGAATACAGATTAAATTAAAGGTTTACCTTCCTCTGTGCTCCATAGACCTTGGAGATGACCAGCTTCCAAAAAAGAAGGATGCATTGGATGATGCGAGATGCTTGGCACAGGGCAGTACATAAAACTGAAAGACTTAGTGAAAAATTTCTATCCTCAGCATCACCCAACAAGCCTCAGAAACGTGGAAGATTATGTTCACTTGAAGAAGAGGGATACTTTTTAATTTTGAGAGAATACTGCTTCTCATTTAGCAGCACAAAGTCACATAGCGTATCAATCCTAACGGTTTATTTTCTCATTCCATTTTTCTGGGCAAATAGTAGGTGATAACAAATGACTTCTAAATAAAAACATGGGCTTAAGTATGAGAAATCCACCCTCACCATTTTCATTACAGAAGGCTGATAGAAAATGAGGCAAACTACAAAAACAAAAGACTCTTGTTCCATCTCTAGATGCTGTATCAAACATGGGACAGACTAGCAGATTAATGTAATGTAACTTCTGATGTAACGCACTTCCCTAAAGATCCACACTGTAAGAGAACTCAGGCTCCTTGCTCCAGCTGTTGGACAGCTTTGGAACAGATCTAAGCTTAAAGCAGAAGGTCCAATTGGCAATAAAAGCCAGTGAAAGTAGACTTTACACCTGCTATCATTACAACACAGACAGAACATGTCGGGTTGAGAGGGAATAAGAAGCATAGCAAAATGAGGAAACATTTTCAAAACCTTAAAACTGAAATGTTCCACAAAATCCTGTTAGCAACAGTTTCTGGGAAAATCATCTAAGAAAAAGTCTACATGCTATTCAAATATTTCATTGATAAAATTATGTGTGTGAAAATATAACACTTCTGGGAAGAGAACAACTGGACAAAACCTTTCAGGTCAGATGATGACCATGTGCAGATCAATGCTGAAACTACTGACTTAAGTTCTGGAATTTTCATTTAAGTCTTATTACATATTGCTTATGAAAGATACAAAGTGAAGGAGAAAACATAAAGATATAGACAACCTTACTTAGAGTTAAGTCAATCAGAGGAAAATACCTATTCAGAAGTTCCAGAAAAAAAATCAGAAGAAACAGAGCAATGTAATGATATTATTTTCTTTATTTTTATGAAGTTCCTTGTCCTAGATTGAAACGGGCTGATTTCTCTGTACATTCTTTTATGACTTGACACAAAGTATAAAATTGCAATAAATGTTTCTTATCACAAAGTGCTGAAAAATTAAAAGACATATATGAATGTGTAGCACTCTCCAAAACTTCCATACATTCACTTCTCTTATGTGTCACTTTATTCCACTTTAAGATATTTCCTCCAAACATAACCAAAGCAAGAAGCCTATCAGGGAGTCTACATTGCCAAATGATGGCAAGGATCTAAAAGTAGCTCTCAAAGAGGGCAAGGCTATTACAGAGACAAGAATTTTTTTTTTTGTACTGGTGTACTATTATGAAGGAAATTATTATGAAGAAGACTTCTATGATGAAACCCTTCTTTGTTCATGGCAAAAGAATTTTTAATTTTCAGCACAGAATCTGTGAAGAATGAAAGCAACTAAAAAAAGCCCTTATGCAACAAATTAGAAAACAGACAGCAGTAACTTGCCAGGATCACCTGGCAACCTGAATTACCAGTGGTTTTGTGAAACCTACCATCCTCCTGGGAAATGGGAGACCAGAATCAGAATGGGAGGATAAAAATCAGAAAATGTCTCCAAGGAGGCCAAGAGAACTACAGGCCAGCAAGTATTACATACATGCCAGAAAATTAGAAGGAACTATAATATAAGGATATTTAAGGATAAAAGTAAGGAAAATTGGTTAATATTCTCTGTTGTCAAGCCTGTGTGGCTTTGAAGCCGTAAGAGAAGTCTTACCTTCCGATCTTCAAGTTCGCTAAAAGAATTGAAAACAGACGGGTGAGTGTGACCTGACTCATATGAGGGACCTGGATTTCCAAACCTCTTTTGTCAGAGTCCCTAACCAAAAGCTTTTAAGGCAATTAAGCAGTGTCTGAGTAAAAGCCCTTACATTTACATTTAAAATTGAAGTGGTGACTACCTGCTGTGAAGGTATGTTATCAGTAGAGTTCTACAGAGATCTGTCCTGAGACCTGCTATTTTACAGTATTCATAAATGACCTGGCTAACAGCTGAGAAATGAGGTGATAGGAAGTGTAATTTTACTGACAGTTACATGGCACAGTGTGAAAAGACCAGAAAGACCTCATGAAATGAGGTAGCAATACAACAGCAAACAATGATAAACACAGATAAATGTAAGGTAAACCCAGTTGTTATTCAGAATGGAGATCCTGGTGTTACGATGGATAATTCCATGAAACAGTCTCTGTTCAGTAGCAGTCAAAGAAGCAAATCAACACTAGGAAACACCATAAAAGGATAAGGAACTAGCAGAAAACTTCTTCCAATACAATCATTGGAGGAACATTGCACTGTTCACTTGCAATTCTTGAATATTAAATAGCAAAGAGACAGAACAGGATTTTTCCTCTTTCTCTTTGTCTCTCCAATAGCAACAGCATGGGATGAGATGTGTAGGAGTCAAGTTCAAAGCAAGAGTTCTTCAAGCAAGAGGAGGCTGAGTTGCAGAACTTGCTACCAAAGGTGTTGAGGGTGAAAAGGGCTTACAGAGGTTCAGGGGTGTGATGGATAAGTACCTGAAATAAAGACTTGCTCCAGGTTACCAAACAGGCTTATTCTGAGCTGCAAAGAGTTAGGGGTCTGAAAGAGGAAATATTGCACATGCTTGCTCTTCTTTCACTACAAGTAGGTCAATGCTGGAGACAGTTGACTGACTGGCTTAGAAGATTCAATATGACTGTTCCATGGAAACACACATGTACTGAAGCTTTTACAATAAACACAAAAAAACCTATTTTTCCTCCTTTATACACTGATTTTTGCAGCATTACTTTCACATTCACTTCTCATATCTGAGCTTTCAATATATCTGATATCTTTCTGAATAGAAAAATATATAACAAGGGAATATGCTTGAATTTTGAGTTTTTCAATTCAGGCTGTAACTCAGCAGGGGGAAAGAAGTCACTTCACACTTCATGTGATACCCACCAGCATTCATTTCAGGCAAGAGGGACTGAATAGAAGTCACAGCATGAAAAGTAGATAAGAGTGAACATGATGGGGAAGAAAACAATAGCTCCTACCTGGACTGTTTAGACTGAGATGTCAGCATTCAGGAATGTCCTATAGTTCCTTGTTCTGCCCATTTCACTTCCACCAGGAATAAGTTTATGCATAAGTGCAGAACAAAAAGTTTACTTGTGAACTAACTATTTTGATGGGGACCATATAGAATATTTCATGGGAATGACCATGGAATATTTCAAAGGAAAACTATTCTGATGAGAAGCCAAAGGAGATGCTACTGTAAAGTTATATAGAACCAGAAGTACAGACAATGAAAGATGATTTTATTTACTACAGAAAAGAGTTGATTCAGAAACAAGGGTGTGTATTTGTTTGAACAAAGCAAAGCTTTTCTTTTAGTGAAATATTTTCCTTCTTGGCTATTTAGGAAGAGAATGTCTTAAGACATCTACAAAAGCAGAAATATCTTTTCTACACTAGCAGTTTGTTAGCCCAGTTGTAATGGACTAATGAACAGGAAGGGAAAGGCACAAATAAGCCTTGAATTTCTCAGTCTAGGACTCAGCACATTGTGTTTGACTCTGACTAAACCCTTCTGTTCCCAAACCAACAACACTGGCATAAGACAAAGTACCAATACACTTGATAAATCTATCAGAACTTGTTACCTATATCTTCATCTCAGAAAAGAAAAAAAAATCTGTGGTCTATCCTCTGTCTCTGGTCCTGAGACCAGGAGACAAGGTCTTATGCATAGAGCCTACACTAGAGGTCAGTTCAGATCCCCTCTGTGCTCCAAATGCCCCTGAAGCTCTAGGACAACAAAACCTTTACACATTTATTCGAGGTGTTTTGAAACACACCCATGGTTAATATGTTAAAATCTGCAAGATCATTACAACCTGTGGCATTATACATGTTTCAAGTCCTAGGGTGCAGCAACAGACCATAAGAGATACCTGAAGGTTCAAAAAAATGTTGGAAGAGTTTTGAAAACATATGAAGGGTGGAAAGAGCCAAAGCTGGTTCAGACTGAGTTTCTCATCACTAGAAATGAAAGTGAGAGACACTTGTATCTGATGGTTTGACTGATGTCACTAGATTGCCTGTTATTTTAAAATTCATCTGTGAAAGAAATGGACAATATGAACTAGAGATATGGCTGCATTTCTACATGCTCCTCCACCACCTGACTTCAAGATCAATTTTGATGATCTTTCTCAGGCTAGGGGAGGGTCTAAGATCCCTCTGGGAAGCAAAGGTGACATATAAATTAAATACATCATGCCCAGAGTATAAAGCCCTTTGTTCTGTGGTCTTTCTGATTCCCAGCCCGACTTACAAAACAGAGATGTATAACGCCAGGGACCAGCCTAGAACTTTGGCCTGTCATGCATTGTCTGTGAAATTCTTTTTTACCTTTTACTATTTCTTAGTGCTGCGGTAAATGAATGAGTGGGTATATTATGTGCCCGTATATGTATGTCTGTCATTCTGAGAGAGTGTGTCTGCCTCTGTCCTTGACTTACTTTTTTTCTTTCTTCATGTTTCTTTTTTCTTCCTTTTTACAATATCTCAGTTCTAGTCAGACCCTCTCTGTTCAACACTTCTTTTATTCCTAAAACACTCATAATGCTATTCAGAGAATATCTGTACAGTAGGAATAGACAGAATACAGAGTGCTTACCACTGTGTAAATGATGTGCTCCCTGAGATATTTTCATGCACTGCGCGCACTGTTGTCCTTCACTCAAATTATGAAATAAAAAGAAATGTATCTACCTTTCTTTTCAATTCTTGAAATAAGTTTGAGCAATTATCACATATATTTGTCTTCTTAGGTTGAAACCAGTAATAAAAATGTGACAAACAACAAAGACTTAGACTCAATAGGAAATAAGAATGTGTCAGGTTCTTGAGGAGCTGACAAAGAAGCATGTTTTTACAGAGAATAGGTTACCAAATAAAAGCCAGAAATCTCCTAACTTACCAGTATGAATGTTAAGATTCTTGACAGCATTTCAAGCACATTCAAGCACATTTCAATTTTGGATATTATTATCACATGTTACATACTATTTATCAACTACTATGAAATCACTCAGGTCACAGATGCCCAGCTCCAGATGAGGCTTTGTCTGAGCCAATGAAGAAAACAATATCCTTCCTAAGGATTGCCCCTTCTTCTCTGGCTTGAGGACAACTAAAACAGCCTCTGTGGCTGACTGGTTGCAAAGCAACATAAGCATACATCTTAGGCAGAAAATCTCACTCCCGACCCCTACCAAGATTCAGTTTTGGGGATTTACTGTCAGCAACACAGTAATTTATTTTTGGGACTGTGATGTTTTCCCCTAGCGACAGGATTGGATCAGGTGGGAGGATCTATTGGGTTTCCCCTTGCTATTTTTGAACTTCTTAAACATATTCCATGCAGCAGTCTACAAATCTAGTGCCCAGAACAGGGTATAAATTCATGTGCCCCTATAATTTGATAGACTGCCTGCCCCACTCCCCACTCTAATACAAGGAAGACAGGGAGCAAGTTCATTGAATTGTCACTGTGATAGAGACCGGAGCATGTGCTCAGAGGTGAGGCTGAGGGAGCTGGGCTTGCTCAGCCTGCAGAATAGGAGGTGTCAAGGTGGGCTAAATGACAGCCCCCAGAAGCACTGGGTGGTAGACAAGAGGCAATAGATATAGCTACACTGAAATTAGCCAGGTTCAAACTGGGTAAAGGCCTGACTGGAAAAAGCCCTGAGCAACTTGGTCTGACCTCATACCTGACCCTGTTTCATGCAGGAGGTTTGCCTAGAGACCTCTGGGGGTCTCTCCTGACCTGAGCTATCCAATGATCTCATCTGCAAAAGCTGCTCTTCAACAGCAGAGCTCGTCCTCTCACAGTCTGGAATAGGACACAAATGAAGCAGTGCCTTTTTTTAAAGAATGGACTTAGCATAGCAAAGCAACAACTTAATTTTTTCTACGTCTTTCACTTGCAAGTGGAATGAAGATGTCATCCCAAGATCATCACACTGGCCAAAAGCTCCTGAAGTAGTCTACTTATCTAGTGGAAAGGATTCCAGAAGTGTCCTAGCTCTTCCTGGCTGGGGCGCCACACCCAATTCCCATTATGTGTTATCTCTCTCTGTGATAGCACAGACAGAAGTAGTCAGTAGAGTATGACTAGTTGCCAAGCTACAGACTGCAGAAAAAGAGTCAAAATTTCCTTTACACTGCAAAATTGTTCAGAATGTTTACTGGAAACACCATTTAGTACCACAACATAAATGTAGAATGAAGAAGACTACCCTTTTAACAGGATGAGATCCTTTCATCATGAAAACACATTGCATTAAGACAATACACACCTGTATGGAACCTCCAGTACCCCTGAAGAAACTTTCATGAACTGATTTCTGTTGTGTGCTGTCCCTACCTGGTGAATGCCAGAGCCTGTAAATACTTTTACTCAGACTGTGCATTTATATACTATGAATTAACAAATATATCATTAAATTACCTGTTACCATGAACATGAGAAGCACAAAATGCAAAGCTGTAGTGGAGTAAGGTTGGATCAATGACCGAACCATTTTCTGAATATTCAATCAGTTCATCGAGATAGCAGAGATGGCGGTGACAGCCTCTCACTCCGTAGCGAGCACAGTATTCATCCAATACAAAGACCTGACCTGGGCTAAACCAGCCCTGAAAGAGAAAGGCAAAAAAACCCGCAACATTTTTGGATTTATAAAAACATATGTTTTTATTCTTTGTTTAATTTAAAGCTGAAACATTTTTTTGTCCATTACATAAACTTTTTATGTTAGAATGATTTACATCTGACTAATGCTGATGGCACTGGAAGGTAGATCCAACAATAGCCCTCTTACTGAAAGAATTAAATGCCAGGGAACTATTTCCAGTCATGAGTTACCACTACTATGAAAGATATAGTTTGCAAAAAGCATGCTAATACATCCAAAACCTGGTACAGATTAAGTTATATCAAAACCTAATATAAAATAAACTAACACTTTGAAATAATTAATTTTGTTTTAGTAATCAGTTGTAAAATACAAACTAATGTTTGGGTAATGCTGAGGGCCATTAACATGGACATTAAAATGCAGTTTCTGGATGGCCAGTTCTCAGTGGTTGCAACTTTAATGTTTTGATTACAATTCAACCCTTTACCCATGTAACATGCATGCAGTTTTAATAATTTTTGAACAACTTTTACTAGTAAAGAGATACAAAACTAGGTAGTTCGTTAAAAGCCATCTGAGTAAGATGAGTAAGATTTGACCTTAAATAATAATTAGATATTCTCAGGTTTACTGAGAACTTTCTTGGTTAGAGTCTTGATGAGACCAGAACGGCTTAACCCTGACAAAGACATGAGCAAAGAACAGATTTCTTCCCACTAGAAAAACAGTTCTTGAGTGAATCCAGAGGGCAAAAAATAGAATTGTTTCTTGATGCAGAAATATGATAAAATATGATAAAAAGTAGCACAGTGAGCTTCCAAAAGAGAAATATATAAGACCTTGGGAAACTACAACTACTGCATAACTCTTCTGCACAAGCATTTTTCTCTGTTGTTGTTTTAATTGTAAGGATATTTCCCTCTCATCATCTCTCATCATTCCATCTCATCAAATGCTTAAGAGAGATTGAGGAATACCTGAACTCAAATATAAAAATAACTTGGATAAACAAAAGGATTTTGCAAAGTCATGAATTTATAACATCAGTATAGCAGCTGAATACCAATATTTCCCTAATGCTTGTGAATACCTCTGCAAGATCAGATGTTTGGTATTTAGACAAAATATGAGCAGAAATAGCATTGAACAATATTTAAAAATATATTCACATCAGTTTAAAAAAAATCTGTTTTAACTTTACTAAGAAACTTGCATGAGATAGTTCAAACTTTATATTCTCCCCCAACTCTTCAATTGAACATATTATTTGCAAACAAGAATACCTCAAAGGTATTTCATATTTAATTAATTTGTTTGCTCCTAATTAATTTCTTTGAAGTCAATGTTTCCACTGCCTTTAAGGAGCTTCAGCGGTTTCTAGAGAACACTTATCTTTATTAAAGAATCCAGAACAGTACTCAGCATTTTAATCTAGTATCTGATAATGTTGCAATGCCTCATGTAGCCTACACAGTGTTTGGCAGAAAATACGGTATTCTATTGAAAGAAGAAGGAAAAGGGATTTTAGCAGAATTTTTTGAAATAATATGTTTCCTAGACCTAGAAAAAATCAACAGTGGTTATTGTGATTGATATTCTACCAATATGTTGTCATTTTCACTGATTACCAATATGTTGTCATTTTCACTGATTTCTCTCTAGATTTTTAAGGAAAACATAACAAAATGTTGCCTATCATTGCCTAACAGTACAAGAGCAAACTTATTAAATTTTTGCTCATTCTCATAGGAAAAAACCGTGATGAGAATAAAAAATTTCAAAGAACTCATTAATTGAACTTCTCTCTCTTAAAAGATTTGTCTGTGTGGTCATTTCTCATATAAATGTGTGCTTTCCTTGCCCTTTTTCAATCCCATATCATGCACAAGTCTCACAAACACATAACAACTATATATAATCTACAAAGTATTGGTATTAGATAATCATATATTTTTTGTAATTGAAAAAAACCCCAAAACCTCAAAACCCCTAATCTCCTCAATACTCTCCCTATACCAAGAAGAATGTAAAATTGAAGAAGTTTAGGTCATATAGTAATTTAATACAGAACTGCGCATAATATTGATTCCTACACTTCTTAATTTTTTTACAAGTTGTATGTGTGGCTACACGGTATTTGTTGAAATAAAGGGATGAATTGTTTCTAAAAAATTATAGGAACTGAGCTGTTACAGGAAAAATATGAGACTTATATGTCCACGTATTCTACTGTTACCTTGACATTCCCAATTTTTTTAAAATAAAAAAATATAGTTAAATACACAATTAAAAAACTTTATCATCCATTCCACTTATTAAAAGCTGAATTTAAAAAGAATGGTAAGAAATACATCTGCTTTATGGTTGCTATAGCACTGTGCATTTCACCTAACCTCTTCTAAAAGTTCCTGATTTCAAGGTTATATTAAGTGTCTTACTATATTATTATTATAAAAAAAGATTTTGACCCCAATGCACTGGTAGAAAGCTAACCATTTTCTCTTTGAGTGCCAATTACTTTGTACAGATGTACCTTCAGGCCTCTTTGATTCAGTGTGCAACCCACAGATGGAAAATGAGTCCTTTAACTTTTCTATACATACGTATCTGGCAGTATTTTAAAAGGGAGGCAACTGTCATCAAATAATAATTTTTTCCCCTTTTTAACAACTGCAAACAAACCTAAAAATTCCAATTATTATCTTTGTATTACAAGACTTGTTAGAACAATGGAAGAAAGAAGTAACCCCCCCCCTTTTTTTTTTTGTTGCTGTTGGGACAGTAAAAGGAAAAAAAATACATGTTGTGAGGCATTTTAGATCCTTAGTGAGAGATCACTATTTCAGACACGGTATCAGGTGAAAAATAAAGCCTCAGGAAGTTATGAGGTCTGACCCATACAAACCTGTTTAAAGAGTGTGTATAATGTGATGAACTTCCACAAGATTGTTGCTGGTTTTCCCTAATGAAAACAAAACCTGAAGCAGACCCATCCTCAACTAGTCCACAAATAACAGAACAGAAAATTATTGGAAAACGAAACTGCAGCTAATATCTTACCTTCTATAGCTATCTTTGAATGTGGAAAACATTCATTTTGATACACAGGTCACATTCTATTTGCTTTTGTTTAATAATAATACTCCCCTTTGTTACTTGCAATTCAGGTAATACATATATGTCCATATATATCAATTATGTGTCTGCCTCCCTTCTTTGGAGTTTTTCCTTCACACCAGAGTGGAATGAAGATTTACAAGAGAGGTGAAAATGTCTGAAATGAGGAAACTACATTTGGACCTTAAAATACCTGTATAGGTGTCAGTAAATCCTGCCACAGGAGTTCTTACCATTATTGAAACTTTCTGTTTTTATTCAAACCTCCCCAGAGGACATGATAAATTTCAGCTGATAAAACTGGAGACAGTTTGTGTCTCTTTGCTTTTTATTGAGTGGCACAGCAGCAGCTTGCAAGTATATAATTTTCAAATTTAAAACCAATTGATTGGACCCTTTATCCCAACTACAGTGGCAGCTGTTGAACGAATGAGGAAGCAAAGACGACTTTGTAGCAACTATTTCTCACTTCTTTATATCTATCTTCCAGCCAGTACTCACCAAACAAGAATAGGAGTCATTCAATCTGTGATCCAAGGTCTGCCTCTGAAGCAGTCTAAAGAGGGAAGCATGGTCAAATTTGCAGGGATTAGCAGAAATAAACTCATCCATGCCATGTTTCTGGCCACGGTCTGTATCTGTCACACAAAGGAAAAATGCGCAGAACAAAACGTGAGTGTGTGTTCAGACTTACAAACACAAATGTACACATAGCATATGAGTCTCAATATCTAAGCTTTCTTGAAAGTATCTCAAAGAAATAACTCATACAGAGAGATGCTTGCAGGTAACTTATTAAAGAGTCTTGATCTTTTAATCTGAAAATATTATTTCTGAAATATTTTTCTATCATGCCAATCTATGGAGTGTAATGGTGAAAAAAAATTGCTACCCACTGGCAGATAAACCAAAATTTAGAAAGGCTGCCAGAAAACACAACATAGTACATTCAAAAAGTCTGAAAGCATTGTTTTCTAGTGGGTTCTGCAAATGTTTCAATTTAAAAACAATGCTCTAAGCAGAAAAGAAAAATATTCTGTAATTTCCTGGTTTTGTATGGCTTTCTTTCTAATTTTAGCAAAACAGCTACAAAATATTAAAAAAAAAAAAAAAAAAGGAAGAAAAAATGAGAAAACCCCGAACAGGTTTATGCATTTATTTCTTCAGAAAAGAAAGAGCATCTTTACTGCAGTTCAAAGTACCACTTAATAGAAATATTCATCATGGCTTGAAGCCTACTTCTCAAATGGCAAACTGGAGCAGAAATGAACACACTGGCTTGAGCTAGGTCATTTCCAGCCTTCTTTTTGTACTCGGCTTTTAATGAGACAAACCTTAATGTAGTAATGGCAAAGAGCTCCTTCAACCTTCCAGCAAAGTGTACTGAAAAAGGGAGCAGCATTTTTGTGTAAATACATTGAGAAAACATACCATCCCAAATGGCACTTCAATCAAAGGCCCAAATTTATTGTTCTTCACAGATTGCATCTTTCAACGCCTTTAAACCCCGCGGGTTTATCAAAAGAGAAGCTCTAGTGATTGCTTTCATTAATGCTATGTTTTGTCAAAGTCTTCAATGTGAATTATCTATCTAGTATGGACAGAAAAAGCCTTACAGTGCCCAAAAGGACTAGTTATGTATTAGCACATTAGCTGTCTTGGATTCTATAGACTGTACTGGGGTGAACAGTCCTATCAACTTAAAAATTGACTTCCCTTTTCAATAGGGTCTTAGCTCTTTGTTCCTTTAAATTCAAACCTAGGTCTTTTTATACTCGTTACCAGAAAAGTATAGATCTAAGTGTATCCTAAATGCAATTTTGAAAACCTGCATAGTAGAAATCTAAAATTTCTAAAGAAAGGAGACAAAAGTTTATTGATTAAACCCAATTATAGAGTCAGGTTCATAATAAAACTCAATATTGATCTGTGGGCATGATGCTAACATAATCAGTCACATTTAGAAATTTAGCCCCAGATCATATTGATCCATGTCAAGTCCAACTTTCAGCTGTATTTGTGGATGGAAGAATTATTTAATTCAAGCTGAAGGATCTGCAACATCAAATCCTAGAAAGATGCAGAAACTAATTCATATCACTTGACTTTGCATTGTCAAAGCAAGAGTCACATCCATGTGACAGATTTCACCAAGGTGGATGTAGCAAATAAACAGTATGACAATATGTTGATGGTGTAAGGTATGAGACCATCATCCCAGAGAAACAGCAGCATGTACTTTAAATGGTTGAAAGATCTGTAGCATATGTAATTACACAGATTAGCAATATTTCAATGAGCATTAGACTAGCATATCCATAATGACAAACCTAGCTCATATTTTTGACACAGATACAGGAAATGCTCTCTCTTAATTAGTGCAATTTAACTGTATTTTAACACTTTAATTCAAAGATAAACAACTGATATCAACACAACTAGATTTCCAAAAGCACTGAACAACATATGAAGCTATCTATAGTTTCCAAAATGTCCAAACACAGATAAAACTCTTTCAAACCCATATTTAATGTGCAAGTAACTGATTTCAATGTTACTTAAAACTTCTCCTTCTTATAAGAATATCAGGTTTCTCAAGAGATTTTTATAGTAAGGGAGATGACAAAAATGAAAAAGTACTAATATTTCTTTTTGCCATCAGGTATAAATTACACAGAACTAAATTTTTCTTAAACTAACCTTTTGTTTTTCTCTCCGGTTCACTACAGAAATATAAAAGACAGCACTTTTTTAAGAGAGAAGGTATAAGTACTGACAAGTAATTAAGTATTTTGAAATCAGGAGAATGGATGCTGCAAATGAAACAGATCCAGCATACTGATACAGTATCCAGACGATTATAATGTATAAGGTGACCTATTGAACACAGTACAGCTTGTGAAAGCAGAATTTGCTATTACATAATTTGGGCAAAATAAGCAATAGTATTGATTCAAAAGTACAAATACTTGCTAGATTTAATTCTAAAAGAAAGATCCATGGCTGATCATCTTTTTCAGTGAATCAAGTAATACAAATGACATTGTCAAACAGCAACAGAAGATCTGCTACCAAATATATTTTAGCAACAGAAAAACAACTAAAAACTTACCTTTGCCAGCTGTAGGCAAGCAGGAAGTAACAGAAAAATAGATCTGGTGTAATACATTACATTTTTGTTTACTGCCATGATATACATACAAGATAACTATGACATTTTGAAACAAAATGGAATTAAAAAAAACTAAGAACGTGTGCAAATATTATGAGGAATTCATAAATCTTATGACTGTGACTAAAAAAATTATTTAAGACCCTACTTTTAGAAATTGTTAGAGTGATTGTTTTTTTCAAATTCCTACACCAATGAGCTTTAGCTGTCCTATTCAAACAACATGCAAATGCAAAAGGCAAATAAGGTGTTATATTGTCATACAGTTAAGGAAAAAATACAAATCCATTTCTTCTCTACACTTTCTTGTCCTGGGGTGGCGTAAATGATATTTTGTATTCCCTATCGTTTGTATGTTTGACCAGAAATATGGTTCTGTAGCTTTAACTGTGTCCTGCAGCCAAGAGAAGCTCTGCCAGCGCGGGATGTTTTGAAAACTTTTTCCCTGGACTGTTCTACGGGGGAGTGAGAAGGAAGGGACACTGGTTTTTTTTTTGTTTTTTTTTTTTTCCCCTTGGGTCAGCTGCTGCTGCTGGTTGCTGCTGCCACCGGTGTGGCTGCTGCTTGGGTTTTTTTTTTGTTGTTTTTTCCTGGGATTGTTTTTCGTTGCTTTTTGGACCTTTTTCCCCGACTTGCTTTCTCATCTGAGAACCTGAGGAGCCCCGGAGGACAGAGGACGAGAATCGCCCAGGGAGCCACTGGAGGGACTCCACCAGGCCCCTTGGGGACCCCGGAAAGGGGAAGCTACGCCTGAGGAAAAGGACACTAAAGTTCATCAGCTGTTTATTCAGGTTTAATGACCCCTTTTTCCCTTTCCCCTTCCACTGTGTGGTGTGTTAATTAAACAGTTCTTATCCCACTTTCAGCTGAGATATTCTGTTTGCTGTGGGGGGAGGGGTGCTGGAAGTTTTGCTGTGGGGAGGTGTTTTATTCAGAACACTTTCCACCTAGGAAAATTTTCTCTAATCCGAGACATTTCTCAACCTTGGAAAATATTGGGATGATACTTGGGGAGAGCTTTGAAGCAGCAATATTTCTCTTGCTTTTTCACAATTATTTTTTCTTCCCTTCTTAATGGAATCTGTTGCCACGCTTTCCAAGTTGCCTTTAACTCAAAATCATTGCTTGGCTGCTATTTCCATCTTGCACTGCCTGCTTCAGGTGGTATATTTATTTCATCTTTTGGAAACTGTTAGCCAAAAAACTATTCATTTTGTTTGGATCAAGATAGCACAAATAAATATATTTTCAAACAATGGTAAAAACTAACAAAAGCTATTGCAGGACTTTTAGCATATTCTTTGGGTGTTGTTTAAGACAAGGACATTAATTTTGGCAGAATAGCATTCTGAGTTTGCTTTTAGCCATCTTTGCAAGCAACTTTCAATTTTAGTCCAGCTGCAAAGGCTATAAAAGTTGTCACTTCTTCAATGACTCAGCAGACTTAACTGAATTAAGACTACTAAGAATTTAATGTTTCTGGCACATTCTCAAGTGGTTCTAACATCCCTCCACAGTACCTCTGCCCCTTTACAGCCCTGCAGCAAATACACATTTCCTGCATCATCTCTGTGCTAGGATGAACCACAGGCACTGGCCTTGCAGAGTGGTGACCTACTTCTTTCTGTGGCTCTCAGTGACATCTCTGCTTGAGTTTAAGCATTGTGAAAGCAATCTGAACTAGCTCAGGCAAGCAGGAAAGAAAACCAGGTAGAGGCAAGCAATCTAGTATTGGAGGGATTAAAAAGATTTAAAGACTAAGACTAGTAGGGTAAGAACTATGACTCTGTTACAGAAGCGGCTGGAACTGGTTGGAAAAGACAGTGGTAAGACATGCATTACATTCCTTCAAGTGCCACTCCAGACAGATATTGACAGCTTACATTGGGAACACTTTGACTCCTGATCATTGACCAGGACTCCAAAGTGCTACATGCTTAGAAACAAGGGCCAAAGAGACAATCTATGACCCCAGAACTTTATAATTTAGGTATCAGGCCATGAAATAAGTTCTGCAGAGAAAGTGGCCCAGAATGAGAAAGCAGCACGCCCATACGGCCCGACTGTCAGGCTGGGGATACCACGCTGACTGATTGCCAATGTTTTGTTGAAGGGCAGATTTGAAGAGGATAGTAGGTAGTTTTTACATGTTTCTGAGTAGTACAGAAGAGAGCATACAGGTGACTTACTGACTGCCTAAGGTGGTGGAGGCTGGTGTTAACATTTTCTTTGCAGAAGGGAGACAGGGGTGGTTGGAAGCAAGCAGGAAATGGACATAAAGGGGAATGGGGGAGAGTGGAGTTACACCACTCTTCCAAATAGCAAAAGGGTATGATGGACATAAAGCTGCAAAACCTGCTGAGAAAACAATGTCAAATGAAAAAACATCTTTTATTTGTTTGTTTCTAAAAATCTAATTAATTGTAAGAGATTGTCTCTGAACTCAGGAGAGTGTAGGTTCAGAATGATGTTTGGCCTTGTAATTCTTTATTAAGACATAACAATCCCCTCATGTGTTGCTTTTATCTTCTGTGTAATGACCAAGTTATTAGCAGTGCTCAGCACTCCAGCAGCCTTTCCAATTGTATGAATATATCTCCTAATAGATTGCTCATTAAGAAAGGGATCACTTCCTAAACCTTTATGCGACTCAGATGAATCTATTTTTCACTGGTGCTTTCCCTGAAACATTAATGTCCTTGGGAAACTTGGGCTATTCTAGTCATGCATCCTTAAATACTCTTTGCATTCAACATGCTTATGCAGAACAGTGGAGATAAAGATCAGTCTCTTTTTCTTGATCTGTGCTGAAGTTAGCCTTGTCTTCACTTCTCCTTTGGAGTCACCTAACACCACAAAACTGCAACACAAATTGCTTAGAGATGAAGAAATTGGGTTGTACACATTTTAGAAATTGGACAGTATACATTTTAGAAATTGGACAGGTACACAGTATTTTGATTCTGTTAAATGATCACTTTCAGATGCTTTTTGTAACGATCAAGAAAACTTCAGCATGAAAGAAGGTATTTTATAAACACAATACAGAAAAACATTGACGTGTCTCCTCAAGTTGACTTTTTTCTACATCCTGTGGTTTAAAGGTATTTAATTTCCTACACATTATTGAAAATTCTTTTTGCACATTTTATCTGGGTGAGTTGGATGCTCATCTTCTTAGAGGATGAAGAAGATGGGGATAGACTTTTATGGTTTTAAATGCCATTAACTGAATTTTGTTTTGCAAAGCCCAAGCTGGTTTTCTGCATTCTGTATGTGAAGGTGGCATTGCATGATATACTGTAGAAACTAAAAAAATGTGATCTCTTATTGGCTGGAAATGCTTATTAAATGGAAAATATTTAATTTCTGCATTAAATGGAAAATAAAAATAATAAAAATAGTAATTGAGAAATTATCTGATCAAAACTATTTCCTAATATTAGAAATGTATCATTCTAAAGAAAAAAAATGGAAACTAATTTAATTTAATTTATACGCTGGCTCTCAAGTACTTGGTGTTATATCTTGATTAAAAATAAAAGACACTTAGCTTCATTCAAACATTTTTCTAGGGGGAAAGAAAATAAACTTCTCGTGAAACTGTATGTATTTAAATGTGACAAAAGGTCAGCTATAGATTTTTCTTAGGAGTAAAACTGTCACTCAAGAAAATCAGCACAGTATATATTTACACAAAGTAGGAGTCTTTGAAAATTATTTAAAATTATATGTGAAAACCCGAGTTCTTGCAGTTTCTTAAAAACTGATTAATTTGATTATACCCAGTTCTACCTCAAGTGCAAAAGACAGAACAAAAAAAGTTTTCCTCACTTAGACAGACCTGGGGTATTACAGAAAACTGTCAAACAATTGTCCTAAACCTCACACGAAATTAAATTCCACAAGTTACTTTATTGCAAAGGATTTTATGAATTATTATCAACTATGAATTATTTTGTGAATTACTACAAAATATCAACATTGAAATGCATTAAACCCAAAGGCAAATAATAATTTAACCACAGATTTTTGATTTATATACAGTTCAGTCATATCAATTTGTGTCAGGAGGTACATAAGCATAACAGAAAAATACATGATATTTGAGGTTTTTGACTTTCCCTTAAAATGTCTTTAAAATAATCCTTACTTTTTCTATGGTTTCCACCTAAGAACTGTAGTCACTCTAAAATAATGTCTAAAATAATATCAAGATGCTGCCGTTTTGCTGTTTAATTCTTAAATGTTATCAGAAATTTTCTCTCTGAGAACATAATTTCAGTATATCCAAACTTGTGATTCTTTTTTGTACCTTTTTCTTTCTATAACTTGCATTGCCCTGTGGTCAAAGTTTTCTAGCTGCTTTCACTTCCAGGTAAACGCTGTGTCCAAAACCAGGAGCAATTCCTTGGCTACTGCTGACAGTGGTCACTTCTCTTGTACTTTCTAATTGACGCACGTGAAGTCAAGGCATGAGGTGGGAACACAGTGAACTCCCAGCACCCAGCACAAATCCAGGTAAATGTGAGGAGGTGAGTGAAAGCACTCCCTCGCTGTTACCCTGCCTTTGCTTTTGCAACATTCCTTCCAGCCCACTTCACTTTAATACCCCCATAATGAAAGATTATTTCACTAAGGGGTTCAGATTAATTTCCTTCCAAATTGTTTCAGATTAAAAACAGGTGTCAGTGCTTTTGTGAGACTAAACTTTTTTTCAATGATCTTGACAGCTTAGTCAGGATTTTAGATAAATATTTCTAAGTTAACAAGCACATTTTACTGTTTTCTAATAACAAAATTATACAAGATTAGAGGATGAATAGAAGGTCATGAGACTGAGCGATTGCAGGACTGAGGCAGGAGAATGGGTTTGGGTCAGCCTGCTACGAACTTCAGACATTAAACCAAGTTTAGTCTAAAACATATATTTCCCTTCTATCACTCTACATTTGTGGTTATATGATAATGAAGAAGGATTATTGCATACAGTCATATGATATTGCAGAAATTTGATGGCTTCCACAAAGATCCTTGGATTGCACTCAGCCTCCATAACAACATTAAAAAACCCCATATATGCTTCCTGTGTGCAGGTATCTGAAAGAATACTTTCAAAGAGATATGAAAATCTAAAGATATGTTTAATATATGCTATCTACCTTGATTTCTCAAAAATAATATTTTCCACAAAGAAAATGGATGAACATTTAAACCTGAATAATTCAAAGAATTTTTATATGTCATTTAATATTACACTATGTGTCAAAAAAACCCAGCAGCCCATTTAGTACCTTTCAACTCACAATGCACTGCCTGCATAGCAATTTTTAGATAACTAATACATACAATGAATGATAAAGCTGACCTAAATCTATAAAAATTCTGAGAATAGATTGATTATTTTCTATTCAACACTACACTGGCTGGCTAATGAAAAATATAATGCAAACCAAACACCGTCACCATGGTAATATGTGGGTCAATTGTAAGGAATATGAAGCTAATTGCTGTATTTTCATGGATTATGATAAAAATAATGACCTGCAAGTCAGGATATCCCTTGTTGTTAATAATAATCTGAGTTAAAGAGCTTCTGGCTAACAATGAACTGCTAGGCACATTTGCCTAGTGAATAAGTTCTGCTTAATTAAACTTCGTTGAGGGAACAGCTACATATTTTAACACCTAAACCAAAACCAAAGCCATAAAAGAAAACAAAAGCCAACTTACAAAGTGGGGATATATCTGTGTTGGCATTGCCTCCTTTAAGGTTCATCTTCTGAGCTTGACTTGCAGGAACAGGCTTGTAAGATTGACCTGTGGCTCTGTACATAGCTTGAACCCAGAGTATTCTATCCTGCTCATCGTCACTGGCAAATATCACGGTATCGCCTTCTTTAACAGCATTGAAAAACATTCGACCACCCTGAAGACCTGAAGCAATAAATAAGAAGGTAATCTTGATAAATACAAATTATTTCTAAATCACCATAAATGTTTATTACATTATTGGTTTTACTCTGAGTATGTGTGTGTGGAGGGGTGTGTTAAAACACTTTATAGGTATTTATGACCTAGAAATAAGATGAATGTAGAGCTATAAGGATCAAACAGTAATACATGGAAGTAATATAAGTAGAATAAATATTGACAGGAGAAAATATTTACATGACTCCACTTTCAACTCAGTTCCAACTTATTTCTTATTCATTTTCTCTGTGTCATATGCTATTCTGCATTTTTTAACATATTCTCCTTCCTGGCATTATTTTCTTAGCTGGAACTTCCTGTCAAGTTTATCTCTTATTGAACAGAGACAGCTCCATACACTTATCAGTGCTGCTCTTCCTCCCTTAGTCCTTTTTCTCATTCCAGTGTTGTCTTTTTTTCTGAGAGCACGTAACAAGAACAGTACACAACAGCCAAGGCGGCTGTGCTGGGGATTTCATTATGACAGAATTGTTTTGGTTTTGCAAACACCTTGTGAGCATTGTTTGCCTTCTCAATTATTCCAAACATTGAGCCAACATTTTCAAAGATCAATCTTCAAGGTCTCAGAAGTCTCTTAATTTCATAACCCTCCACTGCATAGGTAGAATTGTTTTTTGCTGCATGTGTAACTTTGATTTCCCTTTGCCATTTTAACTTGTGCAGATGTCTCTGATATATCCAAATTTATTTTTGATTACTATGAGTAATTTGTCTTTTGCAAGCATTGTCATTATTTGCCTTCTTTTCTAAATTATTTACAAACATATTTCACAGTGTACTGCCACATGCCACCACCATCAAAAACAGAAAAGGGAAAGACTGACTAGAGTTCATGATTTTTTCCTTGTATTATATGTAGTTTTACAATGTTTCAGGAAACTTTACTGTAAAGTTTAGTGTTCATTAGTCTTAAAGGAAGCCTCTTTCTAAAAGCATGATTTTTCACACCAGAATGTCCTAGTGGAGTAATTGTCAAAGAACCCTTGGATTTTTTGCTGCTAGATCAAAACAAACAAATTGAATCAGCCATTTTACACAAACATATTGTGCTTCAGTATCCGATTTCAAAATCATGAAAAGTACCTGTGTGAGGAGCTGTGTAATCCACAGTGTACCCTTCCAGTTGCATCAGTTCCTGAGGCTCAGACTTCTTTTCTCTGTAACTGCACATTGCAAATGTGTATTGGCTAACCTGAATAAGAAAGGACTTCTTAATTACTGAATTGCATTCCAGAACTGTATAACAAATGTACCATTGTTTAAATTAGCTTTCATTTGCACTGAATAAATAAATACTTTTATTCTTTCCCAGAAGCACTTACAGTATAAAACTTCTCATTCTTTCCCCTTTCTGCCAAAATGAAGGAAAAAACCCCAAACAAAAACCCCATGAACACATCTCTGCATTCTCCTGAAATATATTTTGGGCCGTTGCTCTATAAAAAAATAAAGGGAAGCCACTTAGGTTCTGGTTGGAAAAATACTTGGTATTGTGGTATTGACTAAATTGCTCAGTATACTGTAAAAGAAAAAAATATATTCCAAGAAACTGAAAAAAACAAGGACTTTTATGTATAAAAGTACAGTTTGCAGAAGGAGTGGCACAATGATCATGGAACTGGAAACAGGAACATATAATCTGGCCAATTCTAGCTGATGATGGCAAGCACCAGAACTTTCAGTTTGATTTTATAATCTAATTTCTGTACCTCTTGCACCTGTGTTCAAACTGACCTCTGGGTTGCTTGGCTCACCAGATAAAGTAGTGTGCTGGCCAAGCAGCTTGCAGCCTGCATGAACAGCATTAGTTACTTGTCATTAAGTATGATTATCAAAAAATAAAACAGTAAGAAGAGAATCTGTCACCAGGAGGTTCTTGACTCTGTAGACAGAATAGAAAATTATAAGGAGAGGTGAGGAAAAAATAACTGGTAAGATAAAGAATGATAAATAAAGAAAAAGTAATATCTGAGGGGAAAAGCAATCACTGAAACAAAACCGAGGTGTTCCTAGCCTTACATGACGAGCTGGGAAGATTATAAAAGAAGACCAGAAGAAAGATCATGTGAATCTGTGAACACTGGAAACTTAAGGGAACTGAATGTATATGCACCTCTGAAACTCTCATTTCCAAGGACTAGAATACCTGGCCAAGAGACCTCTTTTGAACTATAGTAGAGTTTCTTAGATCTGTAAAATTATGCAAGGATTTATGGATAGGGAAGGAGCTCATCTGATATATGATGGACCATCTTTATTTTGACTGCTGACTGCTCAGCTAACAATCTAAATTTATGGTTTTGGCTCCAACTTCAGAAATTATCCTCTTTGCAGTAAAATTTGGACAGCTGACTTCGGCTTCATTCATATATTTGCTGGTGCTGTACCTTTACTCTCTGTAAAAGGTTGATGCTTTTTGAAAGTAGGGATGGAATGTGTGATTATTACCTGGGTAATAATCTAAAAATATTTCATTATTTTATTACTGAGGCTTTTTTGAAACAGGACTATGTTATGCTATGTGTATGCAGTGCATGGTGACTGAACATCCCCTGCCACAGCCTGTAAAACAAAAGGAACAGGTGTAACAGCCCTCTCTGCAAAATGGCCAATGGGCCTCAAATGCCAAACCAATGTCTCTAGAACCCCAGCAGGAGTCTACAGGGAAGAAAAATTATACGTAGCTATTTCAGTTTAATTATTTCATTAGTTAAGCAAAGTTACAGGAGATGAGAATTTGAGAGACACTGCCAGGTGACTGAAACTGAGTGTCAGCTTTCCACATCAGATTCGGTACACTCATTTAAGTGGGCACACCAAGACCAGCCTAAATATACACAATCACAAAAGACAATCTAGCCTACCCAGGAATTCAGATTTTCAGGCCAGAAGGGACTATTACAAACTGCCAGCCCAACCTCCAGCATGACAGGCACAGTAGAATTTCACCTCACTGTGTATTAAGCCTACAGTTTTGCTTTCATTCACAGTTACATATATTTAGTTACATATATATTTTAGAAAATGACTGTATTTTGGTTTAAAGATTTAAGTTTTCCCTGGGCTGACAGGGCCGGGCCGAGCAGACAGGGCCCAGCTGGGAGCAGGGCAACCAGGCCCATCCCCAGCCCCGGGCACAGGCCAAGATGGGCCGGGATGTGGGGAGCTGGAGACCAGCCCTGCCATGGCTTCTCTGGGGTGGGGGATGATGGCCCCAGGAGGCTGAAATGGGAGGCTGGGTAGTGGGCAGGGACAGCCAGGGCTGGGGGTCCCCTCTGGGAGGGGACTGTGACGTGGGGCTCATCCCCATGCCACACCATCTGCTCTAGGCCTGGCAGCAGCCGCGCCTCTGTCCCTCCTCGGTATTCCCTGCTTATAGTCCCAAAACCATATTTACCCTCATCAGCAAGCATGGAGGGAGGGAGCTGTTGGTTAGTCACACAACTTTAAACCCTTTGCAATTATATTTTATGAGAGCTTCCTCCTTTCCTTTTCTTTGCAAACTGAACCTGCAGTTTTAATTTGATACTTGGCACTGCAGTTAAAACATTTTTCAAATTATTCCATTTGGTTGAATGAAATAACCTGGCAAGGACCAACATTCATCTCTCACATTTTCATGTCAACAATTCCACATAACCACACTGTACAGGCAATCTGAGCCATTAAAAGGGAAGCTAGCAGACACTAATCACAGAAATGCATATGATGCCCATATTTTTCAGATTTCTTCAGCCACTGAATGTTTTTGAAGATAAGCTCGTGGAAAGTCTGGGCTTTGAATCTTTATTCATTTTTAACCTTACCTCTATAACAAAACAGACATTATAATACTGCTGAATTTACTATATCAAACATATTGCAAATGCATTCTCTTATTATAAAGGAACAATCAGTCACAACCAGTGACTTCATCTTTTTGTTGAAAATGAGACATTTTCAAGTTTCTTCACCAAAGAAACAGACAGAAAAACTCCAGAAAACTTTGTTGAGGAAAACAATTTTCAACAAAATAAAGAAATACAGAACTTGCCTAAATTATTTACAGTTGCAGTCTCTTAAACCCTTTTCCTTATGGTCATTGGTGGCTGCTATCACTTGCTACAGAGAGAATCACCAGCACAATTTGAAATAACACTTTTTAATATACATCTGTGACTGGGTTTAAGTATATTTTTAATAGTTAGTGGAGATGTAGTTAGCTTTGCGTAAGAATTCAGTGAAATAGCATAAATATTTCACAGAATAATGGGTATTCAAAAGTCAGGACTATGTACAACACATTCTCAGACAAAAACAGAATCAAGCCATCCTCTTGAACAGTAATCCTGACAGAATTAAAGGCAATCATCTTCCTACAACTCATTTACTTGAATTTTGTTGTTTTCCAGATGTCCAAACACCTGACCACCAGCTGTTCTACCAATTTTACAACAAGGTGGAAAACCAAAAACCTATGCATATATGACAGATGGATAAGTACATAAATGTGAATGTGACTTATGAGGAGTGTCACTAAGGGATGTCCCCATGGGGCACAAAGACCTTGTTTGATGCGCTGGGAGAAAGTGTTACTGCAAACCCGGAGGCTGATTCTGTGACGTCTGCTACACGCCATCACGGGCAGCCCACTCCAGGAGCTCAGCAGCAAGAATTAGCCTGCGTGGTTGGTGTGTTTGGGAAAAAAATTATCCAGGAAAAAAATGACTGACTTTTCAAACATTAGACCAGATGAAATTAAAATGACAGAAGTGGATCTGCATTCCGATTACTGGAGGAAGATATTATCAGACAGTAAATGAAGCAAAACACATCAGGTCCAGCTGAGGCTTTTTACCAAACATGTTATGTCCATGTCTTTTTCTGGTTTTAAATTAATAACCTTTTAGAGAAGCGACTGGATAGCAAAGGATAAAAAACAAATATAATGAAGAGGTTAAAATTTCCAGATATTGTAACCTTTCTATAACATTGATCTGTTCTTTCAGAAATCACTACCAACTTGTAATATGGGCAGCAATAATGAAAGTTCACATTACTCACATAACACTTCTAAAAAAATCAACATTATTCATCTAATGTCACAACTGAGTTAAATTTTCAAACTATGTGTAAATCATGATGATAGCCTCTGTCTTAGCACTGAGTTGCATGTCCTTGATATTTTACTACCGTAAGATAAAAGTTAATCTATAGAGGAAGACTTGTCAATATGTCAATAATATATCAATACAACAGACTGGTTCATTACTGAATGCTTATTTCACATGTATTGACTTCAGCTTATTGCCAGTGAATGTATCACAGCAGGACTACATAAATGAGCCAGAGCTGTCTGGACAGTAAACATTGATTTAACATTGTATTTTTTATATAGCTTTATTGAATTGATAGCTGGTTTAAAATGAAATAGATGACTAAATCCCATCACAGTAGGAAAATTCCTGTAATATTCTCCTCCAGTATTTCAATTTCAGCATAGACTGTAGAGAATAGTTAAAATTAACTTGACTGGAATAAACTGGTCTCCCAGATGATGGCTCCATATTACATGCACATAAAGACTATGTGCAATTTAAAAATCAGATGACACCTGTGGCTTAGAGGAAAATAACAAATTCATTTTTTTTGTGAAAGGAGTGACAAGTAGGATGAGTGTTAAAGAAAAGCATGAAGGACAAGGAGCACATAGTCTTATTGTTTTTCTTTGCAACTTGAAATTATTTTCAGTTCACCTCCATGCCTTGACAGCTATCCTATATAGAGATCTTCCCAACAAATATTAAGAGTCACAAAATGTCCTCATCACTTCACAAAGGATCTTGGTAAAATCAGAACCCAAATGAATTCTGTAGACTTTCCAGAATCTCCTTCAAATACTCCTGGTTTTTAACATTGATAAAGAACTTGTTCAGTATTTTTTTTTTACACCCTTATGATTTTTATCACTTAGGAGTAGGAGGAGACCAGGTGAGTGTGACTGACAGAGTGATAAAGAGATCAGCCTTTCTGTAAAGTAGCTTTAGAAGTTTTCATTCTTAAAAAAGCCTCATTAACAGGCTTCAAATTTTGTATGATACTTATGGAGACTCAGACTTCAAGAGTTTTCTGTCAATAAAACAAAGGGGACAGAACAGCATTCACTGAACTGACTGTGAAGAACATCAAATGTAATCTGAAGACAAACACAAACAGAAAACAATGATATTTTCCCCAAAACTCACAAAAATCATTAATTTCTCTGTTTTGACCACCCAAAATCTACTATTCTATTAATCTCAAGTCAATATCCCCATTCACTAACATATGAAAATACTGTCAGTTCCAGGTTTGGACAAAAAATTATAAAATATGAGCCTAGCACATTTTTGTGGCCAAGAACAATTGCTACACCATATTTTCTGTAACAATTATATAATTTTACCCAATTTAATGTTACAAGGAAGAAAAAAAAATTTTAAAAAATCCCAAAAAGTACCTAATAGTAACTGTTGCTGCTTTAATTTCAAAGGCAAGGAAGTATTTATTGAGATAGAATAAACTAAACAGTAAGTACAAACCATTTTGTGAAATATGACTTTATTTTAAATTGAGTGCTGGTAGAAAGCTGTCAGCAGACTATTACAAGGTCACAAAAATTTCATCCAGAAATTTCTAGGTTTCAGTTGAAACATTGCTCAGTGTAGGGACACATTTTTATATATCTATAAAACTCAGCAACATTTCTGTTTACTTGGTATTTAAATTAAAAAAAAAAAAAAAAAAGAAAAAAGCTGGATGTCTCTGGGCTGCAAGAAGCTTGGAGTAGTGCTTCATATGTTGCCTGAAGATACTGATTTACAAATGACTCCAGAAGTCATACATAATTTATACTCCAACAATTATTTTATTGTAATTTCATGGCCGGCTACTAACCTGAACAAGGACAAAGTAGCGTTTTTTCCACCGCTTCCAAACCTTCTGTCCTAGAGCATACAAATATCTGCAAAGGAAATAATAAAGGGAATGGTTTTCCATTAATAAGAAGGAAATACATGAGGAGGACAAAACACAAATCTGTGTATTAATTTGCTGTGCTTACTGACTTGCTTCTTCAATGTTGTCACATGTAAAAAATGATTTTTCTTCTATTTACTCATACCATAAAAATGCAAAGAGACATATCTTTTCACTCAAAATTAGACAACAAACAGAAACTAATGACCTCCTGTTTGTGAAAATGAATCTGCTTATCACTTCTATTTAATCAATTTTATCTGAAAAATAGAGAAAATGTCTTCAAGTACAACACTTTTGACTATACAGAAATAGTGACTATTAGAAAAGTTAGTCCCTAAGAGTTTTTATTCCATTTGGTTTCTACAGATTTGCTAGTGTTTATTTAGTCTGTGAGAAGTCAGTTGCAGAGATAGTTTGATAAAATGCTCACATAACACAATGTCAGCAGACACACAAGATTAAATTTTTTTTCAGAGTAAACTAGAATCTAATTTCCCAAACAGAAGCACTTCACTATAAAGACTCTTAGATTACAAAAACTCCTTGTCACCTTCGCAATTTCCAGGCTTTGAATCAGAGGATATTATCAGGAGTATCAACCAGTGAGATGAGAAAACCACAGATGCTGATACTGTTTGGTGATAGAGAGTGCACACTCATTACCCAAGAATTTGCAGCGAGTTTTCTGGCATTATAGTGACTTTTTTTTCTGTCACTGTGGTCATGTTGCACTGTTGTTAACAAAGACAGCAAGAAGAAAAGGATGAGCTGTGAGATTGTAAGCAAGAGCCTATAAGTGGTAGGGATCTGCTGCTTAAAACCTGACAGGAGAGCAAAATATTACGTCTGAGATGTCCCTTCTGGCCGGCCAGCTTCTGTCAAGGACATCTAGTACAGCTAGGCTGGTCACAGGCAGAACAATGATTGTTCAGAGCCATGAATGCTGCCTTCACAGGGCACTCGCCAGAGGATGCTGGTACATACATTAGGAAGTAGCTATAATAACTAGGATGGGAGATGGTTGGGCAGAGGATTGACAGATGGGCCTCTGTGGTCACAGAATATGGTCAGCTGCTCTCTACTCACTTCTGTGGCTTTGCTGCCTGGTAGTTTGCAACTCAGCCAAAAACAGAGCAATGAACCAACACATTATGTGAAATGAGTAAGCAAGATACAGGCAAAACCTTTTTTTATACCTGTCCTGGGTATACACTCAAGCACATTTTTTCCCACATTAGGCATCACAAAGGACACATTTGCATCTAAAATAAATGTTCAGCATACTGCTTATTAATGATTGTTTGTCAGATTATGTAGTGGCTACCTTATTATTATGACATCAGTGTTTGTCCTTCTTCAACTGCTGCTACACCTGTGTTGAAGCTCTACCTTACTTGGATACTCTGTTTTTTATTTGTATGAGAAAGAAGAAAATTGGCTTAGTGTACACAATTATCAGTTGATGTGACCTTCTTTGAATAGTCCAGATCTTACCACATTTTTTTAACCTCTTAATTCTGTGACTATTATAAATTCAATGAAAAGAAAGGAGTAACAGTTACGTCAGAAAGGGTATAAAAAAATAAGGGCCTACTAGGGCTTATTTTAAAATTTATAACGTTTTGCACTAAGGAAGCATTTACCTCACAGAGTGATGTTCACACATTCCCCCACAAAATACAAACTGTTTTCCTTTTCACACATGTTTCAGAGCATTTACTTTCCCCACAGCACACAACATTGCTACTGCCATGCTAATCTCTTTACTATTGTAATGGTGTGGAGGGGAAATAAATTATGGATTTCACAGATCCTCGAAGCTTAATGACCTGAAGGAGAAAAGTAAAAAAGTCCACAGGTGGCCTTTGGTCTGTCTCAGTCCTAAGACTGCCCTGCTCTTCATGGTGATTCTGTCACTGCATCCATGTGCATCCCTTGGAGTATCAGAGGGAAAATGCCCCATGGAGTCTGAAGAACAGTTGAAAGTACACAGCCTCCAAAGCTACAGTATGAAGATATCCTGACCATGTTCTCACCCTCTTTGCATGTCTTAAATGATTGTAAAGAAAACAACAAAGGCCTCTTGCTTGAGAATAATCGTGGTATCATCAGTGGTGAGTAATCCTGGTATCCTCAGTGACAGTGACCTCATGTTCTAACAAAAACACCTCAGAAAATGAGTAACCCAACCTTAGAAACTCTGTGTTAATCCTTTTTCATTATTAACTGAGCCTGCTATAGAAATGTGTTTTTAAAATAAGAGGTCTTAAAAGAACATTTATTCTCAGAGACAAGGTGATCTTTTTATATTACTTGGCTGCCTTTTAAATTACTTTTCATGTAAGACATACCACCTATAGTTCTGCAGTACAGTCAGAAATAAGATACAGTAAATTCAAAAGTATAAAATAAGAAAGCATACAAAAAGAAATTAAATAGCAATGTGCACTTTTATTCCTCCTATAAATCACTTCCAACTAAGGTGCTAAATAAGAGCTCCCTTGGGAAACAAAGGAGTGGAACATTAACTACCTAACTTTAAAATTCACAGGTCTTACTTAAGACTAGGTAACAAAGAAAATAATATTCATGACACAAAGCTGGGATTTAGTATAGAAATGCAAAACTTTATGCTGTCCAATTTTATAAATCACTATAAACACATAGTTATGATCTTATGTTATTAATCCCTCTCCCAGTGCCATCTCTAATGGTACCAGATTTTTCTAGTGTATGAAGTTTCAGCCATTTACAAGGACTATCTCCTGTGCTCATTTTCAATGTGCCTGCTCCTGAAAGATAAAGAGATTAATTCTTACTCAAGAGTCTAACATTTATACCTGGAAGGACCCAAACATCCTAGACTTCTAGTCTTCTTTGAGCTTCTTTCTCACTCATTTGCCATTAAAAAAAGGCCAAAAAAAAGGTAAGCAAAGGACCTAAGAACATTGTTATACGTAGACAGTAATATCTAGCATCTCTAGAAACTGCAGTTGATGCCTTGAACAGAAAAAATCTACAGTTATCAGAATTAAATGACACCTGGGTTTCACAACTGGAGCAGAAAATTAATAGGTTAAGTGATTCAGAAGTGAACTAAGTCCGAGAGCTAAACTGAAGAATGTTTCATTTTCAAGATAGGCAATTGCATAATTTTTCATGAGTCTCAGGTAAATGCCAGTACTGCAAACCAGAACAGAACTTCACAGTCACGAACTCACAGAGCAGCAGCCTGCTATTTCCTCACCCAAGCGTGTAGCTGTATTCACCCATAAGCCACAGTCACTCTCTCCATCCAAAATAATGTACACAAAATGCACAGCATCAATTGTTCAGACTATTTTAAACACCCTCAGCAGCAACAAGAAACACAGAACAGTCATTCATTCAAACACTCTACCCTCCTTTAGGTAAAATATTTTGTGCAATACAAACAAGAAGCTGATATTCAGAAGTAGCCAGTTCCCTATTTCTAAACACTAACCACACCATTTGCTTCAATTATTCTTGATCTAATTTGGGTTCCAAAGTTGGGATAATCTAAAATAACTCTTGAATTATTAAAGTCCAGCCATATACAGGGAAGGAAGACGCTGAAATACTTCCCTTGTTTCTGAACACTATAATAGTAACTCCTTAGATTTATTTTGACTTCTCTTTAAGATCATGTTTTGAGAAAGTTTAATAAATATTCTGCCAAGAAGCAAAGATTGGCATTTTCATATACATTGAAACATATATAGATGACAGACTTTTATTTTGTAAAAATGTGTCGTATAATAAATGAGATATGTACACATAACATCTATGTCTGTACATATGCACATTAGAAAACATATTTATAGTTACTACACATGTGTAGTTGCCCTCTTCAATTTTCTTATATTACTCACATAATATACAGTAACTTAAGATTAATACACCTGCTTTTATTCCACACATAGAAAGTAGGACTTTGATAAAATATGTTGAGTCATAAAGTTTGATCCCAATGTGAAGATTTTCTAACATGTTTTGTAGTAATATGAAAATGCAAGCAAATGTACAAACCATGCAATCACTTTTCTGAGACTTTTTCTCTTAAAAACAGTTCTGCAATCTTCTTTTCTTCAACATTATTTAATACTGCTTTCTTCCTCTTCACTCACTCCCAAATTAAAAAAAAAAAAAAGGATTTTGATGAAGTCACAGATTTACATGATTATATCTCAAAATGCTTACAACATGGTACAAGCTCCCCCGCCACAACCTTCCCTTCCCCCCCCCCATTAAATATTCAAAGTTAATTTTCCTGGAGAACAAATAAAAATACAATAAATTACATTTTCACTACAAAACACAGAAAAACTTGGATAAAAATGTTTTATATATCATCTCATCATGGTCAATAAAATTTTCTTCTCCAAAAATGGAACTAATAAAATGAATAACCATGTTTTTAAAAAGTCTGAGCCTCGCCATATTGTAATTACATAAAGTTTGAATATCTCTTAAAGTACATTTCCTTGTGTTACCAAAATGCAAAACCATATTGCTAAATATAATAGTTCATTTTCAGTTAGGTGATGACATACACAGGAAGGAAGATGGCAGCTTATTTGCTCTAAGTCCTCACCTCACTGCAAGAGTGCAGGGCTCTACTTTTTGATGAAAAAAAAAATCAGCACTAATGAATAGCTGAAAAACATAATTGTGTGTGGAATACCAGAGCTATTGACTGAGGGAGAAATGAGAATACACTTACTACTTCTACAGAGATCATTTTTAGACCAGCCTTTTATTCTAAGGAATGAAGCAATCTATCTACATCTTGAATGATAAATTCTCTACTTGTAAAAGGCTTCATTTATCACAAACAATGAAAAAAATATAGAGAGAAAAATCAATACGTGTAGCAGTTTAGTCCAGCAAAGGCCTTTCTTAAAGAGAAACCTCAGTCAAGGTTGAAAGAGCAATTAATGCAGTCTCAAAAATCTGGGCCACTCTGATAGAGTTCGGTTAACATGTGGCAGAAGTAATCATCCACTTGTGAAAATGATTTTCAGTTCATTCTCAAACACCTTTCAGACACTCATGATCCCATTTAACTGACAACAATACAGGCTATCCGTGGGCATCATTGCATTCGCTCAGAGAGCCAATGGGGACCAAATGCCCACAGGCACTTTCAGTCATCCCTGCGCCTTGCATAAAAGGAATCTTCCTTGCACTGCATTCCTCCTTTTATTTAACCCTGCAAGATTAAGAAATTTTTTTGTTTTCAGTTGAGGACGAGAGAGAAAACTGATTCAAGACAACAATATGACCTGGGTCATAAGAAACCTAGCTGTAAACATTCTCAGATTCATTTTAGTACTTTCTGTGCTCTTGAGAAAGAGAACTAAATAAGGCTTCAACAGATGGAATGAAAAAATCAGCCTAAACTACTGCAATTATGCCTGTTAAGGATAAAGATGTTGAAGAATGTCAAGTAATAGAAACATCACAGCCACAGAAAACAGTTCCATTTATTCCAATAAGCAAGATACACATCATATGAGCAGGAAAACGTGTGGCTTTTTTTCCTGCTAAACAACTTTTCACTTACAGTATAAATTGTTATTGGTATGCTGGATGATCTGATATCCCTAGATTCTTTAACAGTGATATCTTACTACACTCTAGAGCGTGACAATATTTATGAATATTCATGCCAGTACTTATGGAACCTGTGAAGTAACTACAACGGCAACTTGAGAATTATTAATCTAATTCATGTCATATCACGAAACCTATTTAGTATGTAAAGTGTGAGTGTTTGTTAAGACAGAAAAACATCCTTCAGGCTTGAGAGAATTCCAGGCAATAAAAGAATGAAATCATTCAGATGCAACATAAATGTAGAAAGCATTCCGATTCTAATGTAATCTAATTGCAACACAAACAGGTAATGCAGCACAACTGCAGAACAGCTGGTGCTGAGGAGCTGACATTCACCTTCTGAGCTTTTAATTGCAGCTTACTTTGGACTAGCTTTGGTCTGAACCCATGGACAAAATAGCTACCAGTGTTTTGCAGTATGTATGGGTACAGCCCTAAAGGTCATTAAATTTAATCTAAAAAGATAACAGTCTGTGACCACAAAAGCACAGAAAGCAAGAACTAAGAGACTGGTTTTCAAAATGAAAATCTAAATTTAAATTCTGATGTTGAAGTACTAGAAAAAGTTTAGATTGCACTGCTCTCCCTTGACAATTCACTTTGGCTGGGGAAACAGTTCTTAACATTGCCATAAATAACTCGGAAGCATCCTGGGCACCCAGAAGCAGCTGGGTGTCCAGCCTAGACATCTCTCCATGTCATTGGAAGCACATGACACTGCAATTAGATAGAAAAAAAATGACGACCTTTTTCTAGTCAGGCAGTTACTATATGTTATTTGTGATCTAGAAAGCCTAAATGGCTGAGAACCTGTTCACATGAAAAACTTACTTCTGTTTCTACATCATACACGTCCACTGATAGAAACAGTCAAAAGGTGTTGAAAACTTTGGTGGTAGAAGGCAGTAAAAGCAGTGAGTTCTTTCAGGAATGATACTTGGCTTTGATTATCTCTGACTGGCTATGTACTTCTTTTCACTATGATTTTTGTATTGATATAATTTTCATTTCATAAAGAACACAGCCCACAGCAGAGCTTTTTTTTTTTCTGTAATAAAACAAGTAAGAAGAATGAGATACATACATTTTCATTCTAAAGACTGTAATTCCTAAGTACTTTCATACCATTTGTTGTCATTATCATGAGTAGGTATTTTAAAGCACTTATGAATTAGTATAAAGTGGTAAGTCTAAACTAGCAAAGGCATGAGGAGGCATGCTACACTTGGTATCCCTATTTGTGATTTGAAATGAAGGACAGAAATTATGATAATGAATTAGTATAGCATTTTCCTTTAATTTGTGCACACAAGATGTTTATTCAGAATGTTATAATGTTCTAAAATTATTTTTTAAAATTCTTGAAAGCTGGATTAAAAAAAAAAAACCCTCAAAGAACTAATTTAAAACCACCATTTAAAAACATCACCAAAGCTTTGAAACAAATCAGTTTAACAAGTCCTCACTTACATAGCATTGTTCTCTTAATAGGAACATTACTTGACACTTGGGTAGTGCTTTATAAACCAAGCAATTACTCCTCACAACATGTACTGTGCAGGAGGTTAGCATTTCCACATTAATTTCTATGGGAGAGAAACCAAAGTGGAAAAGAGCAAGTCTGTTCAGAACTTGAGGTACTAGTGCACCAGAAGAAACACTCAGGAAAGCCTCACAACAGCCCTTATCTTCTAGAAGTTGGAAAATGCATTTCAGAAGCTTGTAAAGCTGTTCAGCCTTTTAACTGTGTGTCAAAACATGCAACTCATTTATGATTGAAAAAAAAGTGAAAAGAAAATGTTCGAAAGGGAAACAGCATATTAAATACGTTTGTCTTTGCAACTCCACACTGCCACTTTCAGTGATCATATTTCCCTTGTATTTTGTATGGATCCAGTGTGAAGTGCTTGGGGTACATTTCATCTTCGGAATTTTGCAGATTACCATTTGGAAGCACCCTTCTGTCTCCCTGGGGTCTACCAGATCCCTACAGTGCAAAGACTTCTAATTTAGCTGTTGCAATTAATTACCTGAAAAGACATAATATGAAGGAGGTTACCTGTACCTAGGAATCATGGAAAATTGGTAATGTGACATTCATGGAAAACGTTTGTTGTTTGCAGTCTGACAAAATTATTCATTCTAAAGCACAATTGAGAATAATAAACCAATTTGCTCTTTTCAGCCAATGCTGTGAGGTAAACTTCTGTGGATGCAGTTGCTGAACTTAGCTGATAATGAACAGAGACTACAATTAACTCTCGAGATTTCAAAATGCTTGGCACATCTGGCAGAAAAAAATTCTTCTTAGTTGTGCAACTACAGAACCATCCAGAATTAAAAGCATTAGAGTACAATTTAAGCAGCAGTGGTAAAAATGCAGTTACTTTCTTGGAATTCATACACCATCTTTGAAATAGCAGTCTCTCCACACATGGCACAAATAAAAAGCTTTTTAATGGGAACTATATGGTTTTCTTCTGGATTAAAACTTTGACACTTCATGCTTTCATACACTGGGAAACTCCCTTTTAATCTAGCAGACTTCATGTAAACATTGGACCCAATGAATACCATTTTTCTTTCATTCCAACACACAACAGCAGGAAAACACAATGTTGCCTGTATATCAGTGGTGCGGACTGTCTCCATCGTGTCTCGAGCACCTCTAAGGAATGTAGGAACAGTGCCAGATATTAATTTCCACTCTCACACAGCAGTGTAACTGTTAAGGCTTGTTTCCATGAACTCAAATTAGTTACATTTCATTGTGCATTTCAGGCATTCCTGGACAGGCTGAGAAAGAGAAATTTAATTGCATTGAATGTTTGCATATGCAAAGAGTCATATCTGGCTCAGAAAGTCCTTCGTCTGCAGATGGGTGGAGTCTGAAAGAATAATGAGATTACTCTTATGAATTTTCCCAGTCATCTGCAGCTGGCCACAGTGGAAGACAGGCTAGATGAACATTTGGTCCAAGACAGTAAGGCTAATCTAATATTCTGATAGAGTCATTCTGCCCCCAAAAACCTACTGGTGCAGAATGATAACCGTAGGTGATCCTTTCATCAAAATCTAGATTCAAAAAAGTACTTTTACACTCTTGGCCATCTTTTGATGACAGCACAAGGGTAAGAACAAGGAAGAAAGCCTTCACAGTATGACCCAGCCAATCAGTCCTCTGAGAATATCTATTTTTATAAAACTTCCCTATACAGAATACAAGTAGAATTTTAAGGATGCCAGAGAAACAAAAAAGACTTCTGACTCCATGTCACTTCGGCTATTTTGAAGAAACTTCTCCAAAAGAACATAGAAATGGCCACTCAAAAGCACATTCAGGCCTGTGCCTGTTCTCAACAGGACATGGAGAGAAGCATGCAGTTATACATCCCCACAGATTGCTCATTACTCATGCTATTACTGTCCCTAGAAGCTTCATCTAGAAATGGTGTCTCTGTGTCTATAACTTTTTAATATATTTTTGCTTCAATTAATTTCCATAACGGTTTTCTCAACCATTTTTAACTTTTAAAATCTACACGCAATAGCACAGTTCCACATCTCAACTACCTGTGCCTGAAAGAAGCTCTTATGGTTCACACTGAAACTGGCACCCATTAGTATTATTCAGCAATTGTCTAGTGGCACTGGAAGAGAGAGCTTTCAGTGTACAGTAATTTGTATTAGAACCATTAATGTGTTCGGATGTTTGTCCTTGGAAACGCCACACTGAAGCAAGCAATCTAAAACTTAATTCTGCAGGACTTTTTCTAGAAAACAACAGAAATGCATCAATGAAAAATATGCCCCCTTCGAGAAGTTCCTTATGTATTTCTTCATGGTATTCAGGATATTTTAAATGGATTAATATAATTAGGAAAAGAATTCCTAAGATGGGGGTTTTTTTAGGTGGTGATTAGGGGAAAAAATGCTATGCAAAGAAGATATAAGCCTGTAACAACAGCACAGATTTCCTCCTTGTCAAAAGTTCTTTATCATAACAAATATGTAGGAAATAAAACATTAAAATGCTGTTCCTCCACTGGAGTTACTAAACTGGAACTGATTTGCGACTAGAGCTGTAGGAGTTTAAGAATACAGAATTCACTACCTGTGAGGGAGCATCAGAGCCATCTACTGGGGTCAGTCCATTCCTGCTGCACAGGCTTGTCTGACAAGTAACTGTGTCCCCAAAATTGCAATACCACAGTGATATTCATGTGTAAAATTACTGTTAAATAAAAATTTTAAAAAAACCACATAAAATCTAAGAGAAAATAGAAGCTGTAGAGCTGATGAATTGGACGCAAGGAAAGGTTTGAGTAGCTCCCCTTTATTTAAAGTTTTAGAAATACTTGTTTAAAAATGGCATTTATTTGTAAATAACACAAAGGAATAAAACTTCTTCTATCGGTGTTTGGGTGCTCAATTTAAATGTAACAAAAATTATAATTAGTATTTTTAGTATTACTCATTAATTGTAGTTCAAATCTGAGACTGAGGTTTTTCAGTCTCTTTCCCCAAACAGAACTTTGTTTGGGGAAAGAACAACAGAACAGGACTCATTTTCTGCTATAATTCAGTCAGGCATTAGAGGATAGAGCAGTTCCTGTGTCCTGTAAACATATCAGAATAGCGACCTCCACTCTCCAAATATTTGATTTGCCACAATACTATAACAGAATTTACTGGAATTTGCAGAGCTATATTTTCAATTAGGCTTTAATAACTCCCACACTAAATATTTTAAAACCTTCTTCCAAAATAGATTGTGTATATACAGCGAAAAACCTCACATTTATAGGTACTAAGAAGCTACACTTTGAAACTTCTAAAATTAACATGCAGTTCCTTTACCTGTATTGGCCAGGAAAACACACTTTTTTTTTTCAATTATAAATGCTTTCACAAGACAATATGAACAATTAAAAGTGAGATTAATTTAGCTGCATTATAATCATGTTCCCATCTTCTCCCTTAATTTAACCATGCTGCCCTCCTGTGGATGTCAGGACGTGTATAATGCCATGCCCCAGACTAAGAAAAATCTGGTTCAAATTGATCCCTGTTACCTGTTTGTGGCAGACTGGAAGAGGAAAGAAAATGCCACTGTGTAATCACAAAAAGTGGTTAAATTAAACTTCAGGGCTAGGACTGTGAAAATTATATTTCAAATAGTTTTAAAATGAGTATTTAAAATTAGTAGAATTTCTTGTTATTCCCCAAATCATGTATCTGTGGGAGCAAAGTCATACACATTAATAATACATTTGTTCTCAAATTAGGGGGAGAACATTCATTGCATAATGATGAGTTAATTCATCAGCTGAAGTGCCAACACAGTTGAACACATATAATATATAATATAAATATTATCCAACAACTCAAAAAGCATAGAAATAATTTGCAAAAGTATCAGTATCTGGTAAACCAAAAAATGCTAATTAGTTAAACTGTAATCTTTTTTGTCTGGTACAGAGATACCACACACATCTTGAGAAATTATTGAATCAAAAATATGTTACATCTTCAAAGAAAATTATAAAAGGAGGTTTGGAACAGAAGAATCTAAAATTAGCGGGAGCTCTATTATCAATTATTTAAAGAAATTATCTCATGTAGGAAAAAATTCTCTTTTGATCAATTACTTTTACATAAAATCTCTATTGCTATAAGGTATGTTGATTATTGACTGGAAATTAATATCATGCACTAAAATATTTATATAACTTGAGCTCATCTAGACTCAAGAATTGTCAGATTTGATAAATTACTCATTTAAAACAGAATACTGCAGAACAGATCCCTAAACCACTGAAGTACAACAGCTGGAGTGACACAGCACTGTTGGTTTTTCTTCCAGACTAAATTTGTAAATGTTGACAAACTGTACCTAAAGTCTTGATGACAAAGAATGCTTTAAAATACTTCTCTCTCTGAAGAAAAATTAAAGTTTGTAAGAGCTACAAAATGTAGTGTTATTTTCTGATGCTAAAATATAATGTTAGGAAGTAAACACTTTTTCTTTAGAATCTTTGTCTTTAACTCAGAAACAAAAATGAAAAGTGAAATACTAAATTTTAAATCAAGCTGCTCTGTCAAAATATTTTATATATTGTTGAAAAGACTGTGAAATAAATAAAAACTCTCAGGAATGCAAAAAAAAAAAAAAAAAGTAAGAAATTCTTTTGGACCAGACTAGACAAGACATTTAGTTTAGTCATATGCCGTTTTGTGCCAATTAGCAAAGTTGCTGACATGCCGTATCAATAGAAAACAAATGACCCAAGTAGTGGGATTAATTAAATGAAGCAATATAATTAAAAGCTTCTCGATATATAATAAAAAATTGCGGCTGAAAGTGTTCTATAATGTTGCCTTTTTGTTTTCCCATTATCTGCTTCTCTGTTGAGTTTTAATCAGTGTATATATATGCATAAAACATAGTGTCCAGATGTTAATGTGTTGATGGCAAGAATGAGGTGTTCAATTAAAATATATTGAGTGTGCAAATCAAAAAACCAAGCCTCCCATTAAGGAGAATATATACAGCTCAATTAAAAATGAATGTAACATTTGTGATTAAGTTGAACAGCCACATTCTATAATAACAAATTTTACATGACATGATTACTTTATTAACTTAATCATACAATTCTAAAGATCACAGTTATTTTCTGCTTGAAAATGGATCCATTGTTTCTCAATATACAAAAACCCAGTAAATCTGCATTTACAGAAATTGTTGGTTTCTCTCCTCTGATTCTTTTTTTTATTTTCATCAGCAGTGAATGAAAAAAAAAGCAATTGTAAGATCTGTACCATTTTTAGAGATCTTAGCCTAGCAAGTGTTCTCAGCTACTGGCAATATTTGCTATACTTAATACCTGTCACAGTTGTGTTGCTTGCATAACATCAATTTCATTTGGATGTAATCATTACTCAGAATGTGTTTCTAAATGACTTGACTGAAAGATCTGTAAAATGACATCCCATGCCCAGCCTATTGTCTTCAATCTAAAAAGAATTATTCCGTACTCTTAAATCCTCACACCCTTGCTTCAGATCTTACCTTGCCCTTGAAAACTAAGACTTTAAATTAGATGAGCAAGGCTAGGGAGCTACAAACATTCACTTTTAGAAAAGAGAATTGCTGTCAGCTCTCCAACTGTGAGCACATTTTTAGGCACACTTCTCCACACCAGCACTACTACAAACTGAGCAGTTTCTTAGTCTCTTCTACTTGGTCTATGACATGGTGCATTCTACTTAAGACTTTGAACTTAAAATTATCTCAAAATTTAAATCAGAGGTTAAAATCACAAATGTAGGATGCCATGATAAAAATAATAACTTCTAAGCCACTGATTTACTGAGTAAGGGTAACCAGCAGTGTATTTAGGATTAGGTACACTTCTCCCACCAGAACCATATCGATCATCATCTTTGGAAAAAAACTATTAAGAAAAGCAGATTGCAGTTTTGGGCTGGCAATCTTCTAACTTTATCACAGAAGCTCGCCATGTGGTAAGGAAATGGAAGCTGATCCTACCCCAATGGAGACTTAGCAGTGGAACTCAAACCTACCCCTACCAGAACACTGCCCCTGCCAATTTGTTCCCAGGTTACTCCATACAAACAGCAGCATGAAAGGTAATCTTAGACGTCTTTGCTGTCTGTTGCTCCAAAGACAAACCATTCACAGGATTTAACATACATGTGCAGGAATTAACATACATGCATTTTTCTTGAGACCCCACCCAGAGCACTGCGTGCAGCCCTGGGGCTGCCAACCTTGGCAGGACATGGACCTTCTGGAGTGAGTCCAGAGGGTTACAGAGATGCTCAGAGCTATGGAGCACCTCTCCTATGAAGAAAGGCTGAGAGAGTTGGGATTGTTCAGACTGGAGAAGAAAAGGCTCTGAGGAGGCCTTAGAGCAGCTTTCCGGAACCTAAAGGGGACCTACAAGAAAGCTGGAGAGGGACTTTTGAGGGTGTGTAGTGACAGGAAAAGGGGGAATGGCTTTAAGCTAAATGAGGGTAGGTTTAGATTAGATATTAAGAAGAAATTATTTCCTGTGAGTGTGGGAGACACTGGAACAGGTTGCCCAGAGATGCTGTGGATGCCCCATCCCTGGAAGTGTTCAAGGCCAGTTAGATGGGGCTTTGAACAACATCACTGAACAGGCACAAAGTTAATTTAAAATGGGATTAAATTAAAACAGGTTTGTTACAATAAGCATGCAAAAAAGACTATCTATAGTGCAGGATGAGCTCTTCTTTACCGTTTTTATTTAAATGAAAAGACGGAGTGAACTAACAGTGCAGAACTCTGTATGAAAGCATCACGACACTGATAACATTGCATAAACTGCCAGCTGACCAAGATGATGCCTATTTGGGGATGAGACATACTCAAGGCTCCTGACAAAACAGTACAGTATTGATCTGCCAACACAATTGTGTTGACATTTAACAGGACATGGACTATTTAAAGGGAGCTAGCTATGACAAACATACAATTTGAGCAAAACAAGAGTAGTGCAGAACCATGGGGCTCTGCAATTATGTCAAAATTAAATGTAATACTTTAATAATTAAAATTATACTACTGTGGAGAAAAAACAAAACCAACAAACCACTTCAGTGAATTTACAAAAAGTTTCCTCTGCCTTTACATACAGTATTGCATTAGAATTATTTTTGCCCAAAGAGAATAGTGTATTATGAATTGAAATCCACTCTCAGACCTACGATAGCACAACTGACTCTACAGTTTCTGAGGCAGCATTCCGACACACAGGGAGGATTAGACTGGTTACATATTTTTTGAAATTAATTTTGCTGTCATATGTACCTTTGATTTTGTAACGGCTTATATTACAAAAGAGAAAAATTAGGTGAATTTTACCTTCCTACAAGTAACAGATGGGCAGCACAAGAAACAGAAGGACTTACGAGGTAGGTGGCATGCCCCCATCCTTGCAGTTAATAGTACTGGCACTCGGTATAGAAATAATGCCAGGCCAGACCATATGCAGTGTCAATGTACGTCAGGTGAAAATAATTGTCTCTTAAATTTGATGTCACAGAGTAGTGTATGGTATCAACAAACCAAACAGATCACCTGCTGAGAAAGGCTAATAAATAAACTGCATCTTTCACCTGCATGATAAGTGTCCTATGCCTATTTGTAGTAGAACAAAGCAATATAAATAAAATCTAAAACAATTATTTAAATTATGTTTGGTCCTGCAGTCTGGGAAATTAAGAATATTGCTCAGGTTACTATGTACAGCATAATGTTACGAATATCATAATCAGTTACATCTTCATTACTACAGACTCATGCAGGTAAGAGAAGTTTCCAGACAACTTTCAAAAGAAACTTATATGGCAAAAAGTTAAGAATTTTAATCTGAAGTCAATAAAAATAAAATACAAAATAACACAGAGAGTCTACCATATATAATTCTGGAATAGGTTATGGAGCAGGAATATTTGCATGCAATTTGATTCTAATGATACTGTGAGCATATTTTGGGTGCATTTACAGAACAGCAAATGCAAGCAAAACTAAACATCAGGTTTCGCTCTGAATGATACTTTTCCAAAGCTATGGGAACTGTGTAACAGCAGCGTAAAGAAATATCTCCAGCAGCCAACCTGAACTTTCCAGTCAGACCAGGGTCTCCTTAATTACACTGTAGAGTTATTGTGAAGTTCTTGATACTCTGAACTTATTACCGCAAATTTTGATGCGATAAATTTCTTCATAATTTATTATATTAAAAGTAAGTAGCCTACTCTATACTTTCATTTTAGTAAGACAATTATGCACAGTCAAAAAGAATGTCCCACCTATATTTCACCTCACCTCCATGAAAGTACTCAGATCATGATCTTCCCTGTGAGGACCTAATAAGGCATACATTTTGCTACAGAATGACAACATTTAATTTTTTTAATGCTACCTTCAATCCACATAGCACTGACTGGTCAGCCCATCTAGTCTACTTATTTGGTAGGAAAAACACATGCCAATGAAACTTAAACCCCCACCCCCAGTTACAAATCACAGTACTTTCTCAATTCCTCCCCTACAATTTAATGAACTTAAGGTCTATTTTCAGTAAAATATCAGTGCATAATTTCACCTTCTAAGTTACCACCAGCTTTGCTATTTTTAATAAAATAGAGAAAAAAAAAATTTGCACATTGATAACCTCCCAAAGTTCTGATTTGAGCATTTCCCGTAACAGGGAAGACTGTTTAGATTGTATTCTCTGTATTTTTTAAAAATCCAACAATGCAAATATTTACAAGCACAAATGTAAGATTCCACACGACAAGATGTATTTCATATACTTTCAGGATTGAAGCCTTACTTGAACCCTTGACATGGGCATCAATAGAAGATATTGCCCAATTTGGCCCAACCACTTGCAGGTATTTAAATCAAGTACCTACAGGAAAAAGGATTTGTCTACGGGAAAATTAGTCTGAGTAAGTAATGTCCTTTTGAAGAAAATCCCTTCGTTGCCTCAAAGCTGCAGCACTTGGTTCACACTGAAGAATTGATCCAGAGCAGGTGAACTAGACTCCCCTTGCATTACATGAAATCAGCTGTGGTGCTGATATTCTAGCCACTAAGGTGCTGTAAATCTAGGACAAGACAGGATAGAGACTGAACCAAATCTCCAGAAATGCATATGAAGTGATTACCAGGTCCTCAGCAATCACTGAGTCTCTGTCCACGTCTGTTTGGGCACACTTCACACTCAGCTGCCTTTATAGTCAAGAAGACACGTCAAACAGAGTTCAAGTCTTCCAGATCACCATCTCTTTGTCTTGGGTAACATAATTTTATAGCCATCAGTGGCTAGAAATCCTTCATAGGCGCCTCAGACAAGTCCAGTCTACTGCTCTTTGAACCATTCTTTCTTTAACTCTTCTCTCCCCATGGGAGGATTATCACATGCAATCAGCCTTCTCTGTGCAGGGCTTAATCTCATCCCACTGCTGCACCAAGTGGCTGCTGCTAGAAGGTATTCAGTCGACCAGGCTCTCTCAGCAGCAATGCTGCATGCAAACTTGCCCAAGTGGAGAAGACATGAATTAGGTGTCAGGCACATAAACTATGAGGACAAGTCTTAAATGATGCTGCAGCACAGCTCATCACCATCTTTATGGCCTGGAAATGATCTCTAATGTGATGAACTGAGAATTGCTGCCAAAGGTTTTTTCACTTCTTTTTTTCCTTGCACATACACACAATGACCAGGAAGCTGAGACGGGAAGAGCTTTAAAGTTAAGAATTGCAGGCTAAAATTTGATAGCACAGACTACAGAAAAGTCTACCTAGCTATTCTATGGGTCACTGAGATATTCAGTCATAGGTTCTGAGATATGGTAAGTTGAAAAGACATGATAAGAAGAAAAATAATTGACATTTACATATGAATGCAAGGCACCACTGAAGTGAACCGTAAGAGACAATCCGTGCCAAAAGAATAAGAGTTTAGGACACAGTGACACTGTGAACAACTGCATTAAAGAAGGCTGAGAAGAGAACAAGGTACAAAACCCAGCATGCAGGAAAGACAGGTACCAGCATGACCAGCTCACACCAATTGCTTATTTTGTAAGGCTGAATAAAGACTTTAGAAAACAGAAACCAAAGAAGGATTTGACACATATGCAGTACTGATTATGGGGATTTTCTATAACTAATCAATTATGCATACTCCATCCTAGTGAAAGCAAGAAGATATTGAACAAGTGTTGCTACAGTTATGATCTAAAGACAATACACATACAACTGAACCTGCAACACTCTGCTCATCATAGAGCTGAAGAAAACCCATTTTAACATTTCAGAAGCATGTAGCTTTAAAGTGAAATACAAGAAAAAGAAATGCCCTACATAAGTAGTTGTAATGATTTTTTAATGTGAGAGTAGAATCACAATTAATCACAATCACAATTAATATAAATTACATGTTAATAAGGACAGATTTTTAAATCTATTCTCAATTCTTTTACTTAATTTTTCAAAAAGTTATGAGCAAAAGCAAACCAAAATTTTTCATAAGAAATATTTTAAGTTTTACCATCAACCTTGCCTAACACATAGATCTTTTTCACATGAAGTATGTTGTGATTAAGCTAAGTGAGTTTGGATCTAAATTTATATCTCAGCTTTTACAAATATTTCAGATTAATTACTATGGAATAAATGAAGAATGACACCTTAATTAGTAATGCTTCTCTTGGCAATTAGGATTCTCTTGGCTTCTTTTAGCAATTAAAGTGGCAGTGGCATATCATTAAGGTCTTCAAAGATTCCCTGTGCCTCCTCAGAAGCAATTACTGTGGGAAGCACTGAAAATCAGGCTCATAGCTATAATCTGTTCTCTAAGGATCTAGCAGCAGGATAAACACTTTTGCTTCTTCCTCCCATCGTAATTTTGCATTAACCCATTATCATTATCCAATCAATCATTAATGTAATTTTAATGTGTCATTTCTCATGAAGTTCAATTTCATTTTAAAAAAGTAACTGATTGTAGTAAATTGATTTTGCAAAAGTGTGTAATTGTAAAATCATTTAAATGAAGACAGTTATCACATTAGCACTTTTCTGCATGGCAAGACACTAACATTCATTTAGCACAATGAAACACCAGCATTAAGCACAAACCAGCAAAACAGAAAATACTCATATGAGACACCTTGGTATAATAGCAGTAACACATTCATATATCACTAAAAGTGCTGCCTATAACATACATAGGCAATTTTGACCTTAATATATACAAGTGCATGTCCCCTTATGAATGTAAGAATGAGGACAGATTTGTCAGAATTTAGCAAGGCAAGTTAGTTACAGCTACGTGAATGACATTTTTGAGCCTCTGACTAAATAAACAAAAAATATACACCATTGCTATTGGACCCAATTTAAATTTGTTTATTAATTATGGGCCAAAATTTGACCAATATGTCTTCAGAAATATAAATCCACTGTTTTAGTTTTTAAATTTTCTGCTACTTTCTCAGTAGTCTCATTCCATGTGTCAGAACTTCTTGAAATGCTTGGGTTTACTCTGTGCTGGGGTTCATGAGTTTCATCTGGCAGGAAGGGCTACTGACATGCTCATCTTCAGGGTCTTGGATCATCAGAGTCAAAAACTGTCTGAGATTTACTCTTGAAAAGAAAGATATTCTCCTCCTTCGTAAGTTTGATTTAAAAGCCCTTACGGTTTCATAGGAATCATGTGAACTTCATGCAGTAGTTAACTTACAGATCAGCAATGCCAGTCCTGTCCAGTACAAGGTGTTCAGCAATGAAGTGTCCAGAAGTTTGCAGCCAGGATACTTTTCATAGCATTTTGTGACAGATACTTCTTCAGGACTTTTCACTGAGTAGAGAAAATAAGCTCTACACACAGATATGTGGTGCTGAATATTAGAAGACACTTTGGCACATCTTGATGTAAAGCTAACCATATTTTTTACCAACTCCCTTTTTTCTTCAAGAGTCTACTGTATTTGAAATTCAAAGCCTATTTCATCAGCCACACAACATATCTTCCATGAGTGGTAAAGACCTGGCATTAATACAGTTTGCTTCAGCACTGCAGAACTACCCACAGCTAGCATGCTTGTCTTGATCAAACCTGAGATTGTCACGCTAGGTCTAGACTGAACATGGATTGGGAAATGGAGCTTTGTAGTTCACACGTCATCTGTTCCTGAAGTCAAATAAACTCAGCTCAAACTCTGCTACTGTTTTATGCCATCCTGTCAGAAATTACAATGAAATCTTTCACCCAGTGTCTCAAAGGTATATGGCAAGCAAATACAAAGTCACATTGTCCGTGCAATGAGTTTGAACATGATCTGACTCTAATTCAAAAGTGTTGTGAACATGTCAGTGATCCCAACAGTTCTTAGTGCAGGTACTGGCATCACTGTGTCAATTTTTGGTTTTGTGTTGGGTTTTGGCCAAATATTATGTCTCTCTCTGCTGCCAAGTCCCATGACCTCTTCAATCAGAATAAAAAGAAATCTCCAGCTCACTTTTGCTTCATAAATGTTTCTTTATGAGAGAATTCCCTTTTGAGATATATGCTTTTGTTTATCTTCTATATTCCAGCCATACCCTGTAGCTCCTAAGGTACCCTTTGAAAAAGGGTTCATCTGAGTGGGTAGATGAGAATGAGGTTCTTTGAACAACTTGGGCACTACAGAGGCCAGCTGCACAGAGCAAACATTGTTGCATCCCATTTGGCAGTAACAGGACAGACAAAAAAAGTTATGCACAATATAAAACCACAGTGAGAGGGTGTCACTAAGTTTTATTTAGACCCAGCTGAGATAAATACACACAATTCCTGTAATGGGATCATCTTGCAGCAGACTGCTGCATCCCACAGTGTTTCAACACATTGTAGCAAGATTTCACAAGACAACAAATGTGACAGACAGGAATTAGGAGTATTTTTGTTATTTGGTTAGTAAATCAAGAACAAATCTTTACTTTGTGGTAGACATCCCTTTCCCACACATGAGGAAGACTGGCAGAGGATTATCTTTTCACAGAGGTCATTTCAAATGACACAAAGGTAGCCTAAAAACCTCCCATTTGTATATGGATTGCTGATCATCTCAAAAAACTGGAAGGCCTGATGCTGGCAGTAGGCAATCTCTCAGGTATTTTTAGAAAGATTTACCTTCTAAATGTATTTGAGACTAATTAGGAGTAATCGTAATAGAAATGATAAAGAATACTAACTACTGTTCTTAGGACACGAAAAATTTTTTAACAAAATGAAGCATGTCTGCTGCCAAATAGAAAAAGCTGTATGTGTTAGAGGACAACACAAATCCTAAACTGTCACCAGTGCACACACAAAATCCCCACAGGAATTAATTTAAGTGATATTTATTTCATATAAAATATTTATTTAATTTCATAAGATTTGAATAAAGATGAATTTATTCCTCTTCATAACTGTATAAATAGAAACTACTCTATCTATAAAGATCAATACAGTAGGAAACCCAAGAAGGGAGAACACTGCTCTTTGAGGCAGTAGCTGAAGTCACTGTTCTGTTACCCTTTTCTAAGAAGAAATGCAATAGCAGCTAACAGAAGGCTAGATGGTGCTACTATGCTGACTTTATGGCTACAACCAGATAGGCAGCACACAAATTTGTAAAGACAAATCAAATGTTATAAAGGGATCCAGAAGAGTTTACATGTGTAGATGAAGAAATGCTGTAGTTAGATAAGTAATCGAGTATTTTAACATTTGGTTCAGGAAGTTATGCTATGTCGACAAGAAATGAAAACAAGCAACAAGGATCTCTCAGATAACCCGCACTGCTTTTGAAAGAGAAAAATGTTAAGGAGAAGCATATTTTCAGTAACTGTTAAAAAATAATATACAAAGTTTATCTTGCAGAAAATAGTACTAATTGAAGAAGTCCATGCTTCATATTACCATATAATAATGAACATTAGTAAGGATTTTCTAAGACATTGGAAACATCTTAGATATTATTGCAGGTTTCTAACACTTTCCTTAAATTTGAAGCAATTCTACACCTATTCATTTAAGAAAATTAAATTTGTAGTTTTAGCTTAGCCAAAAAATTTGTTTCTATTTTATATTTTTACTGTTGGTAAAACAATTTTTTAAAAATTATTCTGACATATTTGTGTGTTTTAGCTCAGAGACTAAGGACTGACACATTTCAAATTATGAAGGCTTATCTGTGGCAGGGAGCTTGCAGCACTTGCTAAGAGAAGTGTGATTGTATTCCTGACACTTTATTTGTACAAGTAAGCCAGAATTGCAATAGAGTAATTTCAGCATAGTCACCTTGCATATTTTTCTGAAATAATGATAGTGGCAGCAGATCTCATCTTTAGATGAAACCCAGATTACACATCTTGAAGTTACAACGGTATCTCTGTTTCTCATCGTGCTCTTCTTTGCCAGGTGACCAAGGACAAACAGCCCATAGGAGCTGGCAGCACCCTCGTTCTGGCTGACTTCAGTGCCCCCGTGGCTCTTCCCAGCTGAGTTATGAGCTCAGAAGCAGCAATGAGTGCGGTCTGTCCAGGGAACAGGCACACACGGCAGCCCTACCACTGAGAAGCCAGCAGACCCCAGTGCTGTCCTCAGCTTTCTCACCAAAGTGCCCGTGACCTAGGGTGATCTCTGCTCATCCCTGTGTGTCATTTCGCTCAGCTGCAACTGCGTTGTACTCATCTTCCTCTCTAAGGATGGGTGACAATTGTCATAAAAATGAGAGGAGGAAATTACTTATCCTCTAATTCTGCATCTTAGAAGACAATTGACCAGGGCACCTGTCTCACACATTTCCTTTAGTTCTGAAACTACAGCAGCAGGAGGAGAAATGTGATTCTTCAGTCACATTCAGGAACCAGTAGCTACATTTACCATTTACAAGTGCAAAAGAGAAAACATATTTAAAACGTTAGCCAATTAATAGTGAACTTTATAGTCTCAAAATACAATCATAAACCAAAAAAAACCCACAAAGGAAAACTCAAAATATCAACAAGTTTTGAGAGAAAATGATTTCACACAGATTCCTTACTATTATGGAGACTACGAGTTTAAAGAAGTGACCAAAATACTTTCTTTATAGATGAGAGAGAGAGAAAATGCTAAGTGGTTGCAGAATGTTTATTCCAAATGCAAAAGTTTAAGAAATTAAAGATATATTCTTTCTATATGCAACATGTCATAGCAGAACAGAACATAAAAGAATTACTTTTGTGCTTCAAATTTTGGAAAAAGTTCAGGAAAAACTAGGCTGAAATGTTTTACTTTGAAAGTCAAACCCAAATAATACCACTTTGTAATATTGTCCTGTTCAGGCTGTTCTCTTTGTAAGGATTTAATTTTATTTTATTATTATTTATTATTTATTAACAGAAATAAATATTTATTTTTATATAAGAATATAATATTACAATTATATATAATGTATAAATATAGCTAAATATTATTTATTATTATCATTTATTATTTAATTATTAGAGCAGTACTAATCCTTTTAAAGCAAGTTTAGAAAAAAAACCTCAGTATTCGTTTTTTATTTCTAGATTGGAAGCAACAGAATAATACCCTTCAGTAGCCACTAGGCTATGCTAAGATACAACTAAACAGGCACACAATCTACTTTTTAAAATAATACATGTTTCAAATGCATGCAGATGTGCAAAGGCACATCAAAAAAACCTTATGTATTAGAGAAGGTATTTAGAGTAACCCACAAATCTTGAGTCAATTAACCTGTCCTGTTGGGGTTTTCAACTCTAACATAACTATGATTTAAGGAGAGCCAATTGAGCCATCCTGAAGCAAGCAGTACCTCCCCAATGGTGCTATTCTAACTCAATGGAAAGAAACAGGCTTTTAGCATTTTATAGAGAAAGTTTTTAGCTCAAATTTTACTCCTTTCTTCTGATGATTTGTTTTAGATTCAAGATTGCAACAGAAAAAAAAAATTACAAATGTTAAAAAATCTCCTTTTGTAGGGATGTTTGCTTTACTAAATAAAGGAGATTTTAAAAATATCTTGTCTGTGCTCTGCATTTTAGATAACGGAAAGGTTACCACATTCTATGAGAAGACAAAAACATTACAAATTATGAGAATCCGAAATGTCATGAATAGTCAATAACTGTAACTGTTCTACAAATTCCCATTAATGAACGACATTTGCCTTGTCACTACTCAGACTAGATGTGTATGCTTTGCCTTGTAATGTATTGACAGGATTCAAATACAAAAGGATGGTCATATATCATTCAGGTTAATTCCTACTTTAACAACCTTTCATGCAAGAATAAAAATAAAAATGCAAAATAAGTAATATAATTATGTTTACTGTAAAATATATATGGGTATTAATTTTTTTTTAAGGATGTAACAGAGTGCATTGAATAAACATTAATTATCTCCTTGATCAAGTTTTTTTTAGATATATTAGTGGACTAACACTTAACTGTATGAATGTGTCAACATAAGCATTATCCTCTTTTCTGGAGAAGTACAACTGAACTGCAATTGAAATTCACAGTAGTGTTGAGTCATAAAGATTTTTATTTCTTGCTCTTAGAAAGGTTATGGTTCATAATTAAAAATCCCAAGTTCATAATTTAATTTAAAACATTATTTTTGGTTACGACTAGGTAAATCAAAGAACATGATTTGAAGGTGCTACAGTCCAGAACACCATTTGTGACTGAAGTACAAGACAGTATAATTTGTAGAATTGAATATTCTTAAAGCATAAATGCAAGAAAAATTTTGACGTTTTCTAACATATCCCCAATGTCAGTAAGTAAAATCAGTCTTTAAAAGGAAAAACTTTTCTGAAGAGATAAAATTGAAAACCCTCCATTAGATTGGGCCTGTGCGTTTTGCCAACCCCACAGAACCTGAAATACTTGGGTACAGTTCCCATATCTAAAAAATCTGTCTCTAATTGTAATTAGATAGAGCATTAATCTAATAAAACTCGTCTTTCTGCAATTGCCTGTGGGATAAAATTTGAATTCAACTTGGAATAAATTTTGAGACTCTCATCTGAAAAACATTATTTAATGCCAACAGATTGCCTTCTTTTCCTACAAGAAACACAAGAATCTTGTATGTTAGTTTATTAATTCAGATTGACATACAGAAAACATAGGTTGTCTAGTTCAAACATTGGTTAAGAATAAAGCATGAGATGCTTCCAAACAATATGATGAAGAATTAGAACTTAGCTGGGTTGTACACACTAACAGCACTAGAAGTCTGTTATAAAGGTTGTAAAATTCAACTTGCTGGCATGATAAAATTCCAGCAGAAAGGATGATCACATTCTGTCACACTTCTATTTCCCTTCCTTTGGTATATTCTATGACATAGTATTTAAATATATGACCACATTCTAATAATAAAATAAAATAAAATAAAATAAAATAAAATAAAATAAAATAAAACAAATCAAAATACACAAAAATCTCCCAGTCATTTTCACTATTCAGGATAGCAGCAGCTGCCTTTGAGCTCGTCAGCACTTCATTTTGTCCTTCATTATGTTTTATGCAAACATGGCTTTATAGAGAGAATTGAGTTATTTGCATTTCCACACTGTGCAGGTTATCCAGGGAGTTGCAGAGCCTGGCACCATAATAACTCTGCCCAGGAGAGCACAAGCCTTTGGCTGAGGGAAGTGACAATGCCTCCACTTCCCCAGCAATTCCGGAGCATAGGAACCTTTTCTACCAGATGCTTCCCAAGATTTACCTTCATATGATCCTGGAAGATCCTATTATCCCTTGAAACAGTATTTAACAGTTTAAATACTAAATATTTTAGGCTCCAGATACTAATTTTTAGAATATTTGGACTTGAACAGCACCATGTATATTTACAGCCCCACTTCCATTGACTTCAGCTAATAGCTGTGAGTGTTGAGCACCTCTATGAAATTAGATTCCTGTTTATCAAACTAGACACAGGAAACAAATAACATTCTATCAGTTATTATAGGTGGAAACATCTCAGTCTCGTACAGGGAACTCCTTCTGTGCAGCACAAATGGGGATAAAAGCCAGTTTCTTCCAGGTATCCCTCAACTATTTTAAACACAAAATATTCCTTTGCCTTTCTGATGATACCTTCCATCATCCATCACACGTTTCCAGTCTCTTCACAAATGCAGATTGCCCTGATAACACAGTATCTATTAGTTCAGAACCAGAGTAGCTTTAATATGTGTGGAAGCAGGTGGGAATCCCTCTTGAAAAAACAGAAAATGACCACTTAATACTTCTACTCACCCAGGAAGTCAAGAGAAGGCTGCATGGATGCAGCCTGGATGCATGGCTCTTCATAACATTAATAGTTCCTGACTGTACACACTAACAATTCTACTAGCAGGTGTTCTTTTCCCTCCAAACAAATACCCTTTTCCTTCCTCTCACTGCAACTCTAGTGGTTCGTACAGTACTTCATCAATCTCTTCAATGGTTATTGAAGGAATTATTAAGTTTATATTTCATTTCACATATATTTATGCTGGAGAAGTCCATACATCTCTTCCTTGGTGCCCTAACTTTTCTAAACAAGTGTGTAGAGAATAATCATTACAGCTAATAGCTATAAGAAAGGGAAATTATGACCTTGAGCACTTTTGGTGAGAAGAAATACATTTGTTTGGAGAATAGTGACAGCAGTGACCCTGAAGTAAACAACTGTGCCAGGAGATTACTATTCAAAATCATTCTGAGGAAATAACCATTGGCAGCAGATGAAAGGGGTAATGATTGAACTAAATTATTGACAACAATATTTGATTGGGCTCTTTAATGGTCAGACAAGACTACTGATATTAACCAGTATGGAAAACTGAACTGGCAGGGTTAAGAAGACCCTCTGTAGACCCCAGAAGAACAGCTCCTTGCCAAGACAGCCTCTGGGGGAACACAGGAGCATTATGAGAGGAAACACTGGAGCCTTCTCCTTGTTGCTGGATCCCGTTGCATATTATACCATAACTGGGGTTGCAGAGAGCATGTTCCCAGCATTATCAGTGACTGATCATACATGGGAACTTCTCCTAGTCATTGCTCAGGATAGGTGCATGGCAGCACAACACACCTGAGGTGTGTGAGGTGAAGTCTGCAACTGAACCAGGTCATGTGCAGATGAATCTGTTGCACATCATTCTTTGCTGACGTGGCTCAAGCCAGCCTGCCTCCCACAGCTGCCTTGTGACAAGCCCGCTGAAGAGGGCAGGCAGCACCGTGCCTCCCTGCATCCTGACCACTGCAATGGGCTGAGCACCTTCCAGCAGCAGGAAACAGATCCATGCCAGTGGGCTGGATCTAGACCAAGATATGCCACCGTCACCAAACTGTTTCAGAGGTGTTTGGTGAGTGCAAATGAATGGGGCAGGAGGTGGCACTTTCAGGGAGCATCATGCTTTAGTACAAACAAACACCTTCCTCTCCAGCTCCTCTCTACAATTTATTCATGTCAGCTGAGTCTTCCTGCTCTCTCCTGCTACATTATCCCATTTCCCTTATGTATTTGTAGCCCTACTTTGAAGTTTTCTCATCTCAGTTCCACTCTCCAAGCACAGTGGCTCCAGTTCTCCCACTGACTACACGACTGGTTTTCCTCTCTTTCCTCAGCTCCCGGTCAGCAGCCACAGGTCTCCACCCACCAAGTCTCATTGTTTACAGTCCTAATCACTTGTGTCTAAGCTTCCCAAAACCAAAATGAGGGATGAGATCGAGACCTGGGAAATTTGAGCCCAACTAATTAACACTTTGACAAAACATAAATAAGTTTGGTTATTTTTTTAAGGAAAGTATCATATATAGGAAATTTTGGCAATTACTGCCTGTATACGAGTAGAACACAAACAGGAGAAGACTAAAAAGAAATCCAAATATCACGGACACTGCATGGATTCTTTGTGATTACTTTATAACAAGAGATACAGCCTTGCTAACTGTCAGCAACACTACCTGTTTTTGCAGCTGGGCTGAGGAATAGTGGTGGCAGTCGACTAAAGAAGCTATCTTTACAAATAATCTATTCCATGTCGTTTCGGTGTTAGACAGGAAAACATCCTTAAACTGGCATTCATACACAAATTTCTTTCAAGAAGAAGACCATACAGCAGACAGAGAAAGGAAGGGGAGACTATGTGGCAAGTACGGCTCCATTCAGGTATATAATTAATCCTAATTTAATGGGAAAATGTGTTTCCCCTAAATATTTTTTTAACAGTGCTATAAATTGCAACATTCAAAACCAGTGTCTAAATGAGACTGCACTCTTAGTTCTGCATTTCAGACTTAGCTAGTTATCTGTCTTTACACATCACTGAACATCTGAAATGAATGTTATTCCTGACTAGTCCAAACTTTATGTATAAAATGAAGATGTAACACTATACCATACTATAGGAAATGTTTTATACATTTATAATGTTTTACCAACTTTATGGTTTTAGATACACTTTGTTAAACCACAGGCACAGTGAGACAAAATAATAAATACAGAGAGCCAGGAAAGGGACACTTACCCACAGTGCTTCATGTGAGGTGGCTTATCCATTCTCACTGCCAGTTTAATTTTCAAGTCATTGTCCTGGCTGTTTTTGGGAACTATCATTTTATGCAGATCAGGTGACTTTGGGCTATTGGATGTTGGATATAACACAACCTGCAAGTCATTAAAAGAAAAACTTCAGCAAGTTGATAAAAAAAACTGGTAGTCTTTAATGGAAACGTAAAAGCAATGAAGATTCTTGTTGCATCTCCTCCAACACGAAAGATGATTGAAAAAGATTTCATAAATCTAATAAACCAGCTGACTCAATCTTATTGTAACAGATTTCAAAAATTAAATCTTTCCTTCTCCCATAAATGGGAATTGTCCTATTATGAGTTAGTAAAATTTCCACCTGTTAATACATTCTGAATTAACAGATTTTTTTTAAAAAAGGAACAGTTGGCATTTCAAAATGGTCATGTACAATTAAACAGGAACCTAAACTTTTACATTATTTAGTGCTCTGCTGGAAACACCCTTTTGAAGCAATTTGCTGCAGCACTATGCAACGGATCAGCCTTCCAGTAGTGACATTGCTTGAGAGAAGATAACCAAAATATACCTCTTCTTACTGTCTCCAATTTTTGATCAATAGCATTAATAAAAGTCAATTTTAGTAAAAATCCACAGAAATTGTAGATAAATTCTAAAGCATCTTTGCTGCAAAAGGAATATAATAAATGTAAGATACTATGTCCTCCAATTCACATGTGATATGCCACAAATATTTTGTTTAATCTACAGTGATAGATGGAAAAAAACCCAACATTGAATTTTAAATATTTAATTTTTAAAACATTTATATAAATTTCTTGAAAGCTTTACTAACAATTAATTTTAGATTAGTGTTAGTCACAAACTGTTAAATATTTATTTACCATCCAGAAAGTTTATCTATTTATAGCCAGTACAATTAAAAATTACTGCTTCATCAAATCACCCACAGTGACATGTTCAGCAGTTAAATGCTGCTGAAACATAATTTCCTTTCATTCATATTATAAACACTACTTTTGAATCAATTTAGACTCTAAAGTATTCCAAACATACTACTTGAGAGACTTTCATAACATTCAGTGAGTTCTGAATTACGATTATCATGAATTACCATTATAATTTCAAAAGTAACAACACTCTAAAAAGCAGCATTCTTCACATCTTTTATTTCTTGAAAAATAAAATTAATCACTATGCAAACCATCAACTTAATTTCTTAACCTAGTACTTGTGCCTTGTGTCACATATCTAAAACACAATATATCGTCCTCCATGTAATAGGAAGGTTAAATCAAGGATTTCAGCAAAACTGTCCAAGCAAGTATAAATCTAACAGATGTTATTAAGCCAAAAATATTACAACGGTATCATTCAGATCTAATCATCTGAAAGGTAGCATAAGTGGAAGGCCTTCAGCTTCTCATCTCAGTATTTTGCAGAAGCACATTCCTGCATCCCATTAATATCAGGAGCTCCAGTGAAGCAGAGAAATATGATGCATCACTCCTAATCAAATATGCAACCTTTGTAAAACCAGTGGAAGAAATAACCTGTCAGATCTATTGAGTACATTCAGTACCTTTTAAAGAGATAGCAGAAGAATCAGTATATTCTGATTTAAGCAAACCAGGAGGCTACTTTTTTTCCTTTTTGCAAATGCATAGATACTGCTATTTATAACACAGCTTATTCCTTCTTTCTGATTTTCATTCTGAGTAAAAGACATTCCTTAAAAAGCACTTTAAAACATTATGAGCATGGCAACCTTTGTGTTCTGATGTATCAAATAGAAAATTATTTTTAGTTTGTTTAGCCCTTTTACTGCAAGATTACATAAACAGAATTATTACACATTCCTTGCATTTAATCACTTGGTATTCACAAAAGACTGTAGGTAATGCTATGAATTTTTCCTTTTCTGCAGGCTGCCATTCCTGTTGTCCTGTAGCAGCTTATAACAGCTCATGCATCTCAAGTGACATCTTTCTCCTGTCAGCTTCCTGAGCTTTTACAATGCTGATGAAAATAAAAGCAGACAAGAGTGTAATTAATTTATATCTGCAGTACTGACAATTCCTTTTCTGAATTTTTAAAGAAGTATTATGGAGCTTCAATTTCAAAGCTCTCACAGCGAATAAGAATCTGTCAGACTATTTAAATATGCACTGTGTTGGGTTTGTATTACACTTTGCCATGCCTTCCAGCTTTAAACAATGAGAGCTTGAAAGAAGTTTGCAATCAAACTTTCTGTTACACACAAACACATGGACACAGATGCACACAAAGCATTCGACAGGCATTAATTATCTTTGCAATAACCTTCATACTGATATTGCCCTTAAGGGCAATGATAACTACTGCGTACCATTATCAACAGGTGGCACAAGCTGTAAACTCCCACAGAATCACTGAAACCAAAACACTTGGCAATCGCTCCTTGATAAGAAAAGTAAAAAATTGCTGAAATTTCTATTAAAAACATTCCACTATGGAATGCTGTAATGCGAGGTCATAGCCATTGTCCATGGAGAAAATTTCTAAGGTTATTCTGTCTCAGATTTCCTTTCAGCATTGCTTAAGGGATTTTAATCTTCTGGATGTCTAATAATCTACATTAAAAAATTAAATGGTATCAATTTAAATGCCTTCCCTGGCAGATATAACAGTCACCTAGAAGATACCCTCACTGTGCCCAAAATTTGAAAAAAAACATAGAATTCCTACTGCATCATATGTTTCTGAACTTTTATTTTATTTTAAATTTTATTTTATTGTACTTTTTAAAATTTTGATTTATTTTATTGTTCATATATCTGTGATTATCACCATAGTAGGCTATTCAGCAGCAGCTGACAGCTAACAACTCAGAGAATTATGAGTTGTTAGTATCGGACCATGTTTACTATAATTATACTAACAGGTAATCTACATTAAAAGGTAAAATGAATAATTAATGACCAAAATGCTACACAGCAAACTAGCTGCTGTGCATTGCATTGCTTCAACTGATTTAAGGCAAATTAATAGTATCAGAACAGTGTGGGTTGAGATAATTCAGTAAATTCAATCATCTCATAATCATTAAAAAATACTTGACCACATGTTCCAATTATATTTAGCATTTCATTTCCTCAGACCACACTGTAACTGAAAAAGTGTCAAGTTCACTTTATGCCTCCTTGTATTTGGATGTAAAATAAACACAGAAATCTTAAATATTATAGAGCAACACTTGTAGGTATTTGTGCAAAGCGATGTTCTCAAAATACTGTTTCTTAGTTGTGAATGACTGAAAATGTTTCTCTCTTGGGCTTAAAAGATGACAGGTTGAAAGACAATGAAGCTAATATTATTTGATAACTTAACTAACCATGATTTTTGTGGTTCTAGTGCATATTTAGGTCCCCAGCTGGATCACAAAAGAAGTTCATTTAAGTATACCTGAGCCAAACACTCAATTCAGACAAGCAATTATTAATTCTATTTTTGGCCCATTGATTATATCTTCTCTTAAAAGTATGAAAGAAAAGGTGAGTTGTCCAAAGTACTCTAAAAGCTTAAACAAACAAAACTGGGGGCAATCTTGCTTTCTCAGAGAAGATAACTGAGCAAAAGGTTCAGAGTAAAAAGTGCTGTGCAGAAATATCTCCTGCTGGTCCTCCCATGTTTAGACAAAGCTCTCAATCGAAGAATTCCTGGCTGCAGTTGTCCTGTTGTCAAAAGAATATGCAGCCTTCAAAAGGGACTAATGAAGGCAAGAGGCAAGCAGACTGACAAGTTGTAACACACTTGAGAAAAATCAAAACTCAAGATATTCTCCACTTTTTCCCCCATCTGACACTTGTGGCTGAGCTCAATTCAGCCAACTTGCGCCCTCACATTCTGGATGCTCCCCCTCCCCTACTTCCACCAAATCCCATGCTATTCAAGAGTTGAACCCAAGCGATGGAGTTACCCACTCTTTCGACCCAAGTATTCGAAACGAGATAGATTTTACAACATGGGATGATCTAAGACACTTTGAGATCTCAGACCCTGGGCACCAGACCTTGGTAATCATGATAATTCTAAGCTGACTATACTGAGTTTTAGCCCACTGTCACAATCAAAAAAGATGAAAGTGAAGAATTGCTGCATCTTAATGCCCTGGCAGAAGAGCTAGGTGATGTTTAACATGCTATTACAGAAAATGGTTATCTCGCCTTCAGTACAGACAATACCACACAACCTTCAAAAAAAAAGAAAGACTCAGCCTATCCACAGTCACGACCCAGACTGGGTCATCTTCAGAAAGCAAATCAAACCTCAGCCTCGCCCCATCCCCAGGGAGGTTCCTGATGCATGGGGCTGCCCTGGTGACTTCCAATCCTGCCCCATGGCCTGGCCCCCCAGAGAGTTGCTCCTGCTTCTGGCATGCAGTGTTCTACCCTTTCTTCAAACTCTGTGGTCACCAACAGGAAAGCTAGAAAATTTTATGAGACAAAACTTCTTTCTCGTGCCTGATGTGCTCTTTTCGGAATACAAATGGTGCTACAAAAGCTTATTTTTTGCTACTGACCAAAAGCACATTTTCTTTTTTATCTTATTCCATACACAGGGCAAAAAAATGTAACCTCATATTTTAAGGTCTGGCTATGTTACAAACAGTTGAGAATTGAATATACATCATGTGGCCTTAATCATAAGCGGCTTTGTGAGGTCTGTTCAGAATATACAGCACACCCCTAGTCATGCAACAAACCCCACAATGAACTGGAGAAACCAAGCTCTCTAACTCCCATGCTCTACCAGAGACATTTCTAACTCAATTTGTGATTACTTAAAGCTATGAAAAACAGCCAGTGCCTGACACATAAGATCACACAGTCCCTCAACTGCATTTGTTGAAGCTTTCATCATGCAACAGGACTAATTAATACAACATAAGGATTTTCCTTTCATATTTTAAAATGCAGTGATTTGAAAAGATGCCAGTGCAAGCAGAGAGGACAGGCAAAATTTAAGTTATGAAACAAGTACCCAGTATTAGTAGGCACATGTAAATTTATGCTGCTGGTCATCCTCTGAACAAATATCATAGGAAAATCTCCTAGTTAAATATGCTCTGTTTCACTGATTTGAAAATAGTTATAGACCAAAAATTATTGAAGCTGGTTTGGGATATGAAATAGATGACTAGAGAAACCCTTCAACGTTATGTTGTTTGTGAACTCTGGCCCCAGCCTCACTTATGGAACACCCGGTTTTGATAGAAATGTCTACTGACTCCTCCCAAGACACCTTCTTCTCTAACTTGAAAGTTTGGAGCTGTTCTGTGTTATGCCAGCCCCTTACCCAAAGACTGCCTAATGTGGGAAAGCCAGATGTGCTGTCAGTGCCACAAGCAGTTCCCTAGAATGCTCCAGCAGCAGCCTGCCAAGCACGGCACTGCACCCGCTTTCTTTGAGCATTGGGTCATGATGCCCTGCTCCAGGTGGATGCAGAAAAAGAAGCTCAAGAAGACGTTCAAAATTGGCGGTAGACAGGGGAAAAGGAGATGTCTCTCTTGGGAGTAATTCCCTTAGAAAAGTTATCACCTTGGGGACCCCTAAAGAATGGGTTAATAAGAGCTCAGTCACCAAGGGAGTTTATGAGTTTTCTATGCAAGCTCCATCACCTCACCTACTGAGGAATCTCTTGCTTTTTGGCTATAATTGCATTACAGCTGAAACACTGAGACAAGGCTTTGGATAACAGGAGGCTAAAAAGAAACAAAAACAACAGAAAAACTGAATATGCACATGGTGAGAGAGCTATCTAGAATACTGGTGATGAAAAAGAATGGGGAACACTTCACAATTTGTACAATCAACCTCTGTTGATGGTGCTGGCTGAACACTTAGCCTGGTAGGTCTTAGTAATTGATAAAAGTAGCCTTTGAGTCCTTCCCAAAGAGCCTCTCCCCCATACCTAAGAAAGAGAATGCCTGAATGAAAAATATCTCCAGCATTTCCAATGAGAGGCACTCTCAAAGAAGCTACTGAGAACCCCCCTGTTAGCATGGAAACAATAACACTCAGACACACATCACAGAGTGTTGACAGGCAGACTGCTTGGGGGGCAGAGAAAAAGGGGGAAGCAATTTCTTATCATTTCCCAGACTTAAAAAAGAAAGACAGAAAAACTCAGACCTGAGAAACCTCAGTAATTTCAAAGTGCAATGTAGAAACACTATCCCCGGGATGGCAGGCTTTAAATTAACAGTCACAGAATGAAACTGTCTCTGCTCAGGGGCTCTTTGAATGTGGCACAGAAGATAAACAACATGCCCAGTGCAGTCGACATTCAGAAACCCTGCAATCCTGTGAGTATAGGTACCTAGCCAGTAGTGCTATTTTATAATTTTAAATCAAACACAGAGTAACAGCACTAAAGGAAAAAAAACCCAAAAAGCATAGCTGCACAGCTAATTACTGCTGGCTGCAGCTGACTGTGACAAGCAGGCTGTGAGACAATAGTTCTCTTTTAATTGAATAGTCAGAGCGACAAGGCTGAAATATTCTTATACTCAAAAAGTATCACCAATCAAACACCACCTGCTGCTCTCACATTGTATCCACATGTGTGCTAAGCACGCACAATGCCTGTCACTTTGAATTACTAGGTTTGAACATCTTTATACACAAAGTACTGAACAAGCAAAAGCGGTGTCAGATCCCTGTGTTTCAGAAACCATCAGGCTGATTTTTCCGGAGTATTTACACCAAACCCTGAATGCTTCCTCACAGTTTCTCAGTTGTTGCACATACAAAAGCAAACATCAATTCTGCCTTCCTGTATGCACATACAAAAATTATTCAAGTGGCCAGATAAGTATCAGTTGCATAAAATATGTACCATAGATAACAAAGATATTTGAATAAAGTAAGTTCTTAGCATTTCCTCATTAGAATAAGTTTAGCTTCAAAGATGCAGCCTGCCTCACTTTTCTAGAAGTTAAAGTCAGAGGTTCAATTCACTGTATGTAGAGGTCTGCACAAACACAGACAGAGACAACTCCAAAAGCTCATGTTCGGCGGAACCCAAATCCAAATAACATCCTTTCCCCTTCTGTGCAGCACACACCTCTGTTTTTAATTTCAGTGGGAAATGGAATTTGTACAACTGTTCTCCAGTTTGTGTAGAACAAAGAATAAAGGTTAAGATTTATTTTTGTTTGAAAGTGTTCAGCAAGGAGTCAGAAGAATATCCTGCAGCAAGCAAAATCTTATCTTGGCATTCACAGCTGGATTTATTGGAATTTTTGGAGGAAGACAGCCATATCACACAAGTGACATAGCAGTTATTACTTCCTTTCAGTTAACTAAATCTTAAATGCTTTGAAAGGAGAAGATGTTAAGTACAGACATCAGCCCTTTTGTCACTTGGTGCTCACCTGGTGACTTCTGCAGCAGAGGTTGTGCAGCCCTCAGCCTGAGCTTCCAAACAGGGTATAAGTATTGTCTATCCACTCTACTGAAAGCACGAGCCTGCATCCCTTCTGCCCCCCAGTGAGCTAGTTACTTCTGGAAATAAGTGGTGCCTTCTCCGGAAATGAGGGATCTGCTGATATCAGGGTCTACATCTTAAGTTCACAAGAGAGAAATCACCATGGGTTCAATGGAAATACCTTGTCCTCTACAGCTTTGGGAAAACATTTGCTGGTTCCACATTTCATACCTTAGATCTCTTTCTCTAAAAGACTGACCCCTTGGTGGCAGAAGAAACCTTTTGGTATGTGATGGAAGTTCAAAATTCAAATCATGTAGCTTGATGCTGCCTTCTATTTCTAATTATAGATTAAACAGAACAAAACCTTCAGAATAACTGCAAGGTATTGGAAATGCAAGCTTCAGTAATGTAGAAAAGTGGTATCAGGTCAAGACACACGCTTTCAAGAAAGTACTTGACAGATGAGAATTAATGCCCACAGTAAGCCTACCACAGAAGGGGCAGATTTGAGTTGAATTTTTAAGTACAGGAAAAATACCAGTAGGAAGTATCTTCAGACCTTTTCCAAGGATAAGAAAGCTAGCTGGATCAGATGTACTCCTGCAAGTCACTGCACTGTAATGACCAGGCATAAAATTGCCAAACTTTATAAAAATTAGGCTTATCCAGTGGGATCCTGCATCTTTTCAAATACTTCTTGAATTTAAATCTCTCATACCTGAAAACAAAGCCATCACCAACAAAAGAAGATTTTTTTAAAGCTAAAATGTGTACCATAAGAGTATATAGTACTGCAAATTATTTTGTAAAAATTCTGTCAGATCTTCTCCCAGTCTCCCCTGAAGCCAGCAACCACCACTCCCAAATACTCTGGTTAAACCAGAGAAGTAAGTTGGAAGATTCTTTCTTCTCCTGAACTAAATATCTCCCCGCATGAGCTGGAAGGTGTCTGTCTGCAATTCCAGGTTTTACCAGACCTGGGAGGTGCAGAAGGACAGACACCCAAACAGGTTAATGCATAGCCAACATGCCCTTTTTATGTTATTTTCCACTGCTAAGGACCATGTGCTATACACAGTGTCATTGTGGGAGGTTTATCTTTTACTGACTTATCTTTCACAGAAGGTATTCTTTGGCAAGGATGTGGCCTGGACATTTTTGGTAAATCAGAAGTGGATTATAAAATGGAAAAGCAGTATCCACACATCTCTTGGGTACTCCTATTTGCTATTTCCAATCTCAGCACAAGCTTTAATGGAAGGAGGGAAAAAGGTAATGGCCTTCATCCTTTTTGACAAGGGAAAAAAAAACCCAGCAGAAATAAATCATTCTAATAGCCTAATTCTGGTACAAACTGCCAAACCTCAGAGCATCTGATAAAAGCAAGCAGGCTTTCTGCCAAAGAATACCAGGAGAGTAAGAATCAGAAACAAAAGATTGCCCTTCCCTACTTCATCTTTTATATATCTTGCTTTGTCTCTGGAAAAGCTGGGTCAGACTCCAACAACAGGGCACTGAGTTCACTTATCCCCTTTCAATTACCTATTTTTTTCTCTCTTTCCCCTTACCCCTCCCAACCAAGAAACTTTCTTTAAACTTATCTGACCAGCTGACAAACACAGATGTGTCAGAAGGCAGCCAGGAGTGTGCAGGAAGAGGAAGTAGTAAAAACCTCACAAACCAATCATCTGTGGCCACAAGACACAAGTAAGGCAAAAGCTATATTCAATATTTTTCATTTGAAATGTTTTGATTCTTTAAAATTTAATTTTAAATCTTTTTAACCTCCTGGCCTAGAAACTCAGAGAAGCTGCAGCATAAGAAAGCAGACCAAGGCTGGCACCTGAACTTTGGCTACTTGAGGTTGCAGACACAGAGGATGCTGCTAAAACCTGTGATCTTAGCCTCTTTATATTGATGATGTTTCTTTTCTTCTCTGAGTCCCTGGCAATGAGTATGCTGGCCATTGTTTACAATGGCCACATAGCCCCTCCTCCACTGCCCTTCACCCTGGCACTGACTTCCCTTTGCAGATATTGGTGACTCTGGTTTGTTCCATTGCACCCCTGTGGCTCCTCTGTACCTGTCACACTGCCTGCCTGGTTCCTGCCAGGTTGTTACCCCAGTGGGAACCTTCCCCATGCAGATCCCACCTTCACCTTGACCAAGTGACCTTGGAAGCCCCTTAGAAGGATATGAGTTGAGGCAAGAAAAAGTAATCCTGAGGATACAGTCCTGAGCTTAAAAACTGACAATGTATGGGAGAGTGTGTCTTTGCATAGCCACCTGTGCTCAGAGGACACAAAGTGGAGAAGAGCCCTGCTCTTTCCAACAAGTTGTGCTTGCTTGAATGAGAAGCAGCCAGGATTCTGATTGTAGAACTGAGCATTAAAATGTGAGCTATTTTCCATGTGGTACATGTCAGAGGGGAAAATTTCAATGCGGGAAGAGGGGGAGATTTGCAGACCCTCTCCACCTCATTCACCCTACCCTCTTATTTCTATGATACATTAGTTCTTGATTTTGGCTCAAGAAGGACAAATTTACAGAATTTGCAGAACAGTCTGAGTTGGAAGGGACCCAGAAGGATCATCAAGTCCAGCTATTACGTGGATCACCCATATGGCGATAGAACCCACGACCTTGGCATTGTTAGCACCGTCCTCTCACTAACTGAGCCAATCTCAGATTATCCTGTCAAGGTAGGGAAAACAAAAAAATGGAGGAGAAGCTCATGGAATACAAGAATAAGTTCTTATTTGAGTCTGACATATTATCTCCCTCACTCCTCTCCCATTCTGCTCCATCCTTCTACCACTTTAGTACTTCCTTTCCTTCCCCCAGTTGTTTGCTACATTTATTACACTGCAAGTCTTACCTCTCTCCCTTTTGCTCCTAATTTGAATACTTTAAAGCATTGATACGTCATGTAGAAATTAATGTTTTAAACAAGACAAAGAGAACCACCATGGATGCCTGATGTAGTTTCTGAAAGTCAAGCTTCTCAAAGTCAACCTATCACATTTTGAACCCTGGGAAAAGACAGCCAGAAATAGAAAAAGCACTGCTTGGGAGACCCACAGCAGAGCAGGCTGGTACTTGAAGGCCTTATACCATTTTATGGCATGTTTTATCAATAGTCACACTTTTAGCCATCATTTCTCACATATTTCTCATGTCTACACATAATACTCACTCTTCCCAGTTCTTTATCTTCAAGTGCCAGCACCCCGGTGCTTTCTGTAAAGAGTTTTACTTTGACAACAGGCCGAGGGTGAGTAGTGGTGAAATCCCCTTGGGTTCCCCATCTGCAATAAACAAAACAACAGAATTTAACTGGGGCTGAGCACAGGCCTGAGAGTGATAGGACTGTAATCTTTTCTGCAGAATATTTATCAATTCACTCCTGGAACTTAATTTTCAAGCTTTTGGAGGAGGAGGGCGAGAAAGGGAGGTATATTTTTGAACGTCCAAGATCAAATATCTACATAGAAAAAATTGCTTTTCTCTGCAATAAAACAAATCAGGGTTTTTCTGTATGACTTTTGCCATAAAAAAATCAATCCAAAATTTTTTAATGGCAGAACTCAAAGAACAGAAATAATATCTTCATAGAGAAAAAAGAACCAAGCAAGAAAGCAAATAGAGAACTCTTTTCTATGAAACATAATCACTACCTTCTGCATACAAGTCAAATTAATTTAGCAAAGAATCATGTCTCAGTTCTCTTCAGGTGACCACAGTATGAATAAATTAGGAGATGTAGGCAGAGAAAATCTTATATTTTATGAGATGTTACAACTTGCTATGAGAATGTAGGAAAAACATAAACACAAATGCAAATAAAAGGAAAAAAATACTATCAGAGTGACTATAGCTCTGCAACATAATTACTGCCACAAGGCTTCATGTTTTTAGAGAACCTTAATTAGGCAGACAGACTTCTAGTTGTTAATCTCTTATCTCAGTTAAGACACTTGGTTTGTCGGCCTTCCCCCACTCCTCCCTGTGTTCCAGTAGTACAAAAAACAAAAGTTATACAAATTAGATTGCAGCTTCCTACAGTGAACTATTCCATACTTCTGAACAACCACATGGAGCTCACTGGATTGATTAAACTGATTGTGATTATGCTACTAGGCACAAACAAAATGCAAAAAGTAAGCACAGCTCCAGTTTCTCTTGATTTTGTCCACTGTGTGAGATACTATGATTATCAGAAACTAATAAAATAAACAGATGACCTTAAGAGTATGCTCTATAAAAGGATGTATTACACAAGCCAAAATCTTAGGCCCTCATTTAGAAAAAGCAGTAATTTTGATTTACATTCAAGAATACATAATCTCTCCAGTATTGCAAAGCGAACATAGAGTAGCAATTTTCCAGCAAAGGGATCTTTTAGGCAAATGAAAACGCTTCAACTAGCCTGAGCTACAGACTCCAAGACCACGTCTAGAAAGTAATATGCAATCAAAACCAAAACGCTTTAAGGAAGCAGCAGTTCTGTATAAACCAGTCCTACAGGTGGCTGAACATGCATGACTATGAAAGCAAGGTTTACTACAAATTAACCGAATCCTGTTACATTCTGTCTGCTTTGCTTTGTCTAGGTTAGATAGATGCCTACTCTGTCTGTGGTGTGCATAGCTTTAGCCTCAGCAAAGTGGTAATTGAAATGGGAACTCTTAAAAGAAATTACCTTCCTGAGTGGGAGAAAACCTGTTTATGATCTGATGAAGATGATGATGATGATAGATGCTGAAGCTGCAGGATAAGACAATGTACAGCACTGCTGCTTTTCCCATTGCCGGTGCCAAGGGTAGGTTTTGTCACAATACAGAAATGAAATTTCCAAGGAGAAAGCATTTTTAAAAGATGAAATAGTTGTATCTTTAGTTTAGCCTCCAGATCCCAGGATTCAGGAAGAATGCTGCCTTGAAATTGGAAACACAATCTATGCACTTTGATAGCTGCACCCTCTCTCTCAGCCATCAGTTGTTTGTCCCTGATCTTCCAGAAGCATTAAACTGTGCCTGCCATAATGGACAGATCACACAAAAAAACCCAAGAGAAACTCCCATTAAAATAACAAAACCAACCCAAACCTTTGTTACAAAGATTTAGCGCCAGCATCAATTCATACAAAAGAGAAGAGAAATAAGAGGTCATGCTGACTTGAAGGGGAGACACCCAGACTTCAGTGAAGAGAACATCACCAGCAGCGACTCAGCTTCTGCAAGCCGAGCAGCAGCTGTGTGCTTCAGCATTTGCTGGGGTTTGAGTACCCCAGTATCAGCTTCAGAGAACCTCCTGGCAAGTGGTGCAGCTTTCTTTGGAGACCCAGGCTCCATCTCTGCAGGACACAGCAGGCAGGGATGGGGCACACACGAGCCTTGCCCATGAGCCTGAGAGAATTTCCTCCTTCTCCAATTTAGATGCACAGTGAGAGACTGATGAGAATGGGAGTAACATGGGGTCATCCACCTGTTGCTGGCACTCAAGTAGTACTAGAAATCACCTTTAACATGGAATCTGACCACTAGCCTTCACTGACATATTTCTCCCACCCTTTGCTCCATCTGCAGCAGAAATCCTGGGCTGAAAAAAGCCTGTCTGAATCAATTCCTAAAGGTTAATGTTCATGGTAGAAATATTCCATGCATTGATCTGCATGCTCCTGGATGATTGGGACTTCAGTTGACTCTCACAGCCACTTAGGAACATTTCTTTGGAAGAGAATTATCTCTAAGAGCAGACGATCACAGATTTTACTGACTAGATTTTAACATCATTCCTCATGAAAGAGCTCATGCAAAATCATGTTCTGTTAGAAAAGGCCAATCCAAGATTGTATCCTTTACTATCATACTTGTGGGCATCTGATGTTCCTATCAGCTGCCAATATAACAGTGAAGTACACACAGCTCATCTTTTTGTTCCTTGTGTTCTACTAGAACACAAGTCCTCTTTCTTTGAAGCTTTGTGTTGTTGCAAAGGTATCAATTCATACCATTTGAAATCAGAAATTGAGAGAATGCAGCCAAAATAGAACTGGTATCATGTTAATTTTAGTTTGCTCCTTCTAAGAAAGAACATAAGAGACCCAATAATCCAGACAAACTGAGTTTAGGTAGATAGAGTTGATCTATATGCTGTACATTTAAAAGCACATTATGATGTTATTATGCATACTATTAATGTATCAGGCAACAACTGAAGCAGAAGCCAGAAATGACAGACTAATCGAGACTCCCAGCTGCAGTCTAACCCATAGAACGTTCATGCTAATAACAATTTGCAATTTGCATTTTTTTGTTTTGTCAGTATGAAATGAGGTGTAGCAGTAAGAATGGCCTTTCTGGCTGTAATTTGCACTGCCAACACCTCCTAATAAACTTCAGTTCCATTAGAAATAAAATTCTGATCTGTAAAGACTGTGCCACAAATGTAATAAAATATCAGGAACACTATTTTATAAGGAAGACTCAAAATAAGGGATAGACTGAGTAAAGCATTCAGGTGTACATAAACTTGACTAGTTTGAAATACTCTTTACTGTTTTGAAATTATAGGGATGCTCAATATCTGTCAGATTTCAGCTTTTTTTTTCCCCCTGGCTATTTTTTTTTATGACTCTTGGTCATACACCAGTCAACAAACCAACAATTTTTTTATTCTTCCTGTTTATGAATAATACTTCATTTTAACCAAATTCCATTTAAATCAAGATCACATTTTCAGCTTCTATATCTGAGAGGAAAAAAAGATTATATCAGATTTTCAGTATAGAGATCCATTTAAAATTTATTACAGTGTAAATGTCAACAATAACTTTGAATAAAGTACTGTCCCATCATCATCTGTGGCTAAAAACTGTGTAATTAAATTGCATAAATCTTACCTATAATGCCAAGATTGTAAATATAGCTTTCCTAGCCAATAAATAAGATTTTAATGAATCACTTGTTATTTCCACTGCAAAATTCCATCAATTTTTCCATACTTTTGGATATTTATTCTAGATCTATATACCTGTTCAAAGTGCTAGTGAGTTTAATGGTGAAAATAGGTTAAGAGAATACTTAATAATTCATGGAATCAATACACGAACAGTAATTATCATGATGCAAATCTTGATCAGCATTACTTTAATTTCTTATTTCAATTTATAGATTTTATGTGCTAGTGTAATTACATCCACTTCATTTCTCAAAAATTTCTTTTCTTCCAAAACATATTTGTTGTCTGTCAAATGCATTTATTGACACCTATTAATGCATTAATATTCCTGATTCTTGCATCTGCTTAATCTTATTGGAGTGAATATTTTAGCAGAACATTTTCTTTAGATTTAAAAGCTAAGCTGCTAGGTACAGGCCAGATAAGTCTACATTTTTCTTTTAAGTTTGGGGTTGCACCCTGATATTTTTCCTGGAGAAGACACAGTACTTCCCAGAAATGTTTCTTTTTCTGAACCACAGATATCAAGCCAAGCACTATACAAAAGATTGTTCATATTATTCCCAATACAAAAACTTCTAAATTGTTTAATTTAACTACTTTCTGTTTTAAATAGGAACTAACAATGTGGTCTCCAGAATTTGTACGACAAATAAAGAAAAGTTACTTTTCTTTATATTTTAACTTTTATCAACAATAACAGAAATATTTTCAGCATGAAAATAAATCTTGCAGCTCACTTTTACTTTTCATAGAGGTGAACCTGTAGGTTGTAACCCTGGCTTTCTGTGAAAACAGAAGCAATTCATACGTGCCATTTTGATCTTGTTTGAGTCAAAGTATATTGCAGATAATTTATTTAAAACTTGCTCTGCTATGGAGCTCCTGAACTGTGGAAGGCTGAGAAGGAAGAACAAACGAATTAATTTATCTATCTTCTGAAATTGCTATATACAAACAGTGTATCTTTAGTAAATCTTAACCAAATAGAGAAATGCAATGCTTCATATTTGTAACAGCAGATGTTTAAATATCAACTGTATGCAAGCAATGGAAACAGAAAATCAACCACCTCCACACCTTTGGAAGAGCCATTGATTTTTGAATATTCGTTCAATGATTTTTATTAATGTGAACAATTTTGGTGATCAAAGTGTCCAGATGGGAAGGGCAAAATTTAACACAAAACAAGTATGTATCTCATGCAATATTTATGTTAAGTTAAGTAAGTACCATTATTGCATGGTTGGTTGGTTGTTTTTTTTTAAATCTTGCTAGAAGAACTGTCAAAAGTAACAATAATTTCAGCACTAACTGCTGCAGTGAGCTCACAGTACTGTCAGCTGCAGCCCATGGGGCACACTGGAGACCTCTAAAACCAACTTTAAGTCTGAAAAAAACCCTAATTCTGCCTCTTCAGGCTCTCATTTTGCCATATAATTTCCCTTTGTTTACATAATTTTTCTGCTTTTACCTACTCCTTCTCTTTACTATAGAAACTGCAGTGATTTGATGTTTGTTCATCTTTAACCATAAGCCACAGTCTTTTCACCATATTTCTCTGCTCCTGTCAGAGGTACGTGGGCTGATACAGTAATTAGTGACAAAATCTATTGCCAAAGTTTATTTCCTTTCATTGCAAAAGTACCTACTACCAGCAAGAAGGTGAATGTTTATTTCAGCTAGAGATTTATAACTCTGTCACGCACACTCCTCTAAGTGAATTTATTTTTCTACTTCAGTTTGGAACACATTTCATATACTGAAAACTGCAGCAAATTTCTCTCTCAGGTTTTCCACTCATGGAAACTCATGGTCTCTGTCAGTCAAAACTTTATTTATGAGATCATGGGAGTAAATTAAATAAAATTTATTAATCTAAGCAAAGATCTAGAAATTTTATTTTAGCCCTATTTATTGGAAATCTTTATTTCTGATTTAATATCAACTCCACAGAACTTATACACCACTCATTGTCCTCAGCAATATGAAAATCTTGTTTTTGAAATGAGTACCTGAGTGTATTGGTCTCCTTGGTGCCATCTTTTGCATCTTTCTCAGTTTGATTCTTGATTTAAGTCTTCTGCATAACCTCAACAGGTTTCTTAACTATTCATTTAATTACCTTAAGAGGACTTCTGGAAGAGTTGTCTCATTTCCTATGCAAAAGGAGATGTGGACTGAGCTGGAATGAGCAGGAAGACCCAGACACGCCAGGTTGTTAGGCATCTTACTGCTCCACGGGAGTAAGGGATTTACCAGCACTTCACCTTTGCACGCATTGCAGCTGGACTGGAAATAGAATGTTGAGGTCTCTGTAATATCTTTGTGTTTCAACTGTTTCAAGAATCTATACCAACTCTGCTGTTTCTGCTTTGTTTAGAAACAAACTTTAACTGCAGGAAAAGAGGTATCTATAACCCCCAGGCTAGAAGCCCTACTCACAGTGCAAGTTGTGAGATGAAAGGCTGGGAAACTAAAGGACAGAGGGGGCTCAGCACCTCCCTGACACATCCAACTACACTGATACATTAAAACACTTCAAATCCAGGTCTGACAAATGTTCTGTTGTAAGTGAAGGATTGTGTGAGTGTGGAATTTATGAAGTGTTGCATATTACTATGTCCAGCTGCATGGATACAAACAGAGAGAGATAATGAGAGACTGCGAGCCTGGTGCTGTACCAGCAAGGCAAGTCACCTCACAGCAATCTGACAATAAATCTGTAATTTGACAAGGAGGCTCCACTCAACCAAATAAAAATAGAGTTAAATCCATACTTATCTGATTTTGGTGTTTTTACTGAGACTCCTAAAGAAAGTGTTAGTTGGTGCTTATTGCTACTAGTTCTTCCCTGCTGATACTTGCAAAAATATCACAAGCATTTCATTTTCTCTTATGAGCACAAAAATACCCATCCATTTACAAATGATTGACACCAGGATGCTACACTAGAAAACACAGATTTAACTCTAACACCTATCTCATACAAACCAAAAGCATGCTTATTTTGTCTTTTGACCATCATACAAAATAATACGAACATTGCAGCTTCTCCCTTTGAAAAAGGCTGTTGAAAGCTACTGCACATGCAACAGAAGTTTATGATGCAGCACTAAGGATTTAAAAGGGTAAAGATTATTCCTTATATGCAACATTACAATCATTATTTATATATATATATTTATTTATGTATGCATTCTCCAGTACATCAGTGAGATCTGGAATTAATGTTTGGAACCACAAGGGAAAGAGATTGTATGCTTGTACATTTCTATAATGCTTATAATGGGATTTATATTGTAAATGTTTTCCTGGAAAGTATTTTTTTATTTCTCTATTTTAATATTACTCATTTATTTTAATGGAAGAACGAGGAGCATAATTTCCTCTCTCAGAACAAGCACATTAAGCTGCAGCTGAGCAGCAAGGCATAAAGAAAGTTCTAAACAAATCATAACATCCTTTCACAGTGAAAGCACAGACACAGACGAATCATAACATCCTTTCACAGTGAAAGCCCCATGCTCAGGCAAACCAAACCATGAGCTTGGCCATGTCTTGGCCTTTCATCACTGACCTCATCTAATCTTTTGTGACTCTGTTCCTCCCAGTGTTACTGTGATTCCACTATTTTATGTGCAACTCTGGAGGAGAACTACTGATTCATTATTTTATAGTCCCTATTAGAGAAACAGTGATACATTGGATAAATACTTTCTGTATTAAGCTACTGTCTTAAGGGCTGTCAGCTATTGAAGGTGCCTCAAAATGGTGATAGTTTTAACCCCGAGGTTCTCATCAAAATGTTCCTAAAGCTACAAAATATAGATAGGAGAAAAGTAATTTGTTCTACAGAGATGAATGAGAGAAGGAAGGGAAAGTACAGAAAAAAGGTATAACCATGGAAAGTCATGCAATTGCCTTTAAAGGTCACCTTTGAGTCCAGAGTCTACAGCACTGTCTTTTACTGATTAACATTTATTTCTGTCTATATGGGAACTTTTGACCTGGCACACTAGTGGTTTGAAATGCAAACTAACAAACCATCTCTTCAGCACTTCCCTTACACAAAATTTGTGTACAGCACCTGTAGCTGCACAAACTAAGCAGCCCATCATTTAATTTCTAATTGCATTGTTGAGTCATGGTCTAGTATCGTCACTCAAAAAAAGTAAATGTTTGAGGAATTCTTTCTTTTTCTATGGATTCTGCTGAAATATTAAGGGGTTATAGGGTGATTGTTACAAAACAATGGAAATCTCTTCTTAGAACCTTTTAGAACTTTTTCTTAGAACTTTTTTCTCAAGAACAGAAAGGTCCAAATTGTATCCTCACTTCAGCAACAGCAAGGATACAGATGGATATGCTATATTGTAAAGCTCCTTTACACAACTAGACTAATATGAAAGGAAAAAAGAATAATCTGATAATATGCAGATTTTTTCAGGATTTGCTTTTGGTAAAGTAACAACTGTTTTAAATTAAGGAATTAATAGAGCTCAAAATTACTGTTTATCTCAGAGCTAATAATGATCTATGCACAATCATTTTTTAAGCATAAAAAATATTAATATATGAAAAAATTACTTGGAAAAAACTGCAACAAAACTGTGACTAGGTTTTTTTCTTAAAATAAAATACATCTAATAGAAACCAGAAAGGCAAACCAGAAGAGGGGTTCAATGCATAATAAGCAACTAAGTAAAAATGCCCATTTAGGCTTCCTACACTGAAAAGGAGAATAGAGCACTCTAACAGTACAGAATGCTATTATGACAAGTATTGTCATTACAAACATAAAACAGTCTGAATAAATTATGATCCTTGCTTTCCCATCTCACTTTCAATACAGGCAATCAAGACAAGCCAGGGTGAAAATTTTCATGAGTATGCGTCTAGACTGACAGACTGCCAGGTGCTGGCAACCACTGATACATATTAAGTGAAAAATTCATCAGAGGCGTTACCCCCTGTTTCCCACCAAGGCTCAAACCCACCTAGAGACTGGTGATGGACACAAAGGCAAGACATAGTCATTTATGCTTTCAAAATTTCTATATGCATATTTATTTCACTTTTTCTTGAAAAAGATGATCATGAATCCATCATAACACTGTTAAAATTTCCAACTCCTATTTATTTCATGTTACTTTGTATTTCTGTGACACTTTAAACCTTCAAAATGTACGAACATTGATAAACTCACAGTACTTTGATGAAGCAGGTAGATGCTGTCAGGTCAGTCTAAAGATGTGGGAAAACAAATCACAAAACAGACTGACCAACCTGAGCCTGCAGAGTCTATCAGGGAATAGCCAGGAACCAAATCAGAAAATATAAGTATTCCCATTGGCATAAGACCAATTGGTGTGTTTTATTCTGAAACCCCTTTTACTGCTCTTTCTGACTCCTACCGCTCTTATCAGCTGTCCACACTACCCTGCCTTTGTTTTTGCTGTCCTCCTACTCTCAATCTGCTGCTATTGCTTTCAAATAAGCACATTAACCTGTAGACTCACACCTTAAATGATGTGTAGTTATTAAGAAATTTCAGGACCTATAAATACATTTTCTTCATCTGTTCAGCGGACTATTCTGTATTCTAAAAGTACTGGACCTCTTGACACATCTGAGGATCAATGCACATACTAACACAGCGACAGCAGAGAAAAGTCAGCTCATAGTTGGGTGAAAAACTGTTTTCTAAATGTCATGAGCATTCGAGATGTATAAATTATTTGTAGCCTGAACAGGATCCAAAAGAAGAAACTTATTTCTTTCAAATCCTTTTTCTCAAGATTTCTCTTTACCCAAAACAACAACCCAAAACTAAATTAAGCTGTAAAATTTGTTCCAATCTAAACTTTATATCTAGTAAAATGTTTAGCAATTAATTTGAGTGTACCTGTGTCATATTGCGTATAAGGAATATAAGCAAATTTTTGAAAGGTCTCTTCAAACCAAGATACAAGAAGAGGATATTTTTAAAATGTAAAATAGGACATTTAGGTCATATCAAAATTTAAGAGGAATCCAAAGGAATTGTTTTGATGTCAACTATTGCCCACAAACAATAATAAAATTTTTCAAAGATAAGACAGGCAGATCACCCTAAAACACAAATTTCAAATTCACTCTACCAAAGTATCCCAGAAGGAGACTGGAGGTAAAATTTGAGGTAATCCTTCTCAACCCCTCCTTTTTTTTGACAGCCCACATCCCTCCAGATGATACTTTACAGGTTGCCTTTGCCTTCACTTCGACCCAGGCAGACACCAGGGAGCTATAGCAGAATAAGGCTTAGCCTGATCAAAACCATTTTGCTTATAAGCAGAATTTAGTTAGCTTTGGCTCCACCATGCTATTCATAGCCAAATGCCTTCCAGTTTTAAGCAGGATCACACATCTCTTTATGCTTTAGCACAATGTTAGAGAAAGCTTCTATCTGTATGCAAGATATTAGTTGCAGTTTTTGTGGATCAGGTGGGAATGAGAATGAAAACAGATAAAACTTGTACATTAAGCAGTGTGTAAACAGGCTTCCTCCAAGCTCTGAATGTTACAGTGAAAGGCATGGGTGGAACATGCATCTTCAAACCCAAAGATTTCCAAAATGCACTGTGAAATAAAACTGGCATCAGTCTTGCAAGAGACTACGTAAAGTGATATTACATTTTGAAAGAAGGCAGATGAGGAGGGTTAGCACTCTCTCTATATGTATTATATAGGGTACATACATTATATACCTTAATATACACCTTGGGTGAATCACTGCGCAGTGAAGATGAAGAAAGAAAACTTTCTGATGTTTGGAACATGATTGTCACCTGTTACAAATGTTAACAATCCTTTTTCGCTTCAGAAATGTTGTCTTAGGCCACATCCTCAAAACATCCTATTATAAAGTGCTATTTTTTTCATGAGCAATCATGTCACTTAAGAAAGTTTTAAATTTTAGAAATTATGTCTTTTTGTCTTTAAACTGCTCTATGAAATTTTTGCTATGCAATTTTAGTTAATGTATCCATAAGTTCTCATACTTCAAATACTTTATGGAATTAATGATGGTAGAATATGGTATAAAAATGTGAGCAGCATTTACTTTATTTGTGCAGTACTGACCGAGGTTCCCTGCCTCTAGTCAGATTTAATCATGCACTCTTCACATACTTCTAACAAATAACAGCCCTTTTAATAAGATTCTGCAATCACTGGCAGTAAAATATGATCATCTTATTTGTCTTGTTCACTTGAAGGATATCTTGTCTCTTAAAGATTTCTCTTCATCAAGATATCTTTTCCTATTGTATAAATATGTGACAAGAATGTCACATGTACTGCTGAATGATAGCATGTTCCCATTTTTTATTTTTGGGCATGATTATACATGCCTAAAACATGACACTTTCAAGAAATCTCATTATTTAATATTCAGAATGAATAAAAATCAAGGATAAGAAAAAAATGTGGATACCAAACTCCACTAAACTAAAAACAAAGCCACTTCAGTAATGTTTGAAAAATGAAATTAGCACTGGATTTTTGCAGATGACCCCCTGTGGCATCACAGCAACAAAGTTATGCAAAGCTTCAGAAAACTAAAAGGGCTTTCTGAGGGCTCTGCTTACTGATCTCTGGTAGAAAAAGGTCACAGGCTATGTTGGAGGGATTTTCAGCAGGGCTAAAAGGCAGGAAACAGTTGGAAGGAATGAAGAAATATTTCACAGAGAGTTATAAAAATTTTATAGGGTTTGCATGTGAAGCTGTGTAACTGATCTGTTTGTAAAACTGTCCAAGACATAAGCTCAGTAAAACTAAATTATCCTGTAGCATTTGCATTTTAGAATGATCATTAGTTACTCAGTAAGATACATATAAGCCACATTTTATTTAGCTTGCTAAAGAAGAAAATGAAGCACTTAAATGAATGCACTTAAACCCAGCGCATTAGAGGAATACTTACATAAACTTATCAAAACAATTGAGAAAATATTCACTTTTTTGGAATAGTGGATAAATTGTGAATTAAGTCTGCACTTGACTCATGCTTCCATTAATCTCTCCTCTAAGATCACACTGGTTTGCAGTGGCACTAAAACATTCATCTGAGTATCTCATTTTCTCCTTTTCACTGTCAACGCTTTTGAAACTTTTGACTGAGTAGTAGCATTGCACTGCATACACTGATGTTTCACAGATGAAAAAAATAGGCATAAATAATTCTTTACACTTTTTTTCACAAATGTAGCTACCAGTTCAAAACGATTAACTGACTACAGAAAAATGTGTGTGACAAGCACTTGATTTGGAGCTCTTGCCAGCAGTCTCCCACAGCAGGCTGGCGGTAATCATTCACTTTTCATCACTGTCTCATTCTGTGCTTAGGATGAGAGCTTTGGTACCCTCTTCTAGCTGCACGTCCTACATAAAATCTGAAGTTATGATCTCCTCCAGCCTCACTGATACTTTTTCTTCGTATCACAAAGACAGTACCAAAAATTACACCAGTGAGAAGCCAGCTCCCACAGCAGGCAAAGTAGGCAGGCAGTAGCCTCGGGCATCTGACAGCTGTTTTTTCTGTATCAGGAAAGAGATGGTCTGGCTGTGCTTGCCCACCAGTGCTCTTCCACCAGCGTAATTTCTGATTAAACTCTGCTAAGCCCTTCTTACTTGCTTCTGCCACCAATCAATAAAAGCAATATTGCTACTGCCAAGAAAACCTGATTTGGCTCTAACAGAAAAACTAAACTATAGAAGAAAGCATGTCCCATTCCATAGGCAGCTTCCTCCGTCTTCTTACTGCTTGCTCGTAATTTGCTAATTTCATGCTTGTCTAATTTAATATCCCCCCCCATTGCCTCAAACAACATCTCTATCTGTGCTCAAAAGCTACGTCTCTAAATGCTCATGATCATACTGCATGCCAATGTCTCCTAATCACTTGTCAGGAAAAACAGTACAGCTCAGAGGAGCACATGAACTAGATACTTTTCAGAGCTCTATAATCCTTGCCCCTTTAAGTTACGCTGCTTTGCAGGATAGCAGGTCAACAGCACCAGTGACTCCCATTCCTGCGCTTCCAGAGTACAGTTCAAGGCATCTCTCAAAAATTCATCTTCTAAAAATGCATAATGTTTTCCAAACAAATCCATGTGAGTTTGGTCCATACATCATCACTTATATGGACTAGCCCATAATCTGTCTTTCTCCCATATTTAATCAACTCATACCTTTTGGGCCTGAAGTTCATTAAATCAGTTTACAAGCTTGGAGCAGGTCCTAACATCACACATTTTACTAGAAACACTTCAGTTGTTCTTGTATTGACTCCATATTTTCTGGAACTTCCTTTTCACAAAGCTTCTACTTTAACAGGTAGGAAAATCAATTAATCTTTTCGAAACTTTTACTAGATACATCTATATATTTCTGATTGATTTTACAACCCTTACCTTAACCTGCAATATGAAATAAATAAGCCATGAACTGATTGTGAACCATCCTTATGTTTTGTTCACCATATCTAAAAATAGCTGGAGAAAACAAAACCCTTAACATCCACAGACTGTTTTCTGAAAGGAAGATAAACAGGCCCAAAATTCAAATATCTGTGTATTCTAGGTGATTTAAAGACTCATACCAATGACATCAGAGGTTAACCAAGCATTTAAAACAGACCCTAACAACTTCAAGGGTGAGGAAAAAGAGATCCACCATCAGAAGAAACAAGAACCTTGGTTGTGTCAGCAGGCAAAGGCTGTAGGCACTTCTTGCAGAGAACACTATGAGAGTAACTCTGATTTTGAAGACAAAGTTTGGAGATGTGCCCTCCATGAAAAACCTCGTCGGTCTCATGGGACCCTAAGCCACCAGAGAACACCCCAAAAGGTCAAAAAATGAGCAGGTGATATTGAATACCCATTTATGACCTTGCTTCGATGCGAACATCTGGGTGTCTTTTGCATCACCATTCCTTTCAGAAGGTCCTCACATAGTACATGGAAATGATAAGAATAAGCTTTCCTATACCCTGGAGAAGGAACACAGCCAGGGACTGTAACAAATGAATTTTACATCTTGTCCCACATACTTAGTGTTCTGCAAAGCTGTTTGAATATGCTGCTGGCTTACTTGCCAAGGAAATTTGCCGCAGCTAGAAGAAAGTCCACCAAATTAGATCTCCTCCTACTCCCAACCCTAGAAGAGACAGATCAAATTGGGCTTCTAATTTTGCCTAACAAAAGTCTGTCTTTGTGGTCCAAATGGAATAGAAACTACCATCCCAATTCCATAGAAGATATTTTATCAGATATTGTAACAACTGCAATTTTTAAATCGTCTTTCACAAGGCACACTATGGTGCCAGTAAAATCCCAACATGCTGTCTGATAATCCCAACATGCTGTCTGGAAAGTTACCTACAAAAGATTCCAAATGACATTTTAACAGAGAGAAAAGTGTCTGAAGACAGTGTGCAGGTCAAACAAATCAAGCAATTTAATTTCTTACTCTCTGCTGCACTAAGTGGTTCAACTACAGACGGCATGATGTTATCCCCCTCCAAGTCAGTTTGCTGACTGCCTCCATCAAAAATTAATTGAAAGAAGTGGATCCTATAATTTAAAATGAAATAGGCTCAGCAGGTGAGCAAGTTTTGTCAAGATTGATTACTGAGTATTGATTTCCCTCCAATTGTACAAGTTACACTCCACAAGGCCACCTGCACATTAACTGAGAATACATAAGATCACCTCAGGCTAACATCTATCAAGAGGTTTGTATTTTTGGAGGATGCAGTCTCTACTTCTTTTCCTCACCCATACATTCAAGGGCTTTCATTTGGACAGCATCCACACTTTGTACTTATTTCACCCTAAATAACTATTATTTGTATTTTAATTTTTCAGAAAGAATATAAGATAACTACCCAGGAAAAAAATTCACATAACCTTGCACTAAGCTAATTGTACAACTTGTAAAGATAATCAGACAAGTTCTCCCACGACAGAAAAGAGATACTGGGTGCAGCAACAGCAGAGTGGCTTACTGTGGCCTGGAAGCTTCCGCTTGGTCTGTCTGAAGCTTCTCACCCCCTTCCACTTCCATGGTGCAGTAGACAATCCGATTGGGAGCGACTGACTTTAAACCTTGGACCTCCATTATAACAATCTGAGGAAAAAGAAGCAAATAGTTTATCCTTCAGAAAAAATGACACAGCACAGTTATTGCACTGCTAAGCTCTACAAAGCTGAAAAAAAAAAAAAAGAAAAATCCCTGAAGTCCCAAAGTCCACTTGTTCAAATCTTAACAGACAGAGGAGAGTTTTGATTTTATCTTCTTTTTCCACTTTCAACAACTTCTAGTAGGAATTGAAATTTTTGCTTTGTTTCTACTCGGATAATGACCAAAACCTCACTCCAATCATAATTTAAATGTCAATAGTGGAATTTGAGACTAATGTCTGAATATAGCTCTAAATCTTTATAAATGATGAAATGTACCTTTTAATCAGTCTTCTAAGTGAATATTTATAGAAAAAAATAGGTTACTAAGTCAGATGGCAAACAAATGAGTACATTGGTAACATCTAGAGAGGTAAATTATGGTTCTGTGTAACTGGAGGTTGCAACCCTTGAACTTCTGAAGGGATTTGGTGTTGTGCTCAGCAACAGGCAGATCAGAGCATTGGGATCAGCTCCTGTAATTTTTTCCCACTACGCACATCTTTTCCTTCTCCCGGTGCAGTACTTACAGTCCAGTTCAATATGCATATGGGGAAGAGGGAGAAGAGAAACAGAAAAAGCCACCACTACCAGCTGTGCCCTGAAAGTTTTCCTCACTGGGGAAATTATGAGCTTGGCAGATCCTGTAGATTTTCACCTCCTCTAGACTACACTAGCTCAGAAAAGCCAAATGGAGTTCTACTTTAAATGCTCTCTGCCATTTATAAATCTTACAGCTTGTCACAGTGCGAACTTATTGGAATTTTTGCATTTCAGATGTTTCTAATTCAGAAGACCTGAGAAGACAGTCAGGTTCTCCTGCTTTCTTTGGAAAAGCTGCTTTTCTTGCCAGTTCCATTTTGGTCCATGCAAAGAAACTGGGAAAAATGTACTGTATCAGCAAGAGAAACAGTCCTCAACTGAACCTCACACATAAACCAAAATTTGTTTAATTAATTTTAAACGTGCCAGAAGTAATGACTACCTTTGGTCTCATTAGATGAAATTGGTTTCTTAGGCCAGAAGGCAACTACTAAAATATGTTGCTATTAAACTTCTTTGCACATGTGCCACTTTGTTCCAATTCAAGTAAATTAAAGCAGACTTCACCCTCAGCTGCAGAATCCTTTGTACTGTAAAACTCCTAGGACCTTAGAAACAGTTAAATATCTTGTAAAATTGTTTGTAAATATTATAGTGAGATGACAGTCATTGATCATTTCAACCACTTTTATATTACTCATAAATTATCAACACTGCCTATTATGTTTTATAAATAAAAACAGCAATTCAGGGAGAATGACAAAGTCATCCCTCTTTTCCATCTAGTTGTCCAGGAATTCAAGTAGTTAGGTCACTGAGACACAGCACTAAAGATCCTTCTAGATAATACCTCCTATACGTCATTCCACATTCCAAATTTATGTCCTTGCTGAATACTGACTTCATATTTACTCATTTTTATCTTGATACTTTTTCCCAACTTAATTGCAGAGTACATTTTTCTTGGCAACAATTCTGGGTTCCAGCAATGGAAAAAAGTTGCATTTCATGCATTCCAAAGGAAACTGTCACTAGTGGATGTACTAGCTCATTAGCTGATAAACAGGTTCTTAAATGCTTGCCTATTTTTGAAACTGTCTAATAGCTGAAGTATATAAATAAGTCTTCTCCTACTATGGTTTCTATTATTTTTCAAAATTTCTACAAACAGGATATTTGAGAAAACATCCAACTTGTAGAAACAGTGACTGTTGCCTGCAGTGATGTTTAGAGATGTCTCCGATCTTCAGCAAGGTCCACTCCCACGAGAACATTGTTGATATTACTAGCAACTTTTACTGTTTGTAATAACAACACGCAGTGACAGCAAGAACCCTGGACACTTTACTCCCCAAATAGAAATTTTTGGGTCCGTACTCTCTGTCCTACATGATGTAGATTTCCTATTCATTCACGTGCCTGTTCAACAGCCCTCAATGGGGATTTTGCTGGTTACCCTACAACTGAGTCCCCACACAAGATATGACATAGATATATTTATGTCTTATTCAGGAAATGTGAAACTGCATACATATGACCTCACATTTTCAAAAAACAAAGTATTCTGTCTTCAAGGAAATGCAATTAGCATTTCTCATTTGGCCATTTGCATAGAAAATTATCACATCTTCTGTATTTCAGTCTTCATTAATATCAATTCAACTGTTTCCCTTTGCCCTTACATCTTCTGAGACTTTGCTTCCCAAGAGCAAAATATGCACATACTGTTTGGCAAGAGAGTCAATTTTGTGGTTACTATCATGTCTAAAATGAAAATCTGCCGTACTAAAAACTGTCACATGTAGAATAAAACTTTAATTCTTTGCCTTCCACAGGATGAACAGTAGATTACCTATCTTGCAGCAATTCTCTTTATCACTGATGGGGAAAAAAAATAGTCTACATTTCTAGTGGAAAAGGCACAGGGTCATAAACAAAGCAAAGCTGCTACAAATTTACCAGAAATTGTATCTCCTGTCATTTGTCATGTGATGATTGTTTCGGTTTTACTGCGCTTTCCCCCTAAATATCATCTAATTTTTATTACATAATAGTTCTTTCTAGAGGGACAGAGAAGGCTTTTCTTCCTCTTACATCCATGACCAGACACATTTTCTTGAAGACTGGAAATATTATTGCTAAACTTTTTTGGGTACTTTTAAAATTCTTCAGAACTACTCTTTGCAGATGCTCTTTACAGACTATCCAGGCTTGGTATTCACCTTGAGGCAGACAAAACACACAAGATGGACAAATACAGGATTCAGCACAGGACTTATAAATACTTCATCTTTTCATATATGTCACTGATAAGGCCTGCAATCTAGTTTTACATGCTTGATGAACTAATACTTTTTTGGCATACAGAATGATGGATCTTACTACTCTTTGAAAGCTGATGTTGGGTTTTTACATTATTAGATAGTAACATTAAAATTGCATATAGTGGGATAAGTAATTTCTCTGGTCTACAAAGAATGAAACTTTTTCATTGTCCATATTTGATGTTCTTAATTCTACATCTTTAATGATGGGATGTGAAAAAAAATCTGACTTTTCAACAACTTACGAAAAAAACAGATACTCGTTTAACATAAGAAAAAGCCAATATTTAAGAGATTTTTTTTTTAAATTTCTTTTAAGCTTTTTAACAATTGGAATATTTATTACGTAACATTATCTGCTGCCTTAAGCAAACTAAAACCACTTCAAGTGCATAACACAAGTGTGGCACCTTTGGACCAACAAATACACAATGCACACTGTGATAATGTTTTTGGAAGCATGATAAGCATTTCTTGGTGCGCACATTTGCAGAATTGGACATGAGTTATGATGCTGGAAGTCTTCAAGGCCAGGCTGGAGGGGGCTTTAATCAACCATGTCTAGTGGAAGGTGTCCCTGGCCATGGCAGGGGGATTGGAATGAGATGATCTTTAAGGTCCCTTCCAACCCAAACCATTCTATGATTCTATTCTGTCCTCAGATATGTTTAAACAATCAAATGTATTTGTGGCTTCCTCTTGAAGTCTGTTGAGCTCTATATGGACTAGGACTGCATCCCTACAGGCCAGGCTTCCTGCACAATCTCAGAAAACACTAGATAGCTTCTTGAGGAAAATGCAGAAATTTATAAAAAACTGCTATGATCAGCAGTAAAGAAAAATTACTGTGTTTTCTCTCAATGCTTCCAGTGAGAAAGTGCTATTTGCTTACAAAATTCTATGAATGCATTCCTGATAAGATAAAAAGCGTAATTTACTTCTTTAACAAGACATTTTAAAATTACCACGAAAGGACTAATAACAAAAAATTATCAAGGCAGATGTTCCAGCAATTTAAACCATCAAAAAGTTTTCTGTGAAATTTGTGATTACCTCTAATGTGAAGGAGAGAACCACGTCAGACTTCGACAGCTGAACTTCATTTTCATCTCCTATGTCCAAGAACGCAGAATTCTGTGATCGCTTTAACTTCTGCAGTTTGAATTCTGGCCCACCTTTAGACACTGGAAGACTTTCCAAATTTGCCATCAGCAAATTCACTGAAGACCGCAACTCTTCTATGTACATATTCTCCATTTCCCTTGTTACAAATTTTGGGAATTTTCTTTCCTTGTAAAATATATTTTAAAAGTTAGGGAGGAAAAAAATTTCCCACATTATACATCATGTTAATTTACTGACTTGCTTTCAGTTAAGAGACAATAAATAAAAATAAATGTCATAATTTCAGTGTCAATCTATTTTTATGTCTTCAAAACAGTAATGGAAAGGCTAATACTGACCCATAAATAGAGTTAGTTTTGAAAAGAAGAAATAAAATACAAATGGAACCTTGCACACCTCCCCGAATCATTTAACCATAAACCCAAGCTGAAGAACCACACATTAGGTATTCCTAATTATAGGTATTTTGAGCATAGTAATTAATAACATACCTTTAATGTTACCTTCAATATTTTTTAAACTGACATTTATAAAATGACCTGTCCACTAATCTGTTACTTCATCTATTCATGCTTTTAATATAACGCTATTAAACTACAGCCATGACAAGAAGTTCCTATCATTGTTTACCTTTATTTTTAATAATGGGTCATTAATTTTGAAAGTAATGTTTAGTTACTACACACCGGTTTATTTAAAATAATAATCTCTCTCTTAAGCACTAGAGAGAACTTAAAAATAATTTTTTTTCCTCTGTGGAAGTTAGATAATAGTATTTAAATACTGTGTTTATAACAATAAGCACAAAGAAGAAACATATGTACACATACAGTGCATATATGAACACATATAGAGCCAGTTTTACGCACAGTTTAACCAAATATTGAATATCGGATGCTTGGGAGAGTGTCATTCAAGATTAAACAAAAATGCAAATTATTCTATGTTTTACATATAAATGAGAAACAAACACCACTCCTGATGTGTCGTCTGCAAAGACTGGCACCTTGCTCCTAAACCAGACAATTTTTATCATTATGTGTTATAAGGCCTATCATAAAATGTTTTCTATTAAAACCTTAACAGTTAATTTTGTTTCAATAACAAATTTGTTTCAGATAACAAAGCAAGTTCATTGTGACCCAAAATTCCTGCAGCAAGTCATGTGGACTGGCTCATCACAGCATAACAGAGCCAGCAAATTACATACTAAAAAAAAAAAAAAAATTAAAATAAAAAAATGTAATTTGTAGTTAGGGACTAAAAACACAGGCCAAGGTTCAGGATTCTCTTGCAAAAAACTCCAAAGTCTTACGACTGTTTTTCAGACTGTACCACGTACTGTGAGGATCATTCAAATAATATGCCAACACAGAACACAGATAAAACAACTGTTATTGTGTTGTTAAAAGACGCTTTTTCCATCCAGTGTAAAAAATGAGGAAAATTGGACTTGCTGTTGAAGGAAATGTAGGATCACACAGCATATGACTTTCCAAAACCAGGTTTTGCTTTCTCCCTACCCCGTTGACAGACACTCTTCAGAGCAGAAAGGAACGCACCTGCCAGATTGTTTTCGAACAATCTTCTGCATAATTTTAGAATGAGAAACAGGAAGCACACATTATGGATCATCCCATTCAATCTCATATGAAGATATGTTTTTATTACGAGAAAGCAATCACTTACCCTTGCCATTTGTTCTGCCAGTTGTAGTCGTCCATCTAGTTCACGTCTTATCTGGGCTGCTTGCTCATCTCCATTATCCAGCTTGGATAAACAACAAAAATAAATCCAGCTGTGAGAAATGCACTATATTTTAACTTTATAGCAAGCAATGTAGTTAAAAAACAAGATGAATTAATTTTCATCTTAAGATCAGTGAGACACTAAGCAAATACACAGTTTTGAGGCTCACCAAGATGAAAGGAATGTAATGGCCACCAGTTAGTCACCACAGTCAGGGTTTCGGAAGGGCAACCAGTGCTCCTTTGCATTTTCAGTACTCAGACTATACAGAAGAGGTATTATTTCTTTATCAAAATAGCAGCTAAAATCATTTCTCCATGAAGCAGAAAACTGGAATGACAGATAGGCTTAGAAAATGTTTGCAAGGAAATTTGCTCTTTGGTGCCATGAGTTCCTGTATAGGCATATATAGGTATAGGGAAAGAAAACTGTGTGATTACGCCTTCTAAGAATGGTGTTATTTCACTCACATGGCTTTCTCCCAGTATTGCCCAACTGCTCACGCCAAGGCATATTCAGTTTTTGAACTTCCAGTATTTTCATACCTACAGAATAGTCAGGACTAAACACCTCACTTCTATCAGGGAGGTAAAAGCGAAGGACACGTCTCGTCCCCTCAATAGAACAGCTGGGCCCCAACAGAAATGAGATTCCCCAACTCGTTTTTCACCTGTTCACTTTTTAAGGGCAGTGGAGGGCAGGAAAGGTGAAGTGGGGCTTCACCTCAATGCATGGACCTGCAAAGCTGGTGAAGAGGAAAAAAGAGTGACACATCTTGAAAAGACCAGTCACATCTTGTCATCTCACCTGAATAATGGCCAAACAAGGACAATGACAGAGTTGCTGTGGAGGGCTCTCTCTGTCTCTAGGGCTAGCCACAGATATGATGTGACATTGAGTCACATCATGCAGTATATAGATAAGGTTTAAGGATCCCTCAACTGCTCTTCACCAAAAGAAATCTTAAACTGATTAGGGGTGCAAACTGGCAGAAACTGGTTCTCTAACTAAATGAGATCTCCAGTTAATGAACACACAGTTATTTTGGCAAATTATTCATTACATTAAACTAAGGATTTTCAGTGTTTTTCACTAAGACTGCTACTCAGTGCACCAGGCTAAATACATGACACCACCTCCTTTACAATGCTCCTCAGTTAAATCCGATGCTTCTTAAACCAAAGCACTCATGAAAATTAGGCATTCCAACTAAAAAAACCCCAACAAAACAAAACAATTAAAAATGCACTATGCAGTTCTTACAGGTCAATTATAGCAACCTGCTTAATGCAAATCTGACCACATTTAGCAACAGGATGAAAAATGTTTCACTGCTAGGACGGAAGTGATAACAGAACATGCAATCTGTCACCTGTGCAATCTGCCATCTTGCAAGATCCTTGCACAAGCTGATCAAGGCCGCCAGAAAGAAAGAGAACAAAACCTGATGGCATCCCCAAAAGAGGCTCAAGTTTATACCAGAGAGCAGAAGATGGATCATGTTCCAGACTGGAAGAGTTCTCCCACTAAGCCTGTCAATAAATCTCCTCCTTACTTGACTGTAAGCATAAATGGCAAGACTGTTCTTCATGAAAGCAAGGTTTTAGGTTTTCAGAATACAATTACAGTATTCCAAATAATTTCCCAAGTTTGTATTGTTCCATTTCTCAAAAGAATAACAGGCTGCTTATTGAACTTGTCACCAAGAATATTTCTAATTTCTATTTTCCTTTGTATTATAACCACATACTTTTGCAATTATTTTTGTTTACTCAGTTTGAAAGCCTGTTGAATATGAAAAACACTTTTGTTTCCCTTTTTTGGCTAAGAGAAGGTCAAAGTTATTTTAATAATATATCCCATGACAGGCAACTGCTTGAAAAATATCTGCTTGAAGGTAATTTCAATGACTAAATTTTGATTTCTGCAAAAAGGAGGGTGTGGGAGAACAGAAAAAGCTAAAAACATTTCCTCTGTCAAGGCAGAATTTAAATTACTGCCTCCATTATTAACTCATTTGAAGAAGTAAGAGATCTTACTTAAAGACTGATATTTACCTATTTTTCCACTTAAAAATATGATCAATTAAGTTAATGAAGATGTAACCTAGTTTTGTAAATCAGCATTTTTCCTTACTTCTGCATTGCTTTCCATCATCTCTTTGTACTTGAGTACTTAAAAATGTGATTTCCCTACTTACTTATTTTAAAACTTCAGTCTTCTTCCCAAAATACTTATACCTTCTAATGGTTTTGCTGCGCACTGATGCTTTGTAAAGTATGCAAAGAAGCTGAAGAGATGAAAAGCAAAAAATGTTGCTTTACTTAGAGAAACGAGCCAAGGTAATGACTGCTAAGTCATTCACATTTGTCCCAATAAGAAGTAAAGCTATCAATACTCTTATTTTTGCAGTATACAAAATTAAGTGGTAACGAGAAAAATGGTAACCTTGATATCTCCCTGCATGCAAGGTCATTCTACCTGTTTTTATTCTAAACTCAACAAAACACATGAGAAAACAACTTTACAAGCAACACATTTAGTGATTATGAATGTGCACTCAATCATAATTTATTGATCTACTGAATATGAAGTGAAAACAGCAGAAAGATTGAGAAAATTCTGAAAATGGGAGTGTTATTTGGAATTTTTGAGTTGTGTTCACTTTTTTACATAGGGAGACACTTGATAGAACCCATCACATGAGTGGGGAGAAGTGACAATCATTAACATCAAGTGTATCTTTTCCTTAATTCCTTATTGGTGGATCAAATCCATACCCAAGACATCCGTGGATACCAAGTTATGACAACCACTGAAGCAATTTTCAAACTGTTAAATAAAAACCAGAAAAGTATATGACACTGCATAGAAATTAATATAAATGTAAAAGTGCAGAACAGCTACTCAGATTCTTCTCAGTACTGCAATTGAAATTTGGTTAAAAGAAACCACTAATTTGAAAGGACTTAAAATAGAAGCAAAGGTTTTGTATGGGTTTTTTTTAAGAATACTTCACATTTACATGGGCATCACACATAATGCTTCTCACCCTTAAATATGAAGTCATGCTTTTTAAAAGTTACAGCCTTGGAGATTATTGAAAAAGAGGATACATAGAAATTCATTTAACAAAACCATTTCTGCTTCCTGCAACAGTAATTGTACACCATAGCTATTCACTGCTTGCACCAACACTAGAGATGCTTCCCATGTCACTCAAACCTCAGAAAACTAGTTTGTATTTCAGCAGCAGGGGACCTCACTACAGAATACTCTACAGACACCAGAGACCTGTTTTCAGTACATCAGATACATCAGAAATCCTGACCAGACAAATCAATGTTTTCCCTAAATGCCACACATATGGCACATACAACTTGTAAAACCTAGGCAGTCACTGACTCCCCTTCAGAGGGCTAGTTAATTCAGTAGGAAAATTACCAACTGAGCAAAAGTATGAGTAAGACAGTTCTTCTTTCTGCAAAGATGGTTATGATTTTTAAAGCTTCTTCAGAAAAATCAGTACTTATGTGTGACTACACTTGGGTGAATTAAAAGTTACTTTATATTTTTAAAAAGTGACAGATTATCATATTTTTTTCCAAATGGTGTTACATTAAAACAGCTTTCTAAAATAAACCTACCACCATCAAACATCAAGCTATTAATTCAAAAATATTTTTACTCCTTAATGCTTGAAGTTGCCTTTATTTTTTTCTCCCACCAAAGAGAGCAATATCTTTGGAGGTGGTGTGGGAACATCCTCAAAATGCAAGTTGCCCAAGAATTCTTATTAAGAGGATGTGAGTTGCTCATATAAGTGTCCACTTCTGAAAGACAGACTGAAGTTTTCTACTCCAAATTTCTGCTTTAATGACTTTAGCCAAAACACTCCCTTGCTTCTGAAGAGACCAGGGTAGATAATAGACAATACACTGCTTTATCCATAGTAAGAAAAGTGGTGACCATCTTGTCAAAGAGTTCTAGCAATATCTTGCTTTGAAGTGAGGATCTGAAATGTAGCAGCACCCCAGCTGTGAAAATCAGCTCAACTCTGGTCACACTATGAACTTGGAAAAATCACCTTTGCAGTAGTCAAGCTACAAACAGCCACTGCCAGATGCTAAACCAAACTCTGCATTCAGACTCATCTTCAGGTTGTGCTGCCCTCTGTCTTGAATCTGCATGAAGTAGACGCTCCTCAGATTATCTCTTCATTTAAGAAAGACTGTAAACTTACCAGAGTTAAAAATTTCTATTCAGAAACATCATGCTACCTTGCTTGACAAACTGTTATTTAATCTGCATGCCTGAACCGCACAGAACAGAAATATATCTGAATAAATGAATGTTTCTAAATTTTAACACATCGGAAAAAGACTGCATATTTTGTGATTCCTATATAAACACTTTTTCCTGTTTTTAAATTACTTACAAGGCTGTAATGTAGCAGTGTATTTTGGTCCAAAAGAAAAATTGTGCACTGGAAAAAAATCTGGTTCATGTGCAACTGAAGGTTAAAAAGGTACTAATGCTGCCAGCAGGTGCTGCGCTAAAGCCCCTGGTACACATCTACGTTACTCTACATACAAACCAAGTCAGATAACCCATGCCCCAGGAACAAGACCAGCTTGTGTATAGATAAATTCAGAACTGTTGCATGTTATTGCTCTTTACATTCACAATGCTCAAACTGATTGTTCCTCCATGTGACTATTTTATTAATGGTCTGTTAGCTTCCCTGCAGCTTTCTAATTCACAGTAACATCAACATGGAATTACATATATATGCCCACAGTATTATAAATTTCTCTGCATTTTACGACTAAAATGATAGTACACATATCTAAGTACTTGCTCTTCTTTCTGCAACATGAAATCCAAAGTCCTTTCACTCTGTGTGACAGCAATGCTTATTTTTTCCTTTTTAGCCACTTTTTGCCACACATAACCAAGTCTGAGCCCTGCTGAGCTGAAAGGTTGTTTGCAGATGCCCATGTGAGGTAACCTGCAGGGTCCCTCCCTGACTACTGCCAGACAGCCAAGGCAAAAACTTTCAGCATAAACCAAATGAAATAAAGGACTTGGATCTAAATTGTCGCGACAATACAATACTGAAAAAACAAATAATTTTCTGGAAGCAACTAATGGCATCCAGGAGCAAGGCTGGAAGAGGACAGAGAAGTCTTAGAGCTCAACTTTGGTCACCAATCAAGTAAGCAGCAGGCAGGTAGTGGGATGGGTGTAGTAGATGCAAACACTGGCAGTTTTCAGATCATTGTCCTTGCTACTCTTATCTCTGACTCTAAAAAAAGGAGTTTTGCTTCAGACAGACCTGGCGCCTCTCAGACCCGCAGGATTTGCTCCGGTGCTTATCTTTACACAGGCGGAGTTGCTTGAAAGGAGCAGACTGAGAAGAGATTAAAGGCACTGTGCCCTGAAAACAAACAGCCCATGGAGATTCCCAAAGGTTCCCAAGTTTGTGAACCAAGATTAGTAATTAAATAGGGGAAAGTGGAAGGATCAACAAATTCCAAACCAAGCCAAAAACAGAGCAGCCAAACCCAGTCTATCACTGCAATCACTTTTGGACATGAATTCAACAGGACTTAACTTCTAAAGAACAAGATTGTGATGAAGTAAATTGCTTCCACTTCATATAGGTGGTAAAAACCACATTTAATTAAAGGGCAGGATGTGTGAAGCTTTCTTAAGCTACTGCTGGACCTTTTGATAAACCTCCTGCCTCCTGTTTCACAGCAAGAAAGACACAGCTGTAAAAGTAAAGGAAATGTCATCACTCCTCTATTTCAAAGGAGGCTATGCCATTTAGCTTCAGCTTTAAGATATTTTCTCTTCCTTGTCTATAGATTATACAGAGGATTAATTAAGACTCATAAAAGAGATCAATAAAATGGTATTTAAAAACTCTCTCATATTCTCTGCATGCTGTAAAGTCCCTATCATGTATCACACAAATGGCTGTGCTGACAGATGACAGACTGTACTAATGAAATCCTGTGGATTTCTCACAGAACTCTGCAAACCACAATTTTTTAAAACTCATTTCCTAGATCTTCCTCTTCCCAACTCACTCCTTTTCCCAGTCAACTTACACAAACCCCACAAAATCACTAATTTTGGCAAATAAACTCAGAAACATGTTTCAGAATACGTGCAACACAAAATCAAGTGAAACAGAAGAGAAACGAGAGAGAAAAAATCTTCACAGTTAAAATAAAGAGGGAAAGAATGTATCTACTTCTGAAATTATTTCTCTTGTGGAATAGCAGTATACAGGTTTTCAGCAAATTCTCTGTCAAAAGATAAACTCAGCAACCACTGAAAGCATTTCTACTTTCAATTTGTCTGCAGCAAGTAGACTTACAAAAGCTGCACAGGTCCAAAATCCATGTTATGTGCTCAAACAGCTTCTCCCAATGCACCATCAGGCCCCACAAGCTTTTTGTATTGATTTTGCGCTAGTAGAGCACAAGTTTGCCTCTCAGACAACTGAGCTGATCACTCAGTTTCTGGCAACACATTGCCCACAAAAAGCTCAAATATTGATTAGAATTAGTTTTAGTAAAAAATCTTACTGACTGTATTTTTTTTCTCAATTTTTTTGGTGGAGAAGGGTAAGCAGCAGTTTTATAATCATATAAATATTGAAATTAGGATGGAAGGTCTTTAGATAAGCAGAGAAAGCAATTAGCGTATAACTTTCTCTGCCATGTGTCATTATTGTTAAAAACAAATAATAATGCAGGTAAAAAGCAAGGCCAGTCAACAGTCAAATACTCTAAACTGGCTTCATCTGCATTAAAAAAAAATAAAATCCAATCAAATCAATGTTTTCAAAAACTGTGCCTGAGTACCTTCAGTATGTCCATGAGATATAAGACCTCACTCAGAATTTTTTTACAAGCTTGGTACTACCCAAAAAGCTCCAAAAAGTCATACGCAATGATGAGATGATGAGAGATTTTGTTCTCTAAAATATTTTTATAAAGTCCTGGACCTGCTTACTTGATTTCAATATTGATTTGTAACATATCACTTATACTAATTTCTTGTACTCATTAATTACACTTACTATATACTGACTTGTAAAATATTATTATCATAAGAATATTAAAACCAACCCAAAATCTAGATTCATGATTACATTAATTAAATGAATTTTTTAAAAATCAAATTTGCCAAAAACAACACTGAAAACTATACAATTTTAAAATACAGACTTTTTTGTTAATCAACCATTGGATGGACACTTTGGCAGTTTCCAAAATAATCAAAGCTGAGACTTTAAGATGGCCTTTCCTTACATTAAAGCTTAGAAAATAAATTTTATGCAGTTTTGAGAGTTTCAGCACTGGTTAAAATGCCTCTCACAATTCATTTTATTCAGGGACTTCCAATACCAAAATCCCAAGTAAAACCTATAGTAAGCCTTGAAAATAAACAGGAAAGGAAGTACATACAATGTTCAAGCTAATCACAATGAATGCAATGGGAAGAGCTAACATAACTCCACTCCATTCAGTATATGTACTTAGGTCAAACTTTCACTCTACATTGCCAAGACTGTAAGTGGTAGGACATATGAAGAATTAAACACACCCCATGTATTAATGAGAAAATCTCTAAGAAGAAACAGTTTATTTAATACCATGACGTACAGATGTACAATGCAAATCAAGTCAATGACTGGTTCCCTATCAATCATTTTTCCTACTTGACTGCTATTAACCTTTTAGAGAAACTCTAAGTAGTTAAAAACCTTTTATTAGCAGTGAACTTGATTAACCTTGCCAGACAACCTTACCCTTTATGGTATGTCCCAAATGCCACGTAACACATATCTTCTACTTAATATTACCATTACTGAACAAAATTGAAAAATAAATTAACAGATCAAAATTTATCCCAGACCAAATAAAAATTTAGTCTTCAATATTTTATTGCATATTTTGATCTACAGACTTGAACTGATATTTTGTGAATAGGACACTTGGAAAAGTAACGTAAATGTCTTTGCACAGTTAGGAATGTGTTTTTTGTTGATCTGTTTGGATTTGAACAGACCCCGGCACCATTTTTACTTATGTGAGCTGAAGAGAAACTATGGCTTCCCAACCAGGATTTTCACTAATTTATAGGCATGGTCCTTTCCACAACACAGTCATATAATTGCTCTGCATCGATTGCCCAAATAAAATATTTAATATATTTTACTTTATAGCAATGTTAGTGTTCTGATAACCTCAATTCCAAGAGTTGAGATCTGTTTCTAGTCTTGAAAAAATCTTGAAAATAGTATGTAAACAAATAAACAGAATTCAATAATGCACACATCTCACCATTTTGCCTAGGTATTTGGATAATAACATTTGAAGACAGTGTGCTAAGACCTCATATTTACACAGAAAATCACTACCTCCATACTGAGTCTGCAACTAGTTTTAAAACTGACTTAATGCAAAGATAAAAGTTGAAGCTTTATTTGGTTCACAGAAGCTGTTAATTATGCAATGTGGGCATTCAGTGAAAAAGATACTCTGACCTAGATACAGACATTTAAAATATTTATTTATTCACAGCAGTCTGTTTAGGCAACAAGGAGAGAAAAATCAGATATCATGTACTTACACACTTAACAGTTTGTCTTTAGCTAGCATTTCTGTAAGTATTACAGACTCTTTACTTAGTCTTGGAATCATTATATTTCCTGATCATTACCACCAGAAGATCCAAAAGGGGGAAAAGAACCCAAACAAAAACAAATTTAAAAAAGAAAATGACAACATTAAACTCCCCCTGAATTTGGTCCATATAGACCAGAATTGTGGGTGTGACAGGGACAGCAGAAGAGGTTATGTGGGTAAAATGCTGAGGCCTGGCTGCTCTCCAAAGCAAACATCTCTAATGATAGCTGTGGAGCCTGAGGAAATGTGTGGGATGTTGTAAGGTACAACCAGGCAAAGTCCTATTAATGTTAAATTATGGACATGCTCTCCAGGAACTTGTCCAAACCCTTCCTGAACCTCCTGCTGCTGTCTGCCCTCATCACTGCCCATGACAAAAGGTTCTGGAAGTTCTCCAAAAGCTATATACAGAAGCATTGTTTCAATTTTAAATCTCCTACAAACTTCCTTGAGTGTCCCAGTTTCTAGTGGTGTGGCATTTATCAAGTGCAGGTACACACTCACCTTACCCACTTACCACTACCTTCATAATTTTGTAAACTTCAACCATATTCCTCCCTGTCAACCTTCTCAGCTGCAGACTGAAGACTTTCAGCCCTTTCAGTCTCTGCAAAAGGCTGCTGTTCTGTGATTTTCCATACCACCCTCTAGTCCTCACTGACCTCCCTGATATCGTTCAGAGAGGGAGGCCACAGCTGCACACATTACTGAATGTAAGGGCATAAGAAGGTTATAGACAGCAGGAAAATGATGCTACTGTTGTACAAAGAACTAATGATTCCACCACAGGGAGCCCAAAGTGTTCTGAGTTGTAATTGCCCGAGCTCAGTTCAGCATCTTCTGGACGTGCACTGGTTTATTTCTCCTCTGATGTATCACCTTAACTTAGCTCTGTTAGAGCTACATAAAATCACATCTGTCACACTTCTGCCCATGCCATTTTGTGAGATCCTCCTGGAGTCCCCCGCAGCTCCAGCAACATTAGAGTAGACAAAACAGTTTTATATCAGCTGTACAGATAGAGATTTCCCTTACTCTGCCTTTTCAGGACAGAATATATTGAATAAATGTACAACACTTCTCCTGAATTGAGTGAACCAGACAGAAAAAACACTTAAACTCTCTAGGAACCAGCCAAAAGGAAAACATAAGAAATCTTTATCCATAACCTCCTTTGAAAACATCAATACTGCACCATAAAAATACTGACACCCAGACTTGGATATTTATGACAGAGTTTGTCATTCAGAAAAAAGCGTCATGGGGTAATGAGGAGTCAGACCATTCGGTGTCTAGAGCAGCCCTGTTTTTAAATAACCAATATAAATATTAAACTGCAGAATTAGATGCGATTAGAATCACATTAGGATCCAAATTAGTGGATCAGCAGTGGATTACAGAGGAGAAAAAAGACGTTAGCACAGGTCAGAAGTGCCACTTCAAACAACTGAATTTTCTGCCTCTCTTTCTCTTGGCATTTGAGATGCAACAGATCAATTGGCAAAACTCAGCCTTGCCCTTACTGGTTGAGACTACAATGTTTGGCCACCACTGCTAGAAAGGATGAACACTCAAGGAAAGCACATTATGCTGTGACAAAAGGAAGGACAATAATGGCAGGCTCCTACCATTTACAGATTTAGTCACACTAAATACTAAGAATATGTCCTACAGATAAATCCAGGACATGAATGCAAAGCATCATTTTTTTATTAACAGAAATTAAAAGAAATTAAACATACTGCAAACATTTTTTATCTAACTGTATTGTGGTTTTCACATCAGCATATTGGATTTCAGGGATACCATCAAGACAGATTCTTCACACCCATCACAGTGCTGTCTTCCACACTGTAAAGGTCAAACTCTCCAGTTGTTGCTAACTATGACAATGCCTTCCACCCCAGCTTTGCCACCACAAATTTGCAAATATCCCCACACAAAATAGCTTAACTTTTACTTATATTTTTTTCACTCAAGCCTTTGTCTTCTTATTAGCATGGGTGTTCTTCCCACAGCTAGGCAGGGCAAAAAGCTTCGGAGCTATTCACAGAGCCTATTGAACCATCTAAATAAAGTATCTTTTAAGTCGGAAATGTAGGGTCCCTAGATAATCAATGGAGAGACAGAGAAGCCTCCAGAGTTATTTAAAGCACTTAAGCAGTTATCTGTACGCCTACCACGAGTACTGTGGAAGTCCCAGCTGCACTGGTAATCTCTGATGAGTAAGATGATCAAAGAAATGGGCGTTTTTATTCTCTCTCTCACCTTCCCCCGGACCCTGCTGAAATAGATACTGGCTGTCACCTTAAATACAACTTAGTTTCAGGTTCTGCCTAGGGAATACCCTCCCACACCCACCTTAGGCAGGAAGTGAAGGGCCTTAAATGAGTTATGACTCATGTCCTGATCCTCCTTAGAAAGTCTTCCACCCTCCTCCTCTCCCACCACCTGCACAGATTACCACATCCAAGACAAGCGAAAGCTTAGCATGCAAACCTTGTTGGTATATGCATATTTATGTCCTAAAGTGGCTCACAGTGTTTTCTATTCTCCTGAAATTATGCTTGCTTCAGAAGGAAATCCCCTATCCTTTTGCTTACCCTACTCACTGTCCAAATATATCATGCAGAATGTTTTCTTGCCTTATTAATCACTGGTAAGATTTTCTTTGGAGTGTTGAAACCAAAGGGAATAGATGCAATTAGGGCAATAAATGTTAATGAGCATTGCATTAAGTAAGCAAAAGTGCCTTGAATGTCATGCCAATATTTTTTCCAAATAATTAAATATGGCTGACTTACCTAGAATTCAAACTGCCAGCTGTCTGTAAATATGCTGTAGAGAAGCTAGAAGATAACAGAAATGGAAACAAATTTTCTCCCTTTCTGTTCCATTCTATAGCATAAGCTGGAGAATGCTCTGTATTGCCACCCATTTCTAAAAATCAGTTGTGATGTGATGTGTAGATACCTATCAGTAAATTTAAAAATCCTAAATAGATGAGTAAGGACTGGAAAATAGATTTAATCTTGAGGTTAATGTATAAGAAGGCAACCTTCTGATTTGTGTTGCACCATGAGAATTTGACTTCCCTATCTATGAAGGTTCTGATCAATGGAGTGAGGCCCAAAAGGCAACAGTTTCTGGCTCTTCAGTCTAACAACCTAGTTTAAAATCCTCCATGTTAGGTTAGCAGTCCTGTCCACAATCACATCTATGCTTCTTTGCCATGTTGGATGTGTCATCCTGGGCCATCTGTGTTGTCAGAGTCTTACAGTCACATTTGATGTCAAGATATGTCCCCGGTGCTTGCACAGACTAAGGGGCCATAGCTGGAAGGCTAGAAGGGCCTCATGAATCTTTGTAACATCACACAAGTATAAAGCTTTGGCCAACACATGGGTGCCTTTGTCCAGGACAGGGTGAAGTCAACAAACACCACTTCGCTTCATCTTTTTTCTGGTCCTGCCCCCACGACCTGAAGCGTCCAACACGCACTCTTCCCACCACAGAACTCACTCATCCACTCCTGCAGCTGGGGTCCTGAACCAGTTTCTAGGTGAACAACTGCAGAGAGACAGGGAGCCTTTCTCCTGCTGCTAGAAGTCCCAGCTTCCAGCTTCCATCCTCCCGGAAACACGGAAACTGCTGACATTAAACACGTGTGAAAATGTCAGTTGCAGAAAGTCTGCTATCCATCTTTAAGGCAAAATAGTTGCTCCAGTATGGTAAACTGGAATATCATTCAGAAAAGCTTCCCAAAGCAGGCATAGGTGTTTCAGGCAAGATTCTGCTGTCTCCAGTCTCCTGAGAAAGGACTCAATACAGAGAGAAGACTGTGCCAGGTTGAGTGGAACATGAGATTATAGTGCTCCTAGGAATAAAACAAAGCTTCTCCAGAAATTGTGTGTACCTTGGAGGCTCTCTCAGGCACGGTTCAATACTAATTTCCCTCATTTACAGGAACTTTAATGTTCCCACATCAAAAAACCTTGGCACTGCATGACTAGTTAGGAAGACAGTCTATTCAGAGGTGCTAGAGGGAGTGACTCCTCTCTTACTTTGTTTGCAAAGAGATATTTCCCCTACCATAGCCCCAGACTGCTTACCATACAACAGCTCCTTTCAACATCAGCTAGAAGTTGACATTTCTACTAAATATGCAGGCTCAATTTTATTTCAGTTTTTTCCTCTTTATAGCTAAAATGTCTGGAAGTCAATTTATTTATCCGTTATCTCAAGAAACAGACTCCTATAGAGGACAAAGTACACACTAATACTGTTTTTACTCTCCTTTTACTTTTCCCCAGTAGGCTGTAAACTTTTAGTCTGAGGGTTACAATTATTTATTTTTTTTTTAAATCTCTGCTCATGTTACTGACCAAGAAAGGGTTATTTTAGTTGGCCTGAGAATTTTTATATAATACCTATAGCACTAAAATAAAGACAATTCACCTACCTACAGAAGAGCTGGAGAGAAACAGGCACTTCCTTGTAAACATTTAGGAAGTTTGAAATTATGAACCTCCAATCACAAATCAGACAGTCTTGGCACAGACACCAGACTGAATCTGAACAACTGTCTAATATAAAGTATGGGAATAAGTGAAAGGACAAGCAGCATCTCCCTGCATGACAGTTCTTCTGTTGAGAATCAATCTTCTTTCAAGGTGAGAGGGTATCTGGGATGGACAGCCTGGAGCCTTAGAGACTGAGAGATTAGATCCTAGAGATTAGAACAGCCTCATCAGAGAAGACAGCCAAAAAGGTGTCCTGAGAGTTCTCTCATCTTTAGGACAGGCAGAAAAATACCTTCCTTGAGGATGAAAAAAATAAACACACTGATTTAGAGCTTATTCACGCAGCTTACTCAGAGAGAGCAGATTTCTCAGCCATTGTACATAAACAATTACTCTTGCATAGGGCAGTCCATCCTCTATTATGGAGGTGCTATTATACTTAAAATATCGCAGGATCACAGAATAGGAAGTGTTGGAGGGGACCTCTGGAGATCATCTAGTCCAACCTCCCTGACAAGGCAGGGCCAAACCTAAAGCACCCAGAGGGAACCTCTCTGAGCAGCCTTTTCCAATGTTCTGCCACCCTTAACATAAAGAAGTTCTGATGTTGAGTTTATGGCCAAAATATATATCTATTGTATATATATACTTAGAGAGAGAGAGAGAGAGAGAGAAAGAGACAGCTCATTTCCATATTCACCTGCATCTTTGCCTCGGGAGTGACTGGGGTGCAGGAACCCCAAAGGACCTTGTCCTGGCAGCCAGCTGCAAAGAAACTTCCTCTGAAGAAGGAAGAAGTACGAGAGCTCTCCCTCAAAAATTTCAAAAATGGGGGAAAAAAACCAGCAAAGCTTCAGAACAAAAAATTCAATACCAGTGAGCCAGAGTGATACAGAAACATAGGGTCATTCATTTCCTGTGGCTTTTCCACAGGAGCAGGCTCACACTGGCTGCTGAAGACACCTCAGCATAAAAAACGCTGCAGAGGAACAAGTGATTGTCTAAGCAAAACTACTTTACTTTGAATTGATAAAGAGGAGATATCAAATACTATCATGTCTTAAGAAGAACAGGCGATAAATTCATGCTAAGGGTCATTAACTTACTCAGCTTGCTCACAGGGATTCATTCAAATGCACTTATAAGCTAGTAGTCAGACGCATTAATAAACTTAATCATCAGTCTGGAAATGTGGCTGTAAAAATGATTTGTTTTGTATTCATCTACCTGAAGACATAGAATCTCTCCTTTAAAAAAATTAATAATACAACAGCCTTTGGTAGAAGAGATTTATTTTTATTGCTTAATACCAAAGTAGACAAATTTTATTCTCAGCTGGTAATATAAAACATGATGAGTCAAATGCACTGGTGATTTTAATCTAAGTGCAAGTTAAATGCCGGATATATTTGGCTTTGAGTGTTCAGGCAGCTTAACTCCCTCGGATCTAGAACTCAAGAGAATGTCAAAACACCATTAATTACTTCATTAAAGCTCCAAAAGAGTATTTAGGGGAGGAAACACAGGGAAGGTAAAATTAGAAGCTTAAAAGGATCTCCTTTAACAAAGCCCAAAAGAACTTCCTTATTTCTTTGTGCTACAACAGCCATTCTGCTGCTCTTGCTGCACTCACTGAATGCCAAAGACAGTCTTAGAAAACATAGCAGCTTGAAAGAAAGATCTGCAGCCAAAATCCCAATGCCTATGATCTCCATTCTCAGAGAAACTCACACAACACCACTAAATCCACTAATCTGTGAATGCTGATAGTCTCTCAGTTTACTAGAGACCCTAAATGTCCAACTCCCTCATGCAAATAAAAAACAAAACACAAAAGCCACACATGCATAAAGAACTCTATGATAGAAAAATCCACGTGCAGGTTTCATCTTAAAAGTAATTAAACATGTAAAACTATTTTTCACAGGTCTTTCTTACACTTATACTGGACAAACAAAGCTTTGAATAGTTTCATGGTTTTCAGAAGATCCACTTGTTTTTCTTTTAAATGTATTTGTCAAAGCCAATTTTCCTTACCCAATACCTGAATAAGAAGGGTACTCCAATACCTAAAGTACTGAAAATGTATTAATGTTGTCAACACACCATTTCTCCATGGTATTTTCTCAGTATTCCTTTAACTACAAACAAAAATATTTCAAAGTATTTCACTATGCAGCTTGCATAGCTTCTAAACATTTTTCAGAGTCAGATATTTAAGCATGGTAAAAAGGTAACTTGCTGTTCTGAGGATGTTTTAATATTCTTTCTGTCATTCTTCTATCATTAGAGTAAATGAGAACAAATCAACAACCTTTGGGGCAATCAGAGACTTCTTTTCTGAAGTAAACTCTGCCATTATAGAAAAAGAATTTGTTTACAGGAGCTGAAACTCTCTTCCCCCCAGCCTATTTAAATACCATCACTGCATACTAACAGAACAGAAGCACTTGGGGCTACAAGACTTCCTCTTTCATCAGAACTCATGTTATTAAGCTGAAAATCCAAACTGGCCTGACAAACACTGCTCATTTTAGCTCTGATTTTCTCACAATCTTATTGCAGTAATCCTGGGAGGAATGTTTGAGGTTGCAGCACTATTTCCCAAAGCACTGAAATTTTTGTCGTGAGCAAGACCTCTCCAAACCTCTCAAATGGAGGTAAAATTCCAATGGAGCACTCAGATTAAAAAAAAAAAAAAGAAAAGATAACTACTGAAATAACTTCATATTAAAACCCTATATGCACATAATCAAGAGTGACATCTCATTAAGAAAAGGCAGCATCCAAAATGTTTGAAATATTTTGTTTGAATTATTCTGCTCAAGAACAGAGAGTAGCAGATCTTTTCTCCCCGTGAAGAACAGGGTAAAATCAATCAGAAAGTAAATTCTTTTTTCTTTATGTGGGAGAAGGGCATGGAGGAAGATATATTCTGGTGTTTACAGGTAATTGAAATTAAAATCAGATGTGTGAACAAGCCTGAAGTGTGGTTATTTGAATTTTTCTGCTATAAAAGGCATTAAACACTTCTCAGGTTGACAGACACACAGGACAATTTTAAAGGATTGACCTTTTCTGTAAGGAAGGGCATCATTACAATCCTGTGACAATGTGCAGAAACTCTCTAGACTCATATTTAGCATGTAAAAACACAGTCAAAATTTGAATACTAACTGTAGCCTCCCACAGTCCCACAAAATTACTTTTTTTCTCCCCCAACACCTCTCATACCACTGCAGTCCTTGCTGCCCACTGAGAGGCCAGAGAGCTTCTACCCTCACTCCTGCCCTGTCTGCATCCTGTCTGCAGTGTCTGCAAAACTGTCTTTTATCTAGAGAGCAAAAAACCTGCCCCATGCTGGGGATGTGCAGCACTACCCAGCAGGGAACTCTCAGCAGGTAAGGCCTGAAAGCAGCACATCTCTTGTATAAAGCAGGTGATCAGCACAGGAGTTTGGTGTGTTTGTTTTTTTGTTTTTTATTTAAAAAGGGCGATAGGAGTATCTTGGGCCAGGTGAAAGCACATTTTGAGCCCTAAGGGATGTTTAAGACATCAGTGAATGACTTACCTAACACCTGATGTTACCTTGAAAACACAGCAATGGACCTTGCCAATATTTTTCACAGGTTACTTTGCTGTATAAGGTGCAAATTTTCATGAAGTAAGTAATGACAGTCATTGGTGACCATCAGAAATACACTGGCATAACCAAAGCCCTGGTCACATTATAACATCTCACCGAGTCAGTGTCTTTTCTCCTGACTAAAAACCCACACATATATATCTGTTTATGTGTTCTAGAATATAAAGCCCCGACCATTTTTTTTTTCCTGTGCCATGCCTCAATTTAAAGAATTAATGAATCTGTTTAAGTTTTGGTCTATATACTAAAGGGAATCTTAGTACTTGTTTAATTACTTCAAGAACATTATAAACACTACACTGAAACTTTCCGTACAAAGATATCATTACTCTTTGTGCTTCATAAGCTCACATTTGTCTTCATAACTTATATAGGGTATGAAAGTCTCTATGGAAAATAACCATAAGTACTGGAAATTCTGTGATCTGTGAAATAACTGCACTACTTCTCATTACTTTACCAAGGAAAGGATCAGAACTAAAACCATGCAAAAGTCATGAAGGCCTTGCTGCAAATTAAATTGCCCTTAATTTGACTTATTTCCAAAACTTCATAATTAACTGGACTTCAGTAAAGTGCTGGGTGAAAGACTCAAATTGTATTGAACACCATAAGCAGACTTCTATCAGAAGAAATTCTTGACAGAAACTACTCTTAGAATTAAAAATAAAAATATTTATTATGGAAGATACAATATAATCCACCATTCTCAATATTAGACACTTATACAAAGAGTTATATATTGCAAAACCTAAAGATAATCAAGGACCAGACACAATACAAGGATTTTACGCAGAAAATTTTATCTTGCAGCAAAATATAATCTAAAACTGTTTCCAAAAAAATTAGTTTGTGGTTGATTCCCAAAAATGTCAAGACTAAAAAACTTAGCATATAATTCTTCTTAAAAACTGTTATATTACACTAAAAATTATTTATTACTTGTTAGAAAATAGAATCTGACCTGCACAAATTCTTTCATTATGAAAAGTACTGTTCTCTCCCCTGGGCACCCAAGAAGGGAGTTTAGATCAGCCAAAAAAAGCCAACCTTATAAAGGCACTTTCAAAATAAACTAAACTCCTGTGTGGAGTTACAGTTTACCTGATGAAGAAATTTTGGTACTGATGAAGTGGTGCAGTAATAGTGCATGACCACAAATCAGTTTGAGTTTGACTTTCAGTTTGACTTACTGCAAAGTTATCTTCTACATCAGTGAATAATTAAAAAAGAAGAAGAAAGAAAGAAAAAGAAATGTATCATGTTTGATCTCTGTAAATCAAAGAAATTGTAACAGTTTGGCCAGGCATCTGAAATGCAAGTCAAGGAGCTCATTAAGTCCCAGCTAACTCGCAATCATTTCTTTATCATAGAACACAGCTTGAGGCAGCACAACATAAATAAAAATTGGGTGAAAGTCTTAACATTTACAAAAGTGAACCTTTTAATCACAAAGAGATGTGGGTGGGTGGCAGCAGTTGCTGGCCTTTCTCTAAATTGTGAAGTTGAAAACAAAATCACAGAAGTCTTCAACACCCTAATGTGAATATCTTGTTAATGTTCAATACCTAAGTACAAGCTTAGGCATTTAGTGTATGTTAAAAGATTGTGAAAAAAGTTATTCTTCAAAGAAAAATGCATAAACTTCTCACAGCTATGTGGACTATGTTTGACAGCGTCAGAGAGTTGGTCTATTATAACTCGCTTTATTTTTGATTAAGTAGTTCTGCTGGTTGAATGGAGGCTGTTTCTCACTGCTATCACACGGAGGATGGAGCCTGGCAAGCAGAATGGAGCTGCAGGACCCCACACCGCAGCAGAACAGTCTGTCGGGCTGAGATACCAAGACACCAGTGGCTTTAGAGTTGAAGGGAATGCACCATTCAGAACAGGCTGGGGAGCAGGAGCTGCTGAAATCCAATAAAACGTTTCTAAATGCTGACAAAGTCACAAGGAGGAGGCTGGCAGACAATACCTCCTACTGTTATACTGAGCACCCTTGTCTGCTTAGCAACCCTGCAGGAGCAGGATAATTTACTCTTATCATCAACATTGTAAGGCATTTTTCTGTTTCCTATTTCCAAAGGACTGGAAGCTACAAAAAAAAAAGGGGGGAAAGAAAAAGACAGAGTTTTCTGGACAAATTATAACTGTACAAATTTGCTGTTAAGGGCAGCTGCTTCTCAGAGCTGGAAAATATACAGAATTTCATATATCTCATTCTCTGCTAGAAGCACAGGCTAGAAGCCAAACTAATCAAAACCTCTATCAAAAATACAATTTTAACATCTGTTTGGACTTGGACTTATCTCACTGCTCCCAGACATTATTGATTATCATTATCTGCAAGTCTCTAGTATTCTAAACAGCAGCCGCAAAGGGAAATGAAAGTGAGCATTTCCATACAAAGACAGATAGAGGCTTCTAGGGCAGAATGAAAACTGCTGGTGCTGACTGAAATCTGAGTCTAACTTCATCTCATCTTCTATAAATATGCTGTCAATAGAAAGGAATAAGATACAGCCTAAATTAAAATATTATTAAAACTGTAATGAGAAGTAAGGGATTTCACCAAAGGAGAAAAGGTATTACATTATCAGAGACTGGCTGCTGTCTGCACTGCACTTCTTGGCAAGGCTAGGTATGATTGTTGTCTTTTTATTTGCAACAGACTTCTCCTCATATCTTTGGTCTATTATGTGCTTGACTGGACCAAAAGAATAGGATATGAAAATTGTTGTTGGTAGCAACTCTGTATGAGTACATAATAAAAGTCTTTCCTTTAGCAAAGTAACCTCCTCCTTGCCTCAGAAAACTGAAATCTGCAGAAAGCTAGAACCCCAAAGAAGGGTACAGCCTTGAAACCTTTCCCTCTCCCTCTTTCCAGCTTGAAGTACACAATTGCTCATGTATCTGCTCCTGAAGAAGTAGATTTCCATTTCTTCCCATCCTCCAATACTTATATGAATCTGGGGTAAGCACTGTGTACTTTGGAGACATGCACTGGAGATTTTACAACCTTCAGTGCTCAAAAGCAGGAAGAGCAGAAGTGCCTTCTCTTAATCCCATTGAGTCATCTTTGCACACATCAGGGTGATCAATCTTTCTCCCTTCTTACCCACAAGATTGTTTTCTCTTTAATTTGCAATTAAAAAATGAGAAAAGAAAACCGTCCCATGCTCACGATTCCACCATGCTGGAAGACAAAAATGAGCCACTGGGATGTTTCAGTCTCTCCATAGGTTATGAACCAAGAATTTAAGACAGAAAATTGTTGATATTTGTCAAACTGTTTTGGTCCAGCAGCTTTTATACAGGTATGAACCAAAATAAAGAAGCCTTGGAATATACAGATACAATAACCTACTGGATGTATCATCAAAAACACTTTTAGACTAAGGGAAAAATTTTCTTATTTAATTGTTCAAAGTTCTACAAGTCACACTTTTTTTGTTCCTCTAGCCCAATGCAGACTAACAGCAGATTTTGACTACCCACAGTGATGAACAAAGCAAGACTTAGCAATCATCAGACACCAGAGGAGAGAGAAATCCATACAGAGTTTCTACTATAAGTAACAAGTTAACTACTTGGCAAAAACCAGGTTTGTTTTCACATTTTCAGGTATTGTAACAGGATGCCCAGAAAGTTTGCACAGTCTGTCTCCATTCATAGAAGTTTTAAGACCTGCCTGGTAAAGCCCTCAGTGACACAGTCTGTCCTCACAGCTGACCCTGCTTCGAGTAGGAACCTGCACTGAATGACCTCCTGAGGACTTACCCAAACTGAACTATCCCACGCCTCTGTGTTCTATTGTACATAAAATCCTCCCAAAAATAAGCAGGATTATCCCCCCAGGTTTCAATGCTTCTTCATCTTATTACCAACCTGCATATCCTGGAGGCTGACTCAATGATTTACAAGTATGTGAATTTAGAGGCAAAAGGAAAAAGAGAGGACAATCAGGAAAAAAAAGAAGGAATACTTTCTATTTCTTTTAATTCAAAACACTGCTCATAATTTGATGCAGCATAGAAAATTACACTTCCTCGTTATGGAAACTGGTCTATGATACTGAGAAGTTTTAAACATTGCAGATATTTTGGTCATTTAACAGTTACATGATTTCATGCCACACTAATCCATATAATTTGTTCCTTTATTAAGATGGCCTATAACTACAAACCAGCCTTCAGCATAATATATGAAAAACAGTTTAGCTGTAATCTGGTTTACTATTTTATAGACAGTGCAAGAAGCTATGTGATCTCAGTTTAAATGCTTCATCCACGCTGGTTGGTTGTGAGACTTGCAAAAAAACCCTTTTTCTTCAGGTTTTTCCTCCTTAAGTAACTGCTAATTTACACTTCAATCACTACGAAGATTGGTTAAAAAGATAATTTTACATACCAATTATAATACTGATTAGTGAGAGATTATACACATGAATTTAAATATGACTGTTGAATAGACTGTCTTGGCCTCAGTAATTTACAGGAAACATCACTTACCCAACAAAACAACAATGTAGAAATGTGAAAATTAGCTTTGTAGAGGACGTCTGAAATGAAGCACATTTAGTTCTAACAAGCGAACCTTTGAGACACTGGATGTCCAACAGGATCCTGAATCACCTGTCATCTATTTACGGCAGCAAATTTCTTTTAAAGATGAACACACATGCTCAGAAATGTATGCGCATGCATATGTAATTTATCAGAGGGTATGCAGATGTATAGACCATTCCTCAGAATCACTCAAATCATGGGAGCTGTGACACTGTAAAAGGAGATCCCTATAGCATAAGCACCATGTACTCTGCATACCCTTTTCCAAGTGTTCAGCAGCAAATCATGCAAAGATTCCTTTCTGAGCAGTCTCATCTCCTTGGACTGTGGAGATGAACCTAAAATTGAAGGATTCTACCCAGAGGGAGGAAGCACTTGACCTGCTGGCAGCTTGGAGTTATTCTGGACACAACAAAATCAAATTATACCAATACTTACTTGGCAGGCATTATAAATCAACTGGTGTTCCAATTTTTTGATTCCTAGAATCTGCTGAAACATTTCATAAAGCTGTTCCTTGCTCAGAATCAGCTCTGACACAGCACTTAAGGCCATTCTATTTGGCTGTTTGCTAAAGTCCTCTTCTCCCCTGTATATGGCGTCGTATTTGGCTAGCCAAGAACTTAACACTGTCTCTTTGCTTAATCCATCAATTTCCGGCAAACTTCGGACTCTCTTTTCTATGTTTTTCTTAAAAACATCTCTAAAGTCACTTGCAGAACATCCTCCACTGTGGACCATTCTTGCAACGCGGTCACTCTTGAGAAATACCTTTTAAAGTAAAAGAAGAGAAAAAAAAAGAAACAGGAAAAGTTAGGCATGGACACAAATAGAAAACAATCCCTGTATAAGGGAATATAAGCAAGTATTTTGTTTCTATGCAAGACAGGTTTATATGAAAGAGTTATATAGGCCAAGTTTGCTGTGTTTTTCATAAAGAAACAAGTGAACATGTTGAAAACAAATTTCTGCACTGAGAAAGTACTTAAACTAAGTAGTTTTAAAAGTATTTATGAACAAATTTACAATAGCTAGACTAGAATACACTTTGAATTAACAGGAGCTATTATAAAATTTACCTACAATGAGAAAGAAATTCAGGAGGGAAAAAAGGCAAAACACCCCCCCAAATACCTGATGAAACATCACAATCAAAATAAACAGTTAAGAAGATAGACTCAAAGACACAGAGCTGTTTCTACTACTGTAGATACAGTACTGGAGACACAATATGGGATTCTCTGTGTAAAATCAAAAGACCAACATAAAAAAGCCCCTCCCAAGTGCTCATACTCTAAGATATGACAAGGCAGATTACAACAACAAACCAATTAAATCAGCTTCAGCATTCTGTAAAAACTTTCCAGTGCTCAAGAATGGTTGTATTCTTTTAAAAAGGCCTTGGCAAGGTTGATCTTTCCAGACATTGCATGTAGCTCATTTCTAGTACCAAGTCTCATGAAACTGTTCCTCTACGAGACGCAACCAACAAAATGATGACGGTGCAGCACAATCAGCAGTGTAAACAATGGATGTGTGTCTTGGGCAGGGACTAAACTACATCACGCCGTTGACAGGATAACTCAGGGAGAACCACCTGGGGCTTCCTGCAGCAGAGCGAGATGAATCAAGGCCCTCCACCCTGCATGGTCCAGCTGCTGGGGCTGCTTGGGTGCCACACCAACATCCCCAGCACAGCTGAAATGCAAGGAACAGATCACAAACCACGAAGTCGAAACAGATCCATCCCCTTTCTGACTGTCTGCTCTCTTCAATCAGATGCATGAACTGGGAATTAAGCATGCATTTTCAAATAGTCATTATGGTCACCAAGAGCTATGAAATCACAATGAATGGAGATGATAGCACAGTAGAGCTTTGACTATAATATATAACCTCATGTTAGAAGATGGTGCACCTAACAACCAACCTAAAATACTACTGTGCTTCACTTGTGAAACACAGAAAAGTGGAGTAGGAGAGGAGCTAAAAAGCTGAGCAGAGAGGAGTACACAGATGCAAACTGATCAAGAAAAATTAATTCTAAAAGTTTTACTGCTTGTCAATGCACACTTTCCTGGAGCATATTTTAAAATGCAGTTACTTACAAAATGTATTTTCCAACATAGTTACTGTCAATTAATGCTTATATTAATTTCCTCAAAAGGCTACACAAATATTGAATCTCATTTCAAAACAAGTAATAGTCAGAAATTCAATTCAGCAATAAAACTTATCAACACAAACAGGTACAAGGATATTAAGTAGTTCCTTGTTTTAACAGTCTGCAATTACAAATGATTCATTCCTCTAACAGCTTCACTGGTAAAAAAGATGACTTCAAACTCATTTCAGCTACTTTGTACTGCTCATAAACAATATTTAATCTTCCATCACATTGGTTGGCATACCCAATGAGAGAAAGCAGATGCAGAGGACAGTGAGAAATTAAGAATATTTATAGACTCTTCCCACCCAAAATCTCATATTCATGAAAGATGACAAGACTCGATATATTGTTAATACAACTGGATCAGTCTTCTTAAAAAAAAGACCAAAAAAAACAACCCTAAACCTGCAAAATACAAACTGTAAGAACATCAGCATATCACTCACATTTCATTATCTTCTTTCAGTCTTATTATTCCAAATGATTAATCCTGAATGAAAGGGCTGAAAAGCTGCTAGCACTTTCCTTGATTTACGAACCATACTAATTCAAGATTTATTTGTGATTCTGAAGTTGATTTTCCAGGAGACTGCAGGAAAAGACCATTATATTTTTTAACCACTTAACCATGAAGGGAACCCCTATTTTAACACTTGGTGCACATAACATTGACAAAATAATGGCATATTCATGTTGCACAAAGCAACAGGTATGTGCAAATATGAAACACAATCTGCATGTACCCTTGACCCCAAAATGTTCCCTTCTGATTTTTTTTATCACAAACTGTATTTTTATTAAATTTTCAAAAATTATTCCAAGATAATTCTTTTGCAAGATACAGTGGATATAGAAGGAAATTACTCAAAATAAAAAACCCAAGGTGTGAATAACAGAATATGAAAAACATGGTTTATTCTGCAAAGGAATCCATTGGACCTAAAGCTCTTACTGTTCTATTCCTATTGGAGTGGGAATTTACCATTTCTTTTCCTGAAGGGAAAAAAATGTAACATCGTCTTTAAAATTAACTACTTGCAATTAAGATAATTAAATAGAAATAATAACATTTTAACAAAACCATTTAATTTCAAGACTTCATTTGCAACAGAAAACCATAAGAGAACAGAAATTCTATTAGGAATGAACCATATGTGTCTCAAATTTAAAACACTAAAATGTATTAAAAAGCTATTAAATGTCTCATTAATCTTGTTCCTGAAAGACATATGGTGCATTCCATGTTGAATGTAAAATCCTTTGCTTCAGTTAGATTTCTTGAGATTCATCTCCTTGGTTTCAAAGCCTTTCTGAGCCATTTTATGACTACTTAAAAAAAAAAAAAATCCAAACAGTAGTTTATAGGAATCAGTACTACATGAAGAATGGTATGACAGTTGTTTCATGCCAATGGCGTTACTGTTTCCACCATTATTCCAGACAGCCCTACTGTCCCAGTACCTGTTTAGAATCTCAGGATACATACAACAGTTCTTTATAACACTGATGGTTGAAATAGATAAGATTTTGCAATATTCTTAAGGTAGTCCACCACTTTTTCTTCAATATGGACTATATGAGCAGCACAATCATGCCCACGAGAAAAAATATTTCTGTTGATATTTATCTTTAAAGCAAAATACTAATTAAGTACATTCACTACATCTCTGGTTATTACTGCCTTTATTCCTGTATTTCAATTGATCATTAGACTTAGTTCTAATGAAATAATCATTCAAAAACAAACAATGTTAAAATGTTATCTCAAGTCTCTCAAGACTAGGGGGGAAACTGAAGAGAAAAAATATTAAGAGGTTTCAATGTAAAATATAAAATATCAGAAAAATATATTGTGGGGACAAAGAAATTTAATTCTACATGGAACTAGATTTGGCAGATCAGCCATGATCTTTTGGAAATCCTCGCATTATCTAGAAATAATTTGACAAGACTCGAAAGTTTTTAATGAAACATTTCCTGTTACTACCAACATTTTCCATACTTCCTCAAAGACAACCTGGATTGACATTATTGTCAGTCAGCACTTTTAGTATCATTACTAGTTTATTAAATCCACAAATCAACATCAGCTCTCCATGTTACCCACTGCTAACAAATTATCAAACACTAAAAAAGGAATGCTCTATTAACAAACTCTTAGGTTCCATGCACGTTCCAGCACAGTAATAGATGTGTGAAGGGTGCACTCAGCCACGTAACCAAACCAGCAGTTTGGTACATGCTCCAAAGGAGGTGATGGCCTGGGCAACACCAACCACTGTGTTCCATATCTGTGACAGTTTTCTTTGAGCTCTCCCAGTTCAACAGCCTGGCTGCACAGCGGTGATCTTCCCTCGAGCCTCACAAGGCTGAGACCCTTCACCAGTGGCAGATCTTTGGTAAGCAACCGATATCAAGCATAACCTTTTGGTCTGATAACTTTGGCTTGTGCCGTGGTAGCTTTACTCGTGCCTTTGTGGTTTTGATTCACTGTTCAAATGACTGCGCCGCACAGTAACAGAGTGAACATTGACATCAAACTTTGCTAAATTGCACTTTACAACATCATATTAAAAACACTTTTGCTAATACCTTTCACAAGGCTTCTTTAAGAAATCTAAATCACCCATTCATGACAAGGTGGAATAAAACCCACAGCCCTTACATGAAGAGAGGGCCTACAAATAATAGGTCACCCAGGAATTCTGATACTTTCCTCTTTCTATTACTATGATTACTGGTATGCCATTCTGAATTAAGCATAAACCAATCTTTTCTTCCAGACTACGAACCACAGCTGAAACAAGAATCTCCGCACCGATGCAGACCACAGGAAATGCTACATTACCTACACTTGAGCATTCGTAAGTGATTGCATCAACTGTTCCAACTGATGCTGCACATTATTTTACCTGTGAAAGTATGTGGTCTCCTTCTAATTAGGACTATTCAGGTCCCTGTTGGCCTCCTGAAGCTTGCTAAGGAGCTGCAAGCACTGCATTGTGGCCACTGGGCTAGCACCACCAATCCAAACACATTCTTTAATGGAGACATTCTTCCAAAGACTCCACCAGGCACTGACACCAAGGACCAAATATTGCCCTCCTAACCTGCACAGTGACTGATGAACCAAAGAGTTAATTACCTAGATCTCCAATGTGTTTATTCAGGCCATGGTACTGCAACTGATGTTTGGGGCATCCTTAAAACACACTAATATTAAAATGGAACTTTTTCATATAACTTAGAAAAAGGATTGCCAAGGCCTAAAGATATTTCTTTTTGAAGATCTTTTTCAGATGAACCCTATCAACCAGACACAGATATACAGCTACAGAGAGCAACATTTTGTTCTTAAGGAATTGTTCTTCTTTTAAAGGAATGTTCTTCTCCTTTAAGCTTACCAGAGGCAAAGCTGGAATTATATTAAGATAAATGGCAACTATGTCATTGTCAATGTTTAAATGTCAATTAAGATTAAAAAAATAAAAATGAACAGAAGTACTTCTTTGATAAAGACTGAGCAAGGGCAAAAAGGACTTTGATGGAAGTCCAAGGAATGTTCAAGTCTGTGAACGCTTTTTGGGTTTCTGATACACTTTTCTGATGTGTTCTGTACTCAAGCTCCTGCTGTGCTTTGTACAATTACCAGAACTCTTCAGTTTATGACATACAGAATCATTTTTTTTTTTAAAAGACAGCAATTTTCAGGGCTAAATTGAGCTCTAAAATTTCTGCAAAAGACAATAATTCTCTTCCTGCAAACTAAAAAGAATTGAAATAAGTTTCTTACTTAAAAATTGGATGTGACATGCGTCATCATGTGCTAGAAGCATTACTTGAGGCAAAACAAAGCACAGGACATTTACTGCGTCATATTAAATAGTCCCTTTGAAGCTACTGCAGCATCTCAAAGCCTCTCGTATCACAGCTCATTAGCAACTCTTGTTACTACCAAGATCTCACCAACCTGAAGTCCTTCCTCTTCCACAGGAATAAAAATATTCCCTTTTCAGTCACTGATATGAGTAATGTTCTCCAGGACCAGCTCACACACCCCTCAGCAGTACTACTCTAGACTGAAAGCACACAAGGCATCACACCAAGAGCTGGGGCTAGTTTGATGAACGTGCAAAAACTTCTGACAGTTTGGAGAACAGCTTCCACAACTATGCATTTTAAGAACAAAAGCTTTCTCCTAGTAGCAATTAACATATATCATGATCAGCACTGTTTGATGCTATACCTTGGAGCTGCAAGAAAAAACATTGTTTCAGATATGATGTTCTCACTGCACTTATAATAGCCTTGAAAGAAAGTAAAACCACTCAAAAATTATTAAGTTGATGTTTGGATTAGTTCAACTAAGCACATTACAAGAACAAGATCATTTTGGGTCAAAAACAAATAGCTAAGGTAGTAGCATCATCCATCCAAGAGTAATATTAATTATTTTTATGCTACTTGAATAAAATTACTGCATTGGCTATTGAAATAGCATTTATATCAAAGAAGACATTAATAGCTATCAATGCATTTTAATAGCTACTTCTAATAACTCTTGGCTGCTGAACATGAGTGGAAATTGAGCTAGTTAATGAGATTTTCTCAGTATTTTGGAATCAGAAGCACTTTTCACATTTTTAGAAAAAAAAATTAAGCATGGCTTGCAGGTCTTCTTCCTCCCTTGTTCTCTTTCATACCCTAGAAATATCCTCCAGGCACTATTTTGATTTTTTTAAATTAAATTATCAGAGTTAAAGGGTTCTATTATTAAATCTATGAAAGTCTTCAGAACAGAGTCCTCACCTTCAGATAAAAGCAAAAGATACTGATATTTTAAGAAATCACACTAATAAACTCTGATTACTCTATTTCAGAATTTCCATCATTATTTTCTTAATGAAAGGTTACTTCTCCAAGAAATATACTACATTGTACAGTTTTTCCTAATTGGGGGGGGGAGGAGAAATCTGAAATTAAAAAAATCTTAAATTTAGGCTAACAGATCAGGTTTTTTGTTTGTTTTTAAAACTGCTTTAAAGCATCATACTACATTAAGGTGAAAAAAGGAAATAAAATTTAAAGAAATAAAATTTTTAAAAAACCATCATCCAAAGATGCATAATCATTTAATGTTTTTCCTTATTTTTCTAAAAATATATCTACTACCCTTCCAGAGCATATTAAGCCACGACTTCTTCCTATGAAGATTAATGGTTCGGAAACCATCACAAGTTGAAATCTTTAGGTGATTTACTTCACTTTCTTTAGCTCTTTTGAGAACTACAGCTGCACACTGGATGTTTACTGCAGCTTAGCAACCAGCTATCTGTAAAAAAACCCACCAAAACTCAACTCCTGCAAATTAAAATGTGTGCTACTGCTCCAGGGTTACATGCTTGTAAGCGCACTACACAACACTGTGCACTGGGATTTGTTCTTTGCCAGCTTTTTCAAAATGCACAGGCAATTGCCAATGTCTACCCAAATTTCTGTTCCTGATGGCTCCACATTTCACAGACTCGTGTACTGCAATGTTCGTGCCTTGGGCATAAGAACAAACAGAGGTATAGTGACAATCATCATAAAAAATCCACAAAACTATTTCACCCAGAAGCAGTATTTTCTCCTGGATTCATTTATTAAGGTTAACCACATACGCTTTTGGAACAAGCATATTTATCCTCCTTTCAAGGCTGACAACAGCAACAATAGTTTTTGCACCCTAGCGAGGCACAGAAAGCTGTGTATAGGGACTGTTGTCCACATGAGCATGGGTGTGGATTACTTTTGTTATACCTCCATTTGGAACAGGCACTGTGATCTTCACTTTAATAGCACAGTTTCCCCTTCAACAGCCCCATTGTTCACTGGCTGGCTGAAGCATGTTGAGGGACCTTGTGCATCACGATATTGGCCCTCAGGTGGTACCAGGATTCTGGAGAAGTTATTCTCCACATATCACCTGGATGTGTTCCCTCCTGAGTGACTTTGCTCACACAGGCAATGAATGCTCACATAATTTCAGATCTCCGCAGACTGAGCCACAGCCACATATTCAACTCTGGCAGCCACAAAGGTGCAAATCTTCTTCCCCAAAGATGATGCCTGAGAACGCTCATGCTAGACCCTGCATGAGGGTAATTACAAGCAAGCAATTACCAAAATGACTTCTCATCTTCCAGTTGTCTATGCCAGGGAGAAATTAGCTGATAAATAGGTAAAACAACAGCAGAAATAGAGTTGCGTATTTCCAAATGTTGTGATGCTTGGTTTGCTGAAACATAAGAAGCAGCCAGCTGTTAAAAGAAGTCTTTATAATTCTTTGTCCAGTAATGATATGGAAAATCTGCTGTGCTGCCCAGGAAAAAACACTGTTCCCTCTGTATATTGCTTTTCTCCTGGCTAGAATATTGTATGAATGTAGTAGGCAATGCCATGAGGTCTGAAGTCACACCTATATGGTCATTCCTATTCAATTGTGGAAACAATGCATATATCACTGGGGATTGAGCAGCTGCCATAAAGGCCTAGGCTTTTCTGTCCATTAGCTCTCTCCTGGCAAAAAAGCTGTATTATTCCTGTAGATGTTTCTCAAGACCTTTAGGTATAGGAGAAAGAACAGACCACATACAGAGGATCTAGAGTAAATCATGAAGTTCAATAGTTGCACAGCAGAAATGGTACTTCAGCTGTCATCCTGCCCTAGGGAAGATGTTAATCACCATCACAGCAAGAAAAACCCAACCCCACACTAGACAGGGGATGTTTTCAACATCTTTTTAATGTATTGACTGATGCAGACCATAAGTACAAGGAGAAGTATATTTTATACTGAGCAACACACAATCCCAAATGGAGGGACAAGAGTTTTATGCTTTGAAGAACACATTTGTTTGCTTGCAAATTAAATGTAGGGGTTGTCTTGTCACCAAGCCAGACAAGTTAACAACAACCTATTTTTATGCAATTTTCCCAATTTATTCAAGAACTGGCAATTAAAGCAGACATGGAACTGCTTCAGCAGGGAAATATAAAGCAGAGGTTTTCCTTGACCACATAAGAAATTTCTTCCTCCGTGTAGGGCTTCAATATGCTCACTGTCCTTCGTTATACCTATCACCATCTACCTGGCAAAGAATTAATTTGGAAAGATTCTTTTTGCCAAAGGGCATTTTCTTTGTTAGTAAAGTGAAGTTTAATGAAAGCATTAGGAGCTGATCAGCACATTGCTTCCAGAGTTTCTTCCCTCTTTTAAAGAGAGCTAACAGCTTGCTCTCCAGTATGCTGATCTTGTCTGACAAGAACTTCTCCCTTTGGTGACCAATGGAAAGTTTCAGGTGATGAGAATTTCAAAGGGTCTATTTTAGATGGCATCAGCCTTAAAAAGGCTGTTAAATTGAGTGTGTAACACAGCATGTCTTGGTGATGTCACTGTGAAAAGGCTTACTCTCATGTCACTATTGGTCCCTATTTTCTAGTAAATTCCAGTAAATAAGGAAGGTGTGCAACCCTGACTACAAGGAAAGAAGGTGAAGTGCAACAAAAGCAGACAACCCCCCCCCAAAAACCCCAAAAAACAAACAAAAAAAACCCTCAGAAAGAAGAAACCAAAGATTGAAATAAACAGACTTCAAAAAGGAAACATTCACACAGAAATGAGTAGCAAACACAGTCTTGCTAAAGGGATTAGAAAAAACCATTTACTTAGAATATTTATCTATTTCACAATCAACAGATGATAACTGGTTTACGCATAACTACCTCTGGTACCTGCAAGACTGAGAAAAACACACACCTGCTTAAAGTCAATAACTCGCATTTTCATTTGCCTTGCTAAAAAACTCCTCAGTGCTCTGACTTTTTGGTTTAGTTAGTGCTGTACAAAATACAGTAAGCCCCAGCATTTTATCTCTTAGGATACAATCTTACTAAATATAAAATCCAATTTCTTGCATTAACTTTGAGAAAAATTGAAGTAAATGGGCATGTACAATAAGGAAAGGAAAATAGTCCTTTACTTCTCTAAATTTTCCTCTGGAGTCACTTGGGGTTCTAGTTTTTATTCCACTTGACTGAAAGTAGAAGTTATGTTAGTGACAGTTTTCATCATTGGTATTGCACTGGGTTCATTTTGTCACAGAGGAAAAGAATTGGTTATTTCACTTCCCTATTACCATTAATGTTCTTCTGCATTAACCATTTTCACCCAAGTATAGATTAATAGCTTTTAGTTTGAATGAGCATACTACTATATTTCTATCTTTAAACATAATACCAGGTACTCTATAGTCAGACCAGGCCTACTGAGATCCTTTCAGTCCCTATTGCCCACCACCACCCTGAATACTTTCATGCAAAGTGAGGACACTGTTTCAGAACATGTATTTTTTCACTGATCAATGCCACTTTTTCATTTCCAATTTATATATTCTGCCACTGCAGATGAATGCTCAAAAATGACATGAGCAAACAGAAGTTGGGCTGAAGCCACCTGAAATGCCATCTCACAAGACTTTTTTTTTCTCTCTCTGTTTTAGCAACTGAAAACGTGTCAGCAAGCTGATAACTTAAGCAAATAACCTGCCACTTTCTTTCCCTGTACTAATTAGTTTTAGTGGCTTATTTTTTTGGTGGAGTAGAAAGGGCACTGTCGGGTGGGGGGAAAGGTTAAAACACCGAATTTACTCTCTGGCCGGAGGAAACTGGAAAAGGATCACTAATACTGCAAAACTTGGGTAGTCACTGGAAAGCAAAGACAAGAGTAGACCCTCTTAAGCCTTTGAAGGCTTTCTGATGATGTCCTATCTGTGCATATGGCATCTTTGTCCTACTGCGCTGCCCAGGAGTTAAGGCAACAATAGATACATGGGAAAATGCAGCCATTTTCCATCTTAGAAAAAACTTATTTTGCATCCTATGAAGGGTGACATTTATTTAACTGCATTCTTGAGAATTAGATGTAGTGTGCAGAAGTGGCAGAGCAAAAGATCTATGAGAAAGAACCACAGCTGTGTACTTCCCATCCCAAAGCCAAATAGAAAAGGCTGCTTGCACCTTTCGTCTCCAGTATGACCCAACAGCTGCTAGGATAGTTCAATACAGCTGTTTAAAAATAATTCCATTATTACTAAAATAAGGGAAGTAAGAACAAATAGGCTGAACAGGAGAAGATAAGGTAACAAGTGCTGTAGATATCTAGAATTGCATGACTGGAGACAAGTAAATAAAGAGATGCAAATTAGAAGGTTAAAGGAGTACAAACTTTCGTACAATCCATGTTTAGCTATGCAATTCACCTGTTTCAGACCCCTGTCCATATGCTGGGCAAGGGTACACCCATCCAGAGGACAACCCAGTGCTCCTAACACAGGCTCGGCTTTGAAGCACTCCCTAGAGGAACCTCTCTTGCCGCTATGAGGACAGAGAAGCTTGCAAAGATTCATTGTCCAGACTGTTTTACAAAACATCCCAAGGCAAGTGACATGGGTGACCTCCAGGAGTTCTAAATTGTCAGAACAGAAGACTTTGAATCATTTGGGGAGAAACGGGATGGAACAACACAGTTGAGTTTAGTTGCAAGCTGGTGTGACACGTAATACTAGATTTGTGATGAGAATGTATTTGGTGTCAAAAAATTGCTGCCTTGCTTCTCCCAAAAAACAATCTGTACTTCAAAGTGTTTTTGTTTTAAGAGGAAGATAAGAACAATGGAATATGAGTACAAATGCAGGCAGGGACAATGCATCATGAAAATGGGAGTGCTTGGGGAATTGTTTGTTATGTCTTTGCACTTAAAATGCATTATTTTTTGTGTGGACATTTCTCAACAGCGATATCATCTCATCACTCATTAGAATGCATTTTTATTCTGGAAAGTTATAAAGGATATTCAGGGCTGGCAGACACCAAGCCATTGGCACGTAGGATTTAGCTGTTAACTCTATTCTTACAAATATTTTTATTCAAATACAACTTTCTTAAAAAGTCAGCCTTTATCACAAATACATTCCTTTTCTCCCCCTTTATTAAGTGTAATCTTTGTGCGCCAAAAACCAACAATACATTTTCCTTGATTAATTTTTCACAAGGGTGATCAATTCATGGTGCCAGCAGAAAAGTTATAATACACAAAAAAGCTTCAAAATGCATTCTAAATCTTAAATCCTTCCTTAGATTTAATAATCACTCTGCTGGCTGCACTTCAGACAGCAATGCTTCAATGGGAAGATTAATGAACAGTTGGGTCTGCAGTTTAATCCCTCTAGATTTTAGCATGCAGAATGCAAACTTTTACAAGTTGGACTATTTTTATGCATTCCAATTATATGTCAAGGTCCAAATAGCTTTAATGGTAACTTTGAGGCTTCTTAGTCATAGTTTGCTCTCTCTTTAGAGTACTTAAGTTTTAGAAAATATTAATTCATTACACTTCAACATTCTTTGGACGATTTAAAAGATTACTTTTTCAATATATCATCTCAAGACAGAAACACCTTCAATTTCTTATTTATTTTATACAATGATCAGCTATTTTTCCTTGCAGTATATTCTGTGGCAAATATTCTATGGCAAATATTCTATTTTACAACCAGCTACATGAAATCTCCAATCAAAGCCACCTAAATATAATTTTTCCTTAGCTTTTCCCCTCCTTGGAACAAAAATTAAGAAACAAGTTTCTCCCACTCTCAAGCATAAATCAGCAGACTGTACGAAGAGCCTTTCCTTCTATCTAATTTTTCTGTATTTCTTATCTTTAACACTGTTGCTTTCATCATGATTTAACTGATCAAACAATTTAAGACATAAAAAGTGAACAGTAACTTCTTCTCTGCAGCTACACCAGCTACTTACTGCCTCTGCCTCTTAGAGGAACAACTGCTGCCTGTCAAGCTCCTTGCTGCCCCTGACCTCCACGGTGCCCATACTGCTGAGGAAATGCCTGAAGTCCAAAAGAATGGTATAGCTGAGGTAAGAAAATCTGCACCCAGGCTGGGATGACGGGGAAGACATTGTCCATGTGCCTTTATCCTCCTCCCTCTGCATTTCCACAACCATGCCTTTCCTTTTCCATGCTTCCAGAAGGAGGTGCTGATAACAGCAGAACAACCTATGAAAATTCATTTGCAGTTAATGGGGCAGTCTGAAATTATTACAGTTAGAGGAACCTCTTTCTTAGAGATAACTATGGTTGTGTACCAATGGACAAAACCTAGTTATCTAATTCAAGATCCTGCAGAGTTTTGTTGGACAGTTACACACAGAAGCAGGAAAAAAATATTCACAGATCTCTTACAATTGAGGGCCCCTCCCAAAAAATCCCCAAAGCCCTGAACTTTTTTGCTTCACAACTCCCAGCAACAAGTACAGTGTGGAGAACTGAGGGTGGGAAAAGAATGAGAAACCAACACCACCATGATGTTTAAAAGTTCTCCTGCTGTTCGCTCCCAGTCTGGTGCCAAATTCACCTTAACAAGGCTTCACCTCTTTCTCTTTTCCCCAGTTATGGGCTCTGGTTTCAATGAACTAGAAAAGTAAGGAATATATGCTTATTTTTTAGCTTTGTATCTCTAATGACAGTAGCACTGATATTCCAAAATGTTTTCAAGCTAAGCCAGTCAAGAGCTTTGGCAAGAAATGCAAATGGTTTACAAGTCAGCTGTAATAAGCAAACAATACTCTCCTGCTGTAAAAACAGTTCTACTTACACCAAGATAATGCTTAAGTTATTTGGTTATTGTGACTAGCCTATCAGTCAACACTTTAATGCATTTTAAATGCTCAGAGAGAAGACCACACATCCCTTGTCACCCATAAGACTAAATCCTGAACACTTCAAAGCCAAAGTTTGATCACAAATTCTTATTTTAGTCTTTGTAGTGTTATTCCACTCAATTTCTAGTCATAATTTCACTAATGCATAAGATTTTTCATTTTTATTACAGCTTCTTTTAGATTATTCGGAAAACATATTTCCCACATACTTATCTAAGAAGCAGACTTACACTGATCTAAGTAGTTTTTATAAAAAAGTAACTCAGTTTTGCATTAGGCTATTTGGAAACATTTGCACTATTCATCTGCCAACTTCTGAAACACATTACTCATACCAAGAGCCTTCTGTCATCTTCTAACATAGATTTTCTAATTTGATGGTCTGAAAAGCCCAGAATAATCCCTCAAGGCTTTTTATTTTAACCATAAATTTTATGACAGCCAGAAAAAAACTCCTTATCATGGCTACTTCTAAAAATGACTGTACCTTTCAAGACACTTATTATGACAGACAGGTTAATTTACTGTAGAATTTGCATATATATCATGATCACTATTTACTGAAAAAATCAGTTACAGTGAAGTAATAAGTGTGTATTTAGAATTTGTATTGTGATGTCATTTCAGAATTCATGACTCTATTCGTTGAAACAATTCAGATTATCTCACCCTCACACTAGGAAGTGAGCCCATAAAGTATGGAACAAGCAAAAGGCTAGAGAATTTAAATGTGTAAAGGGTAAAGATTAAGAAAAGGAACAAAACTAGAAGAAGAAACACACTGTTGGAAGGTAAGTCCAATATTTGCTGCCGTCACAGCATCAGTATGCAGCTGTGCAACAAGACAAGAAAAGCAAACTCTATTTTCAAGTCAAGGAGAAAAGAGTTTTTACAAGATTGTCAGATTTGAACCACAACGGCCATCATGCTGGAGTAAAGCTGTTTAGCAGCTCTACTACGTCCCAGAGCATGTGCTCGTGGGGCAGCCACAGCTGGGAAGATGCACACACCTATGAGAAGCATGCACGCTACAGCAAAAACAAGAACGCTGCCTCAGCAGTACCTGGAGCTGCCCTCGTTCTCCTCATCCAGCTCATCCCATTGGTTTTGCCAGGCACTTCTTCACGTGCTGACAGAGCCAAGCTCAACATCTCAAGATATTATACATTTTGGCAGGTTGCATTTGGAATCTGCCTGCAATAAACTGTACCAAAAACTTCAGAGCTTCCAGGCACAGACCAAGGTTCAGCTTCAGCTGTGCAATCCAGAAAAAATTAGAGCTGCAATTCATCAAGAAAGAAACTGGCAGTGAAATGATCATAGAGGCAGTTCATAAACACGTTGTCAAAAGGCAGGAAAACTTCACTGTCACTCTCAGCCTTTGATCTCTTGGGATGCAAAGAACAATTGACACCAAGAATGAAACAACATCAAGCTAAGCAGCCACTGCTAGATTTGAATAAAACCTAAATTAAAACTTAAAAAAAGGCAGTTATGTCTCAGTGCCAGCACAGAAAGATTTACACTGAAATTTAACCAGATTTTAGCTTTACTTCAAATAAAGATTCATGCTAGCTTTCCAGCAATACTTTCTGGTACTTAATTAAAAGCAAAATGCTACCTTTTTAACAGATGCCTTTATCTATGCCATTTAAATTAGGACTCTATACCAGTTTAGTCCCACCTTCAGTCTAAATTGAACACATGAGAAAACACCAATATTTCCAGATTGTAAGGCTATACCTAAAAAATATTTCTAAAAAAAGAAATAGTAATCTAAGGAGAGATTACTAGAAGGAAACTTTGAATTCCAGGAGCTTAGATCCACTGGGTAGTCCAGATAAACAGTCCTTGAACTCAAAACCTAATCTCCTGTCCATCAGCCCTTCGAGGTTTCTATGATTTTGTTTTCTAGTCAAGAAACTTTCAATGGCTTCCTAGTCCTATTCCTCTCTATAGCCTGTAAGACTGGGTATGCTCCCTGTTGGCATATTCCTAAAAGATCTTCAATCCAGGAAGACAGAGCTTTCCCTCATTTGAGGTCTCCCTTGACCCCAGGTGCAGGAGCCACTAAACATGGCCCAGGCCCCTTTCTCATGGCTACCCAGATATACTCCAAAGTAACACTAAACTCAGCGAAGGTATTAAACTGGATGCACTATTTTCTTCAATGAAAGAACCCTCCATGCGCTGTTTTCTTCGTCAAAACCACTGTTTATGAACAATGCCCATTTCTGAACATTAAGCCCATTAAGTTTACTGCTAAGAAGTCATAATGTGAGGAAAAAAGGCAGTTTTGTTATAGATTGTCAAATATGGCATGGTTCCAACCCAAAAGTAACTTAGGAATCCTAATTTGCTAGCACTTTTTGGATATTATGCTACACTTCCCCAAGTGGTTTTCCGTTGTTGGTTTTACTTTTAGAGTAAACCCGAGTCTGGGCTTCCATTCTGCAGCATTATTTAGAGAAGAAAAAACTGAAGGACTGGAGACAGCTTCAAAATAATCTGTAATACCTTAGAGACTTTATCTAAATGCTATGTAAGCAATAAGAACTTCTGACTCCACAGTCAGAGAGATACAATGTCTCTGTGACTCAACACAGTCATAGAGATCAATATCATCAATTTAAAACCCAATGGAACTGTTAATGACTTTCTCATCTTTTTAGATAACATCTTTTGATATTTCAGTTGGGATCAGAAGACAGTAATTCAGTTTTTCTCATTTTATCTATTTGAGAACTCTGGTAACAGTGTCGGAAAAAAGTTACATTTTCTAATTTGTGCAAATAGGAGTAGGAAAGAAATGTACACATGTGTACCCCAAGTACACAGAGGTGGCTTCTCTCCTGACTTATCCTATTTTACTCCTGAAGGTGTTTAATTGGGTGCACTTCACTTTGTGTTTTTATGTAAGAATTATGAGCCACACACTACATGATGCACACACCATTACAGCTTTTTCACATGTCACAACAGAATCATGATTATCCATATCTAAAAGTGAAGAAGTATGGAGAGGGCTTGGACGGGGGCAGCATTATCTTTAATTAAAAAAGGAAATTGCTATCTGTGGACAAAGTTTTAAAACCTCTGCTATAGAATGCTGAAAAAAAGGTGAAGAAGCATTGTCCAATTATTTTGTGTATTTCCATTAAAAGTTCTTTCATTGATGAAATTTGAGTTATTGTGTGTGTGCATTAACAGCAGCTCCGTCACCTAAAAAATGACGTCTAACAAGGCCAGTAATATTATCATTCAATTTTTCCTGCAAATTATTAAAATGCTAGGAAAAAGAAGCAGTCTTGAGCAGAAATGCTCATGACAATCTGAGACTGGCAGCCACCAAAAGGCAGCCAATACCTCTTGCCCAAGCTCCTCATCAAGTGTTCCAAGGCTATCTGGCAGCTGATTCAAATCTGCTGATCAATTCCATGAATCAGTCATATAAACCAAGGAGCTGATCCAGCTGAAAATTAACAAAAAATGGATAATTAAACAACCTGCTCCATTTCTCTGTGAGTGGACGAACCTGGCTCACAGCTTGGCTATGCAGCAGGGACAGAGAGATGCGGCAAGAGAAATCCTCCCATGGGCAGTTTCCACTAAGGTCACCTTAAATGAACTCTCAAACCACTATATTTGAAAGCATTGACATACACATCCTAAAAGCCATTTCACTCTTTCCACTTATTTAAACCATCAATTATCTAAGTAATTGTGGCGTACAGACATCAGAAGCCCTTTATGACACAAGGAGCTGGGGAAACTCAGCGACAGACCTCAGAAGGACCCTGCAGCTCTGATGGCAGGAATTTACCATGCAGTGGAAATTCCCAGCCTAGGTGCCTCCACATGCTAAAAGCATTGTAAGATTTGACAGAACATTACAGGGTTCACAGATGTTTAAATACAGAAAAAAGGGATGGTATCTAAAGATCTTATTTCTCTTCAGAGCTCCAGTGTCAAGCATTGAGCTGGACGACCTAACTTGCCTCACAATCCTGGAGAGAAATGGTCAAATAATTTAAGTGAGACACAGGCAAGAAGCCACTTCATTCACAATGGGAGATGAAGGAGGTTGGGAGAATGAAAACTGTACCTCCTGTTTTCTAAAAGAATGAATTCTCCAACAATAAGGAGACTGACTTTCCTCAGTAAAGGAACCTTCTCCGTCTTCCTAATACAGCCAAGACATGGGAAGTTGGCTCTCTGGATTAATGATATTAGAACATTCACCTGGGAGGAAACAATCTTTATTCTTAGTTCCTCCTCTTAGGCATGGTAATCTAACTAGCAACAAATTAATCTAAAATATATAAACATGAGCATGAGCAAATCACTGGAGAGAAGCCTGGGAGAAGATAAAATGTCAATAGAGTAGACAGAAAAATAGATAAAGGCTCTGGAGAAGCTATTGCTATTACAGTTCCTAAAGTCAGAAACTGCTCACAAGCTTAACGTGACCTTGTTTACATCTTTACAAAACAAATATTTGACCTTCTGAGCAAGGAATCTCACTCAGTTACCATATGTGAAGTCTGATAAGGGAAACCCAGCCTATATTTAACTAATATATCAAGGCTGTAGCTATTCTGATCTTAAAGGTTCCAAACAACGTCATATGAAGGTCTATCCAAATTATTAGTGACTGTCATATTACTTAGCCATAATATTTTTTCTTGTGTTAACAAGAAATATAGCTAAAACTGTGTCTCCTTTTGCCAGACTAAAACTGGTTTAATAACAGTTATAGGTATCAGAAAAAAAGCTGTGGAACAGCCTTGGCATTTTAATTTATAGCACTCTTATTATTTTTCTTTTATGAACTACAAGAAGTGCTGAATCAGAGGCAGAGAACATGCATCTTTGTCTTGATAACTACAGAATTTCTCCTCTCCTCTTCCCCCTTGAATATTTCTCTTATCAATCTCCTGCATTTAATATATTCTCAGTTACACTGATTGTTACCGGTTACAATTGTTTTACACTCAGTTTAATTGCAGGCTCTCCTTCCTTGTGGATATGGTTGCTTTTATCCATCACATTTGCAACTACAAATTAGTTTGTAGGTAATCAACTTTTATTAACTGTTCCTAAATTTCCACATCCATTTTCCCCCTCCCAACCAGTGAATCTTAACAGTTTCTTAAGCTTCAGGAAGTTTAGCAATTCTTCTACGCTTCAGAAACTGTGAGAGTAGTTGCATTTGCTCCAGCAGCCTTGCTGAAGAGTCCTTATAATCTGCACACTGGTTTAAAAATAAATATAAAACATATACACATAAATATACAGATTATATACACACACACACACAGGCATGATGTCCTTTTCTATGGCTCTTTTACTTCTGCTATATCCCTTTCTGAAGATGGAACAAATGTAGCAATAGACAGTAAATAAATTCATTAAAATCATTACAGTTTGATATCCTGGGGTGCATTGGGAAGACTGTGGCCAGCAGGTTGAGGGAAGTGATCCTGCCCCTCTACTCAGCCCTAGTGAGGCCACATCTGGAGTGCTGTGTCCAGTTCTTGGCTCCTCAGCACAGGAAAGATAAGGAGCTGCTACTGAAGAGAGTTGAGAGGGGGACACAAAGATGATTTGGGGACTGAACCGTCTCTTTTATGAGGAAAGACTTGAGGGAGCTGGGCTTGTTTAGTGTAGAGAAGACTGAAGGGGATCTCATTAATGCAGAGAAATATCTCAGAGGTGCGTGCCAAGGGGATGATGTCAGACTCTTTTTACTGTGACAGTGACATGAAGAAACGTCATAAATTAAAACACAAAAAGTTCCACCTCAACATGAGGAAGAAGTTCTTCACATTGCGGATGACAGAGCACTGGAACAGGCTGCCCAGGGAGGTCATGAAGTCTCCCTGTCTGGAGGCATCCAAAATCTACATGTGTATAGTTTCCCGTCACCTGCTATAGGGAACTCTGCCTCGGCAGGAGGTCTGGACTAGATGATCTCCAGAGGTCCCTCCCAACCCTAACTATTCTGTGATTCTGTAATTCATACAAAATAATTATGGTTTTGTTTTCTTTCTTCCTTCTGCAGAGTTATCACTTGCTCTGTAAAGATCATAATTTGGTTCCTGCCATCTGAATATATGCTGCACCTGAAGATATCTATCCCCTTCAAATGTGAACCATTTGTACAACGACTCACATGGATTACTGGAAATTATTTTCAGCTTTTAATATACATGCTCTGCTTAACTGACATTTCTTTAGATTGCTTTTCCTATATATTGGGGTTTTTTACAGACTTTTTTCTATTTTGTCTAAGATAGAATGTTATGGTTTCCTTTACAAACAATGCATTATCTTGAAGTTATTGCTTTCTCCTATATCTTTAAAAATTTGGTACAATCTTTTTCTAATTTTCATCAACCTAGTTCTTTTCAGGCTTAGGTAATGCCCATCTTTTTCATACAGCCCTCTGGCTGTCTAAACTTTAGCTAGTTCTTAACAAACCTCCTCCTCCTCACAACATTTTCCTCAAGAACATACTGAAATGCTCCCAGCACAAGGCACAGGGCCAGCTAAACAGGCAGGATGAGCTTCAGAATGCTGCCATGGAAATTCTACTCTTTAAGTCCTATTTTTACATGACCCAAAAGATATTCCTTAGAAGTCCTATATGAAAAATCATTGCAAGAAGCCTTAAAAAGATCTGATGGTATTTTACAACCAGCTACATCTCCAATCAAAGCCACCTAAATATAATTTTTCCTTCATTTTTCCACTCCTTGTAACAGAAATTAAGAAACAAGTTTCTCCCACTCTCAAACATAAATCAGCGGACTGCATGAAGAGCCTTCTATCTTTCTGTATTTCTTATCTTTAACACTGTTGCTTTCAGCATGGCCACAATACATATACAATTAGAACTATTTTTAACATAATTAACACTTTTCTTATTTTAGGGTGTTTGAGGTAGATGTTTTTGCAGGCAAGGCTGTTTGCTTTTTACATGTTTTCTTTGAGGCAGGATATATCCTTTCATTCCCTACATTGGCTATCCTGTTTGTCAATCAGTACAATACAGCCCACACCGCCCTTGATGCCTTAATAATTCCTGGTTTTTGACTCGTTACGTTTCTGTAACTTGGTGTAGTTCTGTAGCTTCTTACAAAGTGCTAAAAACCTCTGTTCCCAGTTCCTTTAGCCAAAACAAGCCCTCTGAATAGAGATCCCAGGACACATTCATTACCCTAGAGCCTGAAAATATGTAAACAGCTGTGAGTGGGGGGGGAACGGGCCTGGGGGTCATCACCTAAGGGTGTGAGTGGAGAATTAAGGGCTAATATGCTAATGGCACAGAACTTATAAAAGGTGAAGGGCTTGTGACCCAGCATCCATTTTGGGCGAAGTCCCCAAGGGGGACTTTGCTTGCCCAAGTGTACCTTGAAGGCCTTGAATAAATTTGTCCACTTTTTATACTCCTAATTTGTCTTGGCCTCTGTTTCAGGTAGCCTGCTTTTTAGGCGTCACCCCCATCAGTTTCTTTTGCAGAAGCATGGCTCGGGATGCTGTTGGCAGACAGAGGAGCCCTGGGACACAGCACTGGGTGCCTTGCACATGGCAGCAGTCTCAGAGCAGCCATGGAACTCACAGCCCAGGCAGCAGCATCCCATATGGTCAGCACTCTGCCTGTCAGGCCCCATGGAACACTGCAGCCATCCAGCACGGCATGGACATGCAGAACAGGACAACTGGAACAGTCAGAGAAAGAAGCCAGAATGAGCAACAAGATTTATTGTTGCTCTGGCCGTGGTTGTAGCAGTCAGGCAGAGTGCTGCAAAGCACAGCCCCTGTATGAAAGGAGTGGCAACACCAACACACTCACCTGAAAGTTATTCCTGAGGCCTCCTGACTACTCCACCTGCCCTCCTGAAGGATGATTTTTCAATGTGGCTTAGGTTTCCCTGGTATCCAAATGCTGTAACAATAATTTTCCTCTGCTGTACCCAATTTGCTTCCCTGCCTCTAGCTTTCAGCTTTCCTAAAAAGCTGCCAATTAGTTATGCAAATTTGAAAAACAAACATTCAGCTCTGCTTACAGCAATCTCTTGCTCATTGCCATCCAGGTTCACTGGGTCTGTATTGCAGATGATGAATTTGATTATCAAGCCCAGAACTCACGGAAGGGAAAGCAGCGACAGCAATTCCTGTGTAAAACAGAGACTTTTATGCTAGAACTGTAAATGACTGTGTGCAGTCTTGGGTGCCATAATATATGAAAGATTTTCAGCTATTGGAGAGCATCCAAATGAGGGCAACGAAGATGATGAAGGGCCTGGAGGGAAAGGGCTAAGAGCTGCAGCAGAGGTCACTTAGTTTGTTCAGCCTGGAGGAGACTGAAGGGAGACTTCATTGAAATTACAACTTCCTTGTGAGGGGAAGAGGAGGGGCTGACACTGAGCTCTGCTCTCTGGTTATCAGTGACAGGACCCAAGGGAATGGCCTGAAGTTGTGTCAGGGGAGGTTTAGGTTGGATATTAGAAAAAGGTTCTTCACCCAGAGGGTGGCTGGGTCCTGGAACAGCTCCTCAGGGTCACAGCACCAGCCTGAGCTCAAGAAGCATTTGGACAAAGCTCTCAGGCACAAGGTGTGACCCTTGGGGATGTACTGTGCAGGGCCAGGAGCTGGACTCAAGTGATCCTTGTGGGTCCCTTCCAACTCAGCACATTCTATGCACATAGAATTCCCACTGAGTTTCAGTCTGTTATTCACCCTACATCTGAACAGTTAATCGCTGGAAAAATCTGTTTAGACCCTGCTTTTTAAAACACCATGTCTCCTTATTATTCACAAACTCCAAACAAATGTCAAGCAATTTCCATGTAAGGCAAACAGCTGGTTTCTGGACCTTGCACTGGACGTGTTGAAACTTGGCACAGATCTAACAAATTGAGAGGGATTTCTAGTTTAAACAGGCCTGTCAATCCAAATGCAAGCACCAGAACCTTAGCATTTCTACAAAACCTAGCCTGGTATCTGCTCTAGTCCAGAATAAATAAATTTCTGAAGGCTGCAAAGTGATGAGTCCCTTGCTGAAGCTCTATTAATTAGCTAAACATGTGCTGAATTTTAAACGAAAACAGCCTCCCTTGTAGTTCTTCTTCATGAATGCAGTTTATTTCACTAATGGGCCATGCTTAGGCCATCTGTCCGACCCATGACCAGGCTGACAGGTAGCAGCTGGATCTTGTCACATAGCTACATGTGAACTACAAACACTCCAAGAACATTTTACAGAAATCACCTTTAGAAGTGTAATTTTGTGACATTTTCAAACTTCCATTTTAAGCTTGTATATATTCCAGATCCACTTTACCTTCTTTCACCATAACGCTTACTCAGTTAATGAACAAATTTAAAATACCCCAAAAACAAAAAGCAAAAACAAACCCCAAAAACCCAACCAACCAAAAAACCTCAAAACAAAAAAAAACCCCACAAAAAAACCAACACCCCCCCAACCAAACAAATCAAAAACCCAACACCCTGCCTGCACACACCCCCCCCAATGTAGATCAAGTATTTTGTACTCCTTCTGATCTCTGAACTGCAGCTGCCTTCTGTCTGCAGTTGATTTCAACCAGAACAGCAACTGTTCCATGATCACAGATTTGCAAAATTTAGAAACACGTTTTAAAGGTAAACAAATAAAGAATCAACAAAGATTGAGCTAAATGCTTCCATTATTTCAAACAGTCTTATAAATACTATTCTGTTGTTACACTGGTATCTAGCAGAAGAATGCTGGGCACTGAAGTCCTGGGCATTTCCTGAAACAAAGCAGCGGAGTTGAACACGCAGCAGGTGCATGAGACCGTTCTGCTACCTGCTCTGTGCAGAGAACAAGGTGTGATAAAAATGTAGCAATGCTGCTTTATTATGAGAATCAAGGGTCTTTTGGTGCTGCTGGTGCTGAAGGTAACAAATCAAACTCCTACTCAGAGACTGCCATCAGGCTAGCTATAACACTACTTCGACAGGAAAAGCAGACTTCTTTTTCAAATCACCAACTCTTGTGTCAGAGTCTGTTGAGTGGAAAGGGAACATTGTCTTTATCAAAAGCTGTCAATGTGTCCACACCGCTGTTTAACCATAGCCTTTTCTGACATTTCAACTGCATGAACCCAACATTCATTCACATCTCTTCTAACTTGGGCTAAAAAGCAAATTAAGACCATCACCAAAAATTAAAATTGCAGACTATTTTATAAGTAATGTTTTCTACATTGTTAAGCTTAGTCAGTATATTTTAAGAGCTTTCATTAAAAAAGGTTTTTCCCTCTGTCTAAACAAACAGTAATAAGAAAGACTACTTATTACTGTTTACACTGCACACAGCTTTCAGTTTATGCCTACTTTGATTTGCAGATTCCTGTGCCACCTGTATTCACTGCCATTATTACTTTTACAAAGGATTAGGTCTGGGCTCACAAACATGGGGCTTATATACTTCTAAAATAAATGTGTCGTTCCTTGACGACTTAAGCTATTCCAGTCCCTGTACCACATGTTACTTACCTACATATTTTTTCAGTCCTTCAGGATAACTTACTCAACTTCATTATGGTTAAATATGAACATTTTGGAAGCAGTATTTGCTTCCTGTCTCACTTTAGGAAAAGAGAAATGTACCTTTCCTTTCAGTAGAGGAAATTAGGTTTAAAGAAATAATTACTGTAAAGCCTACAACCCCTGCAAGTCCATATTTAAGTCAGGAGAAATTGCTATGTATATTCTGATCAAGAGCCATAAAACGATGCTAAGCCTGAAGACACCCACAGTGATCAATCTGATTCTGAAGTGATACACACAGTTTTCCTCAGAGTTAATGGTAGAACAGAAATCTGCATTTCACAGGTTAAATCACCTTCCCCACAACTGCTTGGAAATTTCTCAGTGATTCCTGTTCAAAGAGGCCTTATCTTTGTTCCACAGGCTGTCTTAAACTAGTTATAACCGCTCTCACATGTAAATTTTTCTTTCCTTGCTGCCATTTTTTGGTTATAGAAGCCTGACCTCTGCATCATCCAACTGTCTTGTAATGCTGGCAGACAATTCAGTCTCCTCTTCACGGACCTACAGAACACAGTTAGATGCAAGCTGCACATGTGTTGGGTCATGATGATCAGGGTGGCACACTGGCAGTTCTCAGACCCATCTTTGTAACATTGCCAAGGAAACAAAAGCTGCATACTCCTGGGCTCATCCTCAAACGCAGAAGAGCTCTTCTAGCTTAATGTCAGAAACAAGGCATCCTTCCAGGAGAGTACTTTTCAAGTAAATCTTGGGTTGACATCTTGACCTTTGCTGCAGAGGTATCCATAAAAAGGACTTTGGCATCCATACATATCTGGGCCAATTGCCACTACCATGAGTCCTGTGTGTTTAAAGCTCACTCCTCTAACAGTGAGAAACTCATTACTCACACAAGGGTAATGATTCATCTTGGACTTTTATTCGTCTTCTCTTCAGGGCCTGCGGTTGGTGTGGACTTGGATCTGTCCTTTTCAGTCTTAGCTTTGAAGTTCAACATCAGTGCTGAACATGTTGAGCTGTAACTACACTCAGGGTAGCATAATGGCGGCATCAGGAGAACCCAAGTAGGGAAGAGGGATCTTTTCCTTTTTGATCAGTTCATCATCATCAGAAATTGACTTTCTGAAGCAGTGCTCACTGCTAGTTGGATTAGAAAAGTGGTAAATCTCTTTCATGTGCAAGGATGAAAGCTTTAGCTTACTTCCCAGTGAGCCTTGATGAATGTGCTCAGGAGTCCAAGAGGGAAAGAGAGCTAAAAGCTGCACAGCCATGGTGGAGCTGTGCGTTCCCAGCATATTTTGAGACACATGCTCATTCTTCTTCCCCTCTGAGCCCCTTGCCAGAATTCAGGCACAGAACACTCATCAACTCAAAGCATGCAGTGAATCAGAGGGTGATAAATGGAATGTACCACTTCTTTTTGTACCCTCATTTCATTTTCTCAATTGTATTTGCAGCGTATCTGAACTGCAGTCTGAAGGCTGAGAGCTGGAATAAGGCAACAGAGATCATTTACAATTAATGACCAATTACTGCTGTAAGTCTCAGATCAGAATTGATGTTTCAGAAGAACTTTTTTCTCCAGTTTACACAAATTACACCAGTTACTGGAGACCCAAGGACAGGCTTATTCAGTCTTTCCACAATTAAGCATCTGTATAATTGTTAGGACAATATGCCACTGTCAGAAGAAAAGTTTATATTTTAAGTTTACATTTCTTAATGTCCATTATTCCCTCCCAACACAAGCAGAGAAAGAATGGTCAGAGAGCAACTAAAACCACTTCCACTACAGTGACCACAAGGAAGTTAACTGATTGTGGAGATAAGACAACAAGGCTTCTAAAACTCCACCTATATGCCCTCCCAAAACCAAACTTCCAATAAATGAGAAAAGGAAACATTTTAACAACTGATGACAGGCTCATTTTCCAGACACAGAAGTGCCTGCACAGAGTACACAGTAACCACAAACTCTGGTTTGAGTTCTGGTTGTTGAAAGACAAAATCGAAGAATTTTGGTACATAAGGTACATAAGGTAACAGTCTTGTGCTGTTACCTGTGATGGAAAGGTGGACAGGTAGAGGATCTCCCTGAGCCCTGATGACTGGAATTAAGACACTCATGAAAAGCCTTGCATGAGCCTGCCCTGGTACTTTTTTTCATCCCAAACCTCCTTTGATTTGGCAGTATCTTGACAAAGGATACTGAGTATCTTGGATTTTGATATGACACAATATTGCTGCTTGAATGTTACTAAGTTTGGGAAACTTGTTTATTGTCTTTTTTTAAAATCAAGTTTTGTAAACTATTTGGCTGTTTTGTTTTAATGTTTTTTTCCATAGCTTTCTGCTAAGTTTTATTGAGCTAAAAAGCTCAAAAGCCAAGAAAAGAACTTGCTTTTCATTACAAAAGATTAAACTTTAAAATTACAAAATTACTTAAGGCTAATTTGCAGATTTATCTCAAATAAAAGACCTCTGCACTACTGCCCTGGAGGAAGGTGTAAGAGATGACAAGAGAGTAAAGCCAAAGGGGTTTCAGTGGGCATTTCAGTACTGGTCACACTGCATGTACCACAGCTCAACACAACACTGCAAAAAACCAGTACAGAACTAGACACTTAGATTTGCTTTGTTTCATTTTGCTTCCATGTAATATGACTACTTATAAAGGAAATACTCTTGAAAGCATTAAAAACTGAATTGCATTCAGAGATAACCAGTAAAATAGTGAAGTATTAGGATACTGACTCTTCTAATTTGTCCACAGCCTTCTACCACAGCATTCTAGATTGTCTAGACATAAACAAATCAAGAAGAACAACTGAGAAAGACCAAATAAACAAGATGTAATTTAATATATAAACTGACAAAGGGGTACTCGTTTTACTGTTAATGTTCAAAGAAACATTATAGAAGACTTGCAAGTGAATAGACTCAAAACAGGGAGAAATGTGTTTATTTGTGACTGATTTTATGCTCAGGAATAATGGTTTGAGAAAAGCTTGGATTCAATTGAAATTGAACCCTCATCTCTGATTAATGTACTTCTTACTCTTAGACTTGGAAGGCTCTGCTGCAGCAGTACCTGCATACAAGGAGTAGAATAACATATTAGTCATGAAGCATATTTATCACAGTGAAAATTGTAGAGACAGAAACACACAGAAACAAAGGATGCCTGCTGCTCTCAAAGGAAAACCTTTCCTAGTTTAGGAAAGGTACACCGAGAACAGAGAACTTAAACATAACAAAAATATCATCCCCAGGAGATTATTTATTTTCTCATGCTGGGCTGCAAACCAGCATGCTGACACTTCATACTGAGGGGAAATGTTGAAAGTAACGTGATGCTCATAAGTTCCAAGCACCCAGTTGCAGCTTTCCAGCTGGGCAGTGCTGCCCTTGTAGCATGGTGAGCATCTTAACAATTATAAACCATGTGCACATCTAGGACCATATGGATCTCTAAGTACAGATGCAGAAGTGCATCTTTTGAGTATTTCATAAGAAAAAAGGAAAAACAACCAACCAGCAGCATGGTCTGTAACCATCTTGTCAGTCACAGGTAACTGTGCAATCGGGCAGGCTGCGTGGGACTCGGCTCGGGATGCTGGAGCACTTCTCTGTGACCACACGCTGGCAGGCAGACAGACAGAGCCAGTTCTGGACAAGCTAACTGAGGTACAGACAGGCCAGCTCTGGGTACAGCTGCCCTAGACACGTGTTCCAAACACCTGCAGATGTATTCTCCTTCCTTTACATTATTCTTAAAATTTGAATCCCTTCTGATCACTCACTTCTGTAAGGACCATCATCTAGCTGGGTGAGAGGAATTAGAGAGTAAAACACAAAGCAGTATGAAGTATCAGAACCACATCAGGATTTGGGGCTGTGTTTGGAACCCTAAGAAATGAGAAAGCAAAAGGTCCAAAGAGAGACTATAATAAATGCCTGATATCAATTTATATACATATCAAGAATATGTAATTTGCTCAGTATTTTTGTTTGCTAAGGAAGCACAGGACAGGCACAATTATACAAAGGATAATACAATAAAAGATTGTACAATTCACATTTAAAACAAAGCAAGCTAAGCAATGACCTTAAATGAATGAAATGAGCTTAAGTTAATAGGAAAAACTGAACAAGGAAATTAGGAGAAATGGTTAATGGCAAGGCCAAGTGGAAAGCAAGTTTCCTTAATGAGGTAGTTACTGTTCACTAGCATTGCTCCAAGAAGACATTTAGTAACCGGAACAGACTGGGTAATCTCTTCCTCCTAGTATGCTCTGTTTAAGATAATGTTTTTTCTCGTTGAGAATCTTGGGTGGATAGAAATTTTATGCCTGCATTTAACTTTGAAGAAACCTCTTGCTTGCTCAGTGAGGAGTATAGTTTTTTTTAAAACAACATGAAATAGAAAAAGCCATCTCTACAGTACTTTAGAAAATAAAAGCTTGAGAAGAATCTTGTGTTCCAATGTGGCTCTTCAGAAATACCCCATGGTGGGAAATACAGATCAATCAAAACTTGAAAAAAATCACATCATCAGTGCCTGCCTTTGCATTTCTCAGGATATAAGAATTTGTCATTGTCTTTTGAAATTAATATCAGAACAGATATGAAATGGGGTTGAGAGAGATCAGTGAGAATTTAAAACCTCATGTCTGATTTACTGATTTCTGGATTTCAGCCATGCATTTGCTGACTTTTTTTACCCCTTACTGCCACTGTCCTCTCTAGCTTGGTTTACTCAGAGATTAAGAATTTACCATTAAGAGCACTTTTTCAAGACATTACTTTGAAGTTTAAAAGATTTTGACAAGTCACACATCTCTAAGGATTTGATGGATAAAGCTTTCTAACACAAAGTAAAACAGTGACAGATTCAACCAAAAAATGCAACAAAAGTTATTTACCCCACCATCTAGAAATCTATGAGTCAGCAAAATAATATACAGAGTAAATACCAATCCTAAAAATTCAATCTGATGGTACATGAAAATGGGAGGCTTTCTCCTTTACTACTTGTTTGTTGAATGGGCTGGGTTTGGGGTGTTTGGTTGGTTGATAGGTTTGCTTGGGAGTTTTTGTTGGGGTTTTGGGGGTTTTTTGTGCGTTTAAGATCAAAAAATCATTTAAATAGTAGTTGTTCGCAATTCAGTGAAATGATTAATTAGATGAATATAGCAACTTTCTACAGTGGGTTGCTAATCAAAACTTGAAACCTAAAGAAATCACACAAGAAAATTCTAGTCTAAAGAGTCAGGAGACAGAGACCCTGGTTGGATTAACTTTGGCTCAAATGGAGTCCATAGGTGTCTTGCAGGAATTTGCACTTGTCTTGTACTGAGATACTTCAAGTGTACTCTCAAGATGAAACTATACACATCCCTCTGGCTACAGAGATAGCAATTCAGTCATGGCTGAATAGCTGTTTGACTGCTAAAAGGAGAAAAAAAGTGTCCTGTTGCTCCTCACTAATTTGGAGAGTCCCTGAGAGACTGCTGAATGGAACAAACAGACATCACAATATAAAGGCACAAAAGAAAATTCATTGGCATTAACATAATTCTTAATGAAATGTTTTGTGATATTATTTCCACATCCAAAGGGATTTAAGGACTCTGTGCTGAGTCCTGGAAAAGGTAGCAGGAAGGACAATTTTAAAAGATCAAGAGTTGTCATCCTTTCATCATGAAGTGAAAGAAAAATCATTCCACATAATGATTTTCAGATTAAAAAAAAAAAGTAGAGTAAAATGTTAATATCCCCTGCAAGATTTTGGCAGATAGGATGCTAAACTGTCACATTTTTAACAGGCTAGCAGAAAAAAATCCCCACTGCTTTTACTTGCCCAGAAGACAGCATCAACAAAAATCTGTATGGTCTGTGTCTCAGTGCAACATGCTGTTAATTGCAAAACCAAGGTCCAGATAAATTTTGTTTTCCTCTGAGACTGAGTAAAACAGCAGATTAGGAGATTAGGAAAAAAACAATTAAGCAAAGAAGACCAAATTCACTGTTGTGTAACAATGTGGGTCATTGCTGGTTTTCTAATTGGTTTGTTCAGATTAATAGACATTCAGAATTTATCTAATAAACAAGTAGCTAATATCACATAATGCTTACTACAACAGAGACATACTTCACTACCCAACACTAATTACCTCTGCAGTGTAGTGTCAGACCTACAAGGCATCCTTTTTTGCCTGGGACAACAAAAGCCACAAAACAAACAAAAAGGATACCATTGCCCAAAATTTTTTTCATCTACATTCAGTGAGCCATTACTTTCTCTCTCCCTATCAGCACACACCACTTTCAAATCAAAGGATTGGTAAAGGTAATGCATTAAACTCTATCCATCAACTACCCACCTCATTTAGGAGTTTGAAATAAAGGTCTGTTACAACAATGCTAATAATAGAAACCCTATGGCATCCTTAGTAAAATTAACAGTGATCATCCACAAACATCAGTGTCCAGAGGGACTGGATAAACACAATTTCAACAGCTAGCAGAACATTTCTGTGCAGATGTACAGCCTCTCTGACACCACAGAGGTGGGAGTGAAAAGGAGAGTTCCAGTCTAAAAACGCAAAGAATACTTAAATGTAGTTATGTATAAAGCAGGAGACTTTGTGGATTTCAGCACTGATACACTTTCCCATGCAACAGCAATACAACAGCACGCCCAAGAGAAAGCTGCACATCGCAAAGCCTGCAGTTCCACTCTATCAGGTCTCTCCTCGGCATGGAAGAGGTCGAGGTCATGTAAAGCATGTTTTAATTTGTTGTATCTTATCTCCCCCTCACTTCTTTCAGAAAAATAATTAGGCTGCTAACAGTGAGACAATCTCCATTACATGCCAAATTGTGGTTGGTGATCCAAAACACTGAAGGCATTAGAGCTTCTTCAACAAAACAGATGACCTAAATAAACCTGTGCTATGCATCTTTCTTGGGGTGGCCTAAAAACTTTTATGAAGCTATTCAAAGAACTGGCCTAAACCAGACATCTAAATTAACAGACCCCATGGAATACTACACTGACCTCAAGTCTGCCAATGTTTTAAAGCAACCAGAAGGAAACTGTGTAGGTGCTAATAGGTTACAACTACAAATGTATTTGGTGTTGAAAGGCTCCCTCACAAGGCAAAACACAAGATTATCCTAAAATCACTGTAAAAAAACAACCTTTTGAAACAGCTTCGCCAAATGAGACTGTACCAACCATAAATCCCATGCTGGTGTAGTACACAGGTTTCCAAAGAGAACCTGAACAGAGCAAAAAGCCCATATCTGTAAATACATGCATATGCCAATTACAACTTTTGAAAAAATGAAAGCAGAAACCAGTGAATTTATGCCTTGAAACCCTGTTAGCTTCTACAATTACTAGCCTAACATATTTAAATAAATGTTTAATCTACTGATTTCATTATTTTGTCTCAATAATATAAAACCAGAATGTTCCAACATTTAATTACTATTTATTTTGTGTGTACTGTTTTGATTCTAATGAATGCTTTTTGGTTCCTTGAGGTGTCACCTTCACCTCTGAAATATTCATCAGGATCAACTACGCCTTTTGTTGCTTTGAATAAAAATGGTGTGCCTAAAATAGCTGGTATTAAAAATAAAGCTGTAAAATCAACAAAAGCACCACTTAGTCCAGAAAGCTTGTTCATTTTTCTCATTTCATCAGTGAGATCCTTTTGCCTTCATGTCCATGCAAAAGATCTTCCAACCAAGTTTTCCATAATCACAGGCAGAAATAGCATCATTGTTTCACTCCTTTCTTTACAGAAATACCTCAACTTTTTTGCAGAGTAACACAACATTTAATGTCCTCATATTAAAAAAGTCCCACAAACAGAATTCATCCTTTTCTAAGGACAAGTGCAAGGGCTTGCATTATCAGTTCAGGATTTGGTACCGGAGGTGATTGTGTAACACTTAGCATACTTGCTGCAAAAGCTGAAAGGTGCCACCCACACACAGGGGTATGAAGGAAAGGCTTTCTTTTACCATTTAGAAAGCTGTAAAGAGTAGATTAGGGTTGGATTTTATAACAAGGGTGATGAAATACAGGAACGGATTTTCCAGAGAATTTGTAGATGCTCCATTGCTGGAAGTCCTCAAAGTCAGTTTGGATGGGACTTTGACTAACTCACCTAGTGAAAGACGTTCCTGCTTGTGGCAGGCAGATTGGACTACATGATCTTTAGAATCCCTTTCAATTCAAATCATTCTATGATTCTATGACAGGTGTCCTCTGCTCTTTCTTATTTTTTATTTTCTTCGTTTTCTCCTTTTAGTTCATTTTTTGTAGCCTGGCAGTGCCAAACTATTACCTAGGTTTGTGAATACAAATCACCTCAATTTAAACAGAAAATACATTATATATGAACTTTGTATCACAGGCAAACACGTACAGTCAAACTAAGTCCGATTTTAAATTCTCAAAACACCCCACAGTACTAACTGTTACAGATCCTGCATTTAACATTCAGATTTAAGCAGCATGAGGTAATCATGGCTTAGAACCACATATTTAAAATGGAGCAGCAAGAAAAACAGGAAAAACACCAGTAAGTAGCACTTCTTGCAGCTTCATATTGCTTTAAGCAGAGTGGAAAACCTGAGAACTTGCAATCATTACAATATTGAAAAAGTCTTCACAGTATTTCAAACATTCATTACAGTTCTTTGCACCCATTTTACTGATATCTAAGACTGCGTAAATTCAGCACTAAAGGATTAGCACTGTGAGTTTTGCCCAAGGTGAATGCATACTTATTAAAGGTAAGTATATTATAGGTGGCAAATGAACCTCTTAGGGCTTTGCTCAACAGCATTTTGCAACCTCAATGAAAGAGAATGCAGGAATTGATGAGTAGATAGTTTATCTACTATTTCACAGACAAATTTTTAAAATACTGGGTTGAATTAAGCAAAAAAAACCTTTATTTCATAAGTCACTTTCTCACTTAATTTTACACTTAGCAGTGTGTCCAATACAATTACTCATAAAAAATTGCCAGATGATTGAATTTTTCTCTTTATCCGAAAAGCAGCACTAGCATCTGATGTTCTACTGATTAGAATCTGGCTCAATGTCTGTAATGGAATTTTCCACACAAAAAATTTTAAAATCCTATGCTAATTCTGAGAGAATGATTTCAGAGAGAACTGTAAACATTTCCACACCTTCTCTAAAACTGAGATTGAAGAGGAAAATATTCTTCAAGATAATCAATATACAAAATTGTATTCAAAAAAGAATACAAAAATGAAACATGCTAAATTTCAGTGAGACTTTCAGGAAGTGTGGTGGGATGCTAGGGGGAGATTACATAGAACATGAAAATAACATTTCCTGGAGAATAAAAGGAGAGTTTATGTAACTTTTCCTATGAATATGAATTTTTTTCTACTATATTTTTAAGATAAATGAAAATCAATGCCAGATTATTCACAGACAGTCTTAAAAACCACAGCAGCATTGGAAAAGACATATTCCACAAGTGGTGGAAATAAGGCAAAAAAATTGACGTGTAAACTTCCCAGGTGGTTCTGACACAGGAACATGACTTACAGCACAGTGAAATGAATGCTGAAATTCAGATTTATTTATTTATTTAGCAAATAAATTGCTCGTTCTTCAAATATTTATTAAAAAGTAAATTAAAAACTTAGAAATAATAAGTTCGTAAATCCTTGGAGATTGCTCTTAAGATTCTTAAGAGGACATATTCTTAACAAACTCAGTAATTACAGATTACAGTGAAAACACCTGCAACTACTGATACAGAATTTATGTCATATCCCCAAAACAGTCCTTCTCCTTCACTTTCAAAGTTAAAGTGGAAAATCAATGACAGCAATGAATATACCCTGGATTTGCAAATAATAATATAATAACCCCCAAACCATGACTACTGCATAGGATTAAAGGCAAGTAAATAATTTTCAGAATAAAATAATTACTGAGGAGACTACATATTTGTTTCCTTCCCTGTCAGGTAAAATTGAACTGTAAGTCAGCAACTAAAGTATAAGGAAATTAACATTTAGGTTTGTAAGATGCTGTATGACAGAAACAAGGAAAATGCCCAAAATTCAAACTACTAAAAACTTTGCCACATGAAAGATGTGATGGACCACGTGTGGTAGACACAGAGAGAAGAAAGCATCAGAGCCCAGCGTCAACAGAACATACAAAGGAGTAACAGAAATTAATATTTTCAACAGAAAACAAGAAAGAAACAAAGAAAACAAGAAAAGAAAAGGAAAAAAGCACAAGAGACACATATAAGTAATGATGAGAACATGTGGTCAGATGCATAAAATTTGATTAAAATGCATTAAAGAGAAGCAGTATCTTGAACTAATCTCAGCTGGATTCCACCACTGCACTGTTCATTAAATCTACTGGTGACTATCTACTGCAACCCTGAAAAGATATTGAAAATGATTAGCAACTGCTGACTCAAACTGCACAACTGGAAAAGGCTGTGCAAGTCTGGAAGGAAGTCTGTGGAAAGAATGCAAAATGGAACTGGGAGGCTGGGATAAACAAAAAAGACCAGCAGAGCCAATTTATAGCTGCTATATCTGCTCATGGTATATTAACACAGGATGAAGCTCTTGGTGTCATTACATCCTTGACAATAACGCTTAGAGTTTTGAAATTCTCTGTTTGAAACTGGACATGCAGAACACTTGTACACTTAATTCAAAATGGTGAATGTCTGAAAATGGCTGGAAAATTTGAGCCATTCATTTTATAAAGCTATCTTAGATTATTATGCATGGCCTTTCATTGCAAGAGCAGATATCCTAAAAAACAGTTCTCAATGTGTCTAAAAAAATCATTTTTATTCACTATTACAGTCTTTCCAAAGAGCAGACTACTTCCTCTATCACACTAAGCATTTTACACATTGTGCTAAAAGAACAAACTACAACCATTTAGTCCTTTTCAATTCTACCCCAAGTTCAGCATTCTGAGACTTCGCCTTACTCGGAAACCTACTGCTGGGCCACTAACCAGCTCAGCCTTGCCCTGAAACATCTTCCAAACTGTCCTTCCTCCCAGACTTAACTTCTTCCTTGGTTATACAGAAAAATTGATTACTTTCTAACAACTTCTGTCATGCTCTCACACATCTAAAATAGTTTCTAGTTTCACCTGCAGACTTATCCCCATCTTTTCATAAGTGTTTTTGTGAGAATTCCTTAATTTCAAATGCCACAGCATTGATCAGACCACAATTTGGAAAAATTAACACCCAGTTTTACGGTTTCTACTCAGCCCATGATTTCAGCACAACGGGAAAACCGCTTGCCCATCCCTCTCTTTTTTTGTTGTGCAATATAATTTATTGTAAATAAAACCAAGCTAGGACATAAATCACATCTTTTTCTCCTCAAAGAAAAAGTTATTCACTAGCAAAGAATAGATGACAGGGAAAATGAATTAATAATACACCAAAAATAAAACTAAGTTTGAAAAAAAAAAGAAGATGTTGTAGACTGAAATATGAAGGAAGACCCCTCAAAAGACATAGACGTTTAACACACAGCCCTTGTGATTCGTTAAGCAGGTTAGAAGTTAGATAAAGCAAAAGAAAAATACAGTAACATTTACTAAGAGTAGGAAATTAATTCACTAGCCATATACTACGAATAGGGAGCTGTGCTCTAAGTTGGAATGGGACCTGTCCCTTAGGCAATTAGAACTCCACCTATAGATCTGCACTGGGGGCTGTAGGCACTGAACATGCCTGGGAGGTCAGAGCAGACTGGTAGAGCTGGCCCATCTGCATGGAAAGCTTCTGCTCTTTCGGAAGGGAACAGGCAGGTCCTCACCAAAACCTTCTGCATGCTAACTAAAAATCAGGAGACATATTTCTCAGGATGGCAACTTACAAAGTGGTGATTAAAAGAGGTACCTTAGACATATGGAGATAAAGATAGCAGTGCCTAGCTGTATCAAGTGCTGCCAGGAAGATTTTTAGCACCAGGGGTTTTTCATTTTATCTTCTCTTTTTAGTTTTTTTCCCCTTCTTAAAAAAGGGTGAATATTTTCCAGTTCAGTTTCTCTCTTGTGCCCAGGCAGTAGATTTCAACTTTTAAAACAGCAAAGCCAGTTTAGAAGGAAACTTTCTAGAAGGTTTGGAAGTTCACAGCCTTAAAATCACTTTCCTTGTCCCTGCATTAAAAGGCATACTACGAACATAATACAGAGAGCAAAGCACACAGCTCACCTCATAGTAACTTCGCACAGCATTGCAAAATGCTTCATCTGCTACGATTTGTGTCTCCCCATTCAAAAAGGCCTGGAAACGTTCCTTCAGTACCTGGAGCTGCTGCTTGTTGAGCTATGCAAGAAAAAAACAAGGAGAGGGGAGAGAACAAAAATAAATGCAGTTAGTCTCGAAGTAAAAATACGCAGCACTATACACACTTGGAAGCTGTGAAGAGGGAAGAAAAGACAGAGGCTCCCTGGCCACCCCGGCTCCCTGGGGAGTGGCAGCTCTTTGGAGTTCCAGCTGGACAAGCCAGGTTGTGGCAGCCAGACATGCAGGAGCATGCAAGTAAACTTCTGCTCTTTCCCTGGTGTCCTTGGGATGCTACAGGTAAGCCTGCAGGGATACTTCTGTGGAGTATTTTATATGCATATGCTGAATTTAATGGTTGACCTTCCCCATTGCAGCAACACCAGCTAATAAAACTTAGCCCGTCTTCAAATACATCATTTTCTTTTCAGCCTTCAAACAACTGAGATGCCTCCATTTCTTGGAGCAATCTAGGCACTGGCACTAGAGTGTTTCAATAAGAATGCGCCCTGGGAAGAAAATGGACTTCTAGCCACTGATGATATAACACTACAATGACATGAAACAATTGACCTGGGGCAACAGCAGCCAAAAAGCTCCAAGATGGACACCCAATAACATTTGGTGGACTTCATATTACAGTTGACTACATTTTGAAGACAAACACATTACATAACTAAACCTTGCAATCAACCCATTTTTATCAAAGTTTAACATTATGGGAAAAAGCAAAGCTTGGAAGCTCTCCAGGGATTCAGACACAGGTCCTTTGCCAAGGTTTCTATCAACTCTTGGAATATTTAGTAAGATATTTCTCCTTATCAAATCTGTGAGAAGTCTGAATATCACATCAAAGGAGACTGCCATTAACATATTAATATAACAAAGCAGCAAGTAAAAATAGTTCATTTGCTTTTCTAGAAAGTAAAACCTCACATAAAGTCTTTATTGCAGTAAGTATTCTTGAACTTTAAATTTAATACTAAAAAAAATTCAAATACAACTGACTGAAAAATTTCCTCATCCTTCCTGTATTTTGCTTAGGTAAAACAAAAAATCAAATAAATGTATAGCCAGAAATTGTAAATATTTTTCCAGAGGGCAGAAAGTTATATTTGTAATGGCTAACCTGCAGCAAATAATACTGCCCCCAATGGCATAATCATTTCTCATTGAAGAATTTTTTGGCATCTATAGTAAATACAGTGACATCAAGCTTTCAGGTCTGTCAACACTTTGAAGTCAGTTAAGCTACAACACTGTTGTAAGATTAGCAAAATCTATGCTATCCTGATAATGTGCATACCTTGGACAACTTCTCTTTTCCTAATATCACAGGAAGATTTTTATCCCACACCAAGTTTGAGAACACATGTGCTTCTTTGAAATGTGTAACAATTTTCTGCAAAACTCTCCAAGTTGATTGCAAACTTGAAAGCGATTTTGTTTTGACAGGAAAGAATAGTATAGATGCCATCTATATACTGGGTATCAGAAATCCTCTGAAAAAATAATGAAATGTAGGCAGAAGTGATGCAAAGCCAAAAAACTATGCCGCTGAAAAAAAATCCAAGCTACTTAAAAATACATGATAATTCTGTTCCTCATCTTAACAGAACAATTAACAATACAGAACAATCCCCAGGAGACCCCTATGGAAAAAAGGGACCTCCTGTTGAGGCAAGTAAACTTCAACAGAGGTTGCTGTGACTTGGATAAATTTCCTGCATGAACTCCTGAGAGCAGCAGCCTGACACTGCCACCCCATCCTGTACCACTGCTAATTAAAAATCAATGGGAGAGAAGTATTCATATTGTGTCTGCGCATCCACCCAAAATGGCATCGATCCACCTCCCCGCCAAACATCCATTCCTTGTGCAGAATCAGCACGACAGATGATAGTTGCTTCTAACAAAAATGAAATTGTATTCCACTTATTTGATTCCCCCTATTCCTCTCTCATTTTCTAAATATTTTGCACAATTTGAGTTGGTTTGAGGGGTTTCTTCCAGCATATATGTGTTCTTTTGGGGGACTTAGAAAGCACTCACACAGACAGTGCCCCTCTGCTGAGCAAGCAGCTCCTTCATCCCAAGGAATATTCACAGCTCTGCTACGAGAACATGCAGGCTTTCTGCCAAGGCAATTATAAAAATGTGTTCATGCTTGCAGACTTCCTTCTTTAGGTGATTTGCTTGTCTATTACCCAAATATCAAACAAAAACATTATGAATAAGGCAATGAAATATAAATTTAGTTCCAACTTTCTCATTTCTAACTATCATAGTTCAGCAAACTGAAATGCTTTTAAAATATTTATATCTGGCTTTCATATTCACTACTTTAGGAAGTAAGAAATTCTAAGGGTTGAATGGAATTTTAGGATTACTTTCTATTTCTTAAATCACTTTTGTTTCAGTGCAAAACCTGGACGTACAGAATAAAGTTCCCCAGAAAGCTAAAACATCATATTTCCAATGGAAAATATGAAAAGCTACAACTTGCACTAAGGATGATCTGAAGTCTATTTTGCATGTCCCAAGTACTGTCATATATAGAGACACAGTTAACTGTCAAGATACAGAATAATTTATAGTAGTCTACTGCAGCATACACTTTCTCTGGGTTTTTCTACCAGTCAGAATATTGAGTGTACAGTTAATTCTCTCAGATTCATCTCTTTTTTTCTATGTTGGTAATTTTTAATGAATTCATTAACACTCTTCAATTTGCAGCATTTAAAATGAAACAAAATTAACAGTAAAAGTAATAGCTTAGAAATGAGGAGAGAAAAAGGAAGTCTAGTTGCACTGGAATGCTGTTGTAGCAAAAGCAGAGAAAAAGGTGTTTGTACAGCACATTAGCTATTGGATACTGCTGAGCAGCTCAAACTGTCAAAGTCTGGGCTACCTTTGAAGTTTTCCATTCCATCTTGGTCAACAAAGAACAAGAGAGGAAGACACCATGTACAACCAGAATCCCAAGAGAAATGCTCAGACCTAAGGGCAGTAAGCCCAGGCAGATTGTCTCTGGTAGGAGCTCACATAATGGAGCTCAAGGTCCTTCTGCAGGAGCACTGCCTTTAATGGCACAAGCCCTTTCTTCCTCTGCTCTGTCTATGACCCATACACATCAGACCTTTGCTTTCAGTCTGCTCTCATCTTCACTGTCAGTGCCCCTCTTTCCACATTTGAATTCTAGTAGAAAGAACCACCAACAGGAAATTTACAATTACAATTTACTACATGTACCCCCAAATGTAAACTAAACTCAGAATACCACCAAAAGCGTACAGCAAAGCCTCACCGATTCTGTTGTTTACCATTAACCTGCTTGAGTTTTGGATTGCTTGGTTGGATTTTGCATTCTCAGTGGTATGGAACCTGCTGTCAAAACTCTGTGTGATACTTCATAAACAACTATAGCTGCTTCATGGGAGAATGTATAACTAAATTCCAGTGACTCAGAATACTAGATTTGATTGCATTCTGCAAAATGACTGAAGATAAGCAAAGACAAATTTAAGGGAAAACAAGATTAACTGCCCTCGAATTTGTTTTTTTTCTTCATTGCTGTCACACAACACATAAAAATTCTTCTTCCCTTCCATCCACCTGTCTTTCAAAAAAGGTAACTTTTTTTTCATTTTACTAAACTCGGTAAGCTATCAAAGAATTAACACATATATTTAAGACAGAGTAAATGCCTCAAATAGCTATTTAATTAAATTAGGAAAATTTTTTTCAAGTTGCATTAGAAATTTAACTAGAGTAATAAAAAGGTATGAAAGAGCCTCATCACTTATGTATTAAAAAAATTTCTCACTTTGCATTTAACATTTCAAAGAAGTCATCTATCCAAATATATTCCTCTTCGAGAATTAATTTAAAGATTTGCTTTTTCCCTTCTGAAGTGAAAGTTGGGTATGAAAACTTAGAGGCATTTCTGGTTTAGCTCCACTCATACCTTTAAACAATTTCAATAAATGGATTTTACACAATGTTTAAATTCTTATTTTTACAAGACGTCGCATTTCAAACAGATCTGGAACTCTAGGGAGTTATTCCAACGCCACAAGTTTTACTTCCTTAAATAATAAACTCCAACACTTTGAAGGAAATATGAAGAATGCATGCACTTGTAGGAGCAATACCGCTTATTCCCCTCTGAAAGACAGAAGGAAAAGACAGAATTGTATCTCCACTGCCCTCGGTGGCAGCGCTCCGCGCACCGCGAGGCGGGAGCGCGCACCGCGAGGCGGGAGCGCGCACCGCGAGCCGGGAGCGCGCACCGCGGCGGGCGCGCTCTGAGGCAGCGCCACCTTGTGGCGCTCCCGGAACAGCGCGGCTTCCAGGGCTCCGCGAGGGGAGCCGGGCGAGGATCGGCGAGCCCTGACCTTCACTCAAGAAACAGCACTGTTTTTTCTCTCCTCCCACGCTGCAGTGTGAAATTACCCTTTCCAGGCCATATGGGTGTTTTAGGGAAATAGCAGGAGGTGATGACTGCAACCATAGACGGAGCAAGATAAAATACTTCTTAGGCAGACTGCAGAAACATTGGAGTAGGGAGGAGCCAACCAAAGAGACAGCTCCTGAACCCTCGATGCTGCAATGTGTATTGCCTGCAGCACCAAACCTAAGTCCCTGAGCACTTCCAAAAAATAGGAAGCGTTGTTATTTCAAAATTATGCCATTTTGTATAATGTCTTTGACAGCAGCAGTTTGAAAAACTTAGTCAAAGCTATAATTTTTGAGAGCAGAGTGGAAAAAGAGACCAATGAGGGTTCCCTCAAGCAGCTATGCCTCTCTTCCACTTCAGCCAGGAGATAAATTTTCATCTTCTGAATGAAGAGAACTGAATGTACAAATAATTCTTCTTCCAGACAACTTCTCACATATGTCTTTGAACATAACTTTGTTTCTTGTCCTGATAGCCTCTTTGTCAAAGGACAAAAAACAAAAAAAGAAAAGTGAGTCGAAATTCTGTCAAGGACTAACTCATCCTACTTGCCACACTGGCATGCTGAAGGACGAAGAGCTCAGCAAGTCCCTCCCTGTGTCTCCTCTGCAGGGTCTCCCAGTTCAGCTGGGAGGTGATACTAGTCAGGCCATTACAGCAGCTTTCCTCTTCCCAAATCAGCCTTAGGAATGGCAGGACTGCATCTAACAACACTTGAAAAAACTCTCACTCTGTTGCTGAGTGAGACTCAAGTGCCACCCAAGCCTTCACCCCAGGGTCAGACTGGAAAGCCACGCACAGCTCCTCTGTGAGAGCCAAGAGCAAGGCACGGAGCCTTGGGCTGACCCCAGCGTTATCCTCTCCTTCCAGAAAAACAAAACACTTCTGCCACATCATTGCCTCTTAGTGAGCTTCATCTCACACTGGTGATGAGAACAAGCCTGCAAAGAAAATAGCCAGTTATAAACAGTGATTCTCACTCTATTTCCTCTTTCTCTCTCCCATCTTGCCTCCTCTTCCAGTATCTGCCTAAGCAAGAATAATACTTGTGTTTCACAGCAGAGATAGAGAGTATTCATTTATAATGGATTACTTGACAGATTTTCTTCTGAGGAAGAAGACTAAATAAACAGTATTAGAAAATATCAGTACTAAGACAGAGGTGATAGCTGTGGTTACTGTGCTGAATTATACATGTCTTAATTATGTGCAATAATGGTCCTATATAGCATGTGGGTGGCACACAATATATGCTGTCCCCTACTATTCATTGCATAAACCATTATGATTTTCTAAAAAAAGGATAAATATTTTTCTGTCACTTAGCAACCTCGGCTGTTCTTTGATTTTCCTAAAGTTGAAGTTATTCCAAGTAAAACAGTGTCTGTAAGGATTCTGTTTGCTGTCACTCCCTGCACACTATGCTGTGTACATAATCCTGGTGCAACAATTCCATGCCTTTGTAGCCTCAAATATTAGATTACCAAAATCAGCCAATACATTTACCAAACACATTTATCATTCTTTATCGTCTAACATGCCCATGGCATTTACCTTTCACTGGCTTGTTTAAAATCCAGAAACATTACCAGTAATATACTGGTCATTCAATTCCACTACAGGGTGTTTAAGTTATAAATATTTTATGCATCATTAAGTATAAAACTTTAAATATTTTCATTGTCCAGAGCAGCATTTTCAAGATTCTTTGACAGAATTGTAAAATATCTCACAAGGACCAGAGGGTCTGGGGGTTGGTTTTCTTCAGGCAGCAGAGGTGATGGCACAAAAATCACAGGCAGTGAGCAAAGGAAAGCCTGATTTATGTGAACGCATCCAAGTGTACCTCACTGACCGCCAAAATACAGAATTGAAGATAGATTCCAGCAGGGTCAGATTGGCACCTGAGAGCAAAAGAAAAATAGGTGTTTTGAGAATGAAGAGGAACAAATACTTTGTGGGGGAAAAGAAGAAATAAAAATGAGACTTTCCTAACTCTGGCAGAAGAGTGAGAATACAGAGTGAAAACAAATAAATAAAATACAGAGTGAAAATAAATAAATACAGAATAATTTAACTGCTTAGAACATACTCACAGCAACGATAGATTTTGTTCTTGTTAGAAAAAAAAAGTCACTTTTACAGACTACGCCATGCTAGGAAAGAAAGAATCTGCTATGTGTTTTTCCTAAATGCAGTAAATATCACACCCCAATAAAAGCTATCTCCACTGAGATGAGGTTGTCAGTACAGTTGTAATCATTCGCTTTGTACCTACTCCTACTACCCGAGATTTGCTGTAGAATTTAGCTGACAATCATCAGCTAGATTTATAATATTGTATTTGTTTCCTCTGTCCTGTGCTTCACCAATATCCTCTTAGCCTGGAGAGGCTGCCAAGAAACTCTACAGCCAGGGCAGCGGTGTTGTGCTGTCCCTGGTGACACCACTCCTTGCGGCCACGTCCCATGCAGAGTACACAGTGACACTGCAGCCTTACTCCCTTGAGATGGCCAGAGTTAGAAGAACAGCCATGTCTGAAAGCTATCCTAACAAGGCTTCCAGCCACGAAAGCTGATGACAACTCATGCAGTGACCATGACAATCATGCTCAGTAGGAATACACAGTGATATGTGGCCGTAGTGGGAACCTCAGGAACCAGTGCCTTCCACAGAAGCTGGGCCTGGAAGAGACCTTCAAGATCAATCAGTTCCAACCCTCGCACCATGAGGAGGGAACCTTGCACTAGACCAGGTTGCTCAAAGCCCAGTCCAGCCCGAACACTTCCAAGAGTGAGACAGCCACAACATCTCTGGGCAACCTGTTCCAGTGTTTCACCACCCTCACAGTGAAGAATTTATTCTGAATATCTCACCTAAACCTACACTCTTTCAGCTTAAAGCCATTACCTCTTTTCCTATCACTACATGCCCTTCTGAAAAGTCCCTCTCCAGCCTTCCTGTGGACTCTCATGAGGAACTGGAAGACCCCACTAATGGGGATGTGATTCCCTCAGCCTGCTGCCCACGCTGCTTTTGATGCAGCCCAGAATAAAGCTGGCTTGCTGCCAGCGCACATTGCTGGGTCATACTGAGGTCTTGTCCACCAATGCCCGCAAGTCTTTCTCCTCAGGGCTGCTCTCAATCCATTCTCCATTCAGCCTGTCTCTGTGCTTGGGATTTCCCTGACCCACGTGCAGGACCTTGCACTTGGCTTTGTTGAATGAAATTCATGAGGCTTTCACAGGCCCACCTCTCCAGACTGACAAGTTTCCCTGGATGACACCCTGTCCTTCCTCCATGTTGACTGTACCACACAGCTGGGAGAACAGCTGTCTGGTGTTTGGCCGGCTGCTGGGTTAAACCACAGCACTGTGTGACTCTGTCACCCAGCAAATAAAAGTTATATGCTCATCACACTCTGTGGCAACATGTTACAGGACCAGTTTGGCTTAAATTCAAGGAATAGAAAGGGTAAAAATGGAAGCTGGAATGAAAACACAGAACACAGTGCCCATTTTATTCTGGGTTCTGATAATGTTTAACAAATATTTCACCAAACTAAGTAATTTTACCAAATAATTTTCACAATAAACTTATCTAATTTAATTAATAACCAGAATTGTGTCCACACGCCATCTGCCTTCTCTGTGAGGGCTGTGAAACAGAGAATGTATGATGGACAGGACCTCTAGAATTCATCTAGTCCAACCTCCTTCTCTAAGCAATGCTAGGCTGAAGGTTCATGATGTTGTTCCAGACCTTGTCCAGACAGGTTTCTTATCTCCAATGCTAAAGATACTGCTCCAGTGCTTTTTCTGAAGTCCTCACCCAGACCCTTAATATTTAGTCAGAGGTTCCATGCTGTGGCTTGTGACTATTTCTTACTGCTCTTTTCTTACACACCTCTATGATGAGTCTGGTCAATCTTCTCTATAGCCCTGCGTCCCCCTCAAGGACTACAAGACAGCAGTTAACTCTTAACCTGCTCCAGACTACACCAAACCAGAACTCTTCATCCCCCCTTGTTTATCATGTCTTCAACCTCTCTAATCATCTCAGGGGATCCTGATGGACTTCTTCCAGCTTGCTGATTCCACTCTTCTACTTGGGGACCCAAAAATGGACAGAGTATTCCAGATGTGGCGACATCAAGCAGATGGGAAAATAAGGGTACTTCCCTCGACCTGCTAGCTGCACTCCTGTTAATGCAGCTGAACATGCAGCCAGACTTCATTCTCCCAACTTAGACTCTACTTGCTGGCCATCAGGATCCCCAGGTCCTTTACTTCAGAAAACCTAGCCAGCCAGAGCCTTACCTGTAAAGGCACATGGGTCTACGGTCTGAAAGCGTGGCTTGGCTTTTCTTTGCGCTGAACCAGAAATTTTGGTAACTCTTCAGGAAGTCAGGCGCCCCTCGAGTAATAGCCCTGCCCTACTATTATCAAGTGCTCCTCTCAATATCATGTCATCTGAGATACGCCAAGGCTGCATTCAGTTTTATCTTCCACGCTAATCTATAGAATCATTTAGGTTGAAAAACACCTTTAAGATCATCGAGTCCTACACTCGATCATTATACTTGGACATTAGCATCTTTTGGACAACGCATTTATCATCCTCCAGTTCATCATCCCAAGAGAAACATGAAAATACCAGTTTTTTATGGAGATGGGAAACATAAATTGATAATACATAAAGCGTAAGTGGTTATTTTCAAGTAAAGCTGTTTGACTTCCCTAGAACTAGATAGGTGTAGGCCATCCACATCACTGAATCACTCTTCAGGTTAAGGGCAATAAACTCAGATCTAAAAACTGTCTCCTTAATTACACGACTTCAATTCCAACTAACAAATTAATGCTAAAAAAAAAAAAACAAGGTTAGTGGGTAACTCAGATGTGTATCAATACTTTGCCAAAGTACATTGTAGGAACCAAAAATTGTCTTGGGAGGCTAGACAAGTTTATGGAAGACAAATGGACTTCAGATTACACGTGCAGAAATTCTACACACTAAATACAAGCCCCAATCCCCCTATCTGGTATAGGAAATCCCTAAGAATAATATAATTACAGGAATGACAATATAAACTTGCTCCAATTTCAGTCCCTGTATAGGGCATCTGATTAAGACCACTGTAAGAAATAGACTACTTGGCTAGATGCACTGGTTTTCTAATTTCTTCTGTTTGATTTTCTGATGAACAGAAGAAATTAAAGAAACAGGTAAAGTCTGCCCTGTAAGGTCATTAACAGTTAAGTCATCACATCATACAGACATACACACTTTACAGCAATGGTATAGTAGAACTAGGATGCTCAAACACTCCTAATATTAGAGTGCACATTAAGAAAAAAAGTACCATGCTAACCCTAGTGGCCTCCAGTTTTGTCAGGCCAGGACACCGTGCTTGTGAAAGAGACTTCATCTTTGAATGAGCTATCCTGGTATCATCTCATCTTGTACACTCCTATTTGTATTCTACTCTTCTACCTTGGAAACCTGCAGTGGGAAAAATTTCTACATTGAAGTCCTTTCCCAGCTTCACAAGATGAGCCTTCAAACAGTCTCATCTCCTTTTCCTAGGAGCCTTAGGAATACATTTATCGCAAACAAAATCTAGACATTATCTGATATCACCATAAATACAAATATCTGCATAGCCATCCCAATAAACAGCCTCCATGAGAGACACATCCAAGTCCCTGAATACATTTATTTCTCAGCATGTAATATGACTTTGAAACAGCAGAGCAAATAACCTCATGAAAACTACAGGAATGAAGCAAAGCAACTGCACATGGCAACCAATCTGCACTTAACATTTCCTTAACCGCAAAGAGAGCACTTCTCAGGAAAGTGCTCCTCCCTTTCTGACTTCTCAGCCCCATTTCCAAGAACTCTCTCTGGGAACTAGTTTTCTTTAACCTAAAGTATTGCAGTACTCATGAACCCATGAAAGTTTCGTTTTGTGTTGCATTATAAAATTCTACCAGAGCGATGTTCAATAAGTAAGTAAAAATTTTAACATGTCCCCCAGCAACACCATGTGCACCTTCCACAACTACCTATTCTCTAACATAACTAACTATGAAACTTCTTACTTTTGTCACTGACAAATATCTCACGTACCTAAAATTCCCTCATTTCCCCACCTCGCCCAGTCATAGAGACCAATCCAACAGAAGGCATTAATTTTTTCCCCCAAATCTTGTTCTCCTTACACCAAAGAGCCATGATTCCTACAGGATTATTGAACACTGGCAGCCAATACAATACACTCAAATGCAAATTCTTAATACACCACTAGGTTTGCTCATCAAGATATGTAGATGACTCCACCATTTGAAAACTTAAGTACAAAGGAACATCTCCCTGAACAAAATATTCTAGCACACAGATAGGATTTGAAAAAAGAAACAACAGGATGTATTTTTACATGCATATAATTAGGAAGTCAGACTACATCATCACAGTCCTTCTGGTCAGATTGCAGAAAGTTGTCAAGGGTTAATTTATGAAGCTGAAACTACCAGGGCGAGCAATACAGATCCTCTAATGACATCTGATTGCAGCTTTGCAGTACTCCACTTAGATTCAGATTCTCAAGCTGAAATTAGTTTTGAATTATCAAGCTGAAAAAAACCAAAGCCTTCCAAATGGAAGAGAATATGGACCATTCCACAATCCACCTTATTTTGGTTGTACATACATATACCATACATGACTACGTTGTCCTCTTTTGTCGAAGTGTTATTTTAGTCTGAAAAGTTTAAAGCAGCACTCAAACATCTGTAAGTATGTTTTTTCCACAGTAGATTTAATAATGGGGAAATTCAACAATTAGTACAAAATCACTCACCTCTCTGGAAAAATGAGCTTGTCTCGTAACTGTATGCTGTAACATTTAAGTGTAGAGGGAAAACACAGTACATAAATCTGAAAGTACAGCTTTCACATTCAAAATAAATCTGTCAGACTTCACACAAAAGACTGGTACAGTAATGCTATCCAAAGTTATATTTTACTGGGTAATCTTTATGTAATTAAGGGCCTCAAGAAGACACTTGATTAAAATTCCCTTAAAAGGAAAAACTCTCACACACACTCCTGCCCTGAATATCACAAATACATTGGGCTGTACCTTCTGTTTCAGAGATTTCAAGCAACAGGATCCTCATAATGGTTGAATAGGAATTTACACTAGCTTTTATGCAGTAAGAATTTAACTATAAAACTATATAACTATAAAATAACAGTAGAATTTATAACAGATTTTACTGTCAGGCTTTTCCATATAGTGGTCCAGAGCTTTCTCCATTTTTACTGCCTCTTAACTCTATTTCTAGTGCTGCCTTGTGTTATGATAAGTGATTTCCTCTGCATGGTATGTATTCGTATCATCCAAGCCTTTTAGAATTTATTTCTGCTTATCGCCATTTTTTCCCCATCTCATCCTTGTTCCCATGGGTTTGGGTTTTTTTGGAGGGAAGAAGCAACTTCACACTTTAAAAAGAAACCATTTGTTGCTTTTGTTTTTTCATAATCAAGATTCTGGATTCATTTTCCTTTTCTACTTAATTAAATAGTTCCCACTTCTTAACCATTTGAAATGAACTTGCAGTAATTGCTTTCACACAACCTACTAATTATAATCTACAAATTTCATTCCTAGTGTTATTTCTGTCTTCCCTTCTGAAAAGGCTCCTTGGGTCTCACCAAGTATTTCTGCACCCTGACGTGCACAATTCAGACCACCACAATTCTCATGACTGATGAGCTTTAATTTGGTCTGCAGCACATATGTTCTTGCACAACAGAACTTGAATAATGGGCGATATCAGTATTCTAACATTTCTGAATAACATAACTGTGTTTGTCCTCTCTGCTGTACAATGTGCAGGCCAAGTCAGAGATCAGCCCCTTCATTGCAGAGCTGTGGGAAAGGGCAGCAGAGAGGTCCTGAGCCTCTTGCCTTGGGAGCTGCTTTTCTCTGCTCCTGGGGCGGCTGCATGGCATGCACCAGCATCTTGTCTGCTGCCTCCTGACCCTCAGCCCGAGCATCACCCACTGACAAGTTTCCCTGGCTTGGTCTTCAATCTGCCTCACCACCACAGCCTTCCCAGAGGACCACTGGGCAGAGGCAGACCTTCGACACTGCCTTCAGACATGATCATGACTCTGGCCCTCCATCTGCATCCCAGCTTGGTCCCCTTGGGGATCAGTCTGACCCTACTGCTCCCCAATGACCCCTTCACTTCTCTCCATCACCCTCACCTAGCAATAGCCCGGGGTCTCCACATCTACTCTCCGCTCATTCCTTACTTCTGCCTGCAGCTTCAGTGACCACGGTGACCAAGTGCTGCTTCCCATGTCACCTCTCCTCCTGCTCCTGTCAGGTATGCTCCAGCAGAAAGGAAGACCACCACCCTTAAAAACAACCAACCCTTACCCTCACGAATAAAAATGTACCTCTAACATTTGAATCTGCATTACTCAAATAGAAGCAGAAACAACATAACTCATGACATCCACGCAGATCTCCACGTCCACACTGTATAAATTGTATAAGCTGTTCCCTGGTGTTATCAAAATACCTTTCATCAAGACTTCCAATTATTTCTTTAAATATTAGCCATGTTGTATCTTTGTCTTCCCCCTTTTTGTACTGTTTTCAAAATTTTGCAGTCTTCCAGGTTTCATAAATAAATTTCCTCTTTATATATCTTCTTCCCTAACAGATGCTTCAGAGAGAATCCTAAAGATTTCATCTTTGTATTCATCCCAGCCCACATGCACAAGTGGATCTCATTCAACCGTCTTATCTAAGCAGACAACACACAGGTCTCTTTGCTTCTTCCCTCACCTCAGGTTTAACTTGAAGACAGGGACTGGTGTCATTCTGGTATCTCTCCTGTGGTGCCCAGGTGTCAACTTGGGTCCAGTACAGACCCCTGCTCAGATATTCACAGTGTTGTCCATGTTCGACTCCTCCTTTCTTCCTTCTCTCACTGCTGATGGATAGACACTGCAATTCTCAATCAGGACTAGAAAAGGAAATCATCTTCAGCTCAGTCCTCCTTCCAGGCAGATTCTTTGCTTCTCCCTACATAATCTCTGTGATTCAACTTTTCCTACATTCAACACAAGCTGCTTATGCTTGAGTTATTATCTTATTTTCTACCTAATAAGCCCAGTACCACTATCTTCCAAAGACACAATTATTCACCGCTGCAAATACCTGCTCTGTTCTTTGCCATGAAAAGAACGTAGACAGTTAAGCTGTAATTCAGTCCTATCACCAGTTTTACACAGATGCATTTTTCTAAATCAATTAATGAAGAAATTTTGGGGTTTACGTTCCTATTATTCTTGTATTAGGATATTTTATTAAGTGTTCAATACAACGCTTAACTAAAGACTTTATGTCCTTTAGAATTGTATCCCAGTACCTCATTTCTCGTCAGCCCCTTAGAGCAAGCAGCAGGGACCATCAGACACATTGCAATGCACAATACAGCACTGAAATAAATTTAATTCTCTGAAAATAGAGCATAAAAGTCTGGAGAAGTCTGGCCTTAACCTTATCACTTATCCTACTTAAAAATAAGGAGGAATAAAATCATAGAAAATTCTGCCTTCCCACAAGAAATAGTACTGGAAGAAATCACCTTCCAACAGAAATTTCTATTTCAAAACAAAAATCTCATCTCCAATTATAAATCAGAGGTTAGATTAATATAAGATTTCAGTATCAGTAATACAGTCTTAAAGGAAACAAAAGAAAAAAAGAAGACAAGTTTAATTAAGGAGTTTTCCACTCTGCAATAATGTTAGCACTAATTAAAAAAGTTATTAAGCTACACTTATTTCCATAGGAAGTTATTGGCAAATGTATTTCTTTTATTGTAGTCTTTGATGCCTTGAGGGAGCAGAGTTAAATGGCTGAGTCAGTCAGTAAAACAGCAAACCAATTCTCTTGCATCACATTCTCCTCCATGCTCTGAATACTAATCAGGACAGAATATTGAAAACAAAAGCTGAGTGTCTGCCAGTTGAAACATGACTCTGTACCATGTCTAATGTATTGATAACTTGCTCCCTCTTCAATGAATAAACCAAATGAATCACAACAAACAACGAGGCTGTACAGTATAATACTACAGATTTGTTTACTCTATACATGCATATTCAACTCAACAGTAAATACAGGCTGTTACCAAAACTCATTCCACAGGAAAGTTTTTTCTTTGCAAAATAACAAAGAAAAGCCAGTGGTAATGTTACCTCTACAATCTTAAATTTTACTCTGCACAGCATACAGCATACGTATTATTTCTCTCCTCTTTTTGTACAGCCTCCATATACCAAATAATGGAGAACAAAAGCTTCAAGACATTCTCCAATATAACAATCCCAATAACCACATTAGGCAAGAAGTTACTTCAAACAAAAGTTCTTTCATTAAAAAAACATGTGGATCTGAAGATTTATCTAAGATCAATTTTTAGAAAGATGTTCCTTTTTATACTCATGGTAAGGCTCATGAGATTTCGCCAAAACAGCCCATGTCAGTGAAAACTCAGTATTCCTTTCTCGTATCAAGAGTCCACGCTTCCCTGCTAGGAAATGAAAGTGCAGTACACTGTGGGAATGCAGCTGGAAAGAGAGGAGTGGCAGAAAACTCGACAGTGTTATACTGTTGATTTAGACTGCAGTAATTTCCAGGGCACGCTGTAGAATCAGGTTTGGTACAACACAGGAGATCAGAAGGAAAAGGCAGCAGCAGCAGATGCAAGCTGGGAGGAGCAGGCACAGATGGCAGGAGATCTAAGTGAGGCAGCCAAGTTTGAGCCAAGTTCAGTAGTTTGTCACTAGCAGAAGAAACAACTGTCCTTTGACTTGATAAAGTAACCCAAATGTGGAAACCATTGTAGCAATACTCTGCTGACCCTCAGCTCAACCCAGGAAAACAGGCAAGAAGTGATCATGTTCCTTTCCTCTCTTCTAAAGTTTGCTAGGGATTAAATCACTTAAACCAGTGCCAGGGTTGCTTCTGGAATTGCAAGACACAGCAATAAAAAAATTCCATTTTTACCACCTCCAACTTTTAACTCAAACAAGATCATTTCTATGTTCAGAGGACAATAGAGCATCTACTTTTTCAGATAAGGATATTACTCAGTCTGGAATTGTTATAAATATCCCTAATTAGCATGTCACAGACTCTTCATTAAGGTTTGTAAGGGAACTGGATTAAAATAGTGTTTTGGGATACATGCATTTGTCAAACTCAGTGCAGAGTTAAAAAAAAAAAGTCAGATCAAGATTAAAAACATATTTTAGAAGTCTCACAATTCTGATTAGGAGCCAGCTAAAGAAAATAGACAAGGAAAAGTACCCCACAGTTATAGGGAATCTACTTGTGAGAAACATTATTAGAATTCAACAAACATTTATTTAGAAAACAGCACTCAAGGGAACAGAGTCTAGAAAAGTAATATTATAAATAGAGTTTGATAACTGCTTGGTTACTAAACTGTTGGATTTTATGTACACAGTAAACAACTTTGAAGGAACAACTGATTTTAAAATTTGGTCTGAGGATATAAATGAAAGGATGGAGCCTGTCAAACAGTTTTTACACTTCATGAAATCCCTTCACTACTGACATCCTAAGACAAACTAATAAAACTTTTAATCACATATCGTGCTTAGTTTCTACTTACAGTAGAACAATCCATTTTTTAATGTTAAGAAAGAGAGGGGAAAAAAGACATACACAAATAAAATTGGTTAGCCACGAGCAAACAGCCCAAGCCTGAAGTATCAGATTAGCCAGGGTTTCTGGGACTGAAACTGGCCAGTTGCAATTCAAGGACAAAGCTCAGTGTGACACAAGCACCAAGTGGCAATGTCCTGTGCCAGACTTCAATGAAGGTGTGCAAAAAAGAAGACAAGAGGGAGTAAAGAACTTTAAGCAAAAGCCTAACTGAGTACAACAGCATGGGCTGCAGATAAGTGAGCAGAGATACGGTTTCCTACTTACTTGACTTATTACTGAATGCTCATAAAAATCCTATTGGGAACACTTTTACTTTGTCCTCTTGAAATCAATTCCCAAATTCCCAAATCAATTCTATGAATTGTAGAAAAACCAGTGAACTTTTCTCAATTTACCTTTTTTTCTACACTGACAAGTGTCTGCAGTATGATGTGTCTGATTCACATTTCACAAGTTAAGGTTCCAAGAGTTATTTCACTCCCTTAAATTGCTACCATCCTAACACATATAAAAATTAGATATCCAAATAATATAGGAAGAGAAGTAAGAAAGTACACATCATACAGCCATCATCCCTCTTTATTCCTAAATTCCAAAAATTTGATCACAAATTTTGCAATATGCACATAATAGAGTGAAAAGGGGATTCCATACACATTTTATTGCCCTAATTTTCTACAAGTCTTCCTATTTTGCCACCCTCACAAGCAGCACTTTTCTTCAATAAAAAAAAAAGTTCTCCTAAACAAAGGGGAGTGTGGGTGGGGGAGAATGAAAAAAGTGTTAACTGTTTTTTCTCTAGTTAAAAGAGCAGAGAGAGATGATGAAAAGAAGCACAGACATACCAAAATTGCTCTGTTGACTATCAACAGTTAAAACTGCTACTTAAACTAAACACTGTTTTTGCCTCCAAAACGCTAAGCTACTAAGCAAAAATTTAAGCCTTCAAAGGCTTATTAGAGATCACAAATAAACCAATTCATGATCTATCTCAGCTCTTCCAGAGGTATAGCTTTTCCTCTTTATTCTTTCAGAGTATTTTCTAAAAGAATGCCCAAAACCCATGTAGTTTCCCATATGGTTACAATTATTTCACATGAAGCAAATAGGGTGTATTTCAATCAAAACATATAATAATTAGGTTAAATTGCACCCACTCCATTTAATGGATTAATACACTAGGAAGCAGGCAGAGATTAACTAGGGAGGGTAGTCTGACATCACCAAAAGTCAACTCTGCCAACCATGAGTAGCTCTCACAGTACAGGATTATTTCCCATGCCATTTTCAGTACTAGCAGCAGGTTTGCAACTCCAGCAGTGGCAAGAGCCCATAGGTTCCAGCACAGTGGTGTGTGACATTGCTGCAGTCAGCTCACAGTCCTAAATCATATCACAAAGTAAGCTTCCCCAACCTTCCCTAAGCATAGCTTGTTCTAGGATTTTCCTAACAGTTTCTTGGTTTTGGGCAATGTCACCAAAGCTCAGTGTGTCCCATGCTTTTGAGACACATCTGTTTTCCTGTCCCTCTGTGAATACACCATACAGTTGGTACACATATGGTGAAATAAATCAATCCAAAATTTCTTGGAAGCATCAAGCACGCTATGCAAGAACACATCATTCGTGTATTTCTCATGCACAAAAATCAAAGAAAAATTCAGGATGGGTGGGATATGTAGAGAACATACAATCCAAACTCTTATTCAAAGCAAGGTCAGCAATCAAAGTTGCTGAAATGCAATTCCTACAGCACTCAGGACCTTGGCCTGTCCAGGCCTGCACACCTCCAGTAACACAGATTCTGCAAAATCTCTGAGCAACTTGTTCCAGTGCTTAACCACATTCACCACCACTACTGAATTTCCTGATATCCAGCTGGAGTTTCTTTTGTTGCAATTCACAACTTTTGCATCTTACCCTTTTGCTGTCCATCTCTCAGAAGAATCTCCATTTCTCCTATTCCACTGACCCTACCTATTCAAAAGCTGCCAGGAAATTGCTTTTGAGACAATTGTTCATGATTTCTCTATATATCAATAATAAATTTACTCTTAAAAAAAGATTAACAGGGGAAGATATAAGTCAGAAAAGAAGAAGACACATCAGGCAATAGTTAGATGCGTCTTCTGCACATACGATTGGTAAAAACAGGAACACCGGCCTAATCAGAAAAAAAAAAAAAAGCAGCATCCTTAAATACTTAATTGTCTGAGAGAGACACTGCACACATTCACATTTTGCTGAGTAGCTTACCTTGCAAACATCTCTGCAATCTTTAAAGGTTCCCTCATCTCCAGACCATGCTGGTAATAGCAGATAATGTGGAAGTCGCGTTCAAGGCACCACAGACAGAAGATCATGTGCTAAGGTCCTTAAAAGTGCATACATGGAGTCTGCAATCTTTCCTGCCTGTACCAGAAGATGAATTCTGATACAGTGCTTCTCTATGTAAAGTAGCTTAACAAGATTTTTGAAACTAGAAAGAGTCACAGTACATTGGAATTATATGTGCCAGAAGTTTTTAGCTTACAGATTGCAGGCACCCTCCAGAAACATGCCTTAAAAATAGCTGAAATTCAGAGTTAATTATGCTGAAATCCAAACTTCAGACTAAAAGCAAAAAGTATGTGCAAGGTATTTAAACACAGCTAGCTTTTTCTCCAGCAGCACCCAGAGAAGAAAAAAAATCCACAAAACGTGATGAAGCTCCTATTTCTGCTAGAGTCACATCAAATTCATCAGGGAGCAAATGTCAGAGCATGACTGAAAACACCAGCTATTGCCTGATCCACAGCAGAACAAGACAATGGCTCTGTAGATGATTTAACTGTGTTTCTAAGAGTTATTAATCCAATTCGACTTTACAGCACAGATTTTTTTTTGCTGAAGGGAAAAAACCATCAATACTTTATGAACATTTTAGAAACAATGTTCTGACTGACAAATCACAGCCTTTACCATATGTATGAGAAGATAGCCGTGGAGGACTTATTATTCCTTGCAGGAGCTGTTCTGCCTGGGGGACAAGGTGGGGTGATGATGTTTCAGAAGAGCTGCATGCTTAGACCAGTTATTCTGAAGTGTGAGTAACCTGGGTTGCTAAATATGGAGTCACCAGGTTTCAGTGACTCTAGATTATTCCTATGTATTTTATTAATTTTATTAATTTCTTATATTTATTCAAAATTAATTACATGCAAACTGCAAAATAACCTGAAGGAAAGACTCCATAATGATTTAGACAGGTCTAAACACACAACCTTACATAATACTTCTGTATTACTAGACATGATGGCATTAAGTGCTAAATTTTTACTTATTTTTGGAGAACTTAATTTTCATATTCTGCTTCTGTGGGCCAGATAAACAGGTAAATACATTTTTTCCAGTATTTTTGAGCATAAGCTTCCTTAAAAATCTTCATATAGACTCTTTCGTTGACAACAGAGCATGGTTTAGTTGATATTGTGTATACACATCTGAAATTTATCATCCTGACCAGAGAAACAGAGTATGTTCACAACCACAAATTACTTTTAGTCATACATCTGCTGCACAGTTAGCGTATGTCAACTATGGCAAGAAATGTCTGCCAAGACTCTGTATACTGATTTTTTTCCAGTTCATCAATATGTAACTCCTTATTGCTTTCTCCCGTTATTCTGCAGGAAAATGTAGGAAGGAGGACTGTGAGTTCTTGAATGGTATAATCCAAGTGAGTTTTAACTCAGAGGCTGAATACAACAGCAAAGCAGGCAAGCTACTTATGCAGCAATTAAATATTTCAGCTGTGCTGAAAAAGATATTAAAAGAGTACTGATTAGAGTCTTCTAGTTCTCTTAAAATGACTTTCCATCCTAAAATGATTCTTCCCACTCCTTCCGGTCCCTATCAGACTTCTGCCTTACGACATTTGTCTTTACTCTGTTCCACTGCATTCACATTGAGTTTCTCCCTGACTTCAAAGGTCAAATATCCATCCATCCATCCATCCATCCATCCATCCATCCATCCATCCATCCATCCATCCATCTTTAACAAGGCTTTCCAGTAACAGGAGAGCACAAGCCAACTACTTCAACACTAGCAGAATCTATCCATGAAAGAGGAGAAAGAAGAAAGGGTTTCTTCACACAAGTCCAGGCAGGTCTGTGCCAGCACAAGGGATACTAATTTCAACAGAAGAACTAAAATTAGTGAGTAATAAGAGGACTGCAGTGATATGGAGAGCAGAAATAGCCCTCATACAAAATGGTATATTTTTGTGCTTTAAAACACTGTCTCAGCTACTTATGCCACATCAACAGGATAGCAGTGTGTCCAGAAGATGACCAGCTGACAGTACTGGCTTCTGCTGCCTTGCCGGAGAGAAAACCAGTGGCAGAGGCAGCAATACCTGTTCTGAAAGGCCCTCTGAGCTCAGCAATGCAAGCAAGCACAAAACACCCAATTCATAACAAACCTGCAGAAAGGAGAAAAGACAAAAATCAGAAGCACCAACAAGGTATGAGAGCCACTCACCAGTTGAGAGCTGCTAATCACTTACTACCACTTCCATACCAACATCAACCCAAAAGAACCAATTTGAACACCACTGAGGAAAATAAATCTCAAAGATCACAGGATTGCTAAACTTTGGCTTGGAGAGAGAAGATAGTCATAGAGGCGTGATTATTTGGAAGTCCATACATAGCATTTCAGTTTGCTGTGTTGCTTTTGTTAAAGAGTTTTAGAGGTTTTTATTTTCCCCCCTTTCTTGTTTTTCTCCTCAGCATCTGATATTTTTCACTGGAAATGAAAAAAATAAAAAAATACATTACGCTAGATCAAGTGATTGAGTATTTTTATGATTTTTGACCAAAACTCTCTCCAATAAAGCCATATTACACCTATTTTAAACACTCTCACTTTGGATGAAAAAACTGATGCCCACTAGCTACGTTGTAAGCTATCAGGATTCCAGGATTTAGCTCTTTCCATAAAATAACATATCCAATGTAGCTTTGTCTCATTTCAATATTTTAAATACTTGCTACTCCTGTGAATAAGTAAAGAAGATGCTGGTAATGATCTGTAATTTTCACTGCCTAACATTCTGTTCTTTCAGATAAGATGCATGCAGTATCCCATAGAAGCTCTGAACCTCATTTGCAGTAAATCCTTGAGGTTAAATCAACTCCCTGGACTTCAGGTTTGTTTTGTGCTTGCCCTGAAGCTTTGTTTAGATTCACAGCTATAGTATATAGCTGAAAGTCTCCAGGCTTCCCATGTAGAAACTAAAAAGTTATGTCTGTATCAAGAGGTATGACCGTACAGAGAACCAAGCACAGTCAATATATTAATAACACTCTTAGCCCATCTCTCCTTCTGTAGTAGCAGACATTTGCAGGAAGTTCATAAAATGTTCTCAAGAACAGGAATTCTTGTTCTGAGGTTTAAAACGGAGCAATAATTGAATATGCTTTTATTAGTTAAAAGAAACAGTATACTCAAGTTGTGTTTAAATGACCCATTCAATTCACAAAAACCAAGAACTCAAAAGAAACCAGAATTAAAGTTACCAGCTTAACTTGCCTCCAATATATCTATACACGCTAGTGTCACACTGACTGATGTCACAAAAATAAACACAAAATATTTTTATCATATGACATTCATCTGTATAAATAGCGTATGGACAGATGTATGCATTTGTCTGCTCTGCATGTCACGTAACCCTCTGGAAGACAGTTTCCATCCCGAGGTACCCCACTGCCCTGGTGACAAATTCAGCTCTTGACTGCAGACAATTAATCTGTGTGATTCAAAGCTTAATAAATTTATATAAAAGTAGTAGATCGTTTAATTAAGTCATGGAAAATGCAATCAATCGACACAACTTTAGTTCCACAGACAGAGCACTTGCTGAGACAGAGGCAATGGGTTGACAGTCCCAAAAATATATTACCACTGTGAGGATGAAGTTAAGAATGGTCATTGTACACCACTTTTTGCTGTAAAACCAAGCAGTTAAATAACTGATGGAAGCCCAAACTTCATTCTTTGCTGCTGTAGGGTGATCTTATTTACACAGATGAAGCTGAGTCTCCAGAGAAAGTTTAAAAAAATAAGCAGTCGTGGAAAAGAACTGAACCAAGAAGTTGAACCAAGTATGTTCAGATCTGTCTTATTAACCAAAACACTTCAATTAAATCTCTTATGCAAGACTGCTTCACAGATTTCTTGGCAGGAAATTCAGGGGGGAAATAGGATAATTAGTATTCTAATTAATGAAAGGAAAGGAGGATGGTTGATAAATTTGGTCAAGCACATTGACTCTAAAGGATGCATATTAGTGTTGAAAAAAGCAGAAAAACTAGTTAACAAACTCCCTACAACCTAGCAGTCCAAAGCGGACAAGAAATCAATCCAAGTGACAAATTCTGAATCTTAGAAACTCAGTTTAGAATTCAGATTTAAAACAGCAGCAGACGTTATTAACAACTAGAAAAAAATTCCTTTATTTCAAAGTAGTCAAATTGTCTTTTCTAAACCTACATGAAGCATGAATTCCAAACAGATTTTAACAAACTAATTATCTAATTTGCAATCACATGTGCAATCAATCATGTTTGCAGCCCTAGAACTTTAAATTTGAAGTATCAGTTGGATCTAATAATGTAACCATTCATTGTTTCATATAATCATAGAGAATTTAAGATTGGCAGGAATGCCTGGAAGTCATTTAGTGTAAACCCAGAATCAGAACAAAGCTAACTTCAAATAAATCAAGCTGCCTAAAGCACTTACAGGGGTATGGTTATCAAACATAGTTTAGAAACCCTTCATATTTAAGTACCACGTTGATGAATTGGTATAGGAAAAGTTTAAAGAAAAACACCACAATAAATTACTTCAAAGTTATCAAAAGAAATGAAATTTTGTCTGTCTAGTGAGTAATATTAGACTGCATTTCCCAGAGAGGGTGTGGATTCTCCTCCTCTGGAGATACTCAAAAGCTGTCTGGACACAATTCTGAGTGATGTGCTTCAGGGGACCCTGCTTGAGCAGGAAGGTTGAACTAAGTTGTCTCCAGTCCTCCCTTCCAACTCTACCCATTCTGTAATATTTAGAAGGCCTCCTTAGATAATCCAACTGAGCCAATATTTACCATTGCAGGTGAGTCTCAAGACACTGTCTTTCCACTGTCCTAATTCATCAAATGCACTGAAATATTGGCATTTGGGAGCTTGGTGCTTTCATAGCCTTTAGTGTACAACATGGTAAACAAACACCGAATTGCCTGTTTTTACAAACCAACATCAACTGGTCCCCTTCCCCATCCCCTTCTTCCTTAGACACTGAAAAAATTGTGACAAATCAGCTGATCATATTTTTGTTAATTAAAATTGGGAAATACTTAAGGAAACACTTCTTCCTACACTATTTCTTCAATCCCTGCCTCTCCAAAAGAAAAAACAAACAAAAAATGTTGAAAAGAAAATTCAATCTTGCAGTTAAAACACATGAAATTGTTAGATTTGGGAGTTCAGCTATTGAGAGTCAATATAAACTTTCAAAAAGCCCCCAAAATCCAACAAATACCAGCAATTGTAATAAAATATTAAATTCCCTAATATTTTCCTCTTTTTTTTTTTTGGAAAATCTCAGTCTATACCTTCCTTCTAAGATTTCATAGAAGCATTTAGGGCAGAGATATAAGAAAGGAAAAGGTAGGAAGAAAGGTACAGAAACTGTACAAAATGCACATGTAGGTGAAAGAGGTGAAACAATTAGCTGTACCTTGAAAGAAGACAAAATTGAAAGCTAAAATCAGATGTACCCACAGAACACACACTGCATCCTACATGTAACAAACATGAATTATATAAATTCTCCCTGTTCCACATGGGGATTCAATTCCACACAGACCAGGATTAAATTTATTATTTTTCTTTATTGATGGAGTTGGGGGGTCTGCTGTTTTTATTTGCCTAGAGAGGAAAAGCTTTGAAACACAGTGAAGGGAAACAAAAATCCAGCTTCATAATTTTTAAGCCTTAGTGTTAGCATCTGCACATCTGACATCTGTCAGTTTTATTTACCTTTGCACAGGAAAGCTTCACTGAAACCAAATTTAAGATTTGCCATCTTCTCCCACCCTATGAAGACACTATTTACTGAACACACACATGCGTGCATGTATCTTTTCCGGGTTAAGTAACGGTGGCCCGTCCACCGTGGTCGAAATCGGTAGTTTTCGCCCAGGAATTTGGATGGTAAATGGACGACAACATGACTCCCACACCACACGATGTGGGGAACGACATAAGATTCCCACTCGAGAGTGGAGTCACAAACCAGAACGGATTGGGGTTATGCCATGCACTCCCAGTGACGTGGCCCTGTACCAGCATGACTGCACATTCCCTTTCCAGTGGTTTCTCCTGGGCGCAAGGCGGAGTTCTGGGATTTGGTCACGACTCCACTGCTCGACGCCACTGGGTTGCAAACAGCGCGGAGCCATTCGCGTGGCAGCTCGTGACCTTCGTCCTGTCTACGCCACAGCTGTTGGATTTGGGCACCCAGGGACACGCTGGATTCGAGTAATGTGCCGTGCCAACACAGTTGCTCAGCCAACATACATCTCCCTCCAGATGCAGAGGACCGACTGAGCCGGCCCTGGCCTGGCAATGACATAGGTCCCGCTCCATGGGGGGTCCCGTAAGTCATGGCAGCACTACCCCGCCCAAGTGCTGCTGACTTTACCCAGCTGCACCACCTCCGTGGGTCAGGAGCAAACAAGCAAGGCAGCCCATGTCTCATGACTTGGCAAGATCATGAGTCGCATGGGGAAGCTTTTGTTTCACCGGATGGGATGCGGCCATCCCATAGTACTCCATGCAGGTGGTGAAGCCGCATGGAGGGCGGGAGTGCCCCAGTTCTCCCACACTGGGGCAGAAGGCCGCTTTGGTTACCCTTCGCAGGGCATCCAGTGGGACCGTGTGGAGGTACGGCCTCTGCAGCTAAGCCCAGCTAGTAACAACTTGTCCCGTCTCAAGAGAGTCATAGTTAAAAGGACTAGTCTCTATTCCAGCTTCTACCCCTCATTTTATTCCTACAGCAGGGTAGTCTTACTATGCAAGATCCTAAAAAGCACTCAGTGAAGGGAGATTTTCTCCAGCAATTTAGGATGCTGATCAAAACACCACAGCTCCTGGGAAAAAGTCAGACTCCTTAATCACTGAAGCGACATTTCCTGAGATGGAGAAATCAGTTTTAATAGAGGCTAACTGATTTGTTGTACTGGACAGAGCCTCTTTCCAAAAGCATCTCTAGAAGGCAACAGATGAGAGGCTGCATAATTTCCCAGGCAAGACGTATAAGCAACACACAGAGAACAGAAAGTGATAAGCTTTTTCTTCCCTGCAACAGAGTGAACGGAATAAGTGATCACCCAGCTCCAGGACACAGTGGGAACAGACCACAGTTAGGAACTGGTGCAAATCCAGACTCCACCAAGCAAGTGGCAAAAATCTCAGGTTTATTTCTTTGTTAACAGTACAAAGGCTGGTAACTGACAGTGCAACCACAGCCAGAATAAAAAGCTTGTATGATAACTAATTTGATTGGAGATTAATCATAAATTCCTATCAGTATGACAAAAACAATGAAACTGAAAAGAGCAAGACAATGAAGCAGAGGTGATGCACACAGTGCATAATTGTCTTGCTGCTTCAGAGGGAGTCGGGAAGACCGATACACCCTTTGCATCAGTTCAGTCAGAGTGGCCCAGTCCATAAAAATTATGATTTTCCTGATCACTGTCATACTTTTCTTCTACAAATGTTTTTCTCACAAAGATATCCAGAGTGAGCACTCAGAAATGGGCTTTTTTCCCTTTACATTGCTCGCATAGGTTAAAAATTAGCACATTACTGAACATTATGATAATAGCAGACCCTAGTGCTAAGTCTTCTCTCAAGAATCCTTTGTGCCAATGATTTCTACCTTTTGGAAAAAGGATTTAATTGTCCCACTTAAAAATATCCCACACAATCACAAATCCATGTATCAACAAGGGGAATTGCAAAATATTGTAGGAATGATTGTATTTTAATAGCTTTTACACTAGATACAAGTAGTATTACTCTTTTTTTTCTTTTTAAAGATTTGCAGGACTCCATTTTACATGTACCCACACGTGCTAATGGTAATACAACAGATTTTAATATAGCGTCTCGTGTTACCAGATGGCCCTTCGGTGCTGTGTTTTATTAGTTTGTTTTGCCCAAGAAATATTTGGCCACAGAACCCCAGCATGTCATTGATTTTATTACATTGGTGAATTATCTCAGAGTCTGGCAATACAAACTACTTTGGCAGTCATTAATTTAATTTATGTTTTGTTATTGCTGAAGAAACCCCTTTATTATTCCCCACTGCTACCACTGTCTTTGCATCAATTCCAACTGACGGTTTTCAACGCACATCATTTTTGCTATCAATTCATTTTCCTTGTGTCCTATCCTTTTGGCGCTCTGGGTGGATTCAGCATCCAGCTCAGCTCCCATTTCAGCCCATGTCCTGGCTGTCCCTTCCTCCAGCCAGCACTGGTGACAGAGTCCCTGTCAGCCACGGGCTCTGGGACAGGCGCCAGCCTGGCAGTGCTGCGCTCGATGCTCCAGTGCCTCTCCATCTTGCTGCGAGCATGGGCTTCGTGCGCACACCGCGTGCGGGAGGGGAGCGCTGGTGGGAGACCTCCTCGCTCCTCGCAGAGGCACCTGCAGCTCCTGCAGCCCTCCTGTCAGCTGCCAAGAGCACAAAGCAAACCTCCTGCGCTGAGCAAACAAACACCGTCCACCCAAAGCGCGCAACGCAAATATTTTGCACAGAGCCGAGTGTGATATATTTACTTCCAAATACAACTTACTCTAAACACTTTCAATGGCTGAACCAAAATAATTATAGTGGCTAAAAAAAAAAAAGGCTACTTTTCATCCATATGTAGGTCATCCAGTGTTGGAACTTAAAACTCTCAGATCCACAACACAGTTGATAGGAATGACTGGAGGGGAAGCAGCATGTAGAGCAGTCCATATGGGCAACATATGCTCCACCAGGAAACCACTAACTTTGTGACAGAAGCAGAATATTCAGGATAAGAAATTATTATACATGGCTCCAAGAACAAGAGTGCAGTCTAAAGATGGCAGGCAATATATCCAACTACAAAATATCCCATTAGAGTCATCTGTGGGAAGAGTACATGCATGATCCCCGGCTACAATATTAAACAGAAAATGTGCTAAAATGCACAGGCACCTGATACAGCCAAGGGTTTCTTTCATGAATTCAGTCTAGAGGCAACGCACTAGAGCAATTTCTGTCTAAAAAACTCCATATATTAAAAAAGACAATCATTAAAAAAAAGGCATGGCACATTTAAAAAATATTAGCTGATTAGCCAGAATTTGTGTATTACCAAATAAGATGTGAAGGCTTATAAAAGTCCTTTCCAAGAAGCCTAAAAAGTAGAAAACTTTTAGCTGTTAGCACAGCAAGTCCTCAAAATCAGCAGCCAAGAAAAGATCCAGCGAGCTTGGGAAAATTGGCTGTTTAGGACAGAAGAGTTATAATAATCTTCTATTCTTCCCTTGAAAGGTGATAAATCCTACTAGCATCACATTTAAATATGCACAACCTTAAAACAGAAAAAAAAATTCAAATCAAATTTTCATTAATTCTTCAGGACCTTAAAAAAAGAAGAAAAGGAAGGCAGGGTAACACTGTTAGTGTCTGTCCTAGTTCAGATAGGAATTAATAAAGATAAAGCAAAAAATGCTACCAGGCAGAAAAATATTTCTGTGAACTACTGCAACAGCCAAAGCTGTTTGTCATCTCTAGGTAAAGACTCACTGGTGACTATCAAATCCAAATGTGAATCATAAATTTTGAGTCTGCCACAAGTTTTCATCTGATGTGCAGAAAGGTGTGCAGAAATCGGTGCACTTCCTACGTGGGATAATCACTGTAAGTAACAGAGAGAAATTCTATTCAGAACTCAGCTTGAAGCCACATGTAAACCTACAACTTTCAGCTGTAAAACAGGTGACTAACAGCTGCATCCCACAAGATAATAACAGACAAAATCTTTAACAGTTCTGAAAGTGTATAAAACCTAAAAAGTACAGTTAAAGTGTCTGAATGAGCTGTGTTGTTTTGAGCAGATAAAATAACATTTATTATGTTTTCTGTTTTCTGCTTTGACTAGACATTCAAAGTTTTTCAAGAAAGCCTATGATTTTCTATGAGCAGAAATTAAAACTGAAGTTAGAATCTTTGGGGCAGGGACAATCAGAAGCTATTGTAAAGTAGAAATTTATTATTTCTTTCGTATTTCTCAATTTCTTGGATTGAAAGACTATGAACAACATGAGAAACTCATGATCTCCCAGTTTACAGATGATTTCCCAGAGGACAGTGTGTAGTTCTCTTCTTACACTCCTGTTTTCTTTATCTCCTCTTTTTCCCCCTTACATCTCTTGTAAAACCACACACTTCATAGCAGAATTCCCTACCACAGTAGGGTGTATTAATAAAATATTTTATAGAATGTACAATATTTTAACTATTCAGAGCTACGTTCTTTGCCATTTCATTCATACACCTACAGACACACTTTTACTGTATGTGTCAAACCTATTTACCTTGCTGAGGTGACTCTACAGGTGCATGTAACTGAATACAACAGTCATTTCCCCCTCTTTTGCTTCTTATAAAATGCACTCGAGGGGGTGACCATGCAGCTTGAGTTCTAATCAAACTGTTAACTTAATGGAAAAGCAAAGGAAATAGAGGAAGGGGAAACCCAGAAATTTGCTAAATGCTACCTTTCTTAAACAATACATCCTCTATGCATTCTAAATGTATATATTCACAGTCTTACAGACCCCTGCTCTCTCTCTTATAGACTAGAGAGTACAAAGGTCAATTATCCCATAAAACTCTTGTGTGCCAGTAGAAAAGATTCCTGGTTTGAACTTTAGGGTATGCAATGGATGCATTATGGAAGAAAAGTGTATGGGAGAATCAGCACAACACTATCAATTTCTTTTCCTTTCCTCTCACATATCTCAGTAGTAAGCAGTTATAAACCCTTAAAGGAAAGTGCTACCTAATTATGTCTTTATCAGCATTTCTTTATATTACAGTTGCACAAAAGACGAAAGTCATAATTTAAATGCAAATTAATGAAGATAAGCCAAATACTCAGAATTTTTTAGAAAATCCATTTTCTAATGAAAGAGAACCACAAAAGAAGTTTAAGTATTAAGAAACACAGAATAATTAACTTTATTTTCAAACAAACAGATCTCAATTCAGAATTATGTAGTATTTCATTTTCTGACAAGAACTTGCGATTTCAAGTCATCAGTTAATTACACAGCAACTTGTCTGGCAATAAAACCCCTTTGACAGAAATCTTAAAGCTCAAAGACACTTTCCAGTGACAATTTCCCTCCACAGATTCAGGAGCATATGTTATGTCAAGACACAGATTTCTGAGTTTATAAAGTTCTGGAAGAGCTTTCAGGGATTCAAATAGACATCCTATATCCCACAAATTTTCTAGGCTCAGCCTTTTAATTTGAACTAGAAAGGTAGGAGAAAAAATATAAAATATTGATGAAGTTGGACTGGACAAATGAAGGAACTCATTTAATTTCATAAGTAGAAAGCCTCTGACCCACTCAAGTAAAGCAAAATAAGGAAGTCATTAACAGGAAAAGGACACAGTAGAAAGTGTTTAAATTGGTGAGTTTAAGTATGTTCTAGTACTTTTTGGATTGCAGAAAGATTTTGTATACTTTTACAAGCATTGTAGAAAAAGAAAATCACAACGGAGCAAACGCATTGGCAAAAACATTGTATGACGAACTAGGAGCACAAGAATCATTACTAACAAGGTACTACTTTTTTCAGTAAATGCAGCCTAAGCTTCTACAACAAAAAGTCCAAAAGACTCTGGTCACATCAGCATTGGATAGTGGTGGCTCCTTCTTCTTTGTACCCTCACATGAGATGCCTTTGATTGTATATAATATGTAATATGTATTTATGTTGACAGCTGAACAGCATGCAGACAGTGCAGACAAACAGGCATAGCACGATCTGCTCATCCTGATGCAAACACCTGGAGATGAGACTCTGCAGTCCTGGAACGCCTCCTGCACCTCTGCCAACCATGGAAAGTGACCTGCAGGACACAGCCAGACATTTCCACTAGCCAGCTCTGCTTGGTGGTGCCGAGCAATAGGACAAGAGGCAAAGAGAAAAAATGATGCACCAATGTTCCACCTGAATATCAGGAAGAACTTCTTTACTGTGCAGTGACCAAGCACAGGAACAGATTGCCCAGAGAGAGTGTGGAGTCTCCCTCACTGGAGATATTCAAGAACTGTCTGGACATAACCCCATGCAATGTGCTCTGGGATGGCCCTGCTCGAGCAGGGAGGGTGGACCAGACAACCCACTGGGGTCCCTTCCAACCTCACCCATGCTGTGATTCTATGGCTCTGTGATGAATTCCACTTGTTCTGCCATATAGGGTCCAATTCCCTCATCCTTGAAATAATTACCAAAACTTAAAAATTAAAATAAAAATAAATAAATCTGTTCTTTCAGAAGTAAATGTAATTTGCACCTTTGCACATAAAAAAATCCTCCTGCCCACAAACTGTCAGAAATGTATTAAAAATTATTTTTCTCGAAGAGGCCACTAAAAATGGCCATACTGTAAATATCAAATAAAGTCTTATCCAAATTATAAAAAGCACTTTTCTCCATACACTTCTAAAAAGGTACAACTGAAATAAGTGCATTCAAAAAGGAAACTGTGATATAATTTCCATCAGTAGGCAATAAAGGAAATATGATTCAACTCCTGATTTAGAAAGACAAACCTAATTTTAAAGGGTTTTTTTGGTTAAAATTCATCAACAATTTCAAATTAATGTCAAGTTGCACTACTGTATGTAACTGGATGTTACTCAGTTTTTAGCTGTAGGCTGACAGTGTGTTTCTAACTGCGTTTCTTTGGCTTCCTGATTCTTCCTGAAGAAGTTTTACCTTGTCTTACAGAGTTTTTCCTTTTTTTTTTTTTTTTTTGTATTTCAAGTGATCACCTACACTAGAAAATTTAAGGTGACTTCTCCAGCAAGAGGAACAATCTAAACTCAGTTCATGCACCTATGCATTGCACTATCACAGTTAAAGCCCAAGAACTTCTGAGTAGTAGCAAGGGGTTACTAGAAGGGGTTACTGCTGGAAAGTATTAAGTCCTGTGCTTCCACACCAGATGAATTCTTAAGTCCCCTCTATTAGACACCTACATATAGTAACTACAGTTTAACTTGTAGGATTTATGGTTTTATTCTGCAAACCTAAAGCATTAGGACTCAATAATATGAAGTAAGTTACAATAATTCTTAGGATTTCTATTGTTTCAGAACATGATCTCAGTGTTAAAAAGTGAGCTATCATGAGAAAATAAAACTGGCTTTAGAGCAAAATTGCATGTACTTCAATATAGCTTTTCCTTCAAGCATATCAACCGTCTCAAAGTGAACTGGACTATTCAGACAGCAGTGCAAAATGCTAATTCCATTCCTTGTCAGCGTTTCAGCATGATTTTAATCAAAGGAATTTAATTCCTCTTTTCTGCAGGAAAGGACAAGAATAGGCACAAATGTGAACAGAATTAGGCTCATATACAAATATTTCTGTATGCTTGACTAACAAACTATTGGATACACTTAGCTGCCCTTCTCAGCAATTCTGAACAATAAAAAGCATCTTGAAACCCAGAAATACAGTCTAGTTGCCAATACACCCCCTGACAGTAATGGGATGTAGGACTTCATGCTGCCTGCAACCTTGTGAAAATCACACAAGGCTGGCTCTCCATCTTTCCCCAATTCTCACACATCTCAAGTGCTGAGTTCTCCCCACCCTGCTGCAGTCCAAACAGCCAGCCTTCTCCACAACAGCTTATCTATAGTTCTCAATGCCAGCTCAAAACTAAATATTTCTTCAAGTGCATCAGGTGGGAAAGAACAGAAAAGACAAGAATTTCTGCTGTGCAATAAAATGCAAAAGCTTTTGCAAAGAGGTTTTGTCCCCTGTTCTTCCTTCCCTGGCACATTAAAAGCCAGGAGGGATGAAAGTCAATCTCTGATCTCCTATAGTGGTATAGGGTCACCTTTAGAGACAGGGTGCATCAACACAGCTCTTATATCCTTCCTGGAACAGATCAAAGCCACAATGGACAGAAACCTCTATATTCATGTTTTCTTTGTCTCCTTCAAGTAATAGATAAAACCCAAGAGAGACAAAAAGAGAAAATAAATAAGCCTCCCAAGATACTTCCAACTAAAAGAGCTCTTTCATGTTCCAGCCTTAAAATTACATCCAGTTTAGGCATGAAAACATGTGGCAAAAATACTGCTACATTAAAAAAAACCGCAATGCCACTGGTGCACAAAGGGAGCAGAGGCTGCTTTGCACCTCTGAGGGTCCACCCTCACACAAAGGGAGGTCAAGTTTGACTCGCATTCCCTCTTGCTTTTTTAAGAAAAATTGCAGAGAATAGCAATAATCACCACGAAGTAGTAATATTTAATACAAGGGGGTTTAAGTGACTCCCACATGTGCTTCTATTGCTAGAGAGGATAGAAATGAAGTATTTATAAAGTCCACTGTTTTTTCCTCCTGCATTATTTAAACCAATTGTTTTGCTTTAAATAAAAAGGCGCACTATGACAACGGACTGGGCAGTTCTTGATTCAAGACTACCCCTTCTCTGGGTGCATAACTGAAAAGTGGTACAAAAATAAAAAGAGCAAAATATCCAGTCCACCTAGGCTGAAAAGAAAGGAACAAGAAGTTAATTACATCTTTTTCCAGTAAGAAAGGGGGATGGAAGATGGATTTAAATGTTACCAGATAAAAGTAATCAACATTATTCTACTAGAAAATATCCCACATGCATAGAGAAGAACAAACCCCACAAATAAATAAACAATCACTGTGTTGTGCAAACACACAGTTCACTTCTAAATAATCTCGCTCTTCCTATGCACAATTAAGCATACTTAGATGGATGCTTTGCTTGAGTAAGCAAGGCTGACAGCACTCAATTGGAAACCCCTTAATTGGCTCACACAGCAAAAATGTCAGTTTTTGACTGCAACTTTGTATCTATGTGTGTGAAGCGATCCCCCCCTTTCACCACAGCCCATCCCAGAGCCCAGAGGGGCATCCAGGCAATCCCCACGGTGATGAAGCCATGGAGCATATCTTGGAAAAACTCCTTGAAACACCTCTGTAGGTCAAGGGAGGATTTGAAAGCACGACGAAAGAATATTCTCTGTGTCCAGAAATGGTATTTTGCAATCTACATAAAAAGGACCGCTTGCTCTAGACAAGTTATTGCATTGGGTGTCATTGCCCAGGCGCTGACCATGAGATCAGGGGTGGCCTTGTGAAGGGAGGCCAGAGCTGCCCTTGGATGGACACAGCAAATCCGGACAGCTCGGACCCACCCTACGCAGGGCAGGCTGAGCCCCTCAGGCACAGCCACTCCACCTCTGGGAAAAGACACTTGAGAAAGGGCAAAACCTTGCACAGCAGTGAGGAGGGAGGGAAAACGTGTGAGAACCAGCCCTGTGACATCCAGGTGAGAGAAGAAGGGGAGGAGGTGCTTCAGGCACAGAGCAAAGAGACCACGGTGGAGCAGGTTGTGCTCCAACAGCCCATGGGAATCGCTCCAGAGCATGTGGTATTTTCTGAAGGACTGCAGAGCCAGGGGAAGATCCATGCTGGAACAAGGGAAAAGTGTGAGGAGAAAAGAACAGCAGGGAGAAGCTGTCCTGTACTGATCACAGCCCCCATTACCCTTCCCCCTGTGCCACTCATGGTGGGGAGGAAGAGGTAGATGAGCTGGAAATGAAGGAGTGATAAGGAGCCTGAGAAAAAGGTGAGGTGCGATGGGAGTGGAAGGCATTTTCTTTTTGACCACTGTTTCTCACCATCCACATCTTGTGACTGACCATAAATTAAATTAATTCTCCCCACGTCAAGTCTGGTTTGCCTCTGATGGTAACTCTTAAGTGATGTCCCTGTCTACCTCGACACACAAACTTTTCCATCTTATTCTATTCTCCTGTCATATTAAGAAAGGGAATTAGAGAGCAGCTGGTTGTATTTGGCAGCTGGCCAAGGTCAACCCAGCAGAGCTATAAAACTCTAATTTCTGTCTAGTAAATCAAGTCTTCGGCAGCTGTGTACCCTGAAAAACCTCCAGAAGCTAAAACCTCCCTCTGCAGCCAAAACCACAAGGTGCTGGCCAGCCCTCTGACACAGCTAACAAGCAAACACAAGTTACAAAAGAAAACTACAAACAGCCATGCTGCCTTTGCCAGTGTCATCATGCTGTGTGTTTCCCCCCAAATCAATGAGACCCCCCTACTCAGCTTAGGGTAGCACAGAATCACAGAATGGCTTGGAAGTGACCTTAAAGATCATCTAGTTTCAACCTTCCTGCCATGGGCAGAGAACTTTCGACTAAACCAGGTTACTGAAAGCCCCCTCTGACCTGGCCTTGAGCACCTCCAGGGATGGGCAGTCCAAAACTTTTCTGGGCACTTTGTTCAAGTGCCTCATCAACCTCACAGTGAAGAATTTCTTCCTAACGTCTAACGTAAATCTATCCTCCTTCAGCTAAATGTCACTCCCCCCTTGTACTATCACTACGTGCCCGTGTGAAAAGTCCCTCTCCAGCCTTCCTGTAAGTGCCCTTACAGCTACTGGGCACTCGATATGCAAAGATGGTAAAACAGATGATGATTTGATCAATGAAGAAAGAGAGTGAGAGGGTGGTGAATGGCTGAAGATGAAAACTGGGGAAAACAGGAAACCAGAGGTGAGTCAGTTTGCACAACAAGGCTGGGACAGGACCTGGAAGTACCACAGGGAAACAGAAAAAGGCCAGTGCAAGGAGACAAGACTGACAGGAGAGTTCCATTGCAGGATGATTTTTGTCAGAAAAGCAAATTAGTTGGGAAAATGAGCAAGAACTGGGTTGAAAAGCCCTTAAAAGTCAATTTGGTGAAATAAATAGGGCTGCTGTCTGTGTGATGGCTGCCCTATGGCATATCCTTCAATATGTTCAGGAAAAGCAGCAAGGCTGTCCACCATGGCATGGCATGGCAGGGAGGGCACCAGCCACGCTTGACAGTAATGTCCTTTTCTTAGCTGCAACCCCTCCTCAAGCTTCTCATCTGCTTTTTCACTGGCATCCAGGTCTGACATGAGTCTGAACTCTGAGAAATATTAATTTAGTTAATCCTCTGCCAAGCTTTCTATACCACCTGAAGTGCTTTAGACCACTGTATTACAAGAAGTAATTATTTTTAAGACCACATCCCAACAATACTTTTGTTTACCCCTCTGAAACAGTTTATTCTTTTCCATCCCCTCTCAAAGTTATAGCAATGAGTTCGCAGAGCAAAACTAGGCAGCTCATAGAAAGCATCTCTATCCTTGAGAAACAAGCAGCTATATGAATGGGAGAGCTCTTATAAATTCTCAAGTGCCAGGTTTTAGAAGGACGTTACACTTGAACACAGATTTGCAGTAAACAGAAAGAGAAATCAATACAAATGCTACATTATGCCCACAGCATTTTTGTTACCACTTTGTAAGAATCTTCTCTAAATAACTGCATCCCTGTGCTGAAGTTCATATTCCAGCTAAACAGAAGCCAGCAAAAGGCTCCAAAGAAACCAAACAGGAAGAGCTACTAAACCTAGAGCCAAAATTACTTTTCCTCATAATCAAGAGAATTTAGAATAAAATACTAAACAAAACTAGTTTTTGCCCACAAAGATCTGTGAATAATGTTAGGGTTTTTTTTTGGCTTTTAAACAAATACGATGACCTATGAATATGGTTTAAGACTACACAAATGTAGGCTTGAAGTTCTGACTTCTCTGTTCTTTTTTTTAATGAACAGCATTTTATACTATGGCTCCAAAATAAGCTCATCAAGCTGATCAACCTGCAACAACACTGGTAGAGACAAACATACAATGACTTAAAAAAAAAAAAAAAAAAGGAAAAAACTGTGTAATATAAATGACAAAAGCTCCATGATCTCAGCTACATTTAGATTCTATGATTGAAGACAGTCTTCTATCAACACAGCAAGAAGTCAGTCAAGAACTTAATACAAAAACTTTTCAGAGCCTTTCTGACCAGAAATTTCAGCACCAGAATGGTGCATATCTATTACAGTGTCCCACAGGTGATAGGAGTGAACACAGTTCCCAGAGAAAAGAGAGACTGTGAACTCCAAGACAACCAAAAGATAATAGAACACAATTGGTCATTGAAGGAATGATTAGAAGTATGAAGAATACTGAAGGTATATTTCACTATTTTTTTGATCTTGCAGGTTATAATTCTGTTCTCAAAAGGCAGCACATTACTTAATTTTGTATTTTAGTTTTCATGTTGCTTAGTTATTTCTGATGTACTTTCAGCTACATTCATTAAATAATTCACATTTACAGATGTGCCTCTCAACATTTTGACACTACTCAGTAATCCAATCTGGCTTTACAAACCAGCCAACTTAAAACTAAGCAAAACCTACCCAAAATGAGTAAGTTTTTAATGACAATTCTGCTCTAATGTTACTGACATACAGAAATCCCACATCATGATCTTTTCTGAGATTAGAATTCCCTGTAATGTACATGTCTGTTTCTTTGAATGGAACACTGATTCCCCAAGGCATTGTCTCTGACGCATAAGAAGTCAAAGCTTGCAAGGAAGCAAAGCAGTCTCATAAAGGCACTAAGTCTTCCTTGGAAAAAAACTGAAACTTTAAATTTTAAAAGCCCATATGCCAAGAAAGTTTGCTTTTAAAAATTGCAAGAAGGAGGTAGAACTTCTGTTCCTGTTTTACAGATAAACATATGATGGCATGTTGTGAAGCATGAAGTTACTACAAAAGGTTTCAGAGGCAGCAAGCTACCTCAAAAGGCCCTTCTCTCCAGAGAATGACAGAAAATAAGATTAACACTCTTGAGAAAGGAGAAAGCACACAAACTGTATAAAGCATGAGATTCTGTTTTTCAAATTATCTTAGGTAGAACAAGTGCTATCATCTCCTAAGATCTAACTTTGTAAAGTTGAGAACTGGACAGACCAACACCTAATGCCAAAGCTCAAACAGCAGTGCTGCAGTAGCCACTTCTCTACAGTCAGAACATTATAGGGGAAAGCATTTTTTCTAGGTACACTCAGTCCAACAGAAGGGTAGAAAAGGAAGAGAAACTCATCACGAGAGTTTGCTTCTTCCTTCAAAGCAGTGTTTTTGAACCTAAAAATATGAACAGGCAGGCAACCAACACTCAACAACAAAACAATTTTTTAAAAAGGAAATTTTTTTTTAAAAAAGACAGCACACCAAAAAAAAAACCCAAGCCAATAAGTCAGTTGCTATAAATGAAATAAGGCCTTTTTTCAGGGAAAATATCTTTCAAACAATTGTTTAGAAAATAATATTCCGTGTAAGCCAAAAATCAGACCTTTTTCATAAAAATATATAGTGAATTATTTAACCATAAACAGTATCAAACAACAGAAAAATAAGGAAAAGAAAACAATAAACTGCGGGCCTTCTGTAAACACTATCTCATCTTTTGACAAGGGAGTTTTCCCCCAGGATTTGATCTCCATTTCTTCTAAATTTCTGAGCTATGCAAACAACGCAAACTCAGCCTAAATTTCTAACTTCCAACAACAAAGATTTTCAGGCATATTTACCCACATCATATTGCTCCTACAAACAACGGCTACAAAGTAATCTAAAATAAATAAAGATTGATGGCCAAGTTGCTTATATACAGTAAAGTCCCAGAATCACATGTTAAAGAATAAATTCACACTCTCCATGAGCCATCTGGTTTAAAGCCAAGTATTTTTCTCCTCCACCCAAAAGTCTTGTACAAACATAAGAATAGTACATTATTGTTCTTTTGAGATGAACACACCTAGAAAAACTACACAATTCCCTCTAAGGCAGATTCACAAACACATCCCTTTCTGAACAGGAGGCTAAAATAAATATTAAAAAAAAAATCAAAATAAATATTAAAAAAATAGCAAAATAAATATAAAAAAAATTACAATCTGGGTATTACCACACACCTAATATTCAGTGCAGTAGTACCCATTCATATTGATATGACTTCAACCAAGTAACACTAAAGTCCTTTCATCACCTTCAGGTGCATCTAAGTCACAGAACAATTAGTAATTGCTCATCTGCATATTAGCTCAACAGGCATTTTAAAGTCAACAGATTTGCCTCAGAGAACTGTTTGGTACCAGTGTATAAATTACCCAAGTCTTTTAGATGTTTGTCCCTTCTCTAACAATGAATTTTATCTTTAGTCATAAACAGTAGGCTCTCAACCACCCACAGTTTTGTAATTCCTATTCATTTTACTAAATTAGTATCTTGAAAGCAGAAGAGCTAAAAAAATGAACAGTTTGAGGTGTTCCTTTTATTCATGTCTGACCTTCAGAAGCACTATTGTCAAAACAGGTAAAAGCATTTAAATAAATTTTTGAAAAAATACCAGTTACTAGGAAACACTATACTACCCAAACTAAAAGTATGCTCAGTTCTGAAAAGTTTAAAAAAAAAAAAAACCTGAGAATTTTCCTTTGCTAATCTTTCCAAAGTTGTCTTTTAAATCAAAACATTCAAGCAAGGGTGTCCATCACCATCAGGAAGGGAAAATCCAGATTGTCTCCCCTAAAACAAATTATTCCCCCACTCATCTGCCTATCCTTATATCATGTGTTGACTCCTCTGCCAATACTTAGCCTCCTGAAAAATAATTACAAAAATTACAATGTTCAGATTACGTGATCTCAATTATTTCATTTAAAACAGAAGTGAGGATGGGAGTTTTACTTCTGCAAAGCATATTATGAAACTTCTTCTGGTGCAGCTGTGTCCCACGGTCTCACTTTCAAGAGAGGTGTTGTAAGGTAATAAAGACACAAACTTTAACCGGAACTTTTACCACATTCACCAGTAGGTCTTTTAAAAGTACTGCTTTCAGGGAGAAGCAAATCACTGAAACAAAGGGAAGTGTGCAAATCTCTCAGTCTAGAAACAAACCTAGAAATATAGACCCAACAGCTGACTAGAAACAGTCAAAAACTGGCAAGTTTTCATATCACAATAGTCCATGCTCAAATTTACCTATTTTAATACAATGGCTGGCTCCGTGGCCATACCACATTATGTCGCTCTGGACAACTTGGTGGAGCTGGCATTTAACACTTGCACACTCTTAAAGACAGAAGGCCATAGCGAAAGGAGACACAACACATTTAGCCGTAATTCACACCTGCATAGGTTAGGAAAAAAATATAATAATATTTTTAATTCTGCACCAATTATTATTTAATTTCTTGATTTCTGCTTAAAGGAAATGGCCAAGAAGATTTTCTCACTCTGCCTGATGCTAGCAGACCAATTCACAATGAGGTATTTAAATTAAAATGTTAAAGTTTACCAGCCTGTTCCTTTTTTCGTTTTTCCTAATTCCTACTGCTTTATCATTCAGAGTGGTATGATTTTTCTCAAAGTCTACCACTTAAAAGGAACAATCTCAGAAATGTTTATTTCTAAGTGTTGCATAATGTCATTATTAGCATTTTATTTCAAATTGTGACTCATGGAAATTCATTCTGAAAAGCTACAAAATAAACGCACTGGGACGCACGCAGTGAGAGACCAGAGCAATAATGAAAATGAGAATGGAAATCAATAAAGAGGAAAGAACTAGAGCAATAGGACCTGGACCATATCACAGACCATAATTCAGTGGTGACTAACTTAGACTGCATGCTAACAACTGAATGCTGGCAGGAAAGCGTTTGATCAAAACCTATCTGACAGAGCACAGAGCTCAAAAGGCAAATCATGCAGGTCTCTCTAAAGCTACTCTAATTAGAGCTTAGTGGTGTGACCATTTTTTGTTCCCTTCTTAAGGAAAAAAAAAAGAAAGTAGTCTTAAAACTATTACTCTCTGTAACTCTGTAAATGCTTAGTTACAGCTTCACAACATATTCACAGAGCATCTGCTTGTGCAAACTCCCACTGAGCCACAAAGGTTTCCTTGCTCAAGTCCCCTGAAGGCCAGGAACGGAGCAGGGCATAGCACACGGGTGAAGGGGAAGAGGTTAAGTGACTCCAGGACAGCACCCCTATTTAATTACATGACGGCAGGCCAGATAACATCAGATGTCTGAAGGAAACAATGAAAGGAAGTCAGCTGAAAGCCTCCCAGCCTTCCCTGATGACAACAACCTCGCTCAAAGTGTAAGAAAAACAGGCCAACACTGGAATTACGGCACTAGAATGAAAGCTGTAATATTCAAAACCAAGGGATAACAAAGACACTTTCAACAGGGGCACTACAGGTCTGCTTTGACAGCATAATCCCTCCAGGCAAGGAGAAGTGCTACTAAGGAGCCCAGGGAAAGAGACTGGAAAGCAATCCTGGCACCACAAAGTAGGAGTAGAAATACAGACAGTAAGGAAAAATCCCAGACTGGTAGGTTAATATGCTTCACTGCTCGGTGAACATGCCCTGTTCATCTCCAGGCTATGGACAAAAAAAAAAAAAAAAAAAAAAAAATCCAACTATTCTCCCTCTCCAGTGTATGAGTTACAGTGACTCTCCTTCCGTCATATTTAAACAAGGAGGGGAAGCTGCAGCTTTCTCCTCCAAACACCTTAGGACCCATTTCAATCCAATGAGAATCCAATGATTTGCCATAGTTTATGTTCAGGGTCTATTTTCTGTCCTCAGGTCTTTCACTTAAGTCTACACATAAGAAAAACCACTGCCCTACCCTGGAAAACAACCCACCATTAAGTTCTTTTCATGTGGTTTTACAGGTTTAGGAGATAGCAGAACTGTAGCTTTCTGCTTATGAATGGAGTGACAAGCTTTAGGAAGAAAATGCAGTATTTCCAGGTGTCTTTTAAACCTCTGGTGAATTAACTCCAGTGAGGTACCCTGTTGACCCATCAGCATCTGAAGTGACACCAAAAGTTTACTCAAACTAGTAGGAGATGAAAATCTATATTCTTTTTCCTCACAAGAACACTGTACAATCTGGAGGTTGGCTTTTTTTTTTTTTTGGTGGTTGTTTTTTATAATATCCACTTGCTTTAAAGGGAATTCTTCTAACAGTAAGAATTGAGCTTTGGAAAAAAGAAATTGGACTAACCCTGTCACATACAATTATCAAGTACCTGCCTCTTGGATCACCAGGAGGGGCTGAGTGACAGATCTTTAGATGCTCAGCACTGGCCTTTCTTCGTTAAGTCAGGAGTAAATTCTTATCTTTAATTCTGCAAAAGTTGCTTAAGAAAACTTCGGTATACACTGTGTTGGTAATTTATGTATCTTAACCAAAAGGCAACAGAACAGGATTCCTGATCTCAATCTCTCCCACGGTCACAAAAAAACATGGCATAGTGATTAGGCACATGCCAGAGGCACAGAGCTGACACTTCCTACATACCTATTGCACAGTCAGCTAGGGGGTGGTCTGATACTCCAGAGATGAAATTTCCTTTCCCAACTTCAGCTCAAACTCAACTTTTTGTATTTATATTATTTTCAGCATTACTGTAGAGAAGAAATACTTAGATATTCTTCCTGATCCGTGCAGAGGGCGTAACAACGAAGGACTGAAGCATACAAAAATCAGAGCTTCCAGAGAGAGAGCTTATGTCCTCCTCTAACTCCCAGTTCTCCACTGTTCTGCTAAGACTACCAAGTTAATTTGAAAGGATGCCTCTCTTCCCCTTTCTAAAGCTTTTCTTCCTTCTGGTGCGAAGGACCAGACAACACAATTGTAAACCAAAAGAAAAGACATATAAGCCATTCCATAAAATCCAGTATAGTTGAGTGTGAGAAGTGTAAGAGTTGTGGTGAATGAGGTTTTCTTAACTTCGTGCAACTAAACCTTGCAGGAACAAGAACCAGACTTTCAAAGTGATTCACTTGGTCCCCAGCACAAGCACTGTTCTCAAGAAGCACAGAAATAATGACTGACCTTCAGAATAATTCACAGTATTACACAGTTCTTTGTAACAGCTTTTCCTAAAATGATAATTACTTAGAAGTGCTGAGTAGGAGTAAGGCAGACAGGCCAAGGCTCCTTGCAGCTTTCCAGTGCTGGGAGATGAATTACTACACTACAGGCAGAATAAAAGATGAGGTAGGGCCAAAAGTCACTCATTCTTGTGCTCTATTCAACCACAAAGTTGTGATGTCAAAGGAAGGAAAGTTAGGAAGTTAGTAAGGAAGCACAAGTCTACATCTTTTGTTACACAGAAAACTCATATATATAAATGTCAATGGGTTCCAAAACAAAAACACTGGCTCAAGTATGCTGGGCAGTATTTCTGAAGGAAGGATTAACTCCAAATGCATATATATACATGTTATACATGGCTGCTACAAGCATTCAAGTCATATGCAAAAGTATGGTGAAAATTCACAAGTCTGAGCACATTCTATAGAGACATCAATATGTCCTAACCATTTAACCTTCTGTGGTCAACAAAAAGCTTGACTTCATAAATGTTTCACAAACTCTGCTCTGCAGTATGCCAAATGTGGCTAGGGCAGAATGCCAGAAACAGCCTTTTCAGAAGCTTACTGGACAACCTGGACAACTACTGATGGCAGTTGGGCTAAAAACAAATTAAAAGGAAGGCACACAGCAACACTGGAATTGAATTCATATGAATTGTGCCACTGAACACGTTTTGTTCTTTATCACCACAGCACTTAATTATTTTGAGAGCTTGCTGATAGGCATGGTTATTGAACACAAATCTGGTCCCAGCAGTTTGCATTTTGTCAGGAAGATCTTTCTAGCCTGGAAACTGAGAAGAGATAATATATTCTCTACGTCAGGGAATTAAGAGGAGTTAGTCAATTCAGTCATCTGAAGAGTTAAGAGACCCGAATGAGGCAGTGTGCAAATTCTTTAGAAGAGTCTGAAAGTTGTCCAGCACTGACCAAAGAAACCTACTTCCCAAAAGAGGGCAGCAGGTCGCTATATTCAGAGGAGCATAGACTCCTCAGGACAAGGATATAAAAATAAGGTTAGAATCAGGGTAAGTGTAATGGAGCAATATCTGACCCAGAATGGGAAGGACTACCAAGTCACAGATTTACCACAATTACTTAAAAGATGATAAAAATCAAGTAATCCATTTTCTTTTTATTCTTGCTTTCTGGCTAAAAGAATGCTGTAGATCTTATCTAGACAACAGCTAAGCAGCAGAGATACTGCCAGAAAGGGAAAAAAGACTCCATAAAAACGTAAGCATAACTGCTAAAGGAGAAATAGAAGAAAAGTTAGCTGCAAATTGAGCATAAATACAGTATTTCCATGTTGTTATGACAGAGAGAACAGGAACATGACATAATATTCTGAAACTGAAGACTGATATTGACATTCAGGGCTGGGATGCACTAGCACACAGACTGGATAAAAAAGCTTATTGGATAAAAAGACGTATGGGAAAATAGCCAGTGCAGGAGCTGTGGTAACAGAAACGAGGTGAAATTCAGCACCCCAAACTTCAAGCCCGGACTCACAAGAACTTGCATGAGATTTTCATTCTCTTCAGCTGCTCTGAGCTGAAGGATCAAATGCACTGCCTTAGCACACCCCAGGCACCACGCCAATGTGACATGAGAACGAGGGTGCATTAATTCCAGCTGTAAAACATACAGACAAAGGCAGCTGGGGTAGTCAGAGAAGAAGAGAGACTACTGTCTGAGGGATGGTTCAGACCTTAGATTGTTTCATATAGCACAATGAGACACCATCCTCTACTAAATCCTTCAGGAAGGAAAAGCTGTTATTACAGCTGAAGGGCAGAGCTGACAGAACAGGGAGTGGGTATAAACCAAACCTGCAAATGCATTCATCTGGGAAGCAAAAGTCCCACAACTATTAGAGTAAGGAAAAACAGTGGGGATACCTACTAAGTGAAATTTCACCTGCTTATAAAAGAGACAAGATGTCTTATTTTTGGACAGGAGACTGACTCAACCCAGGAGGTCCCTTCCTATTTGCAGTACAAGTGTGATACACAGTAACCTGTTTGTGTGTTGAATAAATTCATCAGCTTTGCAACAATTTTGCAATATAATCTTTCCATCCCACAGCAAATCCACAATTTCATTCACTCATATTTGCCAGCACGCTTACTTGGTGTACCTGAGGCACAGCAGCTTTGTTAGCCTGGCTTATTACATGTTCTGTCAAAGGCACAAATACAGTAGCAGAGATGTCTGGCAGCAGAGGTGTTATTCCCTGGTAACTATTTGGTGATTCAAAAAGAATCTTGTGAACTGGCAGGGGGATAAAGTATTGGTTTCACACAATATACTGAGGGAAAATCTACAGCTCTCCTATTTGTGTCACCTTTCAGAAAACCCTTATTTTAGTTTCCTAAGTTTTATGGACTCAGTTTGCAAATACACACATGAAACGCTTTAGAAGCTACTGCATCAGAAATGGTGTCCTTAACTCAAATTATCAACTCCTCTTCAAAACTGGATTAGTTTAGTCCATTCATTTATTCCATCTTTGTCACTCTCCTGCATTTATTGCAGAAATTTATTTACTTGCTATAGAAATGTTAAAAAAACCCAACCAAATTATTTCAATGTTTTATTTGGCTTAAAATTATTAGGCTTAAAATCAGCAAGCAACTTACAAGTACCTTGAGACAGTTTTCAATTTTGGTAGTACCTGAAGTACTATTTTTTTCTTACTTATTCATATGAATGACTGTGGTGAGTACATATTACCTGGCACCTGCCTTACACACACAAATGCACACCCTGTCTGAGGATGGGTTCACTCCATTGACAAAACAACCAAGTTTCTCACTGAATCCTTCAGCCTTTCAGAAAGGAAGCGTTAGAGGCTACCTATCTTCTTCTGATGCTATTATGCAATTCTGTTCATTTTCCAGGCTCTCCAGCACTATAGATCGAAATGGATTTGCATCACTGACCATCTGTACTGCTCAGAGATTCAGCTCCTCACAGCTCTTGACTCAGTCTCTCAGAGGACATATTACTCCAGCAATTGTAGTCACTATGCACTATCCCCCCTTCATCTTACTAGCACTGAGGCAGTGTTAGTCTGATCACTGATATGAAGAAGCTGTTCCACCCTAACCACATCACTATTAAAAATAAAATGGACCAACTTCTTTTCTTCCCCAAAAAGTGGCTTATGACAGCTGTGTGGGCTGCTCTGTAGCCTCACTAAAGTCAGACTGAGTGAAAGGTAAGCACTATCTGTACAGCTGTGCAGAGAAGGAAGAGAATTTTTTTACTGGTATTTTTAGAGCCACATTGTCAGGATAGCTGTTTTCCTGTTGGAACTAATTATTTTTCCACTATAGGAAAAAACCCACAAATTCAATTGAATTAGGAAAATAAATTATCCTTCACACTGAGAACTCATATGCTTCCAGAGCAAATGTCTGCTGCAAAGGTATAAATTCAACCTAAATATAAAACCAAGCAAGATACTTAAGTCTTATGCCTGTAAAACTTAAAGAGCAGAAACAGAATATTAGAAATTCAGTGTACTCATTTCAACAGGGCACACTCTAGCTAGCCCTAAGGAATCAGATAAATTCTAAGTCTCAATATTAATAAAAAATAAAATCTTTACTATTAACACAAGTCATAGGAACATCTTTGCTTCCTTATCAAAAAGTTTAGCAGTTTTGTTTTATGTAAAGTAGCTATGAAAAGCAAGGCAGAAATACAGATATGCAGGTTTTGGGATATTGGGTTTGTTGGTTTGGTTTGGGGAGGGTGGGGGTGTGTGATGCTTGTTCTTAAAGAAATTAAATGGCGATTTACAACTTCTACTACAATACACAGAACAAATAAGACATTTATGATAAAGCAGTAGTAGTTAGTAGCTTGTATTTCAGTATTTTATGCTTAATATGGAACTTTAAAACCAATGAGATCATAACATGCAGTGGAGCACTCATTCTAATCCCCTTCTGTAGTATCTATAGCTTTTTCCCTGCCTCTTTCAAGCATACTCACACACACTCTCCCCCCTTGATATATATATATACACACATATATATACACATATATATACACACACACACATATATATATATGTATATATATACATCTATATATAGATGTATAAATGCACACAAATGCACACTCTTCACATCCCATAGAGAATCTGGCAGAACCCAGCACACAGGGAAGCAGGAATGCCTCTGCCATGGATCATGGCTATGGTCTCACTTTGAGCACACAGGAGTTGATTGTTTCCCTTCTCTCAGGATGTGAACACATTCAGAGTTGTAACACACAGCCTTATGGGACCAAGGAGATATTAATCAATTAATTGCAACACACAACCTTATGGGACCAAGGAGATACTGATGAACTTACTGAAGCTCAGAACAGCTAAAAGACACTACAAAGGACATGGGTATTTCAGTTCTGGGTCTGGTCCCTCTGTGAATGTGAATCCCACATAAAGAGGGGCTCACTATAATGATCACAGATAGATCAGGGAGAATTAAATGTCATGCTTGTCTTAGAGGGACATCACCCAGCAGTGGGTTGATCTCACAACCTAATTACTTCAAGACTCATGTCCCACTTGGCTGCCTTCATGTGCACCCCAGCACTTTGGGGTACCTGCAGCCTCCCACCTCAGCCTCCGGCAGAGACTCAGAACCAGCATAGGAAATTAACCCTAGAGTTCAATGCTTCCAAGCATTTATTTTTATTTATTGCTAATCTAAATTTATATATATGTGTCAATGTAATCGAGGATTAAGGCAATTAAAAACAGTTCAAGTTTATAAATAAAGGAGTGCCAACTAGGCAGGAACACCCAAACAAATACCTGGATAAAACTCTACCCCTGATTAGCCAGTTTACACCAATTAGCCCCTTTAAAGAACTGCTTAGGATAAAAAAACCATATTAAGTGAGTTCGATTTTTTTTTGAGAAGACAAATCTTTAAACTTTCAATTTTCATTCTGTCAGATGTAATTTCCATATTGCTGTTTTTCAAAAACACAGAAAAATCACAGTCCATTTGGTGGCCCATACACTTGACAGCCAACATTTGCTGCACATACACATGCTACTAATCAACACAGAGGATGATACCCCGAAGCCCTCTGCAAGCACCAAAGATCTCTCTCAGCTCTGTGAGCAGCAGACTACTGCAAAGCCAACTCCTAAAACAAAATACACTGTCAGCATGTCTCATAAGCAGGTTCTATTGAAGGCATACATTAAAAAAACAGTTGAAGAGAGCATTTGATATTGAAATGGAAATACTATTCCTATTTTACCTGTTGCTCTGCCCCTATTAGCCCCTGCCTCAGCACTAGAAAGCATAAGCACAGCAAAGTTGCAAATCAGTTCAGGTCTATCTGCAGGATTAGATTCAGTGGATGGCTCAGGGTGTCACAATATTTTCCAAGGGCACTTTATTTGCTCTCTGAAGATACTCTTGAAAATGATTTCTTAGTCATTAATTATGCATTCTATTTCTTATAATCAGTTCTTTTAATTAGTATCCCAGGCAGCTTTGCTGAGGATCCCACACTTTCAGTAATTAGGGGCAGTTTGTTGCCCCTAATTAGCTTCAGACATAGCAAGACTCTTATTACTTTGTTATTTCAGCCGTTTTAACGCTTGCATTGCATATGCTGTCCTGCTTTAACGCCTCAGAAAGCAGACTGCCCTGTTGTGCTATTTATCTCATTTAGGTTCCATCTCTCTTTCTTGACTCTGTGTTAGTTGCTGTGTATTAAATCTCTCTGACTCTCTGAACTCACGTCTACACTGGCAAGCAGTGTGACACCAGAAAAGTGTCTGCTGCTGGTGCTGCAAAAGCATCTGTACCATGAAACAGAACCCTGCCAGCCTGTACAGTCTCCTTCCCTTTTGTGCTGCATAATTAAGTGCACTTGTAACAGACACAGCTTGTAACATAGGAGGAGGGTCATGTACGGAGGCTTTAACAAGTTTACTGATTTTATCACACCTCCATGAGCTCTTGAAGGCCATTCCAGACTGAGTTCTGACTAACAACTGTAGTTAGTCATTAATTAACATGTTAATAAATCATTAGAGTTTAAATATAAACCAGCTAGAGATTTAGTAATAATCTGAATAATTTTATTGTTATTTTAAATAAATAATATTTCTCACTCTTACATGGTGTTTTTCATCTACAGAGAGCAAGGTGTATTAAAGCAGCAGAAAGACTGTTGTAATCCATTTGCTCCAAATGAAGTTTGAGGAAGAGTTAAGCAAAGACAACAGCAGCACTGTTCACAGCATACCACTGTCCTTCCCTGTGATTCAGAAGGTAAAGAGGTTTTAAAAATTCTCCACCCCAGTTTGTGGGTGGTGAGGGTAAGGAGGAGACAAACAAATCTTCATCTGGCTCTCACAGAAGTCCTGTAAAGTACATCCTACTCACACGGTGTGTGTGTGTAGAGAAAGAGCCACACACAAAAGGACTCACCTCGTCCGATTGCAGCGGGTGACTGATCTGCAGAACAAACAGATTACCTTTACATTACACTGCTAAGAATGAAATTTCCTTTCCAGCAACACATGAGCAAAATACATCAATATATGAACAGGCTGCTGGATCATGTAATTCTCACCCTACCTTTGTAGGGTATTTGGTTTTGTATATTAAAGGTGGTAAAAAAGAAGGCTTATATTCACAAAACACAGCTAGTCATTTTATAACTATTATCACAGAAAAAGGCCCGGGAATAATAAGTAAGGGCATCGAAAAACTTGGATGGCAGAGAAACACTTTAAAAGCTGACCTTAATACCAAATGTTTTTAAAGTACATTAATTTGGGAGACAAAGTATGCTGAAAAGAGCCCAAACTCATAGGAACAAGATTGTCAGAACTTGTATCACAGAATATTTAAGCTAAAACAGGTCTCACGACTTCATAACCATGTACTAGTATGCTCAGAACTTCCACTGTGCGTAGCACGTGTGGTTATGAGAATGATAACTGCATTTGGAGTTAAGACACCACAAGCTGAATCTAAGTGTCCATTCAGGCAAATATTCCAACAGCTAGCTGAAGATCACTAGAAAAAAAAAAATTTCTAATGGAGTTTAACTTCCATCTCCAAATATACTACTATTTACTCTTAAATCCCCACTGGTAAGAGACTGAAAAATTCTCTGCCTTTTAATGACAGTGTAGGAAGGAAGAGACAGTGAAAGGGGAACTGATTTCTAAGATGATTTAATACCAGATCTATACCAAACAACCTCTTATTTTTATTTCTTTACTTTGCTTATGCTCCATCCATAAGGAGGTCAAAATAAAAATAAAATTAATGGTCAACATTAATATTTTAGCAATAATACATATGATGTATTAAACAGTTGGAATGGAGAAACATTTGTAGAACACTTCTGAATAAGAAATAACCCTGCTATAAGGCCTCAGAATATATAATTTAGAAAGAAATGAAGGAATTTATGAGCAATAGGCACAAACTGGGGATATTTCTCAGCAAAAGTTAGCAAGATAAACATTCAGCATAGAATGCCTGAAGGTGAATTTTTTTTTTTTAAAGAAAACCCATGAATTCACCATTAGAAAAACCTAAAGATATAAAACAACTCCAACTTTCTGCGGAAAAAAAACTGTTTTCCCCAGTGCACTATATACTACTTTTTATTTTATATACTACTTTACTATTTTACTTTATATACTACTATTTTCATGGAGTCCAACTTCTGCATAACATATTTCTCACCAGCTCTTTGCCTTTGCTACTCTGTATTACACTGACATGGATATCGAGAATATTCACCTTTTTTCCAGTTTAATCCTCACCTTTTTTTCTATACCAATACCTTTCTTACAAACTCTTATCCCCAAGATATTCCTCCTTCATTTCTGTTTAAACCTGAAAAGCATAACTCTCATGACCAATGGATTTCTCTCCTACAAATTTATTCCTCTTTAACTTTGTCATTGTCTTTGCTGAACAGTTCCTCTACTCCAAAATTAATTCAGTTCCATATACTTTCTCAACACCTTCAACTCAGCCCATGAAACTCTCCATCACTGATTTCTATTTCTTCTCTAATCTTTGTAGATGTACACCATCTCTTCAGAGGTCTCATTTATACCCTATCCAAGCTTTGTCCTTTCTTCCATATCCTTGTCTGTGGCCCAAACAAGTCTACTCAAAGTATTATCCTAAGGATTCTTTTGTGTCTACACCATCACTCAGAGTATCCCTCCAGCACTTTCATTACACAGAAGCTGCCAGCCTCTATTTCTAAAACCCCACAGACAAGACAATTGAACATAAATGAATAATTAATGGTTGAGAGAAAAATGGAAACAGAGTTGCAGAAAAATTCTTGTATAATCACCTTCTCTTTTTCTGATTTTCTTCACCAGGTCACATATTTAAAGAAGTATTCACTGTAGCTCTGTTCATTCTTCACAATGCTGTTAATTAATGCTTTTCCCCTTCCTGACAGGAAAAACACTCAAGAACATTCTTGAACTCATGCATACCAGTAACCACACTTGAAGAGAAGCATATGCTTTATCTCCTCACTGCAAAACAAATAAGAACCAGAAATAAATTCTATTGAGCAAGTACCATCAACATCTCAGGAATTTTAAATACAAAATGGAAAGACTTCAATGCTTATGGCTGAGAAAATAACCTTCAAACTGCAAGCTTTAACTGATGCAGCCTGGTACCGACATGCAAACACTCCATCTCTCCTGCTGCTCAGAGTTTCCCACACACAGCAACAAATTGAAAACTGCCTTTTCACAGCTGCTATTCTGAAACCTGGGGGAATCATCTGCAACGCACAAGAACTGGGCTGCTTTCAATTCAGTGCCAGCACTTCTAGGCAGAAATGGGCGCTGGAGATAGGCACCAGCCGAATGAACAGGACTTCAGCAGATGCTGCTCCCCTCCCTGCCTCCTGTCCTGAGCAGCCACAGCCAGAAGTCACGGAGAAGTCTGAGTGCGAGACCTGTGCATGCCACTGCCATCAGCTGGCAGCAAGAGGAGTAACTTGGAAA